>JAIOJX010000032.1:81841661-83041661 GCA_022376925.1 Tragulus kanchil | reverse complement strand
GTGAATCAGTTTTGTCTCCCGAATAGCCTGTAAACTTCCTGAAGGCAGAAACAACATCTCACGCTTCTGAGTCCTTTTTCGTGGAGTGCACACATTGCCTTTAAGTCATCTTAAGCATCTGTAAAGAGATTCTACATAGGCAACAATGTGAAGAATTCATAGCTTTAATATCAGATTAGTTAGGGGAGGGTGGGGATGGTAGCTTCTTTCCTATCTGTGCCATTCACCAAAGAGAATGAGAAATTCACTTCACCAAAAATCCTGACAACCCTCACTTCATTTCTGAACCAAGAAAGCAGAACACACCTTACCCACATATACTTAGCAAATAAGACTCTTTTCCTCATCATTTCCTCTTCTTTCTGCCTTCCAAGAGAAAATATCACTAGATCTTGAGTTTCTAATGGGTAATGATCATGTATGTCTTCTTTCAGTTCTCTGTTGAAAGTCTCAACCCTTAAGTTTTTCTACTGATCATCAGGACCCCATAACCTCTCAGCTCGTATGAGTGATCTCAGGAGATGGACTGGAACAATTTCTTTACTATAAATGAGGCTGGGGAGATTAATGAAGCGCCCCTACTGGAATGCAGAAATCTTGCCCAGAATCCTTATTCTGTGATCATTTCAACCCTGGACTGCAGCTTTCTCTCACTCTGGATGAATGTCATTGTTTCATATGTTTCTTACCCTTTCAAGTGTTTCCTTCCGTGATTGTTATTTTGCTTATCTCTATCCACAAATCACTTCTAGACCCATCATGAAGACTGCTTGAATTTAAACTCCTTGGCTGGGCTTTCAAGGCACTTCATAATCTGGCCTCTTCCATCTGGCCCATTCCCTCTGGTCTACTTCATCTGAGTTTTGCTGGTTTCTTCCCTGAATCATGAATCTACACTTAGCTCCAGATGGTTTCCACTGCCTGGAAAGTCCTTAATTGAAATCCAGTGCTACCCAGTCTTCAAAGGTCACTTCAGATCCCATCTCCTCTATTACCTCCTATGATTATTTCTTGAATTCTTCCCAATCATCTTTCTCTTTGCTAGTACCATGGAATTTAGTGAATAATTATACACTCATCACTCCTTCATGTGAATCAGTTTTGTCTCCCGAATAGCCTGTAAACTTCCTGAAGGCAGAAACAACATCTCACGCTTCTGAGTCCTTTTTCGTGGAGTGCACACATTGCCTTTAAGTCATCTTAAGCATCTGTAAAGAGATTCTACATAGGCAACAATGTGAAGAATTCATAGCTTTAATATCAGATTAGTTAGGGGAGGGTGGGGATGGTAGCTTCTTTCCTATCTGTGCCATTCACCAAAGAGAATGAGAAATTCACTTCACCAAAAATCCTGACAACCCTCACTTCATTTCTGAACCAAGAAAGCAGAACACACCTTACCCACATATACTTAGCAAATAAGACTCTTTTCCTCATCATTTCCTCTTCTTTCTGCCTTCCAAGAGAAAATATCACTAGATCTTGAGTTTCTAATGGGTAATGATCATGTATGTCTTCTTTCAGTTCTCTGTTGAAAGTCTCAACCCTTAAGTTTTTCTACTGATCATCAGGACCCCATAACCTCTCAGCTCGTATGAGTGATCTCAGGAGATGGACTGGAACAATTTCTTTACTATAAATGAGGCTGGGGAGATTAATGAAGCGCCCCTACTGGAATGCAGAAATCTTGCCCAGAATCCTTATTCTGTGATCATTTCAACCCTGGACTGCAGCTTTCTCTCACTCTGGATGAATGTCATTGTTTCATATGTTTCTTACCCTTTCAAGTGTTTCCTTCCGTGATTGTTATGTTCTTCCTTGCTTATCTCTATCCACAAATCACTTCTAGACCCATCATGAAGACTGCTGGCCTAGTTACTGAAAGCAAAGCCAGAGAACAAAGAGCCCAGAAAGGAGTGGAGCTAGGAGGGTTGCTGAGGAGAGAGGAACCCCGACATCTGAGGGAAAGAGGTGCAGTTTTTCCAAGTCTGGCAGGAAGGCTCGGGCATCCTCCAGAGCGGCCTGAGCTGCCACAGTAAAGTTAGGGTCACCAGACATTAAAACATCAAAAACACAGGAATGGAAGTAAGCATCTTCAACCGGCAGCCCTTCCTTGCACAGCTGTCTGGCGGTATCCATGGTTATAGCTCCCCGACGACTGCGCACTGACCGTGAGAGTCGCTGACTTGGAGGACAACCCCCCACACAGAGCTGCAGGTCCTGCTCGGCTGAAAAGGCCCGGGCCACATCCTCTGCTACTCTGATGGAAAAAGAGAGCTGCCCAGCTGTCTGTCGAATGATTATTGTTGTGCCAATGTAGGCAGCTTGGATCTCCACATGGCTCCCAGGGTTAGCAGTTCGAATGGACAAACTTGAGCCCCCCGGTCGGTCACCTCCATTGACAGAACCATCTTCAAAGGCCACAGGAAGATTGTCCACTTCAGCCTGGTAAACCTTCTGATCAATGCATTCCTGCATGTTCTTAAATATAATGGTGAGCTGTGAGGGCAAGAGGGAAAATGGTTTATTTGGGGCTGAGTGTATCCTACTCCCTTCCACCAACCGGGCCTCATTATTGCACAAGGATCTGATCCCAAGAGAGATACAAGACTTATCAGGGTCCTCACTCTGTGATCCCATCTTTGTGTTTCAATACTGCTTCATCCCAGCTCCATCCTCTCTTTCTCTAACCGGAGATGGACTGGAACAATTTCTTTACTATAAATGAGGCTGGGGAGATTAATGAAGCGCCCTACTGGAATGCAGAAATCTTGCCCAGAATCCTTATTCTGTGATCATTTCAACCCTGGACTGCAGCTTTCTCTCACTCTGGATGAATGTCATTGTTTCATATGTTTCTTACCCTTTCAAGTGTTTCCTTCCGTGATTGTTATGTTCTTCCTTGCTTATCTCTATCCACAAATCACTTCTAGACCCATCATGAAGACTGCTGGCCTAGTTACTGAAAGCAAAGCCAGAGAACAAAGAGCCCAGAAAGGAGTGGAGCTAGGAGGGTTGCTGAGGAGAGAGGAACCCCGACATCTGAGGGAAAGAGGTGCAGTTTTTCCAAGTCTGGCAGGAAGGCTCGGGCATCCTCCAGAGCGGCCTGAGCTGCCACAGTAAAGTTAGGGTCACCAGACATTAAAACATCAAAAACACAGGAATGGAAGTAAGCATCTTCAACCGGCAGCCCTTCCTTGCACAGCTGTCTGGCGGTATCCATGGTTATAGCTCCCCGACGACTGCGCACTGACCGTGAGAGTCGCTGACTTGGAGGACAACCCCCCACACAGAGCTGCAGGTCCTGCTCGGCTGAAAAGGCCCGGGCCACATCCTCTGCTACTCTGATGGAAAAAGAGAGCTGCCCAGCTGTCTGTCGAATGATTATTGTTGTGCCAATGTAGGCAGCTTGGATCTCCACATGGCTCCCAGGGTTAGCAGTTCGAATGGACAAACTTGAGCCCCCCGGTCGGTCACCTCCATTGACAGAACCATCTTCAAAGGCCACAGGAAGATTGTCCACTTCAGCCTGGTAAACCTTCTGATCAATGCATTCCTGCATGTTCTTAAATATAATGGTGAGCTGTGAGGGCAAGAGGGAAAATGGTTTATTTGGGGCTGAGTGTATCCTACTCCCTTCCACCAACCGGGCCTCATTATTGCACAAGGATCTGATCCCAAGAGAGATACAAGACTTATCAGGGTCCTCACTCTGTGATCCCATCTTTGTGTTTCAATACTGCTTCATCCCAGCTCCATCCCTCTCTTTCCTTTTTGAATTTTGCCTCAGAAAACTGCCACAGGAGAAGGAAAATTTTCCCTTCTGTAACTTCTTGACCCAAGGCTCCTAAACTTTCCTCTCCCCAACTTTCTCTTCAGCATTTTCTGCACTGGAGTGAAAATTCCCACCCAGGGAGAGTGATTTACAGGAGCAAGCGTTTGGTAGGAGGGAGTGAGTCAAGATGTGGGAGTGGTTGAGGAAGAAAGGAAATACAGAGCATTGCTGAGAAATGGTGGGAAAGGCATGGGAGTGGTACCCTGGGGTGACCATGGGAGGATCTGGAGGAGCAGTTGAGTCCCTGACCTTCCGGGTGGTGGTGGCGTTGGCCCCCGACGCCACGGGGGAGCTGGTGGCCTGAACAAAGAGGAAGTCATTATCCAGCAAGGGCCAAGCCCCTTGGACACGGCACGTGTGAAATTGGTGATGGAAGCTGCGCACGTGAGGGTCCCCGAAGGAGGCGCAGTGCAAGAAGCCTGGGGGCTGTCCGTGCAGCCGGGAAAACCGGCCTTCATAGTCACAGGGGTCCGAGGCTGGGGGACCAGACGAACGGATCGGGCCTGCGCCTGGAAAGACGGGGCCCCGGGGTGGGGGAGGGGCCGTGGGGCCCTGGCGGGAGCAGTTGTGCTGGATCATCAGGTCTTCGATGCCGTGCACAGCAGAATGGAAGGCGAGGTCCCCGCGACAGGTGCGGGCCGTGCGCCGAGTGCAGAGCGCGTAGGAGCGGAGGGCTCGGCAGAGGCCGCTGGAGCCCACCCCTCCACCCCGGCCTCCTCCTCGAAGGGCTCCTGGTGAACCCCCACCTCTAAGGCTCAGAGTGGAAGATACATACTCAGCATTGCAGCGAAGGATCTTGCACTTCAGCCTGGTAAATTCTGAAATTATGTTCTGAAATATAATGGTGAGCTGTGAGGGCAAGAGGGAAAATGGTTTATTTGGGGCTGAGTGTATCCTACTCCCTTCCACCAACCGGGCCTCATTATTGCACAAGGATCTGATCCCAAGAGAGATACAAGACTTATCAGGGTCCTCACTCTGTGATCCCATCTTTGTGTTTCAATACTGCTTCATCCCAGCTCCATCCCTCTCTTTCCTTTTTGAATTTTGCCTCAGAAAACTGCCACAGGAGAAGGAAAATTTTCCCTTCTGTAACTTCTTGACCCAAGGCTCCTAAACTTTCCTCTCCCCAACTTTCTCTTCAGCATTTTCTGCACTGGAGTGAAAATTCCCACCCAGGGAGAGTGATTTACAGGAGCAAGCGTTTGGTAGGAGGGAGTGAGTCAAGATGTGGGAGTGGTTGAGGAAGAAAGGAAATACAGAGCATTGCTGAGAAATGGTGGGAAAGGCATGGGAGTGGTACCCTGGGGTGACCATGGGAGGATCTGGAGGAGCAGTTGAGTCCCTGACCTTCCGGGTGGTGGTGGCGTTGGCCCCCGACGCCACGGGGGAGCTGGTGGCCTGAACAAAGAGGAAGTCATTATCCAGCAAGGGCCAAGCCCCTTGGACACGGCACGTGTGAAATTGGTGATGGAAGCTGCGCACGTGAGGGTCCCCGAAGGAGGCGCAGTGCAAGAAGCCTGGGGGCTGTCCGTGCAGCCGGGAAAACCGGCCTTCATAGTCACAGGGGTCCGAGGCTGGGGGACCAGACGAACGGATCGGGCCTGCGCCTGGAAAGACGGGGCCCCGGGGTGGGGGAGGGGCCGTGGGGCCCTGGCGGGAGCAGTTGTGCTGGATCATCAGGTCTTCGATGCCGTGCACAGCAGAATGGAAGGCGAGGTCCCCGCGACAGGTGCGGGCCGTGCGCCGAGTGCAGAGCGCGTAGGAGCGGAGGGCTCGGCAGAGGCCACTGGAGCCCACCCCTCCACCCCGGCCTCCTCCTCGAAGGGCTCCTGGTGAACCCCCACCTCTAAGGCTCAGAGTGGAAGATACATACTCAGCATTGCAGCGAAGGATCTTGCACTGAGAATGAGCTGAGGGCGGAAGGGAGAGAGGATTGTGAGATGGTCCCCAGAGCCCTGCTCTACCGTAATTCTCCCAGCTCTAATCAGGGGATTGTAGCCGGTCCTAAAACCCAACTGCGAGCCGCCCCCAGTCCCCAGTTCCCAGCATCCAGCCCCCCAGCCTCCAGCTTCCTAGTCTTGTCCTCACTCAGTCTTGCTAAAGATGGGTAAGCCGTTAGGTCTCTTCTCCCTGTGGATCAAGGGCTTTCTCAGTGCCCTTCCCCAAGGTGAATGCAGAATATCATATACCTGAGAGTGGGGCGAGTGACTGGGACTCCGCAACACCCATCTCTTCTCATTCACCCAAGCTCGCATGCCCACCCCACATAGCACCCTACCCCCTAGATTCCCCAAACCCTTACCTAGCCCTTCCTTACCATGTCCACAGAGGAGCAGCAGGAGAGTGAGAATGCTTAGAGTTGGGGGACTGCCATGGGGGGACCAGGGACTAGGGGACTGGCCTGGATCCCCCATACCTATCCAGGCAGGTGCCCCCAGGTTCCGGTTCTTTCCAGGTGATGACCCGCCTACCTAGTGAATTTTGACCGGACGTCCTGTAAGGGACTGAAAAAAGAAATGTGGCTGGACATGGGGAAGAGAAGAGTTGAAAGATTGTTCAGAATGTGAACAGAATCTGGGGAGATCAAGAAAAGAATGAACAGGCTGGAGTTTGGGGAGAATGGGGATCCCTGAAATAAATACCAGGCTCTTAACCCTCTGTGCCCTGCTTCTGTGATCACTTTTAGGCCCTTATGCAATACCTCTGGGTGGGGGTGGAAGAAAGGTTGAGTGGACTCGGGGGCCAGAGTCCACTGTATTGCCCCATTCTGAGCTACCAAACAGCAGAAATGTCAAAAAGAAAAAAAAAAAGGAGAAATAATATGGATAGATCAGATCTCAGTTATAGCAATGGGCTCCTCAACACAATTAGGATATGAAAATAAACCAGAAACTACCTCTCCAGAGGTCATTCATTTATTTTCCTCCTTTGTGTCAGAATTTTCAACAAGAAGGAGTAAGGGCAGTATACCCATCCCATCTCTGGAATCTATATGCAAATGAAAAAGGAACCAGTCTCTTCCATCTACAGTAGAAAGCTAAAATTATAATCCCTCTCTCTCATGGAACAATGGGATGCAAACCAAGCATGTAAATCAATATTTGTTTGCTGTGAGTCAACATTTCTTCTTGTATTTTTCCAAACCTGACTAAAGAACCACTCTTTCGATTGATCTTACCTTTGCAGGTTAAGAAGTTCTCAATCTTTTGAGGAGGGCAAGGTTTGAGGAGGAGCTAACTCTCTCCTGTCAAACTACCCTCTCTGGGGATAGGGATATGACTGAGGGGGAGTCATGCAGGAGGGAGAATAGGGTGATGGGACTAGAGCTGTGGGGTGAAATCATTTACAACAAGCAGTAATCCCCACCCTTGGAAGCCCCACTGTGAAGGGCACTAATAAGTAGGAGCAGGATAAAAGGGCTATCAGTGACTAATCATCTGAGGCTAAATTTGGCCTTGGTGAGAAAACCACAGAATAGGAGGTGTAGGAAACTTCTGCTAAAGAAGGAGACTTCCTCAGAAATCTTGAAGTAACAAGAGGAGAGAGCTAAGACTCCCAGAGGAGAGACATAGATCTAAACTAGTGGCGAGAGGCCAGAAGGAGAAATGGAGACCAGGGCACCTTGGGATGGAAGAGATCCTAGCTTTTGGACCAGAGACATCCAAGCAGATGTCATAATTTCATGAGATTCTAATTTCAGTTCAGAAGCTTATTAAAGCAATTGCAATTTAATTTCGACTTACTGTTTCCAGAGGTCAAACATTAGTCTGATATCCAGTTCTCCAGCCATGACTGTCTACTGTGTCAGTCAGCTCCAGCCAGGGGACCCCCGTCTGTTTCTCCATGTCTCCCCTAGGTCCCCATTCCCGCTGCAGTCTCACTGAGTTCAGGGACCCAGAGAAGGTCTGGTGTTGGGGGAAGGGGGAGTAGATGGCTGGCTGGAGTACTGGACAGCTGAGCGGGGGAGGGAGGTGGTTACTGAGTTGACTGTTTTAAAAATAGCTAAGTCCAAAATTCCAGGAGTGTTGATGGGGGTAGGGTGTTGGGGTGGGGGGTGTGGAGAGGGTAGGAGGATTAGAAAGAATATGGAGTATAGGGTGTCAGGTGGGGGAAAGGGGACATAAATCTGACTAGCAAATCAGATAACCAATTTGAATGTATATGCTTCTAGTCACTGCCTACTCCAGGCAGCCCTCCAGCATTGTCAGTAATGAGCTTCTGATCTTTAAAAATCAGAGTGGACAATTGTACCTTTAGTTCACCACCCTCATCCCTGTCATACTGAATATTGCATTTAGTTTCTACAGAACATATCTAGGAGGTAGCTGACTTCAAATAAGGTCCATAGCAGAGGCAGTTCACAGTCCCTCCCCCATCTTTGTAGAGTATTTCAGAAGGACTGAAAAAGCCAGCTGTCTAGAGAAGAAATCTGAGCTCTGGGTTCTTTAGGATGAGGGTTTGCTTCAGCCTACCAGCTCAGATCCTTGCAGCTGTCTATCCTCCAACCTCCTCCACTTTCATTACCTTATTTATATAGCAGTTTCTTTTTCCAAGTGTACACACAAACATATAAGCTCCTGAATTGCTGAGGGAGGAGGCTAGTGAAGGCGAAGAGAAAGAAGGGGTATACAATTTTTTGAAGGAGAGAAACTTGGAGAGATAAAGTGAGAGAAAGAGATTCAGAAGGAGAAATGGAGACCAGGGCACCTTGGGATGGAAGAGATCCTAGCTTTTGGACCAGAGACATCCAAGCAGATGTCATAATTTCATGAGATTCTAATTTCAGTTCAGAAGCTTATTAAAGCAATTGCAATTTAATTTCGACTTACTGTTTCCAGAGGTCAAACATTAGTCTGATATCCAGTTCTCCAGCCATGACTGTCTACTGTGTCAGTCAGCTCCAGCCAGGGGACCCCCGTCTGTTTCTCCATGTCTCCCCTAGGTCCCCATTCCCGCTGCAGTCTCACTGAGTTCAGGGACCCAGAGAAGGTCTGGTGTTGGGGGAAGGGGGAGTAGATGGCTGGCTGGAGTACTGGACAGCTGAGCGGGGGAGGGAGGTGGTTACTGAGTTGACTGTTTTAAAAATAGCTAAGTCCAAAATTCCAGGAGTGTTGATGGGGGTAGGGTGTTGGGGTGGGGGGTGTGGAGAGGGTAGGAGGATTAGAAAGAATATGGAGTATAGGGTGTCAGGTGGGGGAAAGGGGACATAAATCTGACTAGCAAATCAGATAACCAATTTGAATGTATATGCTTCTAGTCACTGCCTACTCCAGGCAGCCCTCCAGCATTGTCAGTAATGAGCTTCTGATCTTTAAAAATCAGAGTGGACAATTGTACCTTTAGTTCACCACCCTCATCCCTGTCATACTGAATATTGCATTTAGTTTCTACAGAACATATCTAGGAGGTAGCTGACTTCAAATAAGGTCCATAGCAGAGGCAGTTCACAGTCCCTCCCCCATCTTTGTAGAGTATTTCAGAAGGACTGAAAAAGCCAGCTGTCTAGAGAAGAAATCTGAGCTCTGGGTTCTTTAGGATGAGGGTTTGCTTCAGCCTACCAGCTCAGATCCTTGCAGCTGTCTATCCTCCAACCTCCTCCACTTTCATTACCTTATTTATATAGCAGTTTCTTTTTCCAAGTGTACACACAAACATATAAGCTCCTGAATTGCTGAGGGAGGAGGCTAGTGAAGGCGAAGAGAAAGAAGGGGTATACAATTTTTTGAAGGAGAGAGAAACTTGGAGAGATAAAGTGAGAGAAAAAGAGATTCAGAAGGATATGTTTGTGGAGTAACATAATCTTGTGACCTTTTAAGATATTACAACCAAAGAATTTAGCCATGTCATATTTTTGCAGCCATAGGCTTGATCAGGGATCATCAACTCTTAGTACTTGCCAAGTGAAATTAACACAAGGACTGATTCCAAATAATGTCACTAAGGCACATGCATTAACTTGCTCTACATTTAATTCAGAATTCAGAAGTCCATAGAGTCGTCTTTTTTATACATTTAGATCTGAAAGATTAAGTTTTTCTCTCCATCACATGAAGCCATATCACAACAGCTATTATTACAAAAATGTAAAATGACCCCACCCAAACTATCCAAGTGACTTTAAAACACAATAATTTGACTATGACATCCCAAGTGGGATATACTCTCAGGCCAGAAAGAAGTGGAAAAAAAAAAAAAAAGGGCGTAATTCTTTGGGAGTTTGAACATTCTTTGGCATTGCCCTTCTTTGGAATTTGAGTGAAAACTGACCTTTTCCAGTCCGGTGACCACTGCAGAGTTTCCAAATTTGCTGACATATTGAGTGCAGCACTTTAACAGCATCATCTATTTGGATTTTAAATAGCTCTGCTGGAACACCATCACCTCCACTAGCTAAAACAAGAAAAATTAGAAAATATTTGTAACAGAATAAAAATGAAAAGAGGGGCTTCCCTGGTGGTCCAGTGGGTAAGGACACCGCCTTGCACTGCAAGGGACGCCGGTTCGATCCCTGGCCTGAGAAGATCCCACGTACCGCTGTGCGGCTGGACAGATGTGTCCAATTACTGAGCTGGAGCTCTGGAGCGCATGCGCCCAGAGCCGGTGCTCTGCGATAACAGAAGCCACCGCGATGGGAGGCCCACACAGGCCAAAGAACAAAGATGGATGAAAATGACAAATGAAAGACCAATAGAAGTGGCCCGCCTGCTCCCCTCCCTCCCTACTTCACCCCCACCAAAATAAATAAATAAATAAATCTTAAAAAAAAAAAAAATGAAAAGAGAAGTTACCAGAATTTGTTGCACTTCTTAAGGCTCACTTGACTTTACACTCCAGAATGTCTGGCTCTAGGTGAGCGATCATACCATCATGGTTATCCAGGTCATTATACCTTCTTTGTGTAGTTCTTCTGTGCATTCTTACTACCACTTCTTAATCTCTTCTGCCTCTGTTAGGTCCTTACCATTTCTGTCCTTTATTGTGCCCATCCTTGCATGAAATATTCCCTTGATATTTCCAGTTTTCTTGAAAAGATCTCTACTCTTACGCATTCTATTGTTTTCCTCTATTTCTTTGCATTGTTCACTTAAGAAGGTCTTCTTGGGCTTCCCCTGGTGGTCCAGTGGGTAAGGACACCGCCTTGCAGTGCAAGGGCCGCCGGTTCGAGCCCTGGCCTGGGAAGATCCCACGTGCTGCAGAGCGGCTGGACTGATGTGTCCAATTACCGAGCTGGAGCCCTGGAGCGCATGCGCCCAGAGCCGGTGCTCTGCGACGACAGACGCCACCGCTATGGGAGGCCCACAGGAGCCAAAGAACGAAGACGAATGAAAATAGAGAAATGAAAGACCATTAGAAGTGGCCCACCGGCTCCCCTCCCTTCCCAACCCGACCCCCGCCCAAAGTAAAGAAATAAATAAATCTTAAAAAAAAAAAAAAAGAAGGCCTTCTTATCTCTCCTCCCTATTCTCAGCAACTCTGCATTCAGATGGATATATCTTTCTCTTTCTCCCTTGCTTTATTTATTTATTTATGGATTTATTCAGATTCGGAGAAAGCACACTCCACAGAGTGTGGGCCATGGCAGAGCACATCCAGTGGCCTCTCCCTTGCTTTAGCTACTCTTCTTTCCTCAGCTATTTGTAAAGCCTCCTCAGACAGTCACTTATCCTTCTTGCATTTCTTTTTCTGTGGGGTGGTTTTGATCACCGCTTTCCTGTACAACATTATGAACCTCTGTCCATAGTTCTTCAGGCATTCTGTCTACCAGATCTAATCCCTTGAATCTGTTCACTACCTCGACTGCATAATCATAAGGGATTTGATTTAGGTCCCACATGAATGGCCTAGTGCTTTTCCCTGCTTTCTTCAACTTACGCCTTAATTTTGAAATAAAGAGCTGATGATCTGAGCCACAGTTAACTCCAGGTCTTGTTTTTGCTGACTAATTAATTTCAATCTTGAAGTCTTATAGAGGGGAAAACTCTTAACAAGTTGGATAGAAAACCCTGTCGTGTTGCCATAAAATGTTTTTGTTTCATACTTTTTTTTTTTAAAGATTTTTTTTTATTTATTTATTTTTGGGCGGGGGTCAGGTTGGGGAGGGAGGGGAGCAGGCGGGCCACTTCTATTGGTCTTTCATTTCTCTATTTTCATCTGTCTTGTTCTTTTGGCTCCTGTGGGCCTCCCATCGCGGTGGCGTCTGTCGTCGTCGCAGAGCACCGGCTCTGGGCGCATGCGCTCCAGAGCTCCGGCTCGGTAATTGGACACATCGGTCCAGCCGCTCCGCGGCACGTGGGATCTTCCCAGGCCAGGGATCAAACAGGCGCCCCTTGCACTGCAAGGTAGTGTCCTTGCCCACTGGACCACCAGGGGAAGCCCTGTTTCATACTTTTGTGGTGTATGCAGCATCTTGATCACTAGCATACTTGTTTATTTATTTTACGGACCCGAGGCTCCTAGTTTCTATGGAAGCTGTGGGTCTTCTAATATCCAAAAAAGAATTATAGTCTTCATCATGAAGGTAAATATGAGTATCTGAGAAAGGAACAGAAGAGGTGGTGAAAGTAATAAAAAGAAAAGCAACTCTGCATTCAGATGGATATATCTTTCTCTTTCTCCCTTGCTTTATTTATTTATTTATGGATTTATTCAGATTCGGAGAAAGCACACTCCACAGAGTGTGGGCCATGGCAGAGCACATCCAGTGGCCTCTCCCTTGCTTTAGCTACTCTTCTTTCCTCAGCTATTTGTAAAGCCTCCTCAGACAGTCACTTATCCTTCTTGCATTTCTTTTTCTGTGGGGTGGTTTTGATCACCGCTTTCCTGTACAACATTATGAACCTCTGTCCATAGTTCTTCAGGCATTCTGTCTACCAGATCTAATCCCTTGAATCTGTTCACTACCTCGACTGCATAATCATAAGGGATTTGATTTAGGTCCCACATGAATGGCCTAGTGCTTTTCCCTGCTTTCTTCAACTTACGCCTTAATTTTGAAATAAAGAGCTGATGATCTGAGCCACAGTTAACTCCAGGTCTTGTTTTTGCTGACTAATTAATTTCAATCTTGAAGTCTTATAGAGGGGAAAACTCTTAACAAGTTGGATAGAAAACCCTGTCGTGTTGCCATAAAATGTTTTTGTTTCATACTTTTTTTTTTTTTTTTAAAGATTTATTTTTATTTATTTATTTTTGGGCGGGGGTCAGGTTGGGGAGGGAGGGGAGCAGGCGGGCCACTTCTATTGGTCTTTCATTTCTCTATTTTCATCTGTCTTGTTCTTTTGGCTCCTGTGGGCCTCCCATCGCGGTGGCGTCTGTCGTCGTCGCAGAGCACCGGCTCTGGGCGCATGCGCTCCAGAGCTCCGGCTCGGTAATTGGACACATCGGTCCAGCCGCTCCGCGGCACGTGGGATCTTCCCAGGCCAGGGATCAAACAGGCGCCCCTTGCACTGCAAGGTAGTGTCCTTGCCCACTGGACCACCAGGGGAAGCCCTGTTTCATACTTTTGTGGTGTATGCAGCATCTTGATCACTAGCATACTTGTTTATTTATTTTACGGACCCGAGGCTCCTAGTTTCTATGGAAGCTGTGGGTCTTCTAATATCCAAAAAAGAATTATAGTCTTCATCATGAAGGTAAATATGAGTATCTGAGAAAGGAACAGAAGAGGTGGTGAAAGTAATAAAAAAAAGAAAAAAGTGAGATTAGGGCTCAGTGCATACTGAAATACGGCCTAGAGTCCTTGAGTATAAAACTGCCTTATGTGTTTCTCAGTAGGGTCTTATTAACATTATGAAAGGGACAATATATGAGGGTGTGTGTGTGTGTGTGTGTGTGTGTGTGTGGAACTGTCCTGCCCAGTATAGGATATTTAGCATTCTGGTCTCCCCTTCCCCTTCAAGTGCCATCTTCATCCCCAGTCAATATAAATTTTTAAATGCCCCTGCATATTTCCAAAGCCCCTCCCTGCGAGAAGGTGGTACCACTGGTTTAGGGACATTCTCCATTCTAGGTGGTCTCATACTACCATGACCTAACCTGGTTTAGCAGTCTTTTCACTATAGGAACTATCCTCGCTTTAGCAAAATATAGCACATTTTCATCACAAGGATCCTTTATGTAGCCACACTCCCTTCCTTCCCATCTTCATCTTCACCTTCATATTTAGCAACAACTAATCTGATTTTCATTTTTATAAAAATGTGATATAAACAGGTTAGAGTATGTAACCTTTGGGGATGAGCATTTATCACTCAACAGAATTCTCTGGCGATTCATCCAAATTGTGTGTATAGCAATAGTTTGTTTCTTTTTATTGCTTAGTAGTATTCCATACTACAGATGTACCACAGTTTCTTTAACCGTTCAGTAGTTGAAGAATATCTGCCCCATTTCCAGTTTTTGGCTTTTCATTAATTGATTTGCTATAGATTTGTGCACAGGTTTTTTTGTGTGTGTGACCATTAGTTTCTATTTCTCTGGGATAAATGCCCAAGAGTATAATAAACACTGGGTCATGTGAAAACTGCATATTTAGGGCTTTTCTTTAAACAAATTGTTTTTTTCATTTTGTTTTGTAAATAGACTGTTTTCCACATTGGTTATACCATTCTACATTTCCATAAGCAATGTATGAATGATCCAGTTTATCTGCATTATTACCACCAGCGTTTAAGGTTGTCATTATTTTAAATTTTAGCTATTCTGATATGTAGTGATATCTACTTGTAGGTTTAATTTGTATTTCCCTAATGGCTAATGATGCTGACCATCTTTTTGTGTGTTTATTTGCTATTTGTATATTCTCCTTGAGGAAACATTCCTTCAGGACCTTTGATCATTTTCTCATTTGATTGTCTCATTCGTACTGTTGAGTTACAGAATTCTTATATCCTTTATTGTATGTATGGTTTACACATAATTTTTCCCAAATAACTTGTCTTTTCATTATCATAATAGGGTCTTTTGCAGAGCAAACCTACTAACTTTTGATGAAGTCTACCTTCACAATTTTTTCTTTTTATGGATTATGCTTTCGGTGTTGAATCTTTGTCTAGCTTTAGATCGTGAAGAGTCTCTCCTGCTTTATTTTTCTAAAAATTTTATGCTTCACATTTAAACTGTTGATTCACTTTGGCCTTAGTTTTTGTATAAGGTATGAGACTTAGGTTGAGAGTTTTGTTTGTTTGCCTTTGGATGTCCAATTTCTTCAGCAATATATATTGAAAGAGCTATCTTTTCTCCATTGAATTGCTTTTTCACCTTTGTTTAAAAAATGAGTTGGCATATTTGTATTGGTCTACAGCTGGATTCGCTGTTGTGTTTCATTGATCTGAATATTTTTCTGCCAGTACCATACTAGTCTTTACTATTGTAGCGTTTAAATAAATCTTGAAAATGGATAGATTCCTCCCACTTTTTATTGCTTAGTAGTATTCCATACTACAGATGTACCACAGTTTCTTTAACCGTTCAGTAGTTGAAGAATATCTGCCCCATTTCCAGTTTTTGGCTTTTCATTAATTGATTTGCTATAGATTTGTGCACAGGTTTTTTTGTGTGTGTGACCATTAGTTTCTATTTCTCTGGGATAAATGCCCAAGAGTATAATAAACACTGGGTCATGTGAAAACTGCATATTTAGGGCTTTTCTTTAAACAAATTGTTTTTTTCATTTTGTTTTGTAAATAGACTGTTTTCCACATTGGTTATACCATTCTACATTTCCATAAGCAATGTATGAATGATCCAGTTTATCTGCATTATTACCACCAGCGTTTAAGGTTGTCATTATTTTAAATTTTAGCTATTCTGATATGTAGTGATATCTACTTGTAGGTTTAATTTGTATTTCCCTAATGGCTAATGATGCTGACCATCTTTTTGTGTGTTTATTTGCTATTTGTATATTCTCCTTGAGGAAACATTCCTTCAGGACCTTTGATCATTTTCTCATTTGATTGTCTCATTCGTACTGTTGAGTTACAGAATTCTTATATCCTTTATTGTATGTATGGTTTACACATAATTTTTCCCAAATAACTTGTCTTTTCATTATCATAATAGGGTCTTTTGCAGAGCAAACCTACTAACTTTTGATGAAGTCTACCTTCACAATTTTTTTTTTTATGGATTATGCTTTCGGTGTTGAATCTTTGTCTAGCTTTAGATCGTGAAGAGTCTCTCCTGCTTTATTTTTCTAAAAATTTTATGCTTCACATTTAAACTGTTGATTCACTTTGGCCTTAGTTTTTGTATAAGGTATGAGACTTAGGTTGAGAGTTTTGTTTGTTTGCCTTTGGATGTCCAATTTCTTCAGCAATATATATTGAAAGAGCTATCTTTTCTCCATTGAATTGCTTTTTCACCTTTGTTTAAAAAATGAGTTGGCATATTTGTATTGGTCTACAGCTGGATTCGCTGTTGTGTTTCATTGATCTGAATATTTTTCTGCCAGTACCATACTAGTCTTTACTATTGTAGCGTTTAAATAAATCTTGAAAATGGATAGATTCCTCCCACTTAATTCTTTTTCAAAATGTATTTTAGCTATTCTATTTCCTTTGCCCTCCCATACAACATTTATAATAATTTTTGTCTATGTCTACAAAAAATCTTGCTAGGATTTCCCTTTTACTAAGTTTTAAATTATGACAAAATACATAATACACAAAGTTCACAATTTTTTAACCATTTGAAAGTGTACATTTCTGTGGTATTTGGTACCTTCAAAATGTTGTGCAATCAACACCTCTATCTAGTTTCAGAACGTTTTCATCACCCCAAAAGGAAGCCCTGTTCCCACTGTGAAGTCATTCCCCACCTTCTGGCAATGATTGATCTACTTTCTGTCTCTATGAATTGGTCCATTCTGGACATTTCATATAGATGAAATCATATTATATGTGACCTTCTGTGTTTGGCTTATTCCATTTAGCATAACGTTTTGGAGGTTCATCTAAGCAGTAGCATGTCAGTACTTCATCCTTTCTTTTTTTAAAAAAATATCTGATGTTTATTTATTTGACTGTGTCAGTTGTGGCACACAGGATCCTCACTGCATCGTGCAGATTCTTCATTACAGTGCGCTGGACACTCGGTGCAGCCAGCGATGGAACCCATGTCCTCTTCATCGCAAGGCGGACTCTTAACCACTGGACCGCCAGGGAAGTCCCTTGATTCTTTCTCCCGGAAAAAGCAGCCTGAATGAGGAGATTTCTCCTGTGCTTTAGAATAATGTTGCTTTTTTCGGTGTTGAATCTTTGTCTAGCTTTAGATCGTGAAGAGTCTCTCCTGCTTTATTTTTCTAAAAATTTTATGCTTCACATTTAAACTGTTGATTCACTTTGGCCTTAGTTTTTGTATAAGGTATGAGACTTAGGTTGAGAGTTTTGTTTGTTTGCCTTTGGATGTCCAATTTCTTCAGCAATATATATTGAAAGAGCTATCTTTTCTCCATTGAATTGCTTTTCACCTTTGTTTAAAAAATGAGTTGGCATATTTGTATTGGTCTACAGCTGGATTCGCTGTTGTGTTTCATTGATCTGAATATTTTTCTGCCAGTACCATACTAGTCTTTACTATTGTAGCGTTTAAATAAATCTTGAAAATGGATAGATTCCTCCCACTTAATTCTTTTTCAAAATGTATTTTAGCTATTCTATTTCCTTTGCCCTCCCATACAACATTTATAATAATTTTTGTCTATGTCTACAAAAAATCTTGCTAGGATTTCCCTTTTACTAAGTTTTAAATTATGACAAAATACATAATACACAAAGTTCACAATTTTTTAACCATTTGAAAGTGTACATTTCTGTGGTATTTGGTACCTTCAAAATGTTGTGCAATCAACACCTCTATCTAGTTTCAGAACGTTTTCATCACCCCAAAAGGAAGCCCTGTTCCCACTGTGAAGTCATTCCCCACCTTCTGGCAATGATTGATCTACTTTCTGTCTCTATGAATTGGTCCATTCTGGACATTTCATATAGATGAAATCATATTATATGTGACCTTCTGTGTTTGGCTTATTCCATTTAGCATAACGTTTTGGAGGTTCATCTAAGCAGTAGCATGTCAGTACTTCATCCTTTCTTTTTTTAAAAAAATATCTGATGTTTATTTATTTGACTGTGTCAGTTGTGGCACACAGGATCCTCACTGCATCGTGCAGATTCTTCATTACAGTGCGCTGGACACTCGGTGCAGCCAGCGATGGAACCCATGTCCTCTTCATCGCAAGGCGGACTCTTAACCACTGGACCGCCAGGGAAGTCCCTTCATTCTTTCTCACGCACAAATAATATATTATTGTGTGTATATATATATATGTACATATATAATTGTAATATATCATTGTGCATATATACTGAATGAGGAGATTTCTCCCTGTGCTTTGAAGTTGAGAAAAGGAAGCTTGTTCTAAGAGCTAACGCGGCAATACTACCTAGTTTCTCATGTTATTGAAAATTACCAGCAGGTGACAGAATAACGATGAAAGCAGACTGTTGGCCAGAACTGAAGGAGGCTGATTTCCTTTGCGACAAAGAGAAATAGAATGTATTGCCTTGTTCCCAGCCTGGATACAATCCCAAAATGTTGCTCTGAGCATTAGATACTTTTTTCAGCATTTGAATACAGGTAGCTTCCCAGTGGGAACAGAGATGGAGTAAAAGGAAAGTGGGCTTTGCTGGGTTCCTTGGTGACTTGTGATACCAGGACTACTTGGGTTTTGTGAAAACAAATGTCTAGTGGGGCTGGGGCTGCCTGCCCCTGGTGGTCCAGTGGGTAAGGACACAACCTTGCACTGCAAGGGCCGTCGGTTCGATCCCTGGCCTGGGAAGATCCCACGTGCCGCGGAGCGGCTGGACCCATGTGTCCAATCACCGACCCGGAGCTCTGGAGCGCATGCGCCCAGAGCCAGCGCTCTGCAACGACAGACGCCATCGCGATGGGAGGCCCCACACGGGTCAAAGAACAAAACAGAGAAATGAAAGACCAATGGAAGTGCCCCGCCCGCTCCCCTCCCTCCCCAACCCGACCCCCGCCCAAAATAAATAAATAAATAAATAAATCTAAAAATAAACAAAAACAAATGTCTAGTGTTTAGTTACTGCTCTCCCTAGAAAAGTGGAGGTTGGATGAATGGAGGATTAATAATTTCTTTAAGCAACTTTTTAATATTGATAACTTTGAATGCAAAACAAAGCAACAAACTGCTCCCCCATAAGCATCCCACACCCTACGCTCTCAGTTTTTTCTCCCAGGCCCTAATTCATGCTTCAATTCTTAGTGGGTGGGTGTTGCTTTTTAAACTTTATGTTTGAACTCACGTGCAGGGAATTCATCACACTGCAGTCTTCTGACCAAAAAAGTTCTGAGAGGAGACTTTCGATTGTTTCTTTCATTTTAGATTTTCTCAAATTTTTATTTTGAAAAACATAAAATCCACAAAATTTAAAATAATACAATTTAAATTACCCTTTACCTATATTCATTGTTAACGTTTTGCCGTACTTGCTTCTCTCATAAAGCTAATTTGCATACATTGATGGGTATGATTTTTAAGGTTCCTTCAGTCTAGATGCATCCCAGTTTTCTTTCTCCTCTTTCCCTCTCTTTCTTCTTCATATTTGAAAATTTTGTAGCTACAAAAGTCTACCTTTCTCTTAGTCTCCCACCAGCAAATTATGTTCAGATACTGCTGACAACCAAGCACCCAAAGGCCGAATCACTTTCCTTGTATGTAATGTTCGTTTTGGCCTACAGAATTTGGCTGAAATTCACAAGAGATTTAAAAAAAAAAAAAAAAATGCTATAGGACCCATCTATTCCTTAAGGGAAAATTCCTGGTAAACTTGGGAAATCCCAGCTGGATTTAGTTTTCCGTGGATCCCAATTCAGGAAATCACTTCAGCTATGGGAAGCTGAGTGTTTCCTATCTGTCTTTTGGTCTCTTCTCCGGACATTTGTGTCTAATCTTGGGAACTGCGATCGTGTGCAAAGGATCCTCATTCAGCTCCAATCACCGACCCGGAGCTCTGGAGCGCATGCGCCCAGAGCCAGCGCTCTGCAACGACAGACGCCATCGCGATGGGAGGCCCCACACGGGTCAAAGAACAAAACAGAGAAATGAAAGACCAATGGAAGTGCCCCGCCCTCCCTCCCTCCCCAACCCGACCCCCGCCCAAAATAAATAAATAAATAAATAAATCTAAAAATAAACAAAAACAAATGTCTAGTGTTTAGTTACTGCTCTCCCTAGAAAAGTGGAGGTTGGATGAATGGAGGATTAATAATTTCTTTAAGCAACTTTTTAATATTGATAACTTTGAATGCAAAACAAAGCAACAAACTGCTCCCCCATAAGCATCCCACACCCTACGCTCTCAGTTTTTTCTCCCAGGCCCTAATTCATGCTTCAATTCTTAGTGGGTGGGTGTTGCTTTTTAAACTTTATGTTTGAACTCACGTGCAGGGAATTCATCACACTGCAGTCTTCTGACCAAAAAAGTTCTGAGAGGAGACTTTCGATTGTTTCTTTCATTTTAGATTTTCTCAAATTTTTATTTTGAAAAACATAAAATCCACAAAATTTAAAATAATACAATTTAAATTACCCTTTACCTATATTCATTGTTAACGTTTTGCCGTACTTGCTTCTCTCATAAAGCTAATTTGCATACATTGATGGGTATGATTTTTAAGGTTCCTTCAGTCTAGATGCATCCCAGTTTTCTTTCTCCTCTTTCCCTCTCTTTCTTCTTCATATTTGAAAATTTTGTAGCTACAAAAGTCTACCTTTCTCTTAGTCTCCCACCAGCAAATTATGTTCAGATACTGCTGACAACCAAGCACCCAAAGGCCGAATCACTTTCCTTGTATGTAATGTTCGTTTTGGCCTACAGAATTTGGCTGAAATTCACAAGAGATTTAAAAAAAAAAAGAAAATAATGCTATAGGACCCATCTATTCCTTAAGGGAAAATTCCTGGTAAACTTGGGAAATCCCAGCTGGATTTAGTTTTCCGTGGATCCCAATTCAGGAAATCACTGCAGCTATGGGAAGCTGAGTGTTTCCTATCTGTCTTTTGGTCTCTTCTCCGGACATTTGTGTCTAATCTTGGGAACTGCGATCGTGTGCAAAGGATCCTCATTCAGCTCTGGGAGCTCAGCTATGGCGGTCTTTCCAGATTTATTTACTTAAAAAAAAAAAAAAGTAGTTTTTTTTTTACGAGGAAAAAGTAGTTTTGACGTGGGAAAGACCCAACAGTCAAGAATCTCAAAATATAGATAGCTGAGAGAATAGACGTCACAGAGATGGTTAGCAGACACACATTGAATTCCCTCATATAAATTTAGTCGAAGCGTTTCACTACAGTCCCTGGTGGTCTAGTGGTTAGGATTCGGCGCTCTCACCGCCGCGGCCCGGGTTCGATTCCCGGTCAGGGAAACAACGTTTTTTTTCCCCCATCCTCGGACGCATAGAATTTTGATGATTAACATTGTTTCTTCAACTCAGTTTCCACGTGGGTGACCTTAATTGAAACACAGGAAATGCAGAAAAACGGAGAGAATTGTATTATCTGCCAATAACTGTTACGTAGTTTTTGAAATATAAAATGAAATAATGCTCTACACACTGTTCTATTACAAACTATTTTTTTAATTTTACTTTTCACTTTTACAGAATTTTGTTATACAAACTATTTTTTAACGAACTATTTTTAAAGTTAATATATTTCTAACACTTTCTGGTGGAAATAAATATACTTAAGCAACATGATATTTCTTTCAATTTAATGATTTAATTTTTGTAAAGTTACTATAGTCAAATGATTTAGGATTCAAATATGCAAAACAGCATAACTATTAAACCTAATTTTCACCTCTGCCATCTAGCTTTCTTCTAATAAGGCAGTCAAAAGCACGTTTCACAATTATACTGTAGTATAAGTATGCTGTAAATATAAAATATAAATATATTGTAAATGCAAATTCATGCACACATATGTATATATTTAAGTACGTTCCTCTCCCTTACACCAGTGATAGAGATCTATACACACTTTTCTGAACTTTACCGTTTTTACTTAACATATATTTTAGAAATAGTTACAGATTACACGTGAAGAGTTTCCTCATTCTTTTCTATGGTACATAGTATTCCATTATATTGATATTCCATAATTGATGACACTTAGGAAAAAAAAAAATGTCATTTTTCATGTGTCCAATCTTGGGAACTGCGATCGTGTGCAAAGGATCCTCATTCAGCTCTGGGAGCTCAGCTATGGCGGTCTTTCCAGATTTATTTACTTAAAAAAAAAAAAAAAGTAGTTTTTTTTTTACGAGGAAAAAGTAGTTTTGACGTGGGAAAGACCCAACAGTCAAAAATCTCAAAATATAGATAGCTGAGAGAATAGACGTCACAGAGATGGTTAGCAGACACACATTGAGTTCCCTCATATAAATTTAGTCGAAGTATTTCACTACAGTCCCTGGTGGTCTAGTGGTTAGGATTCGGCGCTCTCACCGCCGCGGCCCGGGTTCGATTCCCGGTCAGGGAAACAACGTTTTTTTCCCCCATCCTCGGACGCATAGAATTTTGATGATTAACATTGTTTCTTCAACTCAGTTTCCACGTGGGTGACCTTAATTGAAACACAGGAAATGCAGAAAAACGGAGAGAATTGTATTATCTGCCAATAACTGTTACGTAGTTTTTGAAATATAAAATGAAATAATGCTCTACACACTGTTCTATTACAAACTATTTTTTTAATTTTACTTTTCACTTTTACAGAATTTTGTTATACAAACTATTTTTTAACGAACTATTTTTAAAGTTAATATATTTCTAACACTTTCTGGTGGAAATAAATATACTTAAGCAACATGATATTTCTTTCAATTTAATGATTTAATTTTTGTAAAGTTACTATAGTCAAATGATTTAGGATTCAAATATGCAAAACAGCATAACTATTAAACCTAATTTTCACCTCTGCCATCTAGCTTTCTTCTAATAAGGCAGTCAAAAGCACGTTTCACAATTATACTGTAGTATAAGTATGCTGTAAATATAAAATATAAATATATTGTAAATGCAAATACATGCACACATATGTATATATTTAAGTACGTTCCTCTCCCTTACACCAGTGATAGAGATCTATACACACTTTTCTGAACTTTACCGTTTTTACTTAACATATATTTTAGAAATAGTTACAGATTACACGTGAAGAGTTTCCTCATTCTTTTCTATGGTACATAGTATTCCATTATATTGATATTCCATAATTGATGACACTTAGGATATTATTTTAATCCTTTCCCAACATAAAAATAATCTTCTACATATGTCATTTTGTGCATGTGTAAAGTAAATGTCCAAGAATTGAAATGCTGGTTCAAAAGACACGTGCATATGTGGATGGATAGTGCCAATATGCCCTCCTTTGAGGTTCTATCAATTTATACTCCCACCAGCTAAGTACAATATATATATAATTTTTTTAAAAAGCAATATGGGTTTTCATCAAAATGAATATAGTCAGTTGTATTTCTGGATTTTTAGGGTTTTTGTCCTTAAAATGTTGACTCTACAAATAACACTTTGATGAATATCTGTGTGAATACATATTTGTGTATCTTTAGATACTGCTTTATGAAAAATTTATAGAAGTGAAATTACCACCTCATATCATATATAGATGGATTAAATAGTTAAATGTAAGAAATGAAACAAAAAAAGTAGTGAATAATTATCTAAATTGGGCTGGAGAAGACTTTTTCAAGATGAAAACACACAAATCAAAACTGATAGGTCAGACTACATAAAAACAGTAAATTGTCCATCTGAAATCCTATAAATAATATTAAAAGATACATAGCAAAATAGTAGGTCAGTAATATACATATAATACAAGTACCCAATAGAAAAACATTGACAAAGGGTGTGATTTAGTAAGACTCAAATAATTTCTAAGTTTATGAAAAAAGATCAACCTCAATAGTAATACAATAGATACAAGTTAAAATGAGGCTCCAATTTTTATGTTGCACTTTTGTAAAAATAAAAAGAACGACGATATCTAGTTGATTGATGTAATTTGGTAATACACATTGCGTGATATTGCTCCTTGTAGCAATCTGACAAGCAATATATATCTAAAGCTTTAAAATGTGTATATCTTTTCAATGGCAACTCTTTACCTTTTTGCATTTGTGCCGAGGAAGCAATCTCAAATACATAACAATATGTGTATCCGAGAGAACACTCACATGAAAGCCTAACTTACCGCTTTCGGAGGCTCGGTTCCAAAGACAACAGATGAGGTAGAATCAGTTTTCCTTAAACCTCTGAAACAACTGGAAAAAAAAAAAAAACTACAAGATTTTCAATATAATCATAGAAGAAATCCTAGAGGTCTTCTCCCTCTTCATCCTCTGGCTTTGTGTTGAATATTTCTCTTAACATAAATGAATATAGTCAGTTGTATTTCTGGATTGTTTAGGATGCTGGTTCAAAAGACACGTGCATATGTGGATGGATAGTGCCAATATGCCCTCCTTTGAGGTTCTATCAATTTATACTCCCACCAGCTAAGTACAATATATATATAATTTTTTTAAAAAGCAATATGGGTTTTCATCAAAATGAATATAGTCAGTTGTATTTCTGGATTTTTAGGGTTTTTGTCCTTAAAATGTTGACTCTACAAATAACACTTTGATGAATATCTGTGTGAATACATATTTGTGTATCTTTAGATACTGCTTTATGAAAAATTTATAGAAGTGAAATTACCACCTCATATCATATATAGATGGATTAAATAGTTAAATGTAAGAAATGAAACAAAAAAAGTAGTGAATAATTATCTAAATTGGGCTGGAGAAGACTTTTTCAAGATGAAAACACACAAATCAAAACTGATAGGTCAGACTACATAAAAACAGTAAATTGTCCATCTGAAATCCTATAAATAATATTAAAAGATACATAGCAAAATAGTAGGTCAGTAATATACATATAATACAAGTACCCAATAGAAAAACATTGACAAAGGGTGTGATTTAGTAAGACTCAAATAATTTCTAAGTTTATGAAAAAAGATCAACCTCAATAGTAATACAATAGATACAAGTTAAAATGAGGCTCCAATTTTTATGTTGCACTTTTGTAAAAATAAAAAGAACGACGATATCTAGTTGATTGATGTAATTTGGTAATACACATTGCGTGATATTGCTCCTTGTAGCAATCTGACAAGCAATATATATCTAAAGCTTTAAAATGTGTATATCTTTTCAATGGCAACTCTTTACCTTTTTGCATTTGTGCCGAGGAAGCAATCTCAAATACATAACAATATGTGTATCCGAGAGAACACTCACATGAAAGCCTAACTTACCGCTTTCGGAGGCTCGGTTCCAAAGACAACAGATGAGGTAGAATCAGTTTTCCTTAAACCTCTGAAACAACTGGAAAAAAAAAAAAACTACAAGATTTTCAATATAATCATAGAAGAAATCCTAGAGGTCTTCTCCCTCTTCATCCTCTGGCTTTGTGTTGAATATTTCTCTTAACATAAATCCCGAAGTATTGGCGGATCAAAATATACAAATAGTCATAAGGAAATAAATCGGTCCCATTTCCTATCTGCGTTGGTGGTATAGTGGTGAGCATAGCTGCCTTCCAAGCAGTTGACCCGGGTTCGATTCCCGGCCAACGCATCGCCTTCTTTTCTTTTTTCTTTTACCTTTTAGCTCCTCCCAAACGTTGACAAGGCCAAATATCATCAAGACAGAGCATTTGACCACCCATTCGTCCTCAAAGTCTTCCCTTCGAGGAGTCTACCGAGAGTGAAATTCCAGATTTCGTGCAGCTACCAAGCCAAGCCAAGCCTATCCGCTGGGTTTGTTTTGGCCTTCTTGCTTTCACAAGTTTGCGATAATTGTCCTTTTGGGAGTCTTTGAGGAATGCCTGAAATGGAGGCTGATTTGATTTGTTTTTCTGAAGACTCCGAGGCGGCTTAGAGCCCAAGAGTCCGAAATTCCTGAGAGCGCGCGCCAAGGAACGGAACGGTGAGGGAAGCAAGAAAAAAAATAAAGAGGGACCTCATGTCCTTTCATAACTCACCAGATCCGCTTCTCTTTTAATTCCGCTATTCAGGGGACAGAAACCTCAAATCCAGGTTACAAGGTGGCAATATGAACAGGAAATTTCTCTGGTTGCTTAGGCGGGGCGGCTTGAGTCTTTGGAGGGGAGAGAAGTGCCTTGAAGAGGGCGACTGGAAAACTGTTCCTCCGGCTGCAGGCGACAGAACTCAAACCTCGACTGTTCTTCACCGCCCAGGAGGGGGGGGGTGGGGCTGGGCGTGATATTGCTCCTTGTAGCAATCTGACAAGCAATATATATCTAAAGCTTTAAAATGTGTATATCTTTTCAATGGCAACTCTTTACCTTTTTGCATTTGTGCCGAGGAAGCAATCTCAAATACATAACAATATGTGTATCCGAGAGAACACTCACATGAAAGCCTAACTTACCGCTTTCGGAGGCTCGGTTCCAAAGACAACAGATGAGGTAGAATCAGTTTTCCTTAAACCTCTGAAACAACTGGAAAAAAAAAAAAACTACAAGATTTTCAATATAATCATAGAAGAAATCCTAGAGGTCTTCTCCCTCTTCATCCTCTGGCTTTGTGTTGAATATTTCTCTTAACATAAATCCCGAAGTATTGGCGGATCAAAATATACAAATAGTCATAAGGAAATAAATCGGTCCCACTTCCTGGCTGCGTTGGTGGTATAGTGGTGAGCATAGCTGCCTTCCAAGCAGTTGACCCGGGTTCGATTCCCGGCCAACGCATCGCCTTCTTTTCTTTTTTCTTTTACCTTTTAGCTCCTCCCAAACGTTGACAAGGCCAAATATCATCAAGACAGAGCATTTGACCACCCATTCGTCCTCAAAGTCTTCCCTTCGAGGAGTCTACCGAGAGTGAAATTCCAGATTTCGTGCAGCTACCAAGCCAAGCCAAGCCTATCCGCTGGGTTTGTTTTGGCCTTCTTGCTTTCACAAGTTTGCGATAATTGTCCTTTTGGGAGTCTTTGAGGAATGCCT
Source organism: Tragulus kanchil (assembly GCA_022376925.1). Taxonomy (NCBI): domain Eukaryota; kingdom Metazoa; phylum Chordata; class Mammalia; order Artiodactyla; family Tragulidae; genus Tragulus; species Tragulus kanchil. The sequence goes on along the minus strand of JAIOJX010000032.1, from coordinate 83,014,690 downwards.
GAAATGGAGGCTGATTTGATTTGTTTTTCTGAAGACTCCGAGGCGGCTTAGAGCCCAAGAGTCCGAAATTCCTGAGAGCGCGCGCCAAGGAACGGAACGGTGAGGGAAGCAAGAAAAAAAATAAAGAGGGACCTCATGTCCTTTCATAACTCACCAGATCCGCTTCTCTTTTAATTCCGCTATTCAGGGGACAGAAACCTCAAATCCAGGTTACAAGGTGGCAATATGAACAGGAAATTTCTCTGGTTGCTTAGGCGGGGCGGCTTGAGTCTTTGGAGGGGAGAGAAGTGCCTTGAAGAGGGCGACTGGAAAACTGTTCCTCCGGCTGCAGGCGACAGAACTCAAACCTCGACTGTTCTTCACCGCCCAGGAGAGGGGGTGATGTTGGTGCCTGCACTGGGGAATTCTGAGACCCAGATTCGGATGTCAGGACTTAGAAATTGTGGGTGAAAACTTGGGGATTTTAACCTGTGTGAAAGACGCGAACTGAGCAAAGAAAGTTGCATCAAGTAGATAATCCTGTTTCAAAGGACAGTAAATCCAACTGCACTGCGCCGCCGTGAAGCTAGCATGCCGTGATCGTATAGTGGTTAGTACTCTGCGTTGTGGCCGCAGCAACCTCGGTTCGAATCCGAGTCACGGCATTCGGCGGCTTTTCTTTTTCGGAACTCTTTAGAGATTGAAAAAAAAAAGTCTGCAATCCGTTTTTACTCTAGGCTGCACCGCAGAATGTGCAGTCTATGAATGAGATGAATAACTGTCTCCACTCAGCTCACTCGGTAGCTCCCCACCCTAGGCGGAATCTAACCAGCCAGGGCAGTGTGGAGCGCCCAAGAGCTGCGAGAAAAGCCTTCACCTGAACTGAGGAGGGAGCCCCCGCGGGGGACTCCGGAGCTCAGCATCTCTTCCAGAAGTTGGAGAATGGACGTCTCAGAGAATGGACTTAAATCCCCCCGACCCCCGAGCGCCACGCCTGAAGCCTCTGAATCTCATCGACTTAAAATCTCAGTGGTGCCTTTACATTTAATGAATATGGTCTTTTACTCAGGCCACATAAAATTTTAGTATTCAAAAACGAAATCGTGCCCCAAATGCCTAGTGAATTGGACCTGTTTTCCGAGTGACGCGTCCGTCGGCCCCAACCCAAACTCATCTCCTGGTCCTGACTCTAGGCTTCAGGCGGAAAGGGGTTTCGGACCCGGAAGCAGGAAGCGGGAGGTTGCCGCGCGGAGGTCCTGTGAGAGCCAGTTGCCCCGCCCTTCCTACTCCCCGCGGCAGTTTGAGCCACTCGTCTTCGTCCCCTCGCGCTTGTTCGCTTTCTCTTCAGTATTCCGGATCCCAGAAGCCGGGTTCTCAAGGGAATTTGCTTTCCACAGGTCGCGCCCAGAAGGAATCTGAGGAAACGTCGACTCTTGATTCCTGGGTCCGGGGCAAGCCCGCCTGGCCCCGCGCAGTCCAGCACTCTCGAAGTCTCGAGTTGCGGAGAGAAGTGCCTTGAGGCAGAAAGTTCCTCCGGCTGCAGGCGACAGAACTCAAACCTCGACTGTTCTTCACCGCCCAGGAGAGGGGGTGATGTTGGTGCCTGCACTGGGGAATTCTGAGACCCAGATTCGGATGTCAGGACTTAGAAATTGTGGGTGAAAACTTGGGGATTTTAACCTGTGTGAATGACGCGAACTGAGCAAAGAAAGTTGCATCAAGTAGATAATCCTGTTTCAAAGGACAGTAAATCCAACTGCACTGCGCCGCCGTGAAGCTAGCATGCCGTGATCGTATAGTGGTTAGTACTCTGCGTTGTGGCCGCAGCAACCTCGGTTCGAATCCGAGTCACGGCATTTGGCGGCTTTTCTTTTTCGGAACTCTTTAGAGATTGAAAAAAAAGTCTGCAATCCGTTTTTACTCTAGGCTGCACCGCAGAATGTGCAGTCTATGAATGAGATGAATAACTGTCTCCACTCAGCTCACTCGGTAGCTCCCCACCCTAGGCGGAATCTAACCAGCCAGGGCAGTGTGGAGCGCCCAAGAGCTGCGAGAAAAGCCTTCACCTGAACTGAGGAGGGAGCCCCCGCGGGGGACTCCGGAGCTCAGCATCTCTTCCAGAAGTTGGAGAATGGACGTCTCAGAGAATGGACTTAAATCCCCCCGACCCCCGAGCGCCACGCCTGAAGCCTCTGAATCTCATCGACTTAAAATCTCAGTGGTGCCTTTACATTTAATGAATATGGTCTTTTACTCAGGCCACATAAAATTTTAGTATTCAAAAACGAAATCGTGCCCCAAATGCCTAGTGAATTGGACCTGTTTTCCGAGTGACGCGTCCGTCGGCCCCAACCCAAACTCATCTCCTGGTCCTGACTCTAGGCTTCAGGCGGAAAGGGGTTTCGGACCCGGAAGCAGGAAGCGGGAGGTTGCCGCGCGGAGGTCCTGCCCCGCCCTTCCTACTCCCCGCGGCAGTTTGAGCCACTCGTCTCCGTCCCCTCGCGCTTGTTCGCTTTCTCTTCAGTATTCCGGATCCCAGAAGCCGGGTTCTCAAGGGAATTTGCTTTCCACAGGTCTGAAAACTGGCCTAGAAGGAATCTGAGGAAACGTCGACTCTTGATTCCTGGGTCCGGGGCAAGCCCGCCTGGCCCCGCGCAGTCCAGACACTCTCGAAGTCTCGAGTTTCTCGTAGTAAAAGGTTTCTACTGCATTTATAAAATTTTAGAGCCGAAGAATTATTTCAAATTAAGTTGTCTGTATGGTTTGACCGTGTCCTTTCAAAGACATTACACTCTATAGAGTACGTCGTGCAGCAGCGCCCGGCTAGCTCAGTCGGTAGAGCATGAGACTCTTAATCTCAGGGTCGTGGGTTCGAGCCCCACGTTGGGCGGTGAGAGTTTTCTGTTTTCCATTTCGTATTTCACCTTCAGTTTTATTTGCTGCTAACTGAACCAGCAGTTTCTAGTCGCTATGGTCACTGTTGTTTTAAACTTAAGTAAAGTATTCCAGAAATCGCTTCTATTTGCCTCAGTTTCAGCAAAAAGAAGAATCTGGGCTACCGATTCCAGCATCTCAGTTTGAGAACAGGGGGCCCTAATCCACGGCTCCCTGGACCCAGGTTCCTCCGAGGACCGGCGGAGTTCCCCTTCTTCCTACTTCGACTCTGCTCCACGGAGAGCGACCCTGGCATCTGGGACCCCGATCTTAAGGTATTCCCTAGGTATTGTGCCAGGGCAAACAGCAGCAGCAGCATCTGGAAACTTCAGAAATGCAAATCCTCAAGGCGCACGTCAGACCTACAGGCTGAGAAACTCGGGAGGTGGGCCGTACAATCTGAGACAAGCTCGCCAGGTAATGGGGACAAATGCTTAAGTTCAGGAACCACTGGATGAGAGCAACGTCCTCTCCTATCAGCCAAGAGGTACCCTGTTCTTGGGTAGGAGTCTCAAAATCATAAAAATAACACCTCTCCTTAACTTGTTGTCTGAAATTTCGCAAAAACTTTCGACCGGAAGCAGGAAGCGGGAGGTTGCCGCGCGGAGGTCCTGTGAGAGCCAGTTGCCCCGCCCTTCCTACTCCCCGCGGCAGTTTGAGCCACTCGTCTTCGTCCCCTCGCGCTTGTTCGCTTTCTCTTCAGTATTCCGGATCCCAGAAGCCGGGTTCTCAAGGGAATTTGCTTTCCACAGGTCTGAAAACTGGCCTAGAAGGAATCTGAGGAAACGTCGACTCTTGATTCCTGGGTCCGGGGCAAGCCCGCCTGGCCCCGCGCAGTCCAGTCACTCTCGAAGTCTCGAGTTTCTCGTAGTAAAAGGTTTCTACTGCATTTATAAAATTTTAGAGCCGAAGAATTCTTTCAAATTAAGTTGTCTGTATGGTTTGACCGTGTCCTTTCCAAGACATTACACTCTATAGAGTACGTCGTGCAGGAGCGCCCGGCTAGCTCAGTCGGTAGAGCATGAGACTCTTAATCTCAGGGTCGTGGGTTCGAGCCCCACGTTGGGCGGTGAGAGTTTTCTGTTTTCCGTTTTGTATTTCACCTTCAATTTTATTTGCTGCTAACTGAACCAGCAGTTTCTAGTCGCTATGGTCACTGTTGTTTTAAACTTAAGTAAAGTATTCCAGAAATCACTTCTATTTGCCTCAGTTTCAGCAAAAAGAAGAATCTGGGCTACCGATTCCAGCATCTCAGTTTGAGAACAGGGGGCCCTAATCCACGGCTCCCTGGACCCAGGTTCCTCCGAGGACCGGCGGAGTTCCCCTTCTTCCTACTTCGACTCTGCTCCACGGAGAGCGACCCTGGCATCTGGGACCCCGATCTTAAGGTATTCCCTAGGTATTGTGCCAGGGCAAACAGCAGCAGCAGCATCTGGAAACTTCAGAAATGCAAATCCTCAAGGCGCACGTCAGACCTACAGGCTGAGAAACTCGGGAGGTGGGCCGTACAATCTGAGACAAGCTCGCCAGGTAATGGGGACAAATGCTTAAGTTCAGGAACCACTGGATGAGAGCAACGTCCTCTCCTATCAGCCAAGAGGTACCCTGTTCCTGGGTAGGAGTCTCAAAATCATAAAAATAACACCTCTCCTTAACTTGGTGTCTGAATTTAAGTTTTCATGAAAATGTCAAAAATGTATTTTCCTTTCCAAACTGGACGATATAATGCTAAAGTTTAAATGGGAAAATAACAAGCAGTTAACAGTCGGGAATAAGGAAGGAGTAACCCTATGAAATACTAAAATGCCATAAGTTATAATGATTCAAATGGTAAAATATCGTGTATGAATAAAATAGCCATCAATGGGACAGCATAAGACAAAAATACTTAAGAAACGTAACATATTAGAAAGAAGCACTCAGTAATCCTAATGAATATTTTTTTAAATAACTGGGTGGCTGTCTGAGAAAAAAAATTATGGTCAATGAATATCATACCCTTTGTGTGTTAGTCGCTCAGTTGTGTTCAACTCCGTGATCCCATGGACTGTAGTCCACCAGGCTCCTCTGTCCATTTAATTCTCTGAGCAAGAATACTGGAGTGGGTTGCCATTCCCTTCTCCAAGGGATCTAAATTGATCAAAGATTTAAAATTATGAAATTTAAAATAATAATGAAAAGCAGCATAAAAGTTCTCATAGAAACATGAAGCAAATATTTTATTATCTTGGTGTGTGTGTGTGAAAAAGGCTATTCTAACTATGACACAAAGTCTGACATCCTAAGAGAAAATATTAATGACTTTCACTATATAAAATGAAATCTCCATAAGCAAAGTCCAAAGACAAATGACAATTTGGAGAAATATTTGCAACTCACATTGTGTTAAAAACCTTGCATTTTATTATGCATATCTGTAAACAACAAAACTCTATAAAAATAAAAAGTAAAAAAGAAAAAACAAACCTGCATTTTGAGTTAATGCTTTGGTGTACCAACATCTTTCTCATGGCCCCCTTTGTGAATGCACACTGGAAAACAGCTGAAACCTCTTGATAATCAACCCAGTCGCTGGACTCTTAACTTTCCCCTCCTCCCTTCTCTTCCGCCCTCTCCCTGCTGCCCCCTCTTTCTCGTTCCTTCCTCTCTCTCTCCCCATCTTGGCTGGTTTTCCTTAAATCCCACTTTGGACCCCAGTGAAGGTTGCAGCCCACAGGTCCTGGCTGTCACTGCTCCCCACCTGTTCAATTGAGCATCCTTCTGATTGGGCTTCTGTGTGGCCCTGGGCTTTCTGGCAGTGACCCTCTCTCTGGAACCTGTGAGTATAACAGCCTTTTCTTCTGCTTCTCTTCCCTTCCTGTGGCTGCACCACCTTTACCATGCCATGCTAGACATCTACATTCTTTGAACACACACATCATGTACCAAAGGCTATTTCCCTAATAGTTAAAGAACTGTAAGCTAATAAGAAGTAAATCAATAACCCAATAAAATAGCAAAAATATAAAGAATAGAAAATATAAAAAGAATATTACTCATATGAAAAAACACTTAACATTCAACATTGTTATTCATAAAAGTAATACAATTTAAACCAAGCTAAAATAACATTTTCAGCTATCAGTTCAGTTCAGTCACTCAGTTGTGTCCGACTCTGCGACCCCATGGACTGCAGCGCGCCAGGCTTCCCTGTCCTTGACCGTCTCCTGCAGCTTCCTCAAATTCATGTCCATTGATTCAGTGATGCTATCCAACCATCTCATCCTCTGTCATCCCCTTCTCCTTCTGCCTTCTATTTTTCCCAGCAACTCGGGTCTTTTCCACTGAGTCCATCTCTTTGCATAGGTTTCCCTTTGTTCCAATGAATATTCAGGGTTGATTTCCTTTAGGATTGACTAGCATAATCATGAAACATGAAGCAAAATTTTATTACTTGGTGTGTTGGAAAAAGTATTCTAACTATGACACAAAGTCTGACATCCTAAGAGAAAATATTAATGACTTTCACTATATAAAATGAAATCTCCATAAGCAAAGTCCAAAGACAAATGACAATTTGGAGAAATATTTGCAACTCACATTGTGTTAAAAACCTTGCATTTTATTATGCATATCTGTAAACAACAAAACTCTATAAAAATAAAAAGTAAAAAAGAAAAAACAAACCTGCATTTTGAGTTAATGCTTTGGTGTACCAACATCTTTCTCATGGCCCCCTTTGTGAATGCACACTGGAAAACAGCTGAAACCTCTTGATAATCAACCCAGTCGCTGGACTCTTAACTTTCCCCTCCTCCCTTCTCTTCCGCCCTCTCCCTGCTGCCCCCTCTTTCTCATTCCTTCCTCTCTCTCTCCCCATCTTGGCTGGTTTTCCTTAAATCCCACTTTGGACCCCAGTGAAGGTTGCAGCCCACAGGTCCTGGCTGTCACTGCTCCCCACCTGTTCAATTGAGCATCCTTCTGATTGGGCTTCTGTGTGGCCCTGGGCTTTCTGGCAGTGACCCTCTCTCTGGAACCTGTGAGTATAACAGCCTTTTCTTCTGCTTCTCTTCCCTTCCTGTGGCTGCACCACCTTTACCATGCCATGCTAGACATCTACATTCTTTGAACACACACATCATGTACCAAAGGCTATTTCCCTAATAGTTAAAGAACTGTAAGCTAATAAGAAGTAAATCAATAACCCAATAAAATAGCAAAAATATAAAGAATAGAAAATATAAAAAGAATACTACTCATATGAAAAAACACTTAACATTCAACATTGTTATTCATAAAAGTAATACAATTTAAACCAAGCTAAAATAACATTTTCAGCTATCAGTTCAGTTCAGTCACTCAGTTGTGTCCAACTCTTTGCGACCCCATGGACTGCAGCGCGCCAGGCTTCCCTGTCCTTGACCGTCTCCTGCAGCTTCCTCAAATTCATGTCCATTGATTCAGTGATGCTATCCAACCATCTCATCCTCTGTCATCCCCTTCTCCTTCTGCCTTCTATTTTTCCCAGCAACTCGGGTCTTTTCCAATGAGTCCATCTCTTTGCATCAGGTGGCTGAAGTTTTGGAGCTTCAGCTTCAGCATCAGTCCTTCCAATGAATATTCAGGGTTGATTTCCTTTAGGATTGACTGGTTTGATCTCCTTGCAGTCCAAGGGCCTCTCAAGAGCCTTCTCCAGCACCACAGTTCAAAGGCATCAATTCTTCAGCACTATAAAATTTCAACTATAAGAAATGGTAAATATTTTAAATGTTGGAGAGGTAATAACCATTATTAATGAGAGGGTAAATTGGTACAAGTTCTACAGGATGTTGTTTGAACAGTATCTATCAAACTTGTTTTTTTACTCCAGCAATTCACATTTAGAAGTTTATTGTACAATATACTTATACATGGGAGAAACTGTATACAAAGTTATTCATGAAACACTTTTTATTAACTAAAAGACTGGAAATTCTCCAAATGTCCATCTGTTTGGGAATGTCTAAATAAATGGCAGTACAACCACACACTTAAATATTGTTCAGCTAGCTGCAGAAAAGCATGAGAATGCTCTTGAGGGGAGACTTATAGAAATTGGTTATAATTCATTAATAAATGCATGGAAAATTAAGCAAGTGGAATAGTAGCATAATTGTTACTGCCAAGGGAAAAATATACTCAAAAAGTGATCACATTCAATTCTCTGTTAATAGTTTATTTAGTTAAAAATAATAATCATTAATCTCATCAAAATTATGACGTAAAGGGGCTTCCCTGGTGGTCCAGTGGGTAAGGACACCGCCTTGCTAGTGCAAGGGGCGCCGGTTCGATCCTGATCCCTGGCCTGGGAAGATCCCACGTGCCGCGGAGCAGCTGGACCGATGTGTCCAATTACCAAGCCGGAGCTCTGGAGCACATGCACCCAGACCACCGGCCCCTGCGAATACAATTTAAACCAAGCTAAAATAACATTTTCAGCTATCAGTTCAGTTCAGTTCAGTTGTGTCCAACTCTGCGACCCCATGGACTGCAGCGCGCAGGCTTCCCTGTCCTTGACCGTCTCCTGCAGCTTCCTCAAATTCATGTCCATTGATTCAGTGATGCTATCCAACCATCTCGTCCTCTGTCATCCCCTTCTCCTTCTGCCTTCTATTTTTCCCAGCAACTCGGGTCTTTTCCAATGAGTCCATCTCTTTGCATCAGGTGGCTGAAGTTTTGGAGCTTCAGCTTCAGCATCAGTCCTTCCAATGAATATTCAGGGTTGATTTCCTTTAGGATTGACTGGTTTGATCTCCTTGCAGTCCAAGGGCCTCTCAAGAGCCTTCTCCAGCACCACAGTTCAAAGGCATCAATTCTTCAGCACTATAAAATTTCAACTATAAGAAATGGTAAATATTTTAAATGTTGGAGAGGTAATAACCATTATTAATGAGAGGGTAAATTGGTACAAGTTCTACAGGATGTTGTTTGAACAGTATCTATCAAACTTGTTTTTTTACTCCAGCAATTCACATTTAGAAGTTTATTGTACAATATACTTATACATGGGAGAAACTGTATACAAAGTTATTCATGAAACACTTTTTATTAACTAAAAGACTGGAAATTCTCCAAATGTCCATCTGTTTGGGAATGTCTAAATAAATGGCAGTACAACCACACACTTAAATATTGTTCAGCTAGCTGCAGAAAAGCATGAGAATGCTCTTGAGGGGAGACTTATAGAAATTGGTTATAATTCATTAATAAATGCATGGAAAATTAAGCAAGTGGAATAGTAGCATAATTGTTACTCCCAAAGGGGAAAAATATACTCAAAAAGTGATCACATTCAATTCTCTGTTAATAGTTTATTTAGTTAAAAATAATAATCATTAATCTCATCAAAATTATGACGTAAAGGGGCTTCCCTGGTGGTCCAGTGGGTAAGGACACCGCCTTGCAGTGCAAGGGGCGCCGGTTCGATCCCGATCCCTGGCCTGGGAAGATCCCACGTGCCGCGGAGCAGCTGGACCGATGTGTCCAATTACCAAGCCGGAGCTCTGGAGCACATGCACCCAGAGCCGGTGCTCTGTGACAACAGAGGCCACTGCGATGGGAGGCCCACACGGGCCAAAGAACAAAGATGGATGAAAATGGACAAATGAAAGACCAATAGAAATGGCCCGCCTGCTCCCCTCCCTCCCCACCCCACCCCCTCTCAAATAAATAAATAAATAAATCTTTAAAAAAAAAATTATGACATAAGTATATTGATGTATAAGGCTTTCCCAGAGAAACAGAACCAATAGAAGATACACACATATAGAGAGAGTTAGTTTGTATATAGAAATGTAACTGTGGAGGGTGGCAAATCTAAACTCTTCAGGGTAAGCCAGCAGGCTGGAGACCCAAGGAAGAATTGATGTTTGTAACTCTCATCTGAAAACAGAGTCTAGAAGCAGAATTCTGCCTTCCTTTGGGAATCTTAAGTCTTTTTATTTTAAGGCCTTCAGTAGATTGGCTGAGGCCCAGTCATACTGTGGAGGGTAATCTGCTTTACCCAGAGTCTACTGATTTAAATGTTAATCTCATCTAAAAACAAATACCTTCAAAGGAACATCTAGATTAATATTTGATGAAATATCTGGGTACCATGGCCTAGCCAGGTTGACACATAATTAACCATCACAACTGGGAAGATGGAGAAGTGAAAATGTGTGTGTGTCTGTGTGTGTGTCTAGTGGCAAGTGTGGTGGGAGTACATAAAAGAGAGAACATGCCTGAAATGAGAAAAACAAGGATTCACACTATTTGTTTATAGCAACAGAGGTGAATAACCAATCACTGATTAAAAGAATTTACAGTAGTTACTTCTCGAGAGCAGGAAATAGGGAGAGTTCCAGGGGACTATTTTAAAGTGTAAAAATATACTAATCCAAAATTAAAAGTGATCACATTCAATTCTCTGTTAATAGTTTATTTAGTTAAAAATAATAATCATTAATCTCATCAAAATTATGACGTAAAGGGGCTTCCCTGGTGGTCCAGTGGGTAAGGACACCGCCTTGCTAGTGCAAGGGGCGCCGGTTCGATCCTGATCCCTGGCCTGGGAAGATCCCACGTGCCGCGGAGCAGCTGGACCGATGTGTCCAATTACCAAGCCGGAGCTCTGGAGCACATGCACCCAGAGCCGGTGCTCTGTGACAACAGAGGCCTCTGCAATGGGAGGCCCACACGGGCCAAGGAACAAAGACGGATGAAAACAGAGAAATGAAAGACCAATAGAAATGGCCCGCCTGCTCCCCTCCCTCCGCACCCCACCCCTCTCAAATAAATAAATAAATAAATCTTTAAAAAAAAAATTATGACATAAGTATATTGATGTATAAGGCTTTCCCAGAGAAACAGAACCAATAGAAGATACACACATATAGAGAGAGTTAGTTTGTATATAGAAATGTAACTGTGGAGGGTGGCAAATCTAAACTCTTCAGGGTAAGCCAGCAGGCTGGAGACCCAAGGAAGAATTGATGTTTGTAACTCTCATCTGAAAACAGAGTCTAGAAGCAGAATTCTGCCTTCCTTTGGGAATCTTAAGTCTTTTTATTTTAAGGCCTTCAGTAGATTGGCTGAGGCCCAGTCATACTGTGGAGGGTAATCTGCTTTACCCAGAGTCTACTGATTTAAATGTTAATCTCATCTAAAAACAAATACCTTCAAAGGAACATCTAGATTAATATTTGATGAAATATCTGGGTACCATGGCCTAGCCAGGTTGACACATAATTAACCATCACAACTGGGAAGATGGAGAAGTGAAAATGTGTGTGTGTCTGTGTGTGTGTCTAGTGGCAAGTGTGGTGGGAGTACATAAAAGAGAGAACATGCCTGAAATGAGAAAAACAAGGATTCACACTATTTGTTTATAGCAACAGAGGTGAATAACCAATCACTGATTAAAAGAATTTACAGTAGTTACTTCTCGAGAGCAGGAAATAGGGAGAGTTCCAGGGGACTATTAGTGTTCATTACCAGGTTTGTAAGAGTGTTTGACTTTCTAAACTATGTGCATATATATATATATATAAAATATATAAGCTTCCTAAAAATAAAAACTAAGTGAAAAAAAACACAAAACTTTTCATATGTTGTAGAGTTTCAAATAGATTACCAATTTGTTGTCTTTTGAATTTTGTACGGGAACAATTCTGCTGTGGCACCCAAGTGACCTTGTATATATTTACACAGGCCACATAGGCAAAGGTTTGAACTGAAACTCTTCTGAATCTTACCCATGGCAGAGCACCTTGTAATTGTCCCCAAACAGGAGAGGATATGAAGCCTGTGAAGAGTGGCCAGGAGACAGTTTGCAGTCCCCTCCCTGTTAGCCTGGGGACACTTTCTCATTGTCTTCCAGCCTCTAATCACAAGTGAAGCATTCTTCTCACCTCCTCACCCCCTCCCAGGGGACAGCTGCAGTCTAGAATAAGCTCCTCCCAGTCACTCACCCCTTTTGTTTCAGTGTCATCCCTTTAGATGTGTGACAGGAGGACCCAGTAGTCTGTACCTTCAACTACTCTTCCTTTTGCTGTCTACGTAGGTAATAAACCGCCTGAATCCAAAAGTGGCTTGTCATGGCAACGAGAATGCCGCAGACTGCAACCAGTGAAAAACCTGTGCAGCAACTAAGACCCAGCACAACCAAAAATAAAATAAATAATAGTAATAATAATAAAAGTAATGTGTTATGTCTTAACAGGCTAAATCATCCAGGCCTTGGCTTTGCCAGATGTTGCTTGCTTGATTTACTGTGTGTTTTTTTGTTGTTGTTGTTGTTGTTTTAGATAAAGAAATTCTTAAACTTTTTAATGTAGGTAAATGTATTGGTTTTTTCCTTAGGGATTTTGAGTTTTATGTCATACTTAGAAAAAAAAATTTCCCTACAAGACAGTAAAAGTCTTATTAGAGGTATGTTCTGAATCAAAAGAGGTGTAATTATTCTTCTGCTAATGAGCTGAAGACTCTTGAGAGTCCCTTGGAAAGTAAGGAGATCAAACCAGTCAATCTTAAAGAAAATCAGTCCTGAGTATTCATTGGAAGGACTGATGCTGAAGCTGAAGCGCCAATACTCTGGCCACCTGATGCGAACAGCTGGCTCATTGGAAAAGATCTGATACTGGGAAAGACTGAAGGCAGAAGGAGAAGATGGCGATAGAGGATAAGGTGGTTGGATGGCATCACCAAATCAATGGACAGGAACTTGGGCAAACTCCAGGAGATGGGGAGGGACAGGGAAGCCGGGTGTGCTGCAGTCCATGGGCTTTTGAAGAGTCCGACATGACTTGGTGACTGAACAACAACCACTACAATGAGCTGAACAGAGAGGCAGTGAGCTCTCAGATAACTTTGTGGTACATTCACTGAGATCCTCTGAAACCTGGACCTTCTAGGGATGGAGAGGATTCCTGGGACTTGCCAACTCAGGGTTCCTGCACTCTCCATGCACCAAACGGATGGTGCAACATGCTAGGGCTAGCAACGGTGGAGAGTGAGTGCTAGGCCCACTTGGCAAGGAGAGAACTGTTCCTGGAAACTGGGAAAGTGATATTTGTAGGTAAGGCTGCAACTGTAGTAGAGCACACCCCAACAGTAACTGTACTGGGGAGCGGCAGAGAACACAACTACTACTAACCTGCAGGAAACAATTGCCCTGACTTCATAGTCCTCCCACCCTCCCCATTCCCAGTCAGTACGTGCCATTGGCTATAGCCAGTAAAAAGCAGTAGGCCAGGGAGCCCTTTTGCTCAGTTCAGAAAGACTCTTTCTGGAGGGGGTATAAATAGGGTGGATAATGAGGATGTATCCAGAGAAACAAATGCAGAATACCCAGCAAATAGGGTCTTTTCATTCTTGAGATTAATTAAAAAAAAAAAAAAAATCCGGGCTTCCCTGATGGCTCAGTGGATAAGAACCAATCTGCCAATGCAGGAGACACAGATTCGATCCCTCATCCGGGAAGATCTCACATACCACAGAGTAACTAAGCCCACACATCAACGAAGACCCAGCATAGTCACAAATAAATAAATAAAGGTTTAAAAAAAAAAATCCTATGTATTTCCTCTTCTTCACCCGCACTACTTCCCGTTATTAACATCTGCATTGGTATGTAACACTTGTTACAATTGATGAACCAATATTGATTCATTATCATTAAATTTGATAGTTTCCATTAGGGTTCATGTTTTGTGTTGTGTAGGTCTACTCCCGAGATTTTGAATTGTGAAAGCATCTCATCAGCTTCATTTTGGTAGCAAACAGGTTTTTCAAAAAAGGATGTGCATATCCTGAATTCTTTCATTTATTTGAGAATATCTATTTGTTGTCTTTAGACCCATGTAATATCTGGATTGGAGATAATGTATATATGCATATACCAGTTCAGTATATATCAGTTCAATTCAGTCACTCAGTCATGTTCAACTCTTTGTGATCCCATGGACTGCCACACGCCAGGCTTCCCTGTCCTTCACCATCTCCCAGATATTGCTCAAACTCATGTCCATTGACTCAGTGATGACATCAGCCATCCAACATATATCCATAGGCATATATGTATGTATGTATGTATGTATGTATGTATGTATTTGATTCCATTTTTTCCCTCTGACCCTTGTAAACCCTAGGTTAAATTTTTCACTAATTGTTCTTTGTTAGAACCGTATTCTCTTGTCATAGCTTTTCTTTTTTTTTTTTTCACAGTATGTCATAGCTTTTCAACTTCATTAAATCAAAGTTTTGTAACAGGCATATGTTTTTCAAATCGTAGCTAGATTTCTTTTCCTCAAAAATACTGGTAATGGGGCAGGATGGGGGGTATACATATGACAAATCTGAGATCATACATATCTGTAAACAATAAAACTTTGTAAAAGTAAAATAAAAATTAAAGAAAGTTACTGGTAATGTATCTGAACTTTAAAAGTGCAGAGGTTTTAGATTTTTTTCTTTTTCTCTTTTTGTTTGTTAGATTAGTATCTGTGAGCTTCTAGCTCAGATCTGACAAGCAAAAAAGGGAAGAAAGAAGCAAAAGAAAATTTGTGGAACCTCTGGATCATGATGCCTTAAGAAGTCACTGTTACTTGCCCAAGATTCCAGAGGAAAGGCTATGACTGTGGAATGGCCTTGTGGCTTCAGCATCCTATAGTCAAGTTTGAGTTGCAGAGGTGAATATAACCTGGCTTGTCTGAAGTTTTTAATATATATACTTATAAAGTAGCTGAGTACTTTGTTATAAAAACATCATAAAAGTCATGCTGTTAACTTTATTGAAAGTAAAAATGTTTTATCTTATTAAAAATAAATTTGTTTATTAAAAACCATCAGGTTGCCTTCGGAATGGGAGTTTGAGTAGTGGAAATGAGAATGTTCTCAATGTATCTGTCTTTCTGTAATTCCTTGATTTTCTGTGTACACATCCACCCAGTCATCCACATACATACACACATAATCCCTCCAGGAAGAAAAAATAAGAGAACTACACAGGACAACTTCTCTCCCACTCCTGTGACTACTAAATCTGTGTAATCAGGTCACCATGAAGGTGTGTTAGCCATTTGAGGAATGTCTATGTTACCACTGCACTGAAAGTTGCTGTCCCTCCCAAATTCATATGTTGAAGGCCTAGCTAGCCTTTGGGAAGAACTGTCACCAAGAACTGCGTCTGTCCACACCTTGATCTTGGACTTTGCAGCCTCCAGAACTCCAAGGGGTGGCTAACGGATTACCTAAATTTGCAAGAAAAGTCTTTCGATGAAGTAAAAAGCAGCCGTCCCTGGGTGGGCTCGAACCACCAACCTTTCGGTTAACAGCCGAACGCGCTAACCGATTGCGCCACAGAGACTTGAGAGCCTTACCTTTTAAATTTGTTTCCTGATCCCAGAAATTGCTTTTCAACCTCTCTCCAAAATACTGGTAATGGGGCAGGATGGGGGGTATACATATGACAAATCTGAGATCATACATATCTGTAAACAATAAAACTTTGTAAAAGTAAAATAAAAATTAAAGAAAGTTACTGGTAATGTATCTGAACTTTAAAAGTGCAGAGGTTTTAGATTTTTTTCTTTTTCTCTTTTTGTTTGTTAGATTAGTATCTGTGAGCTTCTAGCTCAGATCAGACAAGCAAAAAAGGGAAGAAAGAAGCAAAAGAAAATTTGTGGAACCTCTGGATCATGATGCCTTAAGAAGTCACTGTTACTTGCCCAAGATTCCAGAGGAAAGGCTATGACTGTGGAATGGCCTTGTGGCTTCAGCATCCTATAGTCAAGTTTGAGTTGCAGAGGTGAATATAACCTGGCTTGTCTGAAGTTTTTAATATATATACTTATAAAGTAGCTGAGTACTTTGTTATAAAAACATCATAAAAGTCATGCTGTTAACTTTATTGAAAGTAAAAATGTTTTATCTTATTAAAAATAAATTTGTTTATTAAAAACCATCAGGTTGCCTTCGGGAATGGGAGTTTGAGTAGTGGAAATGAGAATGTTCTCAATGTATCTGTCTTTCTGTAATTCCTTGATTTTCTGTGTACACATCCACCCAGCCATCCACATACATACACACATAATCCCTCCAGGAAGAAAAAATAAGAGAACTACACAGGACAACTTCTCTCCCACTCCTGTGACTACTAAATCTGTGTAATCAGGTCACCGTGAAGGTGTGTTAGCCATTTGAGGAATGTCTATGTTACCACTGCACTGAAAGTTGCTGTCCCTCCCAAATTCATATGTTGAAGGCCTAGCTAGCCTTTGGGAAGAACTGTCACTAAGAACTGCGTCTGTCCACACCTTGATCTTGGACTTTGCAGCCTCCAGAACTCCAAGGGGTGGCTAACGGATTACCTAAATTTGCAAGAAAAGTCTTTCGATGAAGTAAAAAGCAGCCGTCCCTGGGTGGGCTCGAACCACCAACCTTTCGGTTAACAGCCGAACGCGCTAACCGATTGCGCCACAGAGACTTGAGAACCTTACCTTTTAAATTTGTTTCCTGATCCCAGAAATTGCTTTTCAACCTCTCTCCGGGAACATCTTCACATTTCCTTATTTCGGAAACTGGGTACGTGCGCAGGAAACACTGAAGCCAAGAGTTGGTGTCGCTAGGCACGTTTGGACCTCGATAGAACCTTTGGGAGTCAGCCAGGGGACTCTGAAGGCCGAATGTCTGCTCCAGAGCCTTCCCGCCGGATCCTCCCCGCCTCAGCAGCCGCGGGGCTCCAGGGGACTACCGCAGCCTCTCACACTGAAATCTACGTTACTATTCCATGCGAAGGACACAAACCGGCTGTGCCCTCACTGCGCTGCTCACGCTCTGCGCCTCCAGAAGCGGACTCCGACCTGCAGGACCTCGGAATTGCTCGCAACGAAGCCGGTCCTGCAGGGCAGGGCCTCGCACCAGTAAATGTGGGGTGAAGGATGCATTCTGTCGCAAGGTCCTAGGGCAACCAAGAATTTCAGTGTGTGCTTTCAGCTTTTAGACCTATGAAGAACTCCGGAAACGGGAGATGGGAAAGGTTTCTCCAAGCCGGAGGCACTTTCATTCCCGGAGCTGATATGGCGAAGGTTCAGACTTGCGCACAGGGAGCGAATTGAGCGCCCAACCGCAGACTGCGACCCAGCCTCAGTCTGGGGTCGTCGGTCCTAACGGGAGGTGAGGGTTGAACAGGAAAAGAAGAGGCGACGAAAGCGGGTGGAATGGAGGCAGCCCGTGACGGACGGACAGAGCGCGCGCTAGTGCTCTGGCCCACTAAAGAAAAAGGCCGAAAGAGAATGGGAAATGACTGTTTTCGTTAAATAACTCTGATTACCCTCCCCCTGCCTCCTTTCTGTCGGCCACTGCGCTGATCACTTTTGTGTACTGTTTGATGCTCTCCAATTCCAATGACTGATGTTCCTCTGACTTGCTTAAAGACTACAATGCCTTGAAACGTCACCAGTCCAGACCTTAAAGCCGCTGGCGAGAAGCCGGAGGCTCGGAGCGGTAGAGGGCGCACAATCCCCTGCTCCTCGCTGGAAGGTTGGAAACGCCCCCAAGGGGGCTCGGACTCTGTCCCCAGCCCTCTGCTGCCGGGAGCCGGGGGCGCGCCCGGCTCCGCCCTCCTTGCGGAGGAATATTGAATTTACTAACCAGGCGTACTGTCAAGTAGACGCACTGTCAGAGGCATCCGTAGAAGATACAAGCATTCGAAAGAACAGGAAGTCAGAATAGGACTAATATCATTCCTGGAGCAGTAATTCCTTGCAGAGTGCTGTTTACTAAATGTAAGACGATGTCAACTGTAGCTTTAATCCCACATGAATGTTCATTGGAAGGACTGATGCTGAAGCTGAAGCTGAAATACTTTGGCCACCTGATGCGAAGAGATGACTCACCGGAAAAGACCCTGGCGCTGGGAAAAAATACAAGGCAAAAGGAGAAGGAGACAACAGAGGCCAAGATGATTGGATGGCATCACTGAGTCAATGGACATGAGTTTGAACTAGCTCTGGGAGATGGTGAAGGACAGGGAAGCCTGGAGTGTTGCAATCCATGGGATCGCAAAGAGTCAGACACGACTCAGCGACTGAACTGAACTGAACTGAACTGAAATAGAGCTGGAAGTCCACAATAGCTTTGAAGTCTTGTACGGGCTACCTGCAAGCATCCTCTAAGGACGTTTTTTTCTCAGCAATAAAATTAGCGAATACTGTATTTATCAATACGCGTATTGCTTTGAGTCTTAATCTCTTATTTCCCCAACAGGCCTCCACAGAAGAGATGGAAGACGCCCGGGGTTGAGGCGCAGAAAGTGCACTTGTTGCTGCGTGGACTCTCCCTTGTAACTGAAGATTTTGGAGAAAAGTACTCACAGTTGTGCAAAGTTACAAGATTCCAGGAACAAGACTAAGGAGGTGAATCTGGTAAACCTCGCTGGGACATTCTTTGGATGAATTAGAAAAGATCCTTTTATCTTGGACATCCTTTCCGTCATAGTCTGGGGTTCCATCTGGGAGAGGTTGAGCAGGGAAAGGCCGTTCTACAAGCCCTGGAAGAGAGTGAAGTCGTTCCCTCAGCTCGAACCCACGTCTGAACAGCAGTTTCTACCTACTACTTCGGTTCCTCCTTGAACTCAGAGGTCGTGACTCACTGCAGGTGAGCCCTGGGGGAGGAGGAAATCCATTACACTCACTACAAAACTATTTTCTCATTAGCCACTCTCCGAGGTTGCCTTCGGTCTTGGCGAAGACATTTTACATTTGGGCAACTGATCCCAAGCTGCTGGGGAGAAATGCTCACGGCCTGTCGTAGTCCTGCTAACTCAGTTTGTAGCGTGCAAGACTTCTAATTTCAAAGTCTTGAGCCTAGCCTAGTGTCCAGGGCGTTTTATTTGGTTTTCTTTGGATTAGTAGCCGCTGCTCCTCTCAGTGGCCACGAGGGGGCGCATGGACCTTCTCGTTGAAACTCGGTCCCAGGAACCAGCACTTCTCCGTCTGGATAGTAAACATAATGAAGTCAGGTAGTTCTAACCCTTCTGAGGCCGGTGGAGCCCAAGATCTCTTATTTTTCACTACCCCAACTCTAGGGTCATCTTGGGTTGAATCATGGGAGGCTGATTGTGTAAGCTCAGCCTTCCTGCTCATTATTTCTATGATGCTGTGGAATCCTCACAAAGACAATTGTATTTGGTTCTACGCATTAAAATTCATTAAGAAGGGTGTGTAGGTTTCAGCAAGTCACCAAGGGTGTTCTTGGTAGAAGAAAGATTAAAAGCCCCAACATATGGAGAGAGACAGCTGGGTGCAGCCTACTCACAGGTGGGGAAGAAATAGGAAGGAAGGCTTGGTGGGAAGAGCTGCAGAACTGGGAGGAAGAAGAGGAAAGGGGAGGAAAGAGATGGATTCAAAGGAGCTATAAGCCACTGGTCCTCAGTTATAGGACAGCTTCTCTCTCTGGGCCTCCCCTAGCAATCTTTGTCTTAAGGCAGTCCCTTGCCCTTCTAACCATCTGATTCTGGAAATTCTAGCATTTCCTATTAGGCCCACCAAGCCTATGTCAAGTGCTCTCTTGTCTCTTACAAGATAGCCTTTTGCTAATCCTTTCTTTTGTGGTCCTAGGAGAGTCTGAAGGGGAGGCAAACTTCACCTTAAGTCTCTTAGGGTCTCCATCTGGGCCTGAGATATATAGATTGACATTAGACAAATTAACAAGGAGGAAAATACCCAGATTGTCAGATGCCATGGGAGCTCCAATAGGAAAGTCAAAGCCCAAAGAACTGGGCTAGACCTAAGTGCTTATATACTAAGTTGAGCAAAGGAGAGGTGATGATGGAAAAGTAAAATATATGGGAAGACTAAAGGAAGATATGAGTTATTTTAACAAATCTGTTTGTGTATTTTTCTCTGGGCCTTGACTTCTTATCTCTGGTGACAAGAATGATTGCTATTTTCCAAATACCTTTAGCTCAAAATAATCCTTATAGCAAACTGACATATTTTGGAGTGTCATGTCAAAACATTGGAATATAGTCAAAGAATAGGATACTCAGTCCAGATCTCCTTAGGGTGCTGTGAGGTCGCCAGGCTGAAAGTGAATTCAGCAGACCCAGATCATTCTTAGTTGCACTTGTTAATAGAGTAAAAACAAAATCGTTGGGCCAGGTCATTTGTAAGTATGCAAAACAGTGTTCAAATTATTTAGATATCAGTAATGCTCATGAATGAACCTTAATTTTGAAGGCACTGAAAATAATCCAGGACTTCCACCTACAGTTATAGTATAATAACATCACTAGATTAGACTTCTTGCCTTTTTAAACAATCATAAAAATGGGCAAAATGTGTGCAGCACCTGGTCATACACACTGAAGAGAGGCAGTGCAAGACGGTGAGGGCTTGAGAGATGGTTTTGGAAATGACCTGACAGTGGTACAGCAAGCTGGAATTCCAGCAGAGCATCATGTTCACACTGAGTTAAGGCAGAGATCAGAGGGAAGATGAAGCAACTGGAATCTTCAGAGGATCAGAAAGGAGAAAACCGTTTACAGGCTAGTTTTCAGAAATCCGTATTGAGTCTCCTGCTAGTCATTTGCTGAGTCCTGGGTTGCTCATATGTGGAGAGTTTACCCAAGGCTTACATGATAACAGATGCTACAGGATGAAAAGCAGAACCAAGATTTTAGAAGTCTCTGCTAGCAATACTGGAATTCAGGCCTTGCTAACTCCTTATCACCCTGATCATTCAGTTGATACTCCAAAAAGACTGTTTTAAGAGGAAAACAACACCCTAGTGTGAGGTCTACTCTTGATTCTCCCTGAAAAGTATAAACCAAGACCTGACAAGATCAGCAGCGTTCGGAGGTCGAGTCACACGAAAGAGGGTTTTGAGCAAAGGAGAGGTGATGATGGAAAAGTAAAATATATGGGAAGACTAAAGGAAGATATGAGTTATTTTAACAAATCTGTTTGTGTATTTTTCTCTGGGCCTTGACTTCTTATCTCTGGTGACAAGAATGATTGCTATTTTCCAAATACCTTTAGCTCAAAATAATCCTTATAGCAAACTGACATATTTTGGAGTGTCATGTCAAAACATTGGAATATAGTCAAAGAATAGGATACTCAGTCCAGATCTCCTTAGGGTGCTGTGAGGTCGCCAGGCTGAAAGTGAATTCAGCAGACCCAGATCATTCTTAGTTGCACTTGTTAATAGAGTAAAAACAAAATCGTTGGGCCAGGTCATTTGTAAGTATGCAAAACAGTGTTCAAATTATTTAGATATCAGTAATGCTCATGAATGAACCTTAATTTTGAAGGCACTGAAAATAATCCAGGACTTCCACCTACAGTTATAGTATAATAACATCACTAGATTAGACTTCTTGCCTTTTTAAACAATCATAAAAATGGGCAAAATGTGTGCAGCACCTGGTCATACACACTGAAGAGAGGCAGTGCAAGACGGTGAGGGCTTGAGAGATGGTTTTGGAAATGACCTGACAGTGGTACAGCAAGCTGGAATTCCAGCAGAGCATCATGTTCACACTGAGTTAAGGCAGAGATCAGAGGGAAGATGAAGCAACTGGAATCTTCAGAGGATCAGAAAGGAGAAAACCGTTTACAGGCTAGTTTTCAGAAATCCGTATTGAGTCTCCTGCTAGTCATTTGCTGAGTCCTGGGTTGCTCATATGTGGAGAGTTTACCCAAGGCTTACATGATAACAGATGCTACAGGATGAAAAGCAGAACCAAGATTTTAGAAGTCTCTGCTAGCAATACTGGAATTCAGGCCTTGCTAACTCCTTATCACCCTGATCATTCAGTTGATACTCCAAAAAGACTGTTTTAAGAGGGAAAACAACACCCTAGTGTGAGGTCTACTCTTGATTCTCCCTGAAAAAGTATAAACCAAGACCTGACAAGATCAGCAGCGTTCGGAGGTCGAGTCACACGAAAGAGGGTTTTGAGAAACACCTTGGATTTGCCACAGATCTAGCAAAACAAACCATAAATCCAGCCCTGCACAAGTTCAAAGTTATTGGTCAGTTATCAAAGTGCTCAGTAGAACAAGAGCTGATACATTTTGGAGGAAGATACCAGAATCCAGAGTCTCTACAATGTATCATTCGAAGTGGCCAGTAAACAATAAAAAATGAAACATTCAAAGGACTAGAAAAATCGGACTTGTTCAAGAGATAGTTTTTTGTTTTTTTGTTTATTTCTTTATTTGGCTATGCTGGATCTTAGTTGTGGCATGTGGGATCTAGCTCCCTGACCAGGGATTGAACCCAGGCCGCCTGCATTGGGAACACAGAGTCTGAGCCACTGGACCACCAAGGCAGTCCCAAGAGATAGTTTTAAAAAGAAAACAAAAGCAGTTAAGAGAAACCAACTCTAAAATGCCTCAGATACTGGATTTAGCAGACTTTAAAGCACAGTTGTAGACTGTGCATGATTTCAGCAACATGGTTCCACTCACCATAGCTAATCTGGCAATAGTCACTAGTGGTGCCCAGATAACAGTAGAGAACAACCCAGTCCCTGATATGACAGGCAGTCCCTAAATTGTTAAAGCCAATTATACCTTCAAATTTACTTAGCTAATTTTTATTTTTTGAGAGTGAATAAGATAGTTATAGATATCTGTGATAAGGCAGAAATGAGATCTGTAATAGTTATGAGTATTTCTTTTCCTTATTAAAAATACTCCGTTTACAGGCTAGTTTTCAGAAATCCGTATTGAGTCTCCTGCTAGTCATTTGCTGAGTCCTGGGTTGCTCATATGTGGAGAGTTTACCCAAGGCTTACATGATAACAGATGCTACAGGATGAAAAGCAGAACCAAGATTTTAGAAGTCTCTGCTAGCAATACTGGAATTCAGGCCTTGCTAACTCCTTATCACCCTGATCATTCAGTTGATACTCCAAAAAGACTGTTTTAAGAGGGAAAACAACACCCTAGTGTGAGGTCTACTCTTGATTCTCCCTGAAAAAGTATAAACCAAGACCTGACAAGATCAGCAGCGTTCGGAGGTCGAGTCACACGAAAGAGGGTTTTGAGAAACACCTTGGATTTGCCACAGATCTAGCAAAACAAACCATAAATCCAGCCCTGCACAAGTTCAAAGTTATTGGTCAGTTATCAAAGTGCTCAGTAGAACAAGAGCTGATACATTTTGGAGGAAGATACCAGAATCCAGAGTCTCTACAATGTATCATTCGAAGTGGCCAGTAAACAATAAAAAATGAAACATTCAAAGGACTAGAAAAATCGGACTTGTTCAAGAGATAGTTTTTTGTTTTTTTGTTTATTTCTTTATTTGGCTATGCTGGATCTTAGTTGTGGCATGTGGGATCTAGCTCCCTGACCAGGGATTGAACCCAGGCCGCCTGCATTGGGAACACAGAGTCTGAGCCACTGGACCACCAAGGCAGTCCCAAGAGATAGTTTTAAAAAGAAAACAAAAGCAGTTAAGAGAAACCAACTCTAAAATGCCTCAGATACTGGATTTAGCAGACTTTAAAGCACAGTTGTAGACTGTGCATGATTTCAGCAACATGGTTCCACTCACCATAGCTAATCTGGCAATAGTCACTAGTGGTGCCCAGATAACAGTAGAGAACAACCCAGTCCCTGATATGACAGGCAGTCCCTAAATTGTTAAAGCCAATTATACCTTCAAATTTACTTAGCTAATTTTTATTTTTTGAGAGTGAATAAGATAGTTATAGATATCTGTGATAAGGCAGAAATGAGATCTGTAATAGTTATGAGTATTCTTTCCTTATTATAATACTAACAGTCTTACATATATCAACCAATATTTTTCGTTTTCATCTCACTACAGGCTAACATGAAATATGTTGATAGAAGTAGAGTTCTTTTTTAAGAGTTAACTTTGTGTGTGTGTGTGTGTGACACACAAGCCTTCATTTAACACCAAACTAAGCACGAGCTTAATTACTCCAGGCCATGTGGAATCTTCCTGGACCAGGGATTGAACTTGTGTCCCCTGCATTGGCAGGTGAATTTTTATCCACTTGGACCATTAGGAAGTCCCTTAGGGGTTAACTTTTTTTTTATTTTTAACTTTTTTTGAAGGGGGGTGAGTTGGGGAGGGAGGGGGCGGGCGGGCTACTTCTATAGGTCTTTCATTTATCTATTTTCATCCATCTTTGCTCTTTGGCCTGTGTGGGCCTCCCATCGCAGTGGCCTCTGTTGTCGCAGAGCACGGGCTCTGGGCACATGCGCTCCAGAGCTCCGACTCAGTAATTGGACACATTGGTCCAGCTGCTCCGCGGCACGTGGGATCTTCCCAGGCCAGGGATCGAACGGGTGCCCCTTGCACTGCAAGGTGGTGTCCTTACCTACTGGACCACCAGGGAAGCCCAGGGGGGTTAACTTTTAATCTCAATATTTAAGTCACAAGATATCTATAAGGTAGAATGGATGCGAGTTATAAGAAGAATGAAAATCATTTAAAGACAAATAAGAGATCTTATTCTCTTTTGTGAAAGGGTTAGCATGTTTTCATTGCTAGGGGTAAGCATGACTTTGCTAATGTCTTTATTTGGAAGTTAAAAATGATTTCAAATGGAAGAGGGAGAGACGGAGGAAAACATGTAATTATATATATTATACACACACACACATATACCAGGTCCACAGTAAGTAGACTGTGGTAGATCTGTGTCAGTGTTGCTAAACTGGGAGCAAACTTCCCAAAATTCCCATCCCGTCATAGTTCTGGTTAACTTGGACCACAGGAAGATATTAGCTAAGATTTGGAAAACAGGGATGGAAGCGGCTGCCATATTCTTTTGGATCCTGGGAAGGGGAAAGAAGGCCAACAGTGCTATTACTGCTTGCACATGTGATTTATCTGCTGGTCCAGACAGGCTCAAAGCAACTTTCAGCTCCTACCAGATCTCTTCCTACTGTTTCTCAGCCCTTGGGCCAGTTAGCTGTTGTGTTCCTTGACAAAGAACAGTAGAAGGACACTCCTATTTTTAGGATAGGGAGTTGGAAGGCAGTAAGAGCCTGCAGCAGGTTCTAGCCTTCACTTCTCCGTTAGAAGCTCACAACTGTCAGCTCAGGATCTTAGCAAAAACTTGGTTGAATCTAATCCAATGTAAGCCTCAGTTATTAAGAACATAAACTATATAAATGGAAGAATGGTAAAGTTAGAACAAGTGTGTGAAGTACTTAATTCCAGACAGTAAGGCAGAGTCAGCAGAGTCAGCATATGACTTAGGGACTAAACCACAGCCACATCATTTCATGTTGTGCATGTGTGCGTGCAGTAGTGTCCGCCTCTTTGTGAGGCCATGAACTGTAGCCTGCCAGGCTCCTCTGTCCATGGGACTTCTGAAGGACAGATTCTCCAGGCGAGAATACTGGAGCAGGTTGCCATGTCCTCCTCCAGGGGATCTTCCTCACCCAGGGATTGAACCCATGTTTCTTTGTCTCCTGCAATGCCAGGTGGGTTCTTTACCACTAGCGCCACTGTTACTTAGTGATTAGAGTGCAACGTTGCTTGCAGCACAAGATCCCTGCAAACATCCCCAGCAATATCTATGGCAAAAAGGGCCAGCACTAGAAAGACACCGCTAGGCCAACTGCAAAATAGAAACTAACAACAATAAATAAAAACCTAAGTAATCATGAACAAGCAGGCGTAAATGTGTTAAAAGTCATACAGTTAATTCACCACAAATACTCCATCTTCTCTGAAAGCATTACCACGAATAAATTTGAATTTAATAGAGAACTAAAGCACATTAAAAACGTAATAAACTGGGAGCAAACTTCCCAAAATTCCCATCCGTCATAGTTCTGGTTAACTTGGACCACAGGAAGATATTAGCTAAGATTTGGAAAACAGGGATGGAAGCGGCTGCCATATTCTTTTGGATCCTGGGAAGGGGAAAGAAGGCCAACAGTGCTATTACTGCTTGCACATGTGATTTATCTGCTGGTCCAGACAGGCTCAAAGCAACTTTCAGCTCCTACCAGATCTCTTCCTACTGTTTCTCAGCCCTTGGGCCAGTTAGCTGTTGTGTTCCTTGACAAAGAACAGTAGAAGGACACTCCTATTTTTAGGATAGGGAGTTGGAAGGCAGTAAGAGCCTGCAGCAGGTTCTAGCCTTCACTTCTCCGTTAGAAGCTCACAACTGTCAGCTCAGGATCTTAGCAAAAACTTGGTTGAATCTAATCCAATGTAAGCCTCAGTTATTAAGAACATAAACTATATAAATGGAAGAATGGTAAAGTTAGAACAAGTGTGTGAAGTACTTAATTCCAGACAGTAAGGCAGAGTCAGCAGAGTCAGCATATGACTTAGGGACTAAACCACAGCCACATCATTTCATGTTGTGCATGTGTGCGTGCAGTAGTGTCCGCCTCTTTGTGAGGCCATGAACTGTAGCCTGCCAGGCTCCTCTGTCCATGGGACTTCTGAAGGACAGATTCTCCAGGCGAGAATACTGGAGCAGGTTGCCATGTCCTCCTCCAGGGGATCTTCCTCACCCAGGGATTGAACCCATGTTTCTTTGTCTCCTGCAATGCCAGGTGGGTTCTTTACCACTAGCGCCACTGTTACTTAGTGATTAGAGTGCAACGTTGCTTGCAGCACAAGATCCCTGCAAACATCCCCAGCAATATCTATGGCAAAAAGGGCCAGCACTAGAAAGACACCGCTAGGCCAACTGCAAAATAGAAACTAACAACAATAAATAAAAACCTAAGTAATCATGAACAAGCAGGCGTAAATGTGTTAAAAGTCATACAGTTAATTCACCACAAATACTCCATCTTCTCTGAAAGCATTACCACGAATAAATTTGAATTTAAGGCTAAGCCATAAGAACAAATCAACACAATCTAGCAACTATTTCTATTAGAAAATTAGAGATATCAAGGGAACGTTTCATGTAAAGATGGGCACAATAAAGGACAAAGACAGTATGGACCTAACACAAGCAAAAGCTATTAAGAAGAGGTGGCAGGAATACACAGAAAAGGTATACAAAAAAAGATCTAAATGACCCAGATAACCACCATGGTGTGATCACTCACCTAGAGCCAGACATTCTGGAGTGTGAAATCAGTTGGGCTTCAGGAAGAAGCGTCAGTACAAACAAAGCTAGTGGAGGTGATGGAATTCCAGCTGAGGTATTTCAAATCCTAAAAGATGATGCTGTTAACTTGCTGCACTCAATATGCCAGCAAATCTGGAAAACTCAGGACTGGAAAGGTCAATTTTTATTCCTATGTCAATGAAGGGTAATGCCAATAGCTGCACACTATACTCTATTTACAACTATTCTCAATTTACATGCTAGCAAGGGCATGCTCAAAATCCTTCTAAGTAGGCTTCAACAGTAACCGAGAACTTCCTGAGAACAGGGGTGGATTTAGAAAATTCAGAGGAACCGGAGATCAAATTGCCAACATCCATTGGATCATAGAAAACAGCTAGAGAATTCCAGAAAAAGAACTGCTTGGTTCACTATGTTAAACCTTTGACTGCATGGATCACAACAAACTGAAAGATTCTGAAAGACAGAACACCAGACCACCTTACTTGCCTCCTGGTAAACCTGTATGTGTAGGTCAAGAAGAACAGAACCAGACATGGAATCACGACTGGATACAAACTGGGAAAACAGTATGTCAAGACTGTGTAAAGACCCTACTTTAACTTATATCCAGAGTACATCATACAAAATGCCAGACTGGATGAAACACAAGATGGAATCCACACTGAGGATGGAAACATCAACCTCAGGCTTTCAAAAAACACTGAAGAGGAAGTGATGAAAAAAGACATGGAGAGTAGACATACGGACATTGTGGGGAACGAACAGTGGGTGGGAGGCATAAAGGGAGTAGCGTGAAAACTTATACTGTCATATGTGAAAAAAAAAAGCTATTGTCATTGCGCTATGATAAAAGGGGATCCTGCAGGGGCGCTGTGTGACAGCCTGGAGGGGTGGGATAGGGGGATATACATATGACTAATTTGGGATCATACATATCTGTAAACAACAAAGTAAGATAAAAATTTTTAAACAGCACTAGGGCTTTTCGTAGAGATAGGGGTTTTCATAGAGAAAGAACTAAAACATAGCAAAGAAAGTAGCATGAAAACCTATAACTTACGGAAAAAACTAGCTGTGGGAAAAAGAGATGCTGCAAAGGCATTCTGTGCGAACCATAAACAACAAAACTGTGAACATTAAAAAGTAAAACAGGCACAAAAAAAAAAGTAAAAAACAAAACGGTAGTTTCCATCTCAGAAACCCAAAAGGTAACAAATCTGTAATTCACGTGATAACAAAACCATAATCATAGTACGTGTCCACACACGCTAATCCTTAAGCAATTAATTTTAAAAGTACACAGGTCAACCAAACACAAAATCGTAAACCCCCCAAAATGACCAACGTTCTTTTTTTGAAAAAAACCAACTTAACAGGGGAAAGCGCGAACGCAGTCCCCCACTACCACAAATTATGCAGTCGAGTTTCCCACATTTGGGGAAATCGCAGGGGTCAGCACATCCGGAGTGCAATGGATAAGCCTCGCCCTGGGAAAACCACCTTCGTGATCATGGTATCTCCCCTGCCAGGTAAGTATGAGCTGTCCACCCCCAACGCCGCCCCAACCTCACGCACACGCCACTTTTCGCACACGCTCGCCCCACTGCCGCCATCGCCGACACACCCGACACCTTCCACACGTCGCATCCACGCAGCACACACCAAATGGCCCGCATTCTCTCCCACGCCACGGGACAACGCACCGTGGTTTTGCACCACCGGACGAACCAGCAGCCCCTGCGCTCGCAGATTTACATACACCCGCCCCTTCCGCCAACTCTCCCGCAATCAGCGCTTCCCTCCATGCCCCACGCCCCGCCCCAGGCCGCTCCGGCCTCCTCCCACGCCGTCCGGCCAGGCCAATCCGCGCGGCCGGCGCCCTACGGCGGAAGTCGAGTTCTCCTCTGGCTGTTTTTCTCACACCCCACCAGCCGCAGGTGCCCTGCGGGCTAGGTTGCAGGCCTAACTTTTGCGCTGCTGAGCACTTGTCTGGAGGTCTACTGCTGAAGCACCTGCACCTTTTTTTCAAACAGCACCTTTCCAGAGGGAAGCAGTTCATTTCAAATGCAGTCGTCTTCATGATGTAGTCTATTTTGTGTATGTTTTAGTAAAAAGCGTCACAACTGGCCGTGAATTCTATTTCATTCTTGAAAATTCAGTTTCATTCATCAAAAATTTCATTCATTTTACTTCCAGCTTCAGATGTTTTAACTCTGAGTAGATTTTAACACCTATCTGCTACCCTCTGTCTTACTGAGATAGGCTGTGACCTGGCACCCTCTGCTGCAAGGTTTGCACTTGGACAAACTGAGGCAGGAATTAGATGGACCCTGGGTTGAGCAGCTGGAATCTATCCCCTGTGGACAGACACTCCAAGATAAGGATAAGGACGTGCCTAGTGACTGACTCCAAACTGAGTGTTCCATCCCTGATCAAGGAACTAGATCCCACCTGGGACAACTAAGACTTTGCATTCTGCAACTAAAGATCCTTCATGCCTAATAAATAATTTTTAAAAAATAAACTACTCCAACATAACGATGTTAGGAAGAACAAGGAGGAGATGAGTCCTTATTGAATAGAAAATAAAAAGACCACCACACATAGAAAAAATAAATAAACGGAAAAAAAAAGATCACATAGTTCTCATTCTTGGAGTCAAGGAGATCTTCGAAGACTACACATGCTCAGAAAGGCTCCTCTGAGGTCAAAAAGGAGAGAGGAGCCACCCCATAACAGATGGTGTCAACATCTCAGTAGGCATCTGTGCTACTATCCTTCCTGGCAAAAAGATTCACACGTATATCAGGAAGGGCCCTAAGACAGCTCAGATGTGGAAAAAGAAATGAGATAATTGGCTAAAAGTAAACAAAGACACAGAAGAAATGCACTATATGAGTGATTTGAATCACCTCTCTGGTGTACTCCTCCTCATTAGGGAGGACTCTCTGCCTTGCTTCTGTCTTAAATAAACTGTGTATCTGTGTGCTCTCCAGCCTATGCTGTGGCTCTAATAATACATTCTGTACCTGTTTTTTACAGCTTTTGCCTCTTTGAGAAATTCTTTTTTTTTTTTTTTTGCCATTTTTTAAATTTTGTTTTTTTTTGCTTTTACAGAGTTTTATTCTTTACAGATATGTATAATCCCAGATCAGCCATATGTATATTGCATCCCCCTCCCCCCAAGAAATTCATTTTTCAGTGGAAGCAAGAGCCAACTGTCCTTCTAGCCCTAGCCCCTGAGGGACTGGTGGCTAAGATTCCTCGTTTTTACACAGGCTACCCTGGTTCAATTCCTGGGCAGGGAAGACAGATCTTGTTTCAAGCCATTGCTCACTATCTCCTATAGCAACAAAATACTAAGAAACTATATGGGACTGAAAAATAACTGTATACATGTAGTTGGGGTAAATTATGGACAACAAGATACAAAAATACCAAAAATTCAACTGTCGTCTCTGAAGAGCTGGTGGCAAAAACATGGTGCCAGGAGCAAATGCAGGGTATTGCCCATGTTCCCTGTA
The DNA here is from genome assembly GCA_022376925.1 of Tragulus kanchil. Classification (NCBI taxonomy): domain Eukaryota; kingdom Metazoa; phylum Chordata; class Mammalia; order Artiodactyla; family Tragulidae; genus Tragulus; species Tragulus kanchil. The sequence goes on along the minus strand of JAIOJX010000032.1, from coordinate 82,984,153 downwards.
CACACACCACCAAACACATAGGCAAACCCCCTAAGTCACTCCTAAAGCCTGACCCTCTACCCACCCCTATCCTCACCCCATATAAGGAACAGCGTGCCATCCCTCACTCCCCCACCCCTTCCAGAGCAAGCAAGGGAACTTGTTTCTTGTTTTGCTGGAGCCAAGATCTCATTAAAGCCTTCCCTGAATTTCTTGTCTGGAACTTGTTCTTGTGTATAAGCTGAAAGATGTCAAGGAGACCTTCGAAGACTACACATGCTCAGAAAGGCTCCTCTGAGGTCAAAAAGGAGAGAGGAGCCACCCCATAACAGATGGTGTCAACATCTCAGTAGGCATCTGTGCTACTATCCTTCCTGGCAAAAAGATTCACACGTATATCAGGAAGGGCCCTAAGACAGCTCAGATGTGGAAAAAGAAATGAGATAATTGGCTAAAAGTAAACAAAGACACAGAAGAAATGCACTATATGAGTGATTTGAATCACCTCTCTGGTGTACTCCTCCTCATTAGGGAGGACTCTCTGCCTTGCTTCTGTCTTAAATAAACTGTGTATCTGTGTGCTCTCCAGCCTATGCTGTGGCTCTAATAATACATTCTGTACCTGTTTTTTACAGCTTTTGCCTCTTTGAGAAATTCTTTTTTTTTTTTTTTTGCCATTTTTTTAATTTTCTTTTTTTGCTTTTACAGAGTTTTATTCTTTACAGATATGTATAATCCCAGATCAGCCATATGTATATTGCATCCCCCTCCCCCCAAGAAATTCATTTTTCAGTGGAAGCAAGAGCCAACTGTCCTTCTAGCCCTAGCCCCTGAGGGACTGGTGGCTAAGATTCCTCGTTTTTACACAGGCTACCCTGGTTCAATTCCTGGGCAGGGAAGACAGATCTTGTTTCAAGCCATTGCTCACTATCTCCTATAGCAACAAAATACTAAGAAACTATATGGGACTGAAAAATAACTGTATGCATGTAGTTGGGGTAAATTATGGACAACAAGATACAAAAATACCAAAAATTCAACTGTCGTCTCTGAAGAGCTGGTGGCAAAAACATGGTGCCAGGAGCAAATGCAGGGTATTGCCCATGTTCCCTGTACACACACCACCAAACACATAGGCAAACCCCCTAAGTCACTCCTAAAGCCTGACCCTCTACCCACCCCTATCCTCACCCCATATAAGGAACGAGCGTGCCATCCCTCACTCCCCCACCCCTTCCAGAGCAAGCAAGGGAACTTGTTTCTTGTTTTGCTGGAGCCAAGATCTCATTAAAGCCTTCCCTGAATTTCTTGTCTGGCCTCTTATCAATTTCTATTGATTAAGGAAGGTTAAGGACCCTTGGTGAGTAGATAAGCTGAAAGATATTGAACAACTAGTCTGGAGGGGTTGATCTGGTGAAGATGATTAGTCAGGTAAATAATTTTGGCTATGTGGATGCTCCAAGAATTTTTTTTTTTTAAGTAGTTTATTTATTTGGCTGCACTAGGTCATAGTTGCTGCATGTGAGATCTACTTCCCTGAACAGTGATCAAACCCAGGCCCCTGCATCGTAAACACTAATCTTAACACCTGGACCACCAGGGAAGTCCCCCAAGAATTCTTGAAAGTTTATAGTGGAATGAATGTGGAAACTTTTCTTTGTATAATACCTGCCAGTGTCCTCCCTTGACACCTTTGAGTTAGCTAAGCCTAAGTGAACTACTTTCCTCATCAGGATTTCTGAGTTTCATATACCACTCCTTTCCTTGGCTCGTAATTATATTTTTCTTTCATAATTTGTTTGAAAATGTATATATTTGTATTTTTGGCTGTGCTGGGTCTCGTTGTTGTATGCAGGCCTTTCTCTAGGTGTGGCAAACACTGGCTACTCTGTAGTTGTGGTGCTTCAGTTTCTCACTGCAGGACATTCTCTTGTTACACACCACAGGTTCTAGGCTCACAGGCTGAATAGTTGTGCTGCACAGTATGTGGGATCTTTCTGTGCATGCTCAGCTGCCAGTAGGGGCCCATTCCATGAGACTCTATGGGCTGTAGCCCACCAGACTCCTCTGTCCTTGGAGGAGAGTAATTTCAGCAACAAAAATTCCTGCTATAAATATCACATGGAGGCATAAATAGTAGCCTAGTTTTTTTATTTCAACAAGATACAAAAATACCAAAATTCAACTGGTCTCTGAAGAGCTGGTGGCAAAAACATGGTGCCAGGAGCAAATGCAGGGTATTGCCCATGTTCCCTGTACACACACCACCAAACACATAGGCAAACCCCCTAAGTCACTCCTAAAGCCTGACCCTCTACCCACCCCTATCCTCACCCCATATAAGGAACGAGCGTGCCATCCCTCACTCCCCCACCCCTTCCAGAGCAAGCAAGGGAACTTGTTTCTTGTTTTGCTGGAGCCAAGATCTCATTAAAGCCTTCCCTGAATTTCTTGTCTGGCCTCTTATCAATTTCTATTGATTAAGGAAGGTTAAGGACCCTTGGTGAGTAGATAAGCTGAAAGATATTGAACAACTAGTCTGGAGGGGTTGATCTGGTGAAGATGATTAGTCAGGTAAATAATTTTGGCTATGTGTGGATGCTCCAAGAATTTTTTTTTTTTAAGTAGTTTATTTATTTGGCTGCACTAGGTCATAGTTGCTGCATGTGAGATCTACTTCCCTGAACAGTGATCAAACCCAGGCCCCTGCATCGTAAACACTAATCTTAACACCTGGACCACCAGGGAAGTCCCCCAAGAATTCTTGAAAGTTTATAGTGGAATGAATGTGGAAACTTTTCTTTGTATAATACCTGCCAGTGTCCTCCCTTGACACCTTTGAGTTAGCTAAGCCTAAGTGAACTACTTTCCTCATCAGGATTTCTGAGTTTCATATACCACTCCTTTCCTTGGCTCGTAATTATATTTTTCTTTCATAATTTGTTTGAAAATGTATATATTTGTATTTTTGGCTGTGCTGGGTCTCGTTGTTGTATGCAGGCCTTTCTCTAGGTGTGGCAAACACTGGCTACTCTGTAGTTGTGGTGCTTCAGTTTCTCACTGCAGGACATTCTCTTGTTACACACCACAGGTTCTAGGCTCACAGGCTGAATAGTTGTGCTGCACAGTATGTGGGATCTTTCTGTGCATGCTCAGCTGCGTCAGTAGGGGCCCATTCCATGAGACTCTATGGGCTGTAGCCCACCAGACTCCTCTGTCCTTGGAGGAGAGAGTAATTTCAGCAACAAAAAATTCCTGCTATAAATATCACATGGAGGCATAAATAGTAGAGCATTCTACGCAGAAATTCTTAATGTTTTAACTTTACGTTTATATGGATGATTATCACTTTTCTCAACTTACCGGAGAAGTGGCCACTTAAAATTTTTAGAGACCCCACGTGTCTGTTTTGTCCAGCGAAAGAAAAGGAATATTGACTTGCTTCTGAGGAAGTGTGTTTAAAAAGCAGGGATGCATTAAAGGTAGCAGGCCTGGACTTCCTAGGGGGCACCGTGGATAGGAATCCCCCTGCCAGTGCAGAGGAAACAGGTTCGACCCCTGGTCTGGGAAGATCCCCCTTGCTTCTGAGCAACAAAGCCTTTGAGCCACAACGACCAGGCCGGCACGCTGCAACTACCGCAGCCCACGCGACTAGAGGCTGTGCTCCCGAGAAGAGGAGCCACCACAGAGGAAGCCTGCACACGGCGACAGAGCGCAGCCCCCGAGCACTGCCCCTGGAGAAAGCACACACAAGGCATCTAAGAGCAAGGGCAGCCAAAATAAAGAAAACAAATACAGTTGAGAAATGAAGAAAGGGGGTGTCATTTAAGGTGAAAGCAGAAGCAATGGTGCTTATTAACAACACTTAGCGAGGGAAAGCACACCTCAAACCGCTCACTCTCTGCGCCTAAGATTTAGCAGAAGAACAGAGCAAACAGGAGTCAAAAGTGCTGAAACAGGCAGGCTGTACTTCTCACGATGTGCCTTAGATGAGCTCATGTCTATACTCACAGCCAAAACCAAACAGCCAAACCAAAAACCTGCCCAGAAATAACATAAACGGGGAGGGGGGGGGGTTCCATGGCAACACTTCACTTTAAGGGAGGGGGGAGAGACATTAGATTGTTTTTCTAAACTGAAAAGTACACTCGAAGTTTGTGAGAAAAAGAGAAGAAAGACGAGAAGGGAAAATACCCTGGGATGAGTGAGATTTTTCTCTCTGGATAAGCTGCTTGGCAGAAAGTTGTCAAAGAGGTCATCCCGGCCGGGCTTCTCTGGGCCCCGTTGACCAGGTCACCGGAGAAAACCATCACGGTTTTTGGAGGACTTTAAAAATACCGAATGGTTAACTCTCCGCCGTACTGCAGTGGAATATCTCTGAGCAATGCCACAGGGTGCCTCTGTTGTCCTTCCCCTTAGTTGGGTCAGGAGGGCACCGCTCCCTTTTGAGGTAAGGAGTATCAGAGAGAGACTCACTGGACACCGGGAGGTCGTGGGGGACAGGCAGGCCTCGGCGTGCTGCGGTCCGTGGCGTAGGGAAGAGTCTGGCACGACTTGGCGACTGAACCACAACATCACAGAGACTGTTGCGTCGGCAAGTAAATCAAGAAAGGGACATTGGACGACTGGAGAATACATTGACATAGCATTCAGTCCCACGTCTGTGGGTGGGGGTGGGGCAAGTGTGCAGGATTTCCCAACCTCGGAAGCATATCAACACTTTAAAGGTAGCCAGTTCTCTGCACCGTGGAAACACCAGCACCAGGGGTCAGAGGGGGTGCGTAAAGAATGACGGTGGCAGCATATGTGGAATCCTGCCGCCACAAGACCAAGTCGGACACGAACCGTGGAGGAAGTACCTTTATAAACAAGAATGCAGAGGATAATTATGATGATGCGTTCAGCAATAACATTATTGCTAGAACACTGGCTCAACGTTGGCCTCCTTTTACAGGTGAAAAGCGCGGGGCACCGAAGGTATAACGTAGGCAGGATCGAGGCTCGGACCCCACCGGAACGTGGATTCCTTGACCTCTTTCAGGAGGTCCTGAGTTAGGCAAGTCCAGAGTGAATAAGAACACACCTGCGCTTGCAGAGAAGGGGGGGCCGGAAAGGTGAGGTGGAAGGAGAGTGCCTTTTGCGCGAACCAGTGAAGAGGTAACAGTCAGCGTGGAGCTCACTGACTGGTAGTCAGCAGCGCGGCCGGCCTTGAATGGGTTCTAAAATCTCAACCGCCGTCCCTGGGTGGGCTCGAACCACCAACCTTTCGGTTAACAGCCGAACGCGCTAACCGATTGCGCCACAGAGACAGCCACGAAGGGCACGCTTCGACACCTCCGGCGGTAGCCGGGAGTTCCCAGGACGCGCTAGCCTTTTTGGGTCTAGGCAAAGAGGTCATCCGGCCTCTCCCCTTTGGAGGTACTTTAAAATACCGAATGGTTAACTCTCCGCCGTACTGCAGTGGAATATCTCTGAGCAATGCCACAGGGTGCCTCTGTTGTCCTTCCCTTAGTTGGGTCAGGAGGGCACCGCTCCTTTTGAGGTAAGGAGTATCAGAGAGACTCACTGGACACCGGGAGGTCGTGGGGGACAGGCAGGCCTCGGCGTGCTGCGGTCCGTGGCGTAGGGAAGAGTCTGGCACGACTTGGCGACTGAACCACAACATCACAGAGACTGTTGCGTCGGCAAGTAAATCAAGAAAGGGACATTGGACGACTGGAGAATACATTGACATAGCATTCAGTCCCACGTCTGTGGGTGGGGGTGGGGCAAGTGTGCAGGATTTCCCAACCTCGGAAGCATATCAACACTTTAAAGGTAGCCAGTTCTCTGCACCGTGGAAACACCAGCACCAGGGGTCAGAGGGGGTGCGTAAAGAATGACGGTGGCAGCATATGTGGAATCCTGCCGCCACAAGACCAAGTCGGACACGAACCGTGGAGGAAGTACCTTTATAAACAAGAATGCAGAGGATAATTATGATGATGCGTTCAGCAATAACATTATTGCTAGAACACTGGCTCAACGTTGGCCTCCTTTTACAGGTGAAAAGCGCGGGGCACCGAAGGTATAACGTAGGCAGGATCGAGGCTCGGACCCCACCGGAACGTGGATTCCTTGACCTCTTTCAGGAGGTCCTGAGTTAGGCAAGTCCAGAGTGAATAAGAACACACCTGCGCTTGCAGAGAAGGGGGGGCCGGAAAGGTGAGGTGGAAGGAGAGTGCCTTTTGCGCGAACCAGTGAAGAGGTAACAGTCAGCGTGGAGCTCACTGACTGGTAGTCAGCAGCGCGGCCGGCCTTGAATGGGTTCTAAAATCTCAACCGCCGTCCCTGGGTGGGCTCGAACCACCAACCTTTCGGTTAACAGCCGAACGCGCTAACCGATTGCGCCACAGAGACAGCCACGAAGGGCACGCTTCGACACCTCCGGCGGTAGCCGGGAGTTCCCAGGACGCGCCTCCAGCGCCGCGGGAAAACTGGCTTCGTGCCAGTTCCGAAGCCTCGGAAAAGCGGAAAGACTAGAAGCGTGACGACCCACTTTGGACCCGAGCTGGGTCAAGGCCAGGACAAGACTACTGCAAAACCCCATGATCACAGGGCAGCCCAACTCGCGGACGATTCCGGAAAGCTCTTGAGAATACTCCCCTTCCCTCGGATGCATTTGCCACCCGGTCCTCTCACCCACCCGCCACGGGAGAGGGCGCTTCGCCTTCGTGTCCGGTCAGAACCCTTTCTGCTCCCTGCGAGGCACGGACAGCCAGGCAAGAGCCAAGCGGGCAGCTGCGCTTTCCCATGGGTCTCTCCCAAGGCGGGCGGTTGTAGCGCTCAGGCTGACCCAAGACCTCACTGCCCAGCGCGACGACCCGGAGGAGTCCCCAGAGCAGGCGGTCCTGGCGTGGGGGTAGGGGTTCCGACAAGCACAGACCGTGCCTGGCCTGCAACTTCGGGGGAAAGCGGATAAAACTTCTCCCGAAGCTTCTCTACATCCTGAAGAGAACGGATCTCAGGCTTCTGAAAGGGCGAGGGCGGCGGTGGGTGGGGTGGTCTCCCTGCGGGGACGAAGCCGCCCCCTGGCCTTGGAGCACAAGTCCCACAGAAGTTGGCTGTGAGAGGCACCCCGGAGAACGGAGCAATCTGGAGTCCAGATGTCCGCAAGTCACTGTCAAGCGGTGTCCCGATTCTTCTGTATGGGAGAGCGTGAGAAAGCACCCGCGGGCAAACGTTAAGTGTGTCGATAGGTACGGAATATGCGATGTTCCTATTCTTTGTTCCTACCTTGCTGTGTGTCTCAGAGGGCTCGGGGTTAGGATGTGGATGAATCTTTGAGTCCCTGGTTCTCTTTGGATGAAAACTCCGTAAGGACGACTCCGGGTGAAGGAACATCAACATGCAGGGAGAGGAGAGTGGAGGAGAGGGTTGGCCCGCCCTGGGGGGAGGGGGGGGCCCGCTGGCATTTAGGAATTTGGGGCGGAAACTCTTCCTCTTTGGACCTTGAAGCGAAGGACAACTCTGCTGTGGGCAGGGAGACTCCGACCGAGGAGTGGAGGAAAAGAGAGGCTTCCCTGACCGGGAATCGAACCCGGGCCGCGGCGGTGAAAGCGCCGAATCCTAGCCACTAGACCACCAGGGAGGCGCGGGGAGAGGCGACTTAGCCTCTGTAGGTGAAAAGTGAGAGGGTAAAGCTGACCCCAGAGCTGCGGAGAGCAGGAAGGGGAATTCCCCCCGCGGCCCAGGGCTGTATGCAGCTGTGCAAGGCCCCCGGCCCCTTTGGGCCCCCTGCTCGTCGCCCTTCAGCTCCCTTTCCTGGGCGACGCTTCTGGTTCTGAGACCAACACACAGAGTGACTGGTCTAGCTCTAGCGCCGTGTGCTGCCGAGCCAAGGTCCTGCTCTCTTTCTAAACCTCCGTTTTCTCTCGAGTCAGTCGCCGACTTGATGGCAGACACCTTTCAGCGGGTGATGAGCGCATCCAGGTCTCTGACTTGGCTCCGGGGCCTCTCCTGACAACCGCGTGGGTAACTGGTTCCTTTTCCTCCGCGACCGGCTCAGTTCGTGGAGCCTGAGTCTTCATTCCCGTCTCTTCGTTGCTGCTGGAGCCCACGGTGCAGACCCGGGTTCAGTCTCTTTCCTTCCGCCGGGCAAATCACATTGCCCCTCAAGTGTGCTGCGGTGCAGAAAGCAACAGGAATGAGCTCCAAGGTTTCCAGAGACAGTTTCTGAACACGTGGAAGAGATCCAGGCGCCTGACAGGTAGTGGAGGGAATTTCCGGACGTAAAGGCGACCCGAAGTCAGCCTTGGTCCTTTCTCTCTTGGATGAACTGGCTGGACCTGGACTCCATAGTGACCCGGAGCAGAGAAAGGAGGGCTGCTTCCTGGTGCTGAGTAAGTAGACGTCCAGGTTGTCAGGCTCCCGGCTGCGTCGGCCGCCTCACCCGGCGCCTTCCGGGACGTCTGGGTTTGCCAGTGAGAATGGCACTCTCAAGAGGGAGGGGGGGAAAAAAAAACGGAACGATCCACTTGTTTCCGCCCGGTTTCGAACCGGGGACCTTTCGCGTGTGAGGCGAACGTGATAACCACTACACTACGGAAACAACACAGCTGTGGGCGCTTGACACGGCATCCAGGAAGACCGCTCGCCCCGCCACCACCGTCCAGACCACCAGCTTTTCAAATCCAGACACGAACCTTGAAGCCCCAAGATCTCTCAGGCACGGAGACGGCGGCTCCCGAGAGGCCCTGCCCTAGGGCTCCTCATCTCCCCTGAAGTGAGGAATCTCGCCGCCTCCCACAGGCTACCTTCGGGGTCCCGCGCCCAGCGCAGAGGCCTCAGATCCAGGGCTATGGCCTCGAGCGCAGGGGTCGCTCCCGCGGACTCCCCGGTCGCCGGGAGCCGCAGGAGGCGGGGGCGGTAGGCGCGTCCCAGGCCCAGGGGACCCCGCAGCCCAGCGGCGTGGACGCCGTCCCTCCCGGGCTGAGGACCGGCGCCTCGGTGGCCCTTTGCGCGGCGCCAGCGGCCAGCGCTCCGGGCTCTCAGAAACGATGGCTGCTTCCAGTCCACTCACCCCGGACCCCGCCCCCCCATCCTTTGCGCCCAAAGCCCTGGGCTCTTTCTCCGCAGCACATTTCCGGTGTCCTCTTGGCAAAAGGGAGTCTCCCTTGGTCGTCTCTAAAAACCTCACCCCGCCGTCCCTGGGTGGGCTCGAACCACCAACCTTTCGGTTAACAGCCGAACGCGCTAACCGATTGCGCCACAGAGACAGCCGCACGGGCCTCTCCTGGCCCCGCTCTGGAGTGGATGCTTATTCCCAGGCTATGCCGCCTGCCTTCCAGGAAAAGGGTGCCACTTGCCTGCCCCTTCGCCTCCTCGGACGCCAGCGCTCCCAGACGTACGGGGAGCCCGGGCTCGGACCCTCCGGGCCTGAACCGAAATGACGTCCAAGGTACAGCTGAAGATGCGCTGGGCTCCGTGATGGCTCTTCCCGTCTCCTGGCCTCCACCCAATGAATGAGGGTTGGCCCACCCTGGCAAAGGCCTCCGGGGACGGTGTTGCCCTTAGGTCTCTCGTGTCCATCAGGCGATTTCCACCAGGGCAGAGGGCGCGGTGATGGTCGCCCTGTGTCCCCACGCCCAGGACAGGGTCTGGCACGCACCGGGACGCTCTAGGACTCGGATGAATCCATTGTCGTCTTTAGCCCTTCGTTCCCATGAAGACCCCTGAGAACGGAAATAAGACAGAGTTTCCAGAGTGAGCAGTTAGTTTTTGAAAAGCCTTTGTCCCGGTTATTGGATTTCGCAACGTCCCTTGGGGGCAGGCGACAGAAAGGCCTACGGGTCACCGCCTGCCCGGTGGAGCTCCCGGCGCCCAGCTGGGTAGGCCGCGTTCGGTGGGGGTCCACCTGGGAGCGGGAAAGGGCGGGAGGCGAAAACCAAGTTGGGAAGGTGGGTTTGGGACGAGGGCGCTGAAACCTCCTCCCACGGGGCTCGGGCAGGAATCCCAGAGGTGAGCGCGGTCTCAGTCCCGTAACAGAGTGCGCAAGGAGGGAACGAGCTGGCGCCGGCAGGAAAGCGGGTGGCAAGCGGAGGCAGGAAAGGGGAAGATGACGGGGAGGGGAGAATAAAAGAATTCGTTCCTCCACCCCTCCCTTCTCCCTTCTCCCTCTCTTGCCCTCTCTCTCCTTCTTGCTCTTCTTCCCATCCCTACAGCCGAGAAAGCTCGACGCCCACACCCGCGGAGAAAGACTCAACTCCTCTGTGCTCAGGAGCACAAACTCTGGGTTGTAAAATGGTTCTGCCCTTGTGTGGCCTTGGACCAATAAAGAAAACTGCCTGCCTCCCATCTTTCTTCCGTAGAATGTGAGCAATAGGAGCACTCTTCTTCCTTCTGTTGCGGTCAGATGCGCCTGGGTTCAGAACCTACGGGATCACTAATGTTGTAGGCAGTGAAACCATGGATCCTTCATTAGCCTTATCCTCTGAGTTTTTGGACAACCACTACCCTTATTGATTTCACCTTAAATTAGCTTTCTGCTTCTAGAAATGTCTGTAAACTGACTGCTCTTGCGGTTTGCTCTGCTGTCGCCAGACCACCCCTCTTCATTGCCGGTTCTCGGCCCACCGGACGTGGACCGGGGACCGGGGACCGGACGGACGTGCGGGCGGGAGGAAATGGGAAGAGCGCACGCACGGCGGCAAGAAAAAGGAGCCACTCTCCGGAGAGGCCTCCGGGACCGGTGGGGTCCTCCCCTGCCTTCTTCGCTTTCAAGGGAGCTCCGGGGGTTCTGGCTCCAGGGGTCCAGCGACGGTCACCGAGAACATATTGAGAGCCTCCTCACTCGGTCTCCCAAAGACCCACCCGCAGAGTGCCCTGCCCAGTGAGCCGGGCATCCGTGCTCCCTGGGACGGTGGGAAATATTCCCGCAATCTTCCTCCGAGACTGCGGGGAGCACTAGAGACGGAAGAAGGAGGCGCAGAAAGACAGGGTGGAACGAGAGGTGAAGGGGCTGCGAAAGGGGCTTGAGGAGAAAGAGAGCGAGGACGGGGGGGGGAGATGAGGGCCAGGTGGAGAAATACAAGGTGAGGAGGACAGAGTGGGAGGACCAGCCGGAGGGAAGAGGCCGTGGAGGAGGGGCAGGAGAAGGAGGTCCATCCCCAGGGGAGTTGTGTTCCCCGGCCCCCGGCAGCCGCAGCTCCCACCACATCCCCGCCACTCTCCTTGGCTCTCAGACCCATCCATCACGAAGGCTCTCGGTGCCTCAGAGACCATCTCTCCACCTTCGCAGTCCGAACCTCCTTTGATCTCTCTCCCTGCCCCTCGTCAGAGCCCGGTTCTCCGGGCTTCCTGGCCCTTCTGCGATCTCTCGACGTACCTTCCGCGGATTTCTTTCCTTCCTATTTCAGCTGGAGTCCATTTCGGGTCCTTGCACTCATAACCCTTGACCGATCTTCAAGTCCTCCTGGAGGAACGCTTTGGGGTGTTTCTTACCGCTCAACTTCTTGGTTTTCCAGAAGGAAGTTACATCTTCTCACCCCGAAGCTGTGAATTGCCTCCTCGTGACAAGAGTCTCCCGTTTGCCTCCCTCCTCCTTGAGTCAAACCTGTGTCCAGTCTCTGGGAACAAAACAGGCCAGGCAACACTGGCCATCTTTCTGACTCTTGTTTTCTGGCTGGCGGCTCTCTTCTTTTGATGCTATTCTTTCCTGTTCTGTGTACTGGATGAGGGAAGAAACAACTTTGGGATACAACGAAGAAGTAAAGATGATTATTTTGAGACATCATGTGGATTTATACCTACTATACACGTAAATATTTACTGTGATGGTATTTTGTGCACTTAACTACTGTCTACAGTGTAAGACACCGTGGATACACATCCTCCAGGATCCAACAATCCGTACTTTCGTGTAGCTGATACATGTACACTTTCTTAAAAACCGTGTAACGTCTGGGCGGTGATAGGTTAAGAAACTCGAATGAAACCGACTGGACCAAGGTCTGCGACTGCATGCGTGTCAGAGGCCCCCACTGCCTGGGGCCTCCCCGCCATGTGGTTGATTTTGAGTCACCCCAGGTGTGTTTGGCCTGGTTTGTCCGAGTGCTCTGTATAAATGTTCATTTCTCCTTGTACGGTAAATCTAACAACTACCCATTATTTGGGAGAAAAACCTACACCGCCCCTGCCCAACCCCCACCCCCAAATCAGAAGTGTATGAAGAAGAAAGGAGAGTCCCCTGATGGTGACCTAAGGGGCTTCCTGGCCCAAGCCCAGGTGGATTTTGCCCCATTGTCTGAGGTGCAGTGAATCCCGAGATGTCAGTCAAGAGGAGCAGAGAGAAAGCAAGAGGATGAGCACCTACGCGGGTCAACTGTATTCAAGTCTTGTTGGGTCCCCAGAGCTGCCTTGGGATTGTGGGTGGGAGGTACGGAGGCCAAAGGAACGAAGGAGATTCCTGGCCCTTCTGCGATCTCTCGACGTACCTTCCGGATTTCTTCCCTTCCTATTTCAGCTGGAGTCCATTTCGGGTCCTTGCACTCATAACCCTTGACCGATCTTCAAGTCCTCCTGGAGGAACGCTTTGGGGTGTTTCTTACCGCTCAACTTCTTGGTTTTCCAGAAGGAAGTTACATCTTCTCACCCCGAAGCTGTGAATTGCCTCCTCGTGACAAGAGTCTCCCGTTTGCCTCCCTCCTCCTTGAGTCAAACCTGTGTCCAGTCTCTGGGAACAAAACAGGCCAGGCAACACTGGCCATCTTTCTGACTCTTGTTTTCTGGCTGGCGGCTCTCTTCTTTTGATGCTATTCTTTCCTGTTCTGTGTACTGGATGAGGGAAGAAACAACTTTGGGATACAACGAAGAAGTAAAGATGATTATTTTGAGACATCATGTGGATTTATACCTACTATACACGTAAATATTTACTGTGATGGTATTTTGTGCACTTAACTACTGTCTACAGTGTAAGACACCGTGGATACACATCCTCCAGGATCCAACAATCCGTACTTTCGTGTAGCTGATACATGTACACTTTCTTAAAAACCGTGTAACGTCTGGGCGGTGATAGGTTAAGAAACTCGAATGAAACCGACTGGACCAAGGTCTGCGACTGCATGCGTGTCAGAGGCCCCCACTGCCTGGGGCCTCCCCGCCATGTGGTTGATTTTGAGTCACCCCAGGTGTGTTTGGCCTGGTTTGTCCGAGTGCTCTGTATAAATGTTCATTTCTCCTTGTACGGTAAATCTAACAACTACCCATTATTTGGGAGAAAAACCTACACCGCCCCTGCCCACCCCCACCCCCCAAATCAGAAGTGTATGAAGAAGAAAGGAGAGTCCCCTGATGGTGACCTAAGGGCGCTTCCTGGCCCGAAGCCCGGAGTGGATTTTGCCCCCCATTGTCTGAGGTGCGAGTGAATCCCGAGATGTCAGTCAAAGGAGAGGAGCAGAGAGAAAGCAAGAGGGATGAGCACCTACGCGGGTCAACTGTATTCAAGTCTTGTTGGGTCCCCAGAGCTGCCTTGGGATTGTGGGTGGGAGGTACGGAGGCCAAAGGAATACTTTCCCTTCTCTGGAGATGGAGAATCACCGTGTACCAGGAGGGGTTCCATGGTGTAATGGTGAGCACTCTGGACTCTGAATCCAGCGATCCGAGTTCAAATCTCGGTGGGACCTTTCCGTTTAATTAGGAAGAAGGGATCGGCTTTTTACTCGACCCGCTTGCCCGCTCCCACGTCCCCCAGTGGCGCGGTTGACACCGGTGCGGCGGACAGGTGTGGGGTCAGCCCCGGGCGTCCCCGCTGGACCCGGGCGGCTCTGCCCCATCGCTGGCCATCGGAGGCCCGGTCCCTTTAATCCCTTCCGCCGCCCGCCAAGGGGCACAGCCGACAGAGCCAGTGCCACCCCCTGGTCGACTCTGGCGGGGAAAAGGCAGTCGCGGCGCTCACTGGGTCCTGCCCAGTGTGGGCGAGCGCGGGGAGGGGCTGCGATGTCGCTGGTCCGCCTAGGGCGATAGCTTTGGGGTCGAGGGTTTCAGTCCTGAAGAACTGTGCTTTATTCAGATTCTCTATTATTCCCACTATTAACGGACTCTATCTCAGTTTATTGGGATTTTATTCAGAGTTTCTCGTTCCTAAGTCTCCGTTGGACATGCAAAGCGGCTGTTCGGCCAACACTTGAGCCTTGACCCCTGAAAGTCTCGATGCAAGCTTCAGAGGCCCCCACTGCCTGGGGCCTCCCCGCCATGTGGTTGATTTTGAGTCACCCCAGGTGTGTTTGGCCTGGTTTGTCCGAGTGCTCTGTATAAATGTTCATTTCTCCTTGTACGGTAAATCTAACAACTACCCATTATTTGGGAGAAAAACCTACACCGCCCTGCCCACCCCACCCCCAAATCAGAAGTGTATGAAGAAGAAAGGAGAGTCCCCTGATGGTGACCTAAGGGCGCTTCCTGGCCCGAAGCCCGGAGTGGATTTTGCCCCCCATTGTCTGAGGTGCGAGTGAATCCCGAGATGTCAGTCAAAGGAGAGGAGCAGAGAGAAAGCAAGAGGGATGAGCACCTACGCGGGTCAACTGTATTCAAGTCTTGTTGGGTCCCCAGAGCTGCCTTGGGATTGTGGGTGGGAGGTACGGAGGCCAAAGGAATACTTTCCCTTCTCTGGAGATGGAGAATCACCGTGTACCAGGAGGGGTTCCATGGTGTAATGGTGAGCACTCTGGACTCTGAATCCAGCGATCCGAGTTCAAATCTCGGTGGGACCTTTCCGTTTAATTAGGAAGAAGGGATCGGCTTTTTACTCGACCCGCTTGCCCGCTCCCACGTCCCCCAGTGGCGCGGTTGACACCGGTGCGGCGGACAGGTGTGGGGTCAGCCCGGGGCGTCCCCGCTGGACCCGGGCGGCTCTGCCCCATCGCTGGCCATCGGAGGCCCGGTCCCTTTAATCCCTTCCGCCGCCCGCCAAGGGGCACAGCCGACAGAGCCAGTGCCACCCCCTGGTCGACTCTGGCGGGGAAAAGGCAGTCGCGGCGCTCACTGGGTCCTGCCCAGTGTGGGCGAGCGCGGGGAGGGGCTGCGATGTCGCTGGTCCGCCTAGGGCGATAGCTTTGGGGTCGAGGGTTTCAGTCCTGAAGAACTGTGCTTTATTCAGATTCTCTATTATTCCCACTATTAACGGACTCTATCTCAGTTTATTGGGATTTTATTCAGAGTTTCTCGTTCCTAAGTCTCCGTTGGACATGCAAAGCGGCTGTTCGGCCAACACTTGAGCCTTGACCCCTGAAAGTCTCGTCCTCTGGTCCCATGTTCAGCCCCTGAAAAGTATCAGTAACTTAAATGAAATGACACCTAGTCTTTAAACAACAACAACAACAACAACAACAACAACAAATAAGCTATGGACTAGCCTTGACCAGAGGGGCTGTAGCTTACAAACTCTTCCTCTTCTTCTTCTTTTTTTTTTTTTCCTGGCGTCGTTTATTGGTTTTCCATTCGTTGCTTTTTCATCCATCTTTATTCTTCGGCCTGTGTGGGCCTCCCATCGCAATGGCCTCTCTCGGTGCAGAGCATCGGCTCTGGGAGCATGCGCTCCAGAGCGCTGGCTCGCAATTGGACACATTGGTCCAGCCACTCCACGGCACGTGGCATCTTCCCAGGCCAGGGGTCAAACCGGAGCCCCCTGCACGGCAAGCCAGGCTCTTTACCCACTGGACCACCAGGGAAGCCCCACGCCCAGTCTTTATGCGGTATTGCTCCCAAAGTACAAGAACTTACACTCAACGTGCAAAGTGCCTTGTGCCCAGGCATGGTCTACAAGTTTTACATGGGTGTACTCATTTAATCCGTTCAACATCATCACCCTCATCTCGTATATGGAAAAACAGAGACATGGAAAGGTTAAGTAACTCGTCCAGTTGCTCAGTCAGTGAGTGGGATCTGAAAGCAGGAATTTGAAGTGAACCCCTCTGGCTCCACAAGATATGCTGCCAATCAAAGAGAAACACAAACGGTAAAAACGCTTGACAAGATATTTAAGCCTGTATATTTCTTTTGAAAAAACACTCAGGAGGAGTCACATAAGAGGCATGAAGCTGTCGTAAATATCCTCTCATGACCCACCTGCCTCCCAAACATCCTTCTCATCCCAACAGCTGCACAGCCGGAACTACATTTTCCCCTCCCCTTCATCTTTCCCTCTCACCCACCCCATACCTCTTCCATAGCGCTTCTGTTCTTTCACTTCCAGGTCATTCTTTTTTTTTAACTTAAAAATAGTAAATACACACACACACCACACACACACACACACACACACACACACACACAGTCCCAACTCCTGGAATTAACTACTGTTTACACCTTCACCTATTTTCCTTCAAACCTATTTTTAAGGTATCCTTAGTTTTGGCAGAACACATTTATGCCTATTGTATAAAATTCAAATGATGCAGAAAATACAAATATGTAAATTTTGGAAACATCTTAAATTTAAAAATAAGTCCTGTTAACATAATTACATATTGATGGAGTCATCTTGGTATAGCAACAGGGTGGGGGGGGAATTACATACACACACACACACACACACACACACACACCCCTTTTATAATATTGAGCTCTTAGTGATTCTGCTTTTATTTGTAAGCATTCAACTTAATAGTGCATAAATTATTTAATGGAAGCAAAATAAACAACGAGGAAACTGTTGAACTTGCAATCAAATTGTTTACCGCAAGAGAGATGCTTTCCTAAAAGAATTCTCTAAGGATAATAATACTAATAACTTAATGAAGACATTACATTTTGGAATGATTCGTCTCATTACTTTTAAAACTCAGGTTTCTTAAGGTATAATTTGAAAATAATACAATGCATCCATTTCAAGTTTGATGACTTTTGACAAATGAACGCCATGGAACCGCCACCCCCTGTTCAAGAAAAAAAGATCATCTCTCCTCCTGCGCCCCTTTGCAGTCAACTCCTGTCGCAGGTAATCGGTGATCAGTTTTGTCAGTTTTCGAAATTCACATGAATGAAACCACCGGCGCAGTACTCTTCACATCACTCAGCATGATGCTTTTGACAGTAATCCATACTGCCACCATGTATCAGGTATTTGTTTCATTTTATTGAAGAGCAGAGTTCCTTTGGAAGAGTATGTCACAATCATATCTATTCACGCGTGATGGGCATTTGAATTGTTTTCAATCTGTGGGCTATTGCGAACTGCTATAAGCATATCCCTTTTGTGGGCATTTGTGTTGCGTTTTATAAAGTCCAGTTACAGTCTTGTATTCTTTAATACGAATACAAAGACAACCTTCATTCATGTGTTACAAAAGCCTGAATTACAAGCTTATCTTTGATTGATTCCTCTCGGAACATACTTAATATAAATCAGAGGTGTATTATTTGATTATCTCACTTAATCTACATGACAACTTTATGAAGTACTCCTTTCATATGACACTTACGCAATTGGCCTAGCAAACTGGAGTTGGCCCAGGGTCAAAACGGAAAGCCCGTGGTGGCAGCAGGGCTGACAAGGAGCCCCCCACACCTCCTCCAGAAGTTGGGCTCCTAACCACAGACCCACCCCAATGCTCAATGTGTTCGTAATAACCTCGGTGTGTCTGACAGGCCTGGAAACCAATATCCAAGCGGTTCCTAGTCACGGTACTGTTTATTGATCGGCTCCTTTTGGCCAGAAACTCCTCCATCAGGGGTCCAGGGCGTAGTAGTGTGGACAACCACAAGACTGAGGACATCTGTTAAAAACTCTTAAAAACCCGTTTTCTCACTAAAAATGAACTTTGGTCTTGGTTCAGATGCGAGGAGGCCTCGCGCTTTGGGGGAGAAAGAGTGGGATGCACTGCTTTTACTTTCAATGACCTAAATACTCGATCTGAATCCCATACTTTTTTTTTTTAATTTTTATTTTTCCCATGCTTTTTATACTTACTTTTCTTTGGACCTACCCCTAAGCATCACCGCACCCCCCACCCCCCACCCCCACCCCCCACCCCGGATATCCGGGGCTTCTTGTGGCTGAGGGATCTGAGTGCCCTCCCTGAGGTAGGTAGCCACGAGGGGGCGACAGTCCTTCCCGACCATGGTCCTGCCTTTTCCGTTTGGTCGAGTAGTGTCTATTTGCCAGGAGGGCTTTGTGAAAGGGGTTACTTAGCAAGTAGCCCACAACCGCTGACACTGGGTTCGCCGGGGTTTTCTTCGATGCCGTTTAAGGAGAACAAATTAGAAAACTTCTTAAACCGTCAGACTCCTGAAGCATGTCAGGAGTCTGTACCTTGACTACTGTTCTCCGACTGTGAAGGTGAGCAGTTAAGAGAAAGCCTGAGAGAAAGGGCAGGAAGAGAGAGGGGTGAGGAGGAGAGGGCGAGGCGTGAGGAGCAAGGAGCAAGCTGGGTCCAGAGCTTACGAACAGGCTTGCTTGAGGTGGGAGAAGTGAGTGGGATAGCAACCACATCTACAGAGTCTCCCGGCAAAACCCCGACACGATTTACCGACCTAAACCACCACGCACGCTGACAGTTGAGTCGCATAAGAAAGCCCGCGACCGTCAGGCAGGCAGCCGCAAAAAAAGCGGACGCCTGGTAAGAGCCACAAGCGACATGCAACCGAGCGCGAAAGCGCGAAGTCTTCTTAAGTCCCGCGAACGTGAGCCAATTTTTCCTCACTTCGGCCGATCTACTCTTTCAACACAGAGAAAATCAGGGGAAAGCGCGAACGCAGTCCCCCACTACCACAAATTATGCAGTCGAGTTTCCCACATTTGGGGAAATCGCAGGGGTCAGCACATCCGGAGTGCAATGGATAAGCCTCGCCCTGGGAAAACCACCTTCGTGATCATGGTATCTCCCCTGCCAGGTAAGTATGAGCCGTCCGCCCGCCACGCCGCCCCAACCTCACGCACACGCCACTTTTCGCACACGCTCGCCCCACTGCCGCCATCGCCGACACACCCGACACCTTCCACACGTCGCATCCACGCAGCACACACCAAATGGCCCGCATTCTCTCCCACGCCACGGGACAACGCACCGTGGTTTTGCACCACCGGACGAACCAGCAAGCCCCTGCGCTCGCAGATTTACATACACCCGCCCCTTCCGCCAACTCTCCCGCAATCAGCGCTTCCCTCCACGCCCCAGGCCGCTCCGGCCTCCTCCCACGCCGTCCGGCCAGGCCAATCCGCGCGGCCGGCGCCCTCCGGCGGAAGTCGAGTCCGCCTCCTGTTCCTGTTCTCTCAGCCCCCGAGTGTCGGGGACCCGCGCGCTCGGCTGCCTGCCTAACCTTTGTCCTGCGCAGCACGATCTGGCCGTCGGCGGCAGCCTGTGCACCTTTTCTCGTGGAACAGCGTTCAGTGCGGAGAACAGAACATTTAGGAGGCCGGGGAAACCGGTTCCTTTCTAATCCAGGTCACAACTGGCCTTTACGTGTACTCCTGTTCTTCAAAATCCAATTTCTCTTATTGAAAATTTCACTTATGTTTATTTCAAACATTTTCAATTAGTGCTCCCACATACCTCAGTTTATTTAGTAATTGACGTCGCAATATCTTATTTTTTGAAACTATCTAGTTAATTAATTTACTTCCATCAGTTTAGTCAGCACCACTCTAGGACTTCACCAAATATCTGTAAGATCGTTTTATGTAGACATCACTAAAACATACTTATTTTAAAGAGCTTACCCAAAGCTCTTGTCTCATTTACACTTACTTTAAAGTTTCATCATACCAAGTTATTTGCCTTGCAACAGATATTATAAGGCCTTATTAATTAAACCTGGGTACAATAAAGTTCAAAATTGGGAAAGGAGTACTTCAAGGTTGCATATTGTCACCCTGCTTATTTCACTTGCATGCAGAGCGCATCATGCGAAATGCCAGGGAGAAACCCGCGCACTTATGGCTACCTCATTTTGACAAAGGAGGCAAAAATGTACAATGGGGCAAAGACAGCCTCTTCAAAAGCGTAAAGCCTCTTTTCAAAAACTGTTAGGATCCTTGAAAAAAGGACACCTCACAACCAAAGGTAAATAAGGAGCCCTTATATAATCCTGGAGACTTTGCGTTAGTAGAAGTTATTCCTACCAATAGTCCCACTTTAACTCCCATATGGGAGCGATCCTACTCTGTTATTCTTTCTTCCCCCAATGCTGTCAAGCTTACCAGCATCGACTCCTGGATCCACCACACAGGGATAAAGGCTTGTAATTCTCTGGGAGAGAGTCAGGAGGATCACCCAACAGCTCCAGAGGAGAACTCACAAGAAAACCCACTGTGTTCAGAGTGTCAGTATACCCTTTGGACAGGTTAAGAGGACTGTTCAAAAGTGGCCCAGATAAGTAATTCTTCTAACCCACATGCCCGAATACACACTACTCTTATATTTTCCCAAAAGTAATAATGTCATCTCAAATAGTTCCCTTAAGCTGGGCACAGGATAACATTTTTCTCTCATGGGTTCATTCCTATGCAATCTTCCCAAATCGATCTTACTGTTGGGTCTATGCTAACAATCGATGCTAACAGATAAATCTCTAACCAATAACCATCAGTAAACCATTTTGCATTCCCTTTTTCAGTGCTGAAAGGACTGATGCTGAAGTTGAAGCTCTAATAATTTGGCCACCTGATGCAAAGAGCTGACTCATTGGAAAAGACCCTGATGCTGGGGAAAATGGCAGGCAGAACGAGCAGGGGACAACAGAGGACGAGATAGTTGGATGGCATCACTGAGTCAATGGACATGAGTTTGAGCAAGCAGAATCCTTGTGCTGAGGATGTTGGTAGGGGCCCTGCAGACCCAACAGAAAGATCGAATTACAAGCCTTTATCCCTGTGTGGTGGATCCAGGAGTCGATGCTGGTAAGCTTGACAGCATTGGGGGAAGAAAGAATAACAGAGTAGGATCGCTCCCATATGGGAGTTAAAGTGGGACTATTGGTAGGAATAACTTCTACTAACGCAAAGTCTCCAGGATTATATAAGGGCTCCTTATTTACCTTTGGTTGTGAGGTGTCCTTTTTTCAAGGATCCTAACAGTTTTTGAAAAGAGGCTTTACGCTTTTGAAGAGGCTGTCTTTGCCCCATTGTACATTTTTGCCTCCTTTGTCAAAATGAGGTAGCCATAAGTGCTGGTTTCTCCTGGCATTTCGCATGATGCGCTCTGCATGCAAGTGAAATAAGCAGGGTGACAATATGCAACCTTGAAGTACTCCTTTCCCAATTTTGAACTTTATTGTACCCAGGTTTAATTAATAAGGCCTTATAATATCTGTTGCAAGGCAAATAACTTGGTATGATGAAACTTTAAAGTAAGTGTAAATGAGACAAGAGCTTTGGGTAAGCTCTTTAAAATAAGTATGTTTTAGTGATGTCTACATAAAACGATCTTACAGATATTTGGTGAAGTCCTAGAGTGGTGCTGACTATACTGATGGAAGTAAATTAATTAACTAGATAGTTTCAAAAAATAAGATATTGCGACGTCAATTACTAAATAAACTGAGGTATGTGGGAGCACTAATTGAAAATGTTTGAAATAAACATAAGTGAAATTTTCAATAAGAGAAATTGGATTTTGAAGAACAGGAGTGCACGTAAAGGCCAGTTGTGACCTGGATTAGAAAGGAACCGGTTTCCCCGGCCTCCTAAATGTTCTGTTCTCCGCACTGAACGCTGTTCCACGAGAAAAGGTGCACAGGCTGCCGCCGACGGCCAGATCGTGCTGCGCAGGACAAAGGTTAGGCAGGCAGCCGAGCGCGCGGGGCCCCGACACTCGGGGGCTGAGAGAACAGGAACAGGAGGCGGACTCGACTTCCGCCGGAGGGCGCCGGCCGCGCGGATTGGCCTGGCCGGACGGCGTGGGAGGAGGCCGGAGCGGCCTGGGGCGTGGAGGGAAGCGCTGATTGCGGGAGAGTTGGCGGAAGGGGCGGGTGTATGTAAATCTGCGAGCGCAGGGGCTTGCTGGTTCGTCCGGTGGTGCAAAACCACGGTGCGTTGTCCCGTGGCGTGGGAGAGAATGCGGGCCATTTGGTGTGTGCTGCGTGGATGCGACGTGTGGAAGGTGTCGGGTGTGTCGGCGATGGCGGCAGTGGGGCGAGCGTGTGCGAAAAGTGGCGTGTGCGTGAGGTTGGGGCGGCGTTGGGGGTGGACAGCTCATACTTACCTGGCAGGGGAGATACCATGATCACGAAGGTGGTTTTCCCAGGGCGAGGCTTATCCATTGCACTCCGGATGTGCTGACCCCTGCGATTTCCCCAAATGTGGGAAACTCGACTGCATAATTTGTGGTAGTGGGGGACTGCGTTCGCGCTTTCCCCTGATTTTCTCTGTGTTGAAAGAGTAGATCGGCCGAAGTGGGGAAAAATTGGCTCACGTTCGCGGGACTTAACAAGGCTTCGCGCTTTCGCGCTGGGTTGCATGTCGCTTGTGGCTCTTACCAGGCGTCCGGTTTTTTTGCGGCTGCCTGCCTGACGGTCGCGGGCTTTCTTATGCGACTCAACTGTCAGCGTGCGTGGTGATTTAGGTCGGTAAATCGTGTCGGGGTTTTGCCGGGAGACTCTGTAGATGTGGTTGCTATCCCACTCACTTCTCCCACCTCAAGCAAGCCTGTTCGTAAGCTCTGGACCCAGCTTGCTCCTTGCTCCTCACGCCTCGCCCTCTCCTCCTCACCCCTCTCTCTTCCTGCCTTTTCTCTCAGGCTTTCTCTTAACTGCTCACCTTCACAGTCGGAGAACAGTAGTCAAGGTACAGACTCCTGACATGCTTCAGGAGTCTGACGGTTTAAGAAGTTTTCTAATTTGTTCTCCTTAAACGGCATCGAAGAAAACCCCGGCGAACCCAGTGTCAGCGGTTGTGGGCTACTTGCTAAGTAACCCCTTTCACAAAGCCCTCCTGGCAAATAGACACTACTCGACCAAACGGAAAAGGCAGGACCATGGTCGGGAAGGACTGTCGCCCCCTCGTGGCTACCTACCTCAGGGAGGGCACTCAGATCCCTCAGCCACAAGAAGCCCCGGATATCCGGGGGTGCGGGGGGTGCGGGGGGTGGGGGGTGGGGGTGCGGTGATGCTTAGGGGTAGGTCCAAAGAAAAGTAAGTATAAAAAGCATGGGAAAAATAAAAATTAAAAAAAAAAAGTATGGGATTCAGATCGAGTATTTAGGTCATTGAAAGTAAAAGCAGTGCATCCCACTCTTTCTCCCCCAAAGCGCGAGGCCTCCTCGCATCTGAACCAAGACCAAAGTTCATTTTTAGTGAGAAAACGGGTTTTTAAGAGTTTTTAACAGATGTCCTCAGTCTTGTGGTTGTCCACACTACTACGCCCTGGACCCCTGATGGAGGAGTTTCTGGCCAAAAGGAGCCGATCAATAAACAGTACCGTGACTAGGAACCGCTTGGATATTGGTTTCCAGGCCTGTCAGACACACCGAGGTTATTACGAACACATTGAGCATTGGGGTGGGTCTGTGGTTAGGAGCCCAACTTCTGGAGGAGGTGTGGGGGGCTCCTTGTCAGCCCTGCTGCCACCACGGGCTTTCCGTTTTGACCCTGGGCCAACTCCAGTTTGCTAGGCCAATTGCGTAAGTGTCATATGAAAGGAGTACTTCATAAAGTTGTCATGTAGATTAAGTGAGATAATCAAATAATACACCTCTGATTTATATTAAGTATGTTCCGAGAGGAATCAATCAAAGATAAGCTTGTAATTCAGGCTTTTGTAACACATGAATGAAGGTTGTCTTTGTATTCGTATTAAAGAATACAAGACTGTAACTGGACTTTATAAAACGCAACACAAATGCCCACAAAAGGGATATGCTTATAGCAGTTCGCAATAGCCCACAGATTGAAAACAATTCAAATGCCCATCACGCGGTGAATAGATATGATTGTGACATACTCTTCCAAAGGAACTCTGCTCTTCAATAAAATGAAACAAATACCTGATACATGGTGGCAGTATGGATTACTGTCAAAAGCATCATGCTGAGTGATGTGAAGAGTACTGCGCTCGGTGGTTTCATTCATGTGAATTTCGAAAACTGACAAAACTGATCACCGATTACCTGCGACAGGGAGTTGACTGCAAAGGGGCGCAGGAGGAGAGATGATCTTTTTTTCTTGAACAGGGGGTGGCGGTTCCATGGCGTTCATTTGTCAAAAGTCATCAAACTTGAAATGGATGCATTGTATTATTTTCAAATTATACCTTAAGAAACCTGAGTTTTAAAAATAATGAGACGAATCATTCCAAAATGTAATGTCTTCATTAAGTTATTAGTATTATTATCCTTAGAGAATTCTTTTAGGAAAGCATCTCTCTTGCGGTAAACAATTTGATTGCAAGTTCAACAGTTTCCTCATTGTTGTTTATTTTGCTTCCATTAAATAATTTATGCACTATTAAGTTGAATGCTTACAAATAAAAGCAGAATCACTAAGAGCTCAATATTATAAAAGGTGTGTGTGTGTGTGTGTGTGTGTGTGTGTGTGTATGTAATTCCCCCCCCACCCTGTTGCTATACCAAGATGACTCCATCAATATGTAATTATGTTAACAGGACTTATTTTTAAATTTAAGATGTTTCCAAAATTTACATATTTGTATTTTCTGCATCATTTGAATTTTATACAATAGGCATAAATGTGTTCTGCCAAAACTAAGGATACCTTAAAAATAGGTTTGAAGGAAAATAGGTGAAGGTGTAAACAGTAGTTAATTCCAGGAGTTGGGACTGTGTGTGTGTGTGTGTGTGTGTGTGTGTGTGTGTGTGTGTGTGTATTTACTATTTTTAAGTTAAAAAAAAAGAATGACCTGGAAGTGAAAGAACAGAAGCGCTATGGAAGAGGTATGGGGTGGGTGAGAGGGAAAGATGAAGGGGGGAAAATGTAGTTCCGGCTGTGCAGCTGTTGGGATGAGAAGGATGTTTGGGAGGCAGGTGGGTCATGAGAGGATATTTACCACAAAAGGGATATGCTTATAGCAGTTCGCAATAGCCCACAGATTGAAAACAATTCAAATGCCCATCACGCGGTGAATAGATATGATTGTGACATACTCTTCCAAAGGAACTCTGCTCTTCAATAAAATGAAACAAATACCTGATACATGGTGGCAGTATGGATTACTGTCAAAAGCATCATGCTGAGTGATGTGAAGAGTACTGCGCTCGGTGGTTTCATTCATGTGAATTTCGAAAACTGACAAAACTGATCACCGATTACCTGCGACAGGGAGTTGACTGCAAAGGGGCGCAGGAGGAGAGATGATCTTTTTTTCTTGAACAGGGGGTGGCGGTTCCATGGCGTTCATTTGTCAAAAGTCATCAAACTTGAAATGGATGCATTGTATTATTTTCAAATTATACCTTAAGAAACCTGAGTTTTAAAAGTAATGAGACGAATCATTCCAAAATGTAATGTCTTCATTAAGTTATTAGTATTATTATCCTTAGAGAATTCTTTTAGGAAAGCATCTCTCTTGCGGTAAACAATTTGATTGCAAGTTCAACAGTTTCCTCATTGTTGTTTATTTTGCTTCCATTAAATAATTTATGCACTATTAAGTTGAATGCTTACAAATAAAAGCAGAATCACTAAGAGCTCAATATTATAAAAGGTGTGTGTGTGTGTGTGTGTGTGTGTGTGTGTGTATGTAATTCCCCCCCCACCCTGTTGCTATACCAAGATGACTCCATCAATATGTAATTATGTTAACAGGACTTATTTTTAAATTTAAGATGTTTCCAAAATTTACATATTTGTATTTTCTGCATCATTTGAATTTTATACAATAGGCATAAATGTGTTCTGCCAAAACTAAGGATACCTTAAAAATAGGTTTGAAGGAAAATAGGTGAAGGTGTAAACAGTAGTTAATTCCAGGAGTTGGGACTGTGTGTGTGTGTGTGTGTGTGTGTGTGTGTGTGTGTGTGTGTGTATTTACTATTTTTAAGTTAAAAAAAAAGAATGACCTGGAAGTGAAAGAACAGAAGCGCTATGGAAGAGGTATGGGGTGGGTGAGAGGGAAAGATGAAGGGGAGGGGAAAATGTAGTTCCGGCTGTGCAGCTGTTGGGATGAGAAGGATGTTTGGGAGGCAGGTGGGTCATGAGAGGATATTTACGACAGCTTCATGCCTCTTATGTGACTCCTCCTGAGTGTTTTTTCAAAAGAAATATACAGGCTTAAATATCTTGTCAAGCGTTTTTACCGTTTGTGTTTCTCTTTGATTGGCAGCATATCTTGTGGAGCCAGAGGGTTCACCTCAATTTCCCGCTTTCAGATCCCACTCACTGACTGAGCAACTGGACGAGTTACTTAACCTTTCCATGTCTCTGTTTTTCCATATACGAGATGAGGGTGATGATGTTGAACGGATTAAATGAGTACACCCATGTAAAACTTGTAGACCATGCCTGGGCACAAGGCACTTCGCACGTTGAGTGTAAGTTCTTGTACTTTGGGAGCAATACCGCATAAAGACTGGGCGTGGGGCTTCCCTGGTGGTCCAGTGGGTAAAGAGCCTGCCTTGCCGTGCAGGGGGCGCCGGTTTGACCCCTGGCCTGGGAAGATGCCACGTGCCGTGGAGTGGCTGGACCAATGTGTCCAATTGCGAGCCAGCGCTCTGGAGCGCATGCTCCCAGAGCCGATGCTCTGCACCGAGAGAGGCCATTGCGATGGGAGGCCCACACAGGCCGAAGAATAAAGATGGATGAAAAAGCAACGAATGGAAAACCAATAAACGACGCCAGGAAAAAAAAAAAAAGAAGAAGAAGAGGAAGAGTTTGTAAGCTACAGCCCCTCTGGTCAAGGCTAGTCCATAGCTTATTTGTTGTTGTTGTTGTTGTTGTTTAAAGACTAGGTGTCATTTCATTTAAGTTACTGATACTTTTCAGGGGCTGAACATGGGACCAGAGGACGAGACTTTCAGGGGTCAAGGCTCAAGTGTTGGCCGAACAGCCGCTTTGCATGTCCAACGGAGACTTAGGAACGAGAAACTCTGAATAAAATCCCAATAAACTGAGACAGAGTCCGTTAATAGTGGGAATAATAGAGAATCTGAATAAAGCACAGTTCTTCAGGACTGAAACCCTCGACCCCAAAGCTATCGCCCTAGGCGGACCAGCGACATCGCAGCCCCTCCCCGCGCTCGCCCACACTGGGCAGGACCCAGTGAGCGCCGCGACTGCCTTTCCCCCCCAGAGTCGACCAGGGGTGGCACTGGCTCTGTCGGCTGTGCCCCTTGGCGGGCGGCGGAAGGGATTAAAGGGACCGGGCCTCCGATGGCCAGCGATGGGGCAGAGCCGCCCGGGTCCAGCGGGGACGCCCCGGGCTGACCCCACACCTGTCCGCCGCACCGGTGTCAACCGCGCCACTGGGGGACGTGGGAGCGGGCAAGCGGGTCGAGTAAAAAGCCGATCCCTTCTTCCTAATTAAACGGAAAGGTCCCACCGAGATTTGAACTCGGATCGCTGGATTCAGAGTCCAGAGTGCTCACCATTACACCATGGAACCCCTCCTGGTACACGGTGATTCTCCATCTCCAGAGAAGGGAAAGTATTCCTTTGGCCTCCGTACCTCCCACCCACAATCCCAAGGCAGCTCTGGGGACCCAACAAGACTTGAATACAGTTGACCCGCGTAGGTGCTCATCCCTCTTGCTTTCTCTCTGCTCCTCTCCTTTGACTGACATCTCGGGATTCACTCGCACCTCAGACAATGGGGGGCAAAATCCACTCCGGGCTTCGGGCCAGGAAGCGCCCCTTAGGTCACCATCAGGGGGGACTCTCCTTTTCTTCTTCATACACTTCTGATTTGGGGGGTGGGGGTGGGCAGGGGCGGTGTAGGTTTTTCTCCCAAATAATGGGTAGTTGTTAGATTTACCGTACAAGGAGAAATGAACATTTATACAGAGCACTCGGACAAACCAGGCCAAACACACCTGGGGTGACTCAAAATCAACCACATGGCGGGGAGGCCCCAGGCAGTGGGGGCCTCTGACACGCATGCAGTCGCAGACCTTGGTCCAGTCGGTTTCATTCGAGTTTCTTAACCTATCACCCGCCCAAAGACGTTACACGGTTTGAAGCTGGACATGTTAATCTGAAAATCCCAATAAACTGAGATAGAGTCCGTTAATAGTGGAATAATAGAGAATCTGAATAAAGCACAGTTCTTCAGGACTGAAACCCTCGACCCCAAAGCTATCGCCCTAGGCGGACCAGCGACATCGCAGCCCCTCCCGCGCTCGCCCACACTGGGCAGGACCCAGTGAGCGCCGCGACTGCCTTTCCCGCCAGAGTCGACCAGGGGTGGCACTGGCTCTGTCGGCTGTGCCCCTTGGCGGGCGGCGGAAGGGATTAAAGGGACCGGGCCTCCGATGGCCAGCGATGGGGCAGAGCCGCCCGGGTCCAGCGGGGACGCCCCGGGCTGACCCCACACCTGTCCGCCGCACCGGTGTCAACCGCGCCACTGGGGGACGTGGGAGCGGGCAAGCGGGTCGAGTAAAAAGCCGATCCCTTCTTCCTAATTAAACGGAAAGGTCCCACCGAGATTTGAACTCGGATCGCTGGATTCAGAGTCCAGAGTGCTCACCATTACACCATGGAACCCCTCCTGGTATACGGTGATTCTCCATCTCCAGAGAAGGGAAAGTATTCCTTTGGCCTCCGTACCTCCCACCCACAATCCCAAGGCAGCTCTGGGGACCCAACAAGACTTGAATACAGTTGACCCGCGTAGGTGCTCATCCCTCTTGCTTTCTCTCTGCTCCTCTCCTTTGACTGACATCTCGGGATTCACTCGCACCTCAGACAATGGGGGGCAAAATCCACTCCGGGCTTCGGGCCAGGAAGCGCCCCTTAGGTCACCATCAGGGGGGACTCTCCTTTTCTTCTTCATACACTTCTGATTTGGGGGGTGGGGGTGGGCAGGGGCGGTGTAGGTTTTTCTCCCAAATAATGGGTAGTTGTTAGATTTACCGTACAAGGAGAAATGAACATTTATACAGAGCACTCGGACAAACCAGGCCAAACACACCTGGGGTGACTCAAAATCAACCACATGGCGGGGAGGCCCCAGGCAGTGGGGGCCTCTGACACGCATGCAGTCGCAGACCTTGGTCCAGTCGGTTTCATTCGAGTTTCTTAACCTATCACCGCCCAGACGTTACACGGTTTTTAAGAAAGTGTACATGTATCAGCTACACGAAAGTACGGATTGTTGGATCCTGGAGGATGTGTATCCACGGTGTCTTACACTGTAGACAGTAGTTAAGTGCACAAAATACCATCACAGTAAATATTTACGTGTATAGTAGGTATAAATCCACATGATGTCTCAAAATAATCATCTTTACTTCTTCGTTGTATCCCAAAGTTGTTTCTTCCCTCATCCAGTACACAGAACAGGAAAGAATAGCATCAAAAGAAGAGAGCCGCCAGCCAGAAAACAAGAGTCAGAAAGATGGCCAGTGTTGCCTGGCCTGTTTTGTTCCCAGAGACTGGACACAGGTTTGACTCAAGGAGGAGGGAGGCAAACGGGAGACTCTTGTCACGAGGAGGCAATTCACAGCTTCGGGGTGAGAAGATGTAACTTCCTTCTGGAAAACCAAGAAGTTGAGCGGTAAGAAACACCCCAAAGCGTTCCTCCAGGAGGACTTGAAGATCGGTCAAGGGTTATGAGTGCAAGGACCCGAAATGGACTCCAGCTGAAATAGGAAGGAAAGAAATCCGCGGAAGGTACGTCGAGAGATCGCAGAAGGGCCAGGAAGTCCGGAGAACCGGGCTCTGACGAGGGGCAGGGAGAGAGATCAAATGAGGTTCGGACTGCGAAGGTGGAGAGATGGTCTCTGAGGCACCGAGAGCCTTCGTGATGGATGGGTCTGAGAGCCAAGGAGAGTGGCGGGGATGTGGTGGGAGCTGCGGCTGCCGGGGGCCGGGGAACACAACTCCCCTGGGGATGGACCTCCTTCTCCTGCCCCTCCTCCACGGCCTCTTCCCTCCGGCTGGTCCTCCCACTCTGTCCTCCTCACCTTGTATTTCTCCACCTGGCCCTCATCTCCCCCCCCCGTCCTCGCTCTCTTTCTCCTCAAGCCCCTTTCGCAGCCCCTTCACCTCTCGTTCCACCCTGTCTTTCTGCGCCTCCTTCTTCCGTCTCTAGTGCTCCCCGCAGTCTCGGAGGAAGATTGCGGGAATATTTCCCACCGTCCCAGGGAGCACGGATGCCCGGCTCACTGGGCAGGGCACTCTGCGGGTGGGTCTTTGGGAGACCGAGTGAGGAGGCTCTCAATATGTTCTCGGTGACCGTCGCTGGACCCCTGGAGCCAGAACCCCCGGAGCTCCCTTGAAAGCGAAGAAGGCAGGGGAGGACCCCACCGGTCCCGGAGGCCTCTCCGGAGAGTGGCTCCTTTTTCTTGCCGCCGTGCGTGCGCTCTTCCCATTTCCTCCCGCCCGCACGTCCGTCCGGTCCCCGGTCCCCGGTCCACGTCCGGTGGGCCGAGAACCGGCAATGAAGAGGGGTGGTCTGGCGACAGCAGAGCAAACCGCAAGAGCAGTCAGTTTACAGACATTTCTAGAAGCAGAAAGCTAATTTAAGGTGAAATCAATAAGGGTAGTGGTTGTCCAAAACTCAGAGGATAAGGCTAATGAAGGATCCATGGTTTCACTGCCTACAACATTAGTGATCCCGTAGGTTCTGAACCCAGGCGCATCTGACCGCAACAGAAGGAAGAAGAGTGCTCCTATTGCTCACATTCTACGGAAGAAAGATGGGAGGCAGGCAGTTTTTTTTATTGGTCCAAGGCCACACAAGGGCAGAACCATTTTACAACCCAGAGTTTGTGCTCCTGAGCACAGAGGAGTTGAGTCTTTCTCCGCGGGTGTGGGCGTCGAGCTTTCTCGGCTGTAGGGATGGGAAGAAGAGCAAGAAGGAGAGAGAGGGCAAGAGAGGGAGAAGGGAGGGGTGGAGGAACGAATTCTTTTATTCTCCCCTCCCCGTCATCTTCCCCTTTCCTGCCTCCGCTTGCCACCCGCTTTCCTGCCGGCGCCAGCTCGTTCCCTCCTTGCGCACTCTGTTACGGGACTGAGACCGCGCTCACCTCTGGGATTCCTGCCCGAGCCCCGTGGGAGGAGGTTTCAGCGCCCTCGTCCCAAACCCACCTTCCCAACTTGGTTTTCGCCTCCCGCCCTTTCCCGCTCCCAGGTGGACCCCCACCGAACGCGGCCTACCCAGCTGGGCGCCGGGAGCTCCACCGGGCAGGCGGTGACCCGTAGGCCTTTCTGTCGCCTGCCCCCAAGGGACGTTGCGAAATCCAATAACCGGGACAAAGGCTTTTCAAAAACTAACTGCTCACTCTGGAAACTCTGTCTTATTTCCGTTCTCAGGGGTCTTCATGGGAACGAAGGGCTAAAGACGACAATGGATTCATCCGAGTCCTAGAGCGTCCCGGTGCGTGCCAGACCCTGTCCTGGGCGTGGGGACACAGGGCGACCATCACCGCGCCCTCTGCCCTGGTGGAAATCGCCTGATGGACACGAGAGACCTAAGGGCAACACCGTCCCCGGAGGCCTTTGCCAGGGTGGGCCAACCCTCATTCATTGGGTGGAGGCCAGGAGACGGGAAGAGCCATCACGGAGCCCAGCGCATCTTCAGCTGTACCTTGGACGTCATTTCGGTTCAGGCCCGGAGGGTCCGAGCCCGGGCTCCCCGTACGTCTGGGGGCGCTGGCGTCCGAGGAGGCGAAGGGGCAGGCAAGTGGCACCCTTTTCCTGGAAGGCAGGCGGCATAGCCTGGGAATAAGCATCCACTCCAGAGCGAGGCCAGGAGAGGCCCGTGCGGCTGTCTCTGTGGCGCAATCGGTTAGCGCGTTCGGCTGTTAACCGAAAGGTTGGTGGTTCGAGCCCACCCAGGGACGGCGGGGTGAGGTTTTTAGAGACGACCAAGGGAGACTCCCTTTTGCCAAGAGGACACCGGAAATGTGCTGCGGAGAAAGAGCCCAGGGCTTTGGGCGCAAAGGATGGGGGGGCGGGGTCCGGGGTGAGTGGACTGGAAGCAGCCATCGTTTCTGAGAGCCCGGAGCGCTGGCCGCTGGCGCCGCGCAAAGGGCCACCGAGGCGCCGGTCCTCAGCCCGGGAGGGACGGCGTCCACGCCGCTGGGCTGCGGGGTCCCCTGGGCCTGGGACGCGCCTACCGCCCCCGCCTCCTGCGGCTCCCGGCGACCGGGGAGTCCGCGGGAGCGACCCCTGCGCTCGAGGCCATAGCCCTGGATCTGAGGCCTCTGCGCTGGGCGCGGGACCCCGAAGGTAGCCTGTGGGAGGCGGCGAGATTCCTCACTTCAGGGGAGATGAGGAGCCCTAGGGCAGGGCCTCTCGGGAGCCGCCGTCTCCGTGCCTGAGAGATCTTGGGGCTTCAAGGTTCGTGTCTGGATTTGAAAAGCTGGTGGTCTGGACGGTGGTGGCGGGGCGAGCGGTCTTCCTGGATGCCGTGTCAAGCGCCCACAGCCGTGTTGTTTCCGTAGTGTAGTGGTTATCACGTTCGCCTCACACGCGAAAGGTCCCCGGTTCGAAACCGGGCGGAAACAAGTGGATCGTTCCGTTTTTTTTTCCCCCCCTCCCTCTTGAGAGTGCCATTCTCACTGGCAAACCCAGACGTCCCGGAAGGCGCCGGGTGAGGCGGCCGACGCAGCCGGGAGCCTGACAACCTGGACGTCTACTTACTCAGCACCAGGAAGCAGCCCTCCTTTCTCTGCTCCGGGTCACTATGGAGTCCAGGTCCAGCCAGTTCATCCAAGAGAGAAAGGACCAAGGCTGACTTCGGGTCGCCTTTACGTCCGGAAATTCCCTCCACTACCTGTCAGGCGCCTGGATCTCTTCCACGTGTTCAGAAACTGTCTCTGGAAACCTTGGAGCTCATTCCTGTTGCTTTCTGCACCGCAGCACACTTGAGGGGCAATGTGATTTGCCCGGCGGAAGGAAAGAGACTGAACCCGGGTCTGCACCGTGGGCTCCAGCAGCAACGAAGAGACGGGAATGAAGACTCAGGCTCCACGAACTGAGCCGGTCGCGGAGGAAAAGGAACCAGTTACCCACGCGGTTGTCAGGAGAGGCCCCGGAGCCAAGTCAGAGACCTGGATGCGCTCATCACCCGCTGAAAGGTGTCTGCCATCAAGTCGGCGACTGACTCGAGAGAAAACGGAGGTTTAGAAAGAGAGCAGGACCTTGGCTCGGCAGCACACGGCGCTAGAGCTAGACCAGTCACTCTGTGTGTTGGTCTCAGAACCAGAAGCGTCGCCCAGGAAAGGGGAGCTGAAGGGCGACGAGCAGCGGGCCAAGGGCCGGGGGCCTTGCACAGCTGCATACAGCCCTGGGCCGCGGGGGGAATTCCCCTTCCTGCTCTCCGCAGCTCTGGGGTCAGCTTTACCCTCTCACTTTTCACCTACAGAGGCTAAGTCGCCTCTCCCCGCGCCTCCCTGGTGGTCTAGTGGCTAGGATTCGGCGCTTTCACCGCCGCGGCCCGGGTTCGATTCCCGGTCAGGGAAGCCTCTCTTTTCCTCCACTCCTCGGTCGGAGTCTCCCTGCCCACAGCAGAGTTGTCCTTCGCTTCAAGGTCCAAAGAGGAAGAGTTTCCGCCCCAAATTCCTAAATGCCAGCGGGCCCCCCCCTCCCCCCAGGGCGGGCCAACCCTCTCCTCCACTCTCCTCTCCCTGCATGTTGATGTTCCTTCACCCGGAGTCGTCCTTACGGAGTTTTCATCCAAAGAGAACCAGGGACTCAAAGATTCATCCACATCCTAACCCCGAGCCCTCTGAGACACACAGCAAGGTAGGAACAAAGAATAGGAACATCGCATATTCCGTACCTATCGACACACTTAACGTTTGCCCGCGGGTGCTTTCTCACGCTCTCCCATACAGAAGAATCGGGACACCGCTTGACAGTGACTTGCGGACATCTGGACTCCAGATTGCTCCGTTCTCCGGGGTGCCTCTCACAGCCAACTTCTGTGGGACTTGTGCTCCAAGGCCAGGGGCGGCTTCGTCCGCAGGAGACCACCACCCACCGCCGCCCTCGCCCTTTCAGAAGCCTGAGACCCCTGCTAGATCGTTTCCCAGGCAGGCCAAGACTAACCCGGGCTGACCGTGGGAGGAAGAAGAACGGATAAACTCAGGCTCCACGAACTGAGCCGGTCGCGGAGGAAAAGGAACCAGTTACCCACGCGGTTGTCAGGAGAGGCCCCGGAGCCAAGTCAGAGACCTGGATGCGCTCATCACCCGCTGAAAGGTGTCTGCCATCAAGTCGGCGACTGACTCGAGAGAAAACGGAGGTTTAGAAAGAGAGCAGGACCTTGGCTCGGCAGCACACGGCGCTAGAGCTAGACCAGTCACTCTGTGTGTTGGTCTCAGAACCAGAAGCGTCGCCCAGGAAAGGGGAGCTGAAGGGCGACGAGCAGCGGGCCAAGGGCCGGGGGCCTTGCACAGCTGCATACAGCCCTGGGCCGCGGGGGGAATTCCCCTTCCTGCTCTCCGCAGCTCTGGGGTCAGCTTTACCCTCTCACTTTTCACCTACAGAGGCTAAGTCGCCTCTCCCCGCGCCTCCCTGGTGGTCTAGTGGCTAGGATTCGGCGCTTTCACCGCCGCGGCCCGGGTTCGATTCCCGGTCAGGGAAGCCTCTCTTTTCCTCCACTCCTCGGTCGGAGTCTCCCTGCCCACAGCAGAGTTGTCCTTCGCTTCAAGGTCCAAAGAGGAAGAGTTTCCGCCCCAAATTCCTAAATGCCAGCGGGCCCCCCCCTCCCCCCAGGGCGGGCCAACCCTCTCCTCCACTCTCCTCTCCCTGCATGTTGATGTTCCTTCACCCGGAGTCGTCCTTACGGAGTTTTCATCCAAAGAGAACCAGGGACTCAAAGATTCATCCACATCCTAACCCCGAGCCCTCTGAGACACACAGCAAGGTAGGAACAAAGAATAGGAACATCGCATATTCCGTACCTATCGACACACTTAACGTTTGCCCGCGGGTGCTTTCTCACGCTCTCCCATACAGAAGAATCGGGACACCGCTTGACAGTGACTTGCGGACATCTGGACTCCAGATTGCTCCGTTCTCCGGGGTGCCTCTCACAGCCAACTTCTGTGGGACTTGTGCTCCAAGGCCAGGGGGCGGCTTCGTCCCCGCAGGGAGACCACCCCACCCACCGCCGCCCTCGCCCTTTCAGAAGCCTGAGATCCGTTCTCTTCAGGATGTAGAGAAGCTTCGGGAGAAGTTTTATCCGCTTTCCCCCGAAGTTGCAGGCCAGGCACGGTCTGTGCTTGTCGGAACCCCTACCCCCACGCCAGGACCGCCTGCTCTGGGGACTCCTCCGGGTCGTCGCGCTGGGCAGTGAGGTCTTGGGTCAGCCTGAGCGCTACAACCGCCCGCCTTGGGAGAGACCCATGGGAAAGCGCAGCTGCCCGCTTGGCTCTTGCCTGGCTGTCCGTGCCTCGCAGGGAGCAGAAAGGGTTCTGACCGGACACGAAGGCGAAGCGCCCTCTCCCGTGGCGGGTGGGTGAGAGGACCGGGTGGCAAATGCATCCGAGGGAAGGGGAGTATTCTCAAGAGCTTTCCGGAATCGTCCGCGAGTTGG
Organism: Tragulus kanchil; assembly: GCA_022376925.1. NCBI lineage: Eukaryota > Metazoa > Chordata > Mammalia > Artiodactyla > Tragulidae > Tragulus > Tragulus kanchil. Next base: position 82,948,539 of record JAIOJX010000032.1, on the reverse strand, counting down.
GCTGCCCTGTGATCATGGGGTTTTGCAGTAGTCTTGTCCTGGCCTTGACCCAGCTCGGGTCCAAAGTGGGTCGTCACGCTTCTAGTCTTTCCGTTTTTCCGAGGCTTCGGAACTGGCACGAAGCCAGTTTTCCCGCGGCGCTGGAGGCGCGTCCTGGGAACTCCCGGCTACCGCCGGAGGTGTCGAAGCGTGCCCTTCGTGGCTGTCTCTGTGGCGCAATCGGTTAGCGCGTTCGGCTGTTAACCGAAAGGTTGGTGGTTCGAGCCCACCCAGGGACGGCGGTTGAGATTTTAGAACCCATTCAAGGCCGGCCGCGCTGCTGACTACCAGTCAGTGAGCTCCACGCTGACTGTTACCTCTTCACTGGTTCGCCCAAAAGGCACTCTCCTTCCACCTCACCTTTCCGGCCCCCCCTTCTCTGCAAGCGCAGGTGTGTTCTTATTCACTCTGGACTTGCCTAACTCAGGACCTCCTGAAAGAGGTCGAGGAATCCACGTTCCGGTGGGGTCCGAGCCTCGATCCTGCCTACGTTATACCTTCGGTGCCCCGCGCTTTTCACCTGTAAAAGGAGGCCAACGTTGAGCCAGTGTTCTAGCAATAATGTTATTGCTGAACGCATCATCATAACTATCCTCTGCATTCTTGTTTATAAAGGTACTTCCTCCACGGTTCGTGTCCGACTTGGTCTTGTGGCGGCAGGATTCCACATATGCTGCCACCGTCATTCTTTACGCACCCCCTCTGACCCCTGGTGCTGGTGTTTCCACGGTGCAGAGAACTGGCTACCTTTAAAGTGTTGATATGCTTCCGAGGTTGGGAAATCCTGCACACTTGCCCCACCCACAGACGTGGGACTGAATGCTATGTCAATGTATTCTCCAGTCGTCCAATGTCCCTTGCTTCCGAAAATCTCTGTGATGTTGGGAAGATCCTGCACCACCCCTTTCCCACCCCCCCCAGACCCTGGGTGAGAGGGACCGGACACGAAGGCGAAGCGCCCTCTCCCGTGGCGGGTGGGTGAGAGGACCGGGTGGCAAATGCATCCGAGGGGAGGGGAGTATTCTCAAGAGCTTTCCGGAATCGTCTGCGAGTTGGGCTGCCCTGTGATCATGGGGTTTTGCAGTAGTCTTGTCCTGGCCTTGACCCAGCTCGGGTCCAAAGTGGGTCGTCACGCTTCTAGTCTTTCCGTTTTTCCGAGGCTTCGGAACTGGCACGAAGCCAGTTTTCCCGCGGCGCTGGAGGCGCGTCCTGGGAACTCCCGGCTACCGCCGGAGGTGTCGAAGCGTGCCCTTCGTGGCTGTCTCTGTGGCGCAATCGGTTAGCGCGTTCGGCTGTTAACCGAAAGGTTGGTGGTTCGAGCCCACCCAGGGACGGCGGTTGAGATTTTAGAACCCATTCAAGGCCGGCCGCGCTGCTGACTACCAGTCAGTGAGCTCCACGCTGACTGTTACCTCTTCACTGGTTCGCCCAAAAGGCACTCTCCTTCCACCTCACCTTTCCGGCCCCCCCTTCTCTGCAAGCGCAGGTGTGTTCTTATTCACTCTGGACTTGCCTAACTCAGGACCTCCTGAAAGAGGTCGAGGAATCCACGTTCCGGTGGGGTCCGAGCCTCGATCCTGCCTACGTTATACCTTCGGTGCCCCGCGCTTTTCACCTGTAAAAGGAGGCCAACGTTGAGCCAGTGTTCTAGCAATAATGTTATTGCTGAACGCATCATCATAACTATCCTCTGCATTCTTGTTTATAAAGGTACTTCCTCCACGGTTCGTGTCCGACTTGGTCTTGTGGCGGCAGGATTCCACATATGCTGCCACCGTCATTCTTTACGCACCCCCTCTGACCCCTGGTGCTGGTGTTTCCACGGTGCAGAGAACTGGCTACCTTTAAAGTGTTGATATGCTTCCGAGGTTGGGAAATCCTGCACACTTGCCCCACCCCCACCCACAGACGTGGGACTGAATGCTATGTCAATGTATTCTCCAGTCGTCCAATGTCCCTTTCTTGATTTACTTGCCGACGCAACAGTCTCTGTGATGTTGTGGTTCAGTCGCCAAGTCGTGCCAGACTCTTCCCTACGCCACGGACCGCAGCACGCCGAGGCCTGCCTGTCCCCCACGACCTCCCGGTGTCCAGTGAGTCTCTCTCTGATACTCCTTACCTCAAAAGGGAGCGGTGCCCTCCTGACCCAACTAAGGGGAAGGACAACAGAGGCACCCTGTGGCATTGCTCAGAGATATTCCACTGCAGTACGGCGGAGAGTTAACCATTCGGTATTTTTTAAAATCCTCCAAAACCGTGATGGTTTTCTCCGGTGACCTGGTCAACGGGGCCCAGAGAAGCCCGGCCGGGATGACCTCTTTGACAACTTTCTGCCAAGCAGCTTATCCAGAGAGAAAAATCTCACTCATCCCAGGGTATTTTCCCTTCTCGTCTTTCTTCTCTTTTTCTCACAAACTTCGAGTGTACTTTTCAGTTTAGAAAAACAATCTAATGTCTCTCCCCCCTCCCTTAAAGTGAAGTGTTGCCATGGAACCCCCCCCCCTCCCCGTTTATGTTATTTCTGGGCAGGTTTTTGGTTTGGCTGTTTGGTTTTGGCTGTGAGTATAGACATGAGCTCATCTAAGGCACATCGTGAGAAGTACAGCCTGCCTGTTTCAGCACTTTTGACTCCTGTTTGCTCTGTTCTTCTGCTAAATCTTAGGCGCAGAGAGTGAGCGGTTTGAGTGTGCTTTCCTCGCTAAGTGTTGTTAATAAGCCCCCTTTTGACTCCTGTTTGCTCTGTTCTTCTGCTAAATCTTAGGCGCATGTTCTAGCAATAATGTTATTGCTGAACGCATCATCATAATTATCCTCTGCATTCTTGTTTATAAAGGTACTTCCTCCACGGTTCGTGTCCGACTTGGTCTTGTGGCGGCAGGATTCCACATATGCTGCCACCGTCATTCTTTACGCACCCCCTCTGACCCCTGGTGCTGGTGTTTCCACGGTGCAGAGAACTGGCTACCTTTAAAGTGTTGATATGCTTCCGAGGTTGGGAAATCCTGCACACTTGCCCCACCCCCACCCACAGACGTGGGACTGAATGCTATGTCAATGTATTCTCCAGTCGTCCAATGTCCCTTTCTTGATTTACTTGCCGACGCAACAGTCTCTGTGATGTTGTGGTTCAGTCGCCAAGTCGTGCCAGACTCTTCCCTACGCCACGGACCGCAGCACGCCGAGGCCTGCCTGTCCCCCACGACCTCCCGGTGTCCAGTGAGTCTCTCTCTGATACTCCTTACCTCAAAAGGGAGCGGTGCCCTCCTGACCCAACTAAGGGGAAGGACAACAGAGGCACCCTGTGGCATTGCTCAGAGATATTCCACTGCAGTACGGCGGAGAGTTAACCATTCGGTATTTTTAAAGTCCTCCAAAAACCGTGATGGTTTTCTCCGGTGACCTGGTCAACGGGGCCCAGAGAAGCCCGGCCGGGATGACCTCTTTGACAACTTTCTGCCAAGCAGCTTATCCAGAGAGAAAAATCTCACTCATCCCAGGGTATTTTCCCTTCTCGTCTTTCTTCTCTTTTTCTCACAAACTTCGAGTGTACTTTTCAGTTTAGAAAAACAATCTAATGTCTCTCCCCCCTCCCTTAAAGTGAAGTGTTGCCATGGAACGCCCCCCCCCCCTCCCCGTTTATGTTATTTCTGGGCAGGTTTTTGGTTTGGCTGTTTGGTTTTGGCTGTGAGTATAGACATGAGCTCATCTAAGGCACATCGTGAGAAGTACAGCCTGCCTGTTTCAGCACTTTTGACTCCTGTTTGCTCTGTTCTTCTGCTAAATCTTAGGCGCAGAGAGTGAGCGGTTTGAGGTGTGCTTTCCCTCGCTAAGTGTTGTTAATAAGCACCATTGCTTCTGCTTTCACCTTAAATGACACCCCCTTTCTTCATTTCTCAACTGTATTTGTTTTCTTTATTTTTGGCTGCCCTTGCTCTTAGATGCCTTGTGTGTGCTTTCTCCAGGGGCAGTGATCGGGGGCTGCGCTCTGTCGCCGTGTGCAGGCTTCCCTCTGTGGTGGCTCCTCTTCTCGGGGAGCACAGCCTCTAGTCGCGTGGGCTGCGGTAGTTGCAGCGTGCCGGCCTGGTCGTTGTGGCTCAAAGGCTTTGTTGCTCAGAAGCAAGGGGGATCTTCCCAGACCAGGGGTCGAACCTGTTTCCTCTGCACTGGCAGGGGGATTCCTATCCACGGTGCCCCCTAGGAAGTCCAGGCCTGCTACCTTTAATGCATCCCTGCTTTTTAAACACACTTCCTCAGAAGCAAGTCAATATCCTTTTTCTTTCTCTGGAGAAAACAGACAAGTTGGGTCTCTAAAAATTTTAAGTGGCCACTTCTCCGGTAAGTTGAGAAAAGTGATAATCATCCATATAAACGTAAAGTTAAAACATTAAGAATTTCTGCGTAGAATGCTCTACTATTTATGCCTCCATGTGATATTTATAGCAGGAATTTTTTGTTGCTGAAATGTGATAAGGAAAAAGGAAAAGTTTAGCTGATAATTCAGTTAATGGTCTTGATTACCTGTAATAGGAACAAACCTGGAGTGAAAATGAGTAGAGATTATTTTTAATACTTTTAAACATTTTGAATAATTTATATTTTTGTTGTACAATGACATTTAAAAGTTTATTCATCTTGTGTGTGTTTGTGTGTTTTATAAGTTTCCTCAGAAAATTTAAATAGAATAAAACTAAGGAAGATTTATAGTGATACCAAAATAGCCAGTGCCCAGAAAGTGAAGGTTTGACCATGTTTGACCTCTTACCCAAAAATGCCAGTCATGCAAAGAGGCAAGAAAGCAATAGGTAAGGAGGAGACAAATGAATGAATAAATGAATCAATCAAAACTGAACCAAAACTGACATGATATAAAAATCAGCAAACAGAACTTTACACAGTTATTATGACTGTGTACCTACATCCAAAAAGTTAATTATCATCGTGCAATATACAAAAAGGGCCCAAAATCAAACTTTAGAGATGAAAACTATAACATCAAAGACAATCAGACTGAACAGCAGAATAGGCACTGCACAAGAAAGAACTAAACACAAGATGAGGGAACATAAAGCCATGAACAGTTGTTTCCAAAAGAAACTGACTTTCAAAATAAAATGCCTTTAATCAATACAGTGTCATAGAATGAATGGTAGGGTAATGTTAAAAGACCTGATACATGGGTGATGGACGTTCCTAAAAATACCCAGGGACAAGAAGTAATTGTTGGAGGATCAGTGTCAGATAATTCCAATTGTAGTAAAAATTGCAGACCCACTGATTCAAGGAACCAAATGAGCAAAATGAATGAGCACAATGGTATGAAAAAAACATGTCTAGCCATACCATAATTAAAGTGCTCAAAGTGATTAAAAAAGAAGAAGAAGAAGAAGAATACAATCTCCAAGGGACCAGAGGAAAAAGATCAGTTCCTATAGAAGCAAAAATAAAAGAAAGACAAGCATAGAAGTCATAAGACCATGGAGCAACCTCTTTAAAGAACTGAAGCCTAAAAAGTCAAGGTGGAATTCTATCACTCAACCTGAAATATTTCAAAAATGAAGATGAATAATGACATTTACAGAGATACACATCATCAGCTGACCGACATTACAAGTAATGTTCTAGGAGTCCTCAAGGAAGAACACCACCAGGTGAAAATCTGAATATGCACACAGGGATGAAGAAAAAGAGAAATGCTGTCTGCCTGGGGAAAATACAAGACTTTTAATTTAAATCTCTTTGGAAATATGGGACAGATTTTTTAAAACTAACGGTAGATGGTAATAACGTTGCACTGTAAAGGAGAAATGTGAAGAGATATTCTGCTAATTACACTCGTTCTAGGGACAGGTCGGTGGTAATTGGAGAGGCTTTTTTGGCCTTTCGACGAAAGGAAGCGGAGAGTAGAAACAACCACAAAGCCTTTAAAATACATACTCTATTTATACTTATTTGGCTGCACTGGGTCTCAGTTGTTGCATGTGGGCTCTAGTTCCCTGACTAGGGATTGAACCCGGGCCCCCTGCGTTGAGAGCACAGAGCCTTAGCCACTGGACCACCAGGGAATTCCCCGAAAAGCTTTTAAACACCAAAAGGTGAGCGCAAGCCAGGCGTCTCTAGATGAGTTTGGCTAGCAACCAAACGCGGCAACCCACTGCGCTACAGAGATACAGATATCCCAGGTTCTCCTCATCCCCATGGATGAGCAATCAACTCCTTCCTTGTCAGCAGGGCCACCCGCCTTTCCCAGGAGATCGGCGCCGTATCCAAGCTTCGGGCAATCGGAAAAGCCGTGGCCAACCTGGACGTCAGGCGATTCGGAAGGCAGGAGTGCGGCCGGTCGTCCCCGCCGCGCCTTCCTCTACACCCGCCGCAGAAGCAGAGGCCCAGAGACGGCCCGGGCCTGAGCAGGGAGGGTGAGGGCGGCGGTGGTGGGCGACGGCGAGGGGAGGCCCGAGGGAGTTGAATGCCTGGTGGGCTCCGTACAGATTCTTTCGGTTTTTGCTCCACTTTCACCCCGCCGTCTGCGCGGCTGGCGCTTCCTTCCTTCTGTTCGGCCGCGGTCGGCGGGCCTGGAGCCGGAACCAATGGGTGGGAAGGGTCAGTCCAAAGGGACAAACACTAAGACCTGGAAAAGAAGTCGGCGAAGTGGGGACCGAGACCACTAGACTTTCCAGAAGACACGTGCCGGAATTGGAGAGATGAGAATTAGTTTTCGGTTTGGTTTCGTTTCCTCGCCACGTATCAGGATTGAGAGGGAGAGAGGGAAACCAGCGATTAGACATGAAAGAGAAGAATATGAATACCAGCAGTTTCTAAGAATAAAACAGCACAGTGTTTGGAATCTTTTTATGTCAAATGACATAGACCGAGCAGCCGTCTTCGCTTTGAGTGTGGCGCGCCGTGATCGTATAGTGGTTAGTACTCTGCGTTGTGGCCGCAGCAACCTCGGTTCGAATCCGAGTCACGGCATTGGAGGAGTTACACTTCGTGTCTGCTCTCTTTTTTCTTAAAACTGATTCCCCAAGATGTGACCGCCAATTCTATCCAAAAAGGATAAGGTGTGTAATCACAGAGTACAATGCACAAATCATTAATGAACATCTAGTTGGTGTGAAATCATCACTAGGATCATACACATAGAAAAGCTGTATCAACCAGGTATGGAAGATACACTTTTTTTTTTTTTTAACTTTTACTTGCATTTATTTTTTGCAGCATTTATTTCTGGGCCATAAGTTTTTGTTTCTTCAATTTCTTCTGGGATATCTTTTTATTTTGTGCAACCTCCTCTTGTGGTTTAGGAACAATCTGTTCTTTCTCAATAAGGGTCGTCTCAATGTGGCAAGGAGAACTCATGTGTGGGTTGATCCAACCATGAGCTCTGTAAGTCCTGCACCGCATCTTGGGGGCTTTGTTCACCTGGATGTGATCAATCACCAGAGAATCTACATCTAAGCCCTTAAGTTCAGCATTACTCTTCACATTTTTGAGCATGTGCAGTAAAAATTCAGCACTGTTTTTGGGCCACCAATCCTGTGTCCAGCTCACTGGTGGGCGACGGCGAGGGAGGCCGGGAGTTGAATGCCTGTGGCTCGTCGCGGTTTGCCTTGCGCTTCCTTCCTTCTTGTTCGGCCGCGGTCGGCGGGCCTGGAGCCGGAACCAATGGGTGGGAAGGGTCAGTCCAAAGGGACAAACACTAAGACCTGGAAAAGAAGTCGGCGAAGTGGGGACCGAGACCACTAGACTTTCCAGAAGACACGTGCCGGAATTGGAGAGATGAGAATTAGTTTTCGGTTTGGTTTCGTTTCCTCGCCACGTATCAGGATTGAGAGGGAGAGAGGGAAACCAGCGATTAGACATGAAAGAGAAGAATATGAATACCAGCAGTTTCTAAGAATAAAACAGCACAGTGTTTGGAATCTTTTTATGTCAAATGACATAGACCGAGCAGCCGTCTTCGCTTTGAGTGTGGCGCGCCGTGATCGTATAGTGGTTAGTACTCTGCGTTGTGGCCGCAGCAACCTCGGTTCGAATCCGAGTCACGGCATTGGAGGAGTTACACTTCGTGTCTGCTCTCTTTTTTCTTAAAACTGATTCCCCAAGATGTGACCGCCAATTCTACCCAAAAAAGGATAAGGTGTGTAATCACAGAGTACAATGCACAAATCATTAATGAACATCTAGTTGGTGTGAAATCATCACTAGGATCATACACATAGAAAAGCTGTATCAACCAGGTATGGAAGATACACTTTTTTTTTTTTTTTAACTTTTACTTGCATTTATTTTTTGCAGCATTTATTTCTGGGCCATAAGTTTTTGTTTCTTCAATTTCTTCTGGGATATCTTTTTATTTTGTGCAACCTCCTCTTGTGGTTTAGGAACAATCTGTTCTTTCTCAATAAGGGTCGTCTCAATGTGGCAAGGAGAACTCATGTGTGGGTTGATCCAACCATGAGCTCTGTAAGTCCTGCACCGCATCTTGGGGGCTTTGTTCACCTGGATGTGATCAATCACCAGAGAATCTACATCTAAGCCCTTAAGTTCAGCATTACTCTTCACATTTTTGAGCATGTGCAGTAAAAATTCAGCACTGTTTTTGGGCCACCAATCCTGTGTCCAGCCTCACTGTTTGGCCTGTGCACACCTACCATCTCCGCCGTTGCAATGACAGAATGGCACACATTGCTTCTTTAAAGTGACATCCTTCAGATACTTGGTGGTTTTTCGGATATGCATACCCTTTATGGCCTGGGCAGTTTCATGAGTGTTCTTGAAGTGAACACGAAGATTTGAACCTCTTGATTTGCATAATTTTGTGAGATTTTCTGGGTCAAGAGAATAGTGCACCATTTTTACAGGTCACCTCAGGCTGCTTTCTGGAAAAGGAAGTGAAAGATCCACTTTGATACATGGATGAAGCCCTCTGATACATTTTTCAGGCACTGCCAATCCATCCCTCTGCTACTTCTGGATGGCCACCCCACAGACTAAACTTGTTCTTTCTTTAAATTCATCTAAATGAATATACACCTTTTACTATTGCAGTATTATCAAGCAGAAATTCTGAAGTCGAGTTTCCCACTAGTAGGGAAATCACAGAATTCAGCACCATGCGAAGGCAATGGACAAGACTTTGCCCTAGAGAAAGTACCTTCAAGATCATGGAATCGCTGCTGCCAGGTAGCTATAAGCACATACCCTGCAGACCACCATCTTTCACTCAGGGTCATCCTCCTCCCCTCCACCAGTACCAAACCACTCTCCACAAAATAATTCTAGTGAAGGTCTCCCAATCCTCCCACCCCTCCCCACATAGACAGAGCACATACGCTCACTCACCGTATTGACAGTCTGTCAGCAGCTTTTCCAGAACCATACACACCTCCAGCCAGTGTTGCTGTCTCGTCTACTGCTGACTCTTCAAGCTTGGTCCACAGGCATGTCCCCATTCACCAGCCCTGCTCCCTCCCTCACCTCTTGTCCTACAGTGGACACAACATTTATCCTCACAGGTCTCCTGTTAGGACACTTCTAAGCAAGTGTCCAAGGGAAAAGGGAATACACTGCCTGGTAGAGACTCCAGGGGTTGAAAACAACAGCAGCTGAAGAGTTAGGGCACTTACATAGGTGACCATCATATTGGTATTCTGGTGTTGATTTTTACAGAAACTGTCTGCTTATGTCATCAATAACAGTTTTTCATTTATGATAGTGAGATGAATTGGAAATTCAAATTATTCAGGGAAATGAATGTGAGTGCATACATTAAAAGGGAATATTTAAAAAGTTTATTCCACCCTGCTCAACTGACAAGTGAGTGGAGATGGCAAAAAACCCGGGAGTCCAGGAGAATCTGTTTTGGTGGATCAGTCCTTGGATGTGAGCCAGTGACCTCTGGGAACAACTGCAAGCTTGGGTCTCTGCCTCCGCAAGATGCTTCCGATGTTTCATCTGCACTGCAGGGACAATTTTTTTGGAACTGCAAGTTCTGGAAAAGGAAGTGAAAGATCCACTTTGATACATGGATGAAGCCCTCTGATACATTTTTCAGGCACTGCCAATCCATCCCTCTGCTACTTCTGGATGGCCACCCACAGACTAAACTTGTTCTTTCTTTAAATTCATCTAAATGAATATACCCCTTTTTACTATTGCAGTATTATCAAGCAGAAATTCTGAAGTCGAGTTTCCCACTAGTAGGGAAATCACAGAATTCAGCACCATGCGAAGGCAATGGACAAGACTTTGCCCTAGAGAAAGTACCTTCAAGATCATGGAATCGCTGCTGCCAGGTAGCTATAAGCACATACCCTGCAGACCACCATCTTTCACTCAGGGTCATCCTCCTCCCCTCCACCAGTACCAAACCACTCTCCACAAAATAATTCTAGTGAAGGTCTCCCAATCCTCCCACCCCTCCCCACATAGACAGAGCACATACGCTCACTCACCGTATTGACAGTCTGTCAGCAGCTTTTCCAGAACCATACACACCTCCAGCCAGTGTTGCTGTCTCGTCTACTGCTGACTCTTCAAGCTTGGTCCACAGGCATGTCCCCATTCACCACCCCTGCTCCCTCCCTCACCTCTTGTCCTACAGTGGACACAACATTTATCCTCACAGGTCTCCTGTTAGGACACTTCTAAGCAAGTGTCCAAGGGAAAAGGGAATACACTGCCTGGTAGAGACTCCAGGGGTTGAAAACAACAGCAGCTGAAGAGTTAGGGCACTTACATAGGTGACCATCATATTGGTATTCTGGTGTTGATTTTTACAGAAACTGTCTGCTTATGTCATCAATAACAGTTTTTCATTTATGATAGTGAGATGAATTGGAAATTCAAATTATTCAGGGAAATGAATGTGAGTGCATACATTAAAAGGGAATATTTAAAAAGTTTATTCCACCCTGCTCAACTGACAAGTGAGTGGAGATGGCAAAAACCTGGGAGTCCAGGAGAATCTGTTTTTGGTGGATCAGTCCTTGGATGTGAGCCAGTGACCTCTGGGAACAACTGCAAGCTTGGGTCTCTGCCTCCGCAAGATGCTTCCGATGTTTCATCTGCACTGCAGGGACAGATCACAGGATCTGGTTTCCTTTTCTTGGGAAGCCTAAGCCAGAGTCTTCCTGGATCACAAAGGTAGATATTTTAATGGCCAAGAGTTGTAACAAAACATTCTTGATACTTTTACTCATCAGGGAAATAAACATTAATACTATAAGGAGGTATCTTTAAACACCCTCCAGCATGACTGTATTTAAAAGAATTTGTACACCAAATGCTGGCAAATGTGGAACAATTGCATCTGTAGTAGTTGGTTTTAAATCATTTTAGAAGACTGTTGGCAATTTCAAATAAACTTAAAGTTAATCTTTGACTCCATGACTCAGCAATTGCGGAACTTCAATGAATGCACAAGTACAACAAAAGTTTGGTATGGAATATTCATCAAAACACCAAGAACATTCATCAAGGATACCAATTAACATCAAACAATCCCCACCAAAATTACTCCAAGAATACCAAAATTAATAACTGCTATGCATAATAATATGAATGTTTACTGAACAAAATGTTGCAGGAAAGAAAAATCACTTATAAAAAATATACATTCATTCATCTGAATTTCAAGAGCAGCAACAGTACACTATTGCAAGAGAGCCCCAAATTACTATTAATTAACAAGTGATCTAGTGTAGGAATTTCCTAGAAATGGGACTCAAGAGACATTTCTAGGATGGTTGGAATTTTCTGTAACTTGATCTGGGTGATGGTTGCATTTGCCCAAATTCATCAAACTGTGCCTATGAACTAAAGATGTGTGCTTTTTATACCATGTGAGATATAGTTCAATGATTTATTGATTCCATAAAAATCAGTGGATGTTGGGTGGAGACAAGCTGTTGCAGACTTTGATGGCTAATTTGCATTTTATTGTAAACCCATTAAATACTCAATCACCTTTAGTAAAAAAAAAAAACCCTCACTGATATTAGAAATATCTTTACCATCAGAAAGAGAAAAGCAAATATCATATATTAACAGATATATATGGATCAGTCCTTGGATGTGAGCCAGTGACCTCTGGGAACAACTGCAAGCTTGGGTCTCTGCCTCCGCAAGATGCTTCCGATGTTTCATCTGCACTGCAGGGACAGATCACAGGATCTGGTTTCCTTTTCTTGGGAAGCCTAAGCCAGAGTCTTCCTGGATCACAAAGGTAGATATTTTAATGGCCAAGAGTTGTAACAAAACATTCTTGATACTTTTACTCATCAGGGAAATAAACATTAATACTATAAGGAGGTATCTTTAAACACCCTCCAGCATGACTGTATTTAAAAGAATTTGTACACCAAATGCTGGCAAATGTGGAACAATTGCATCTGTAGTAGTTGGTTTTAAATCATTTTAGAAGACTGTTGGCAATTTCAAATAAACTTAAAGTTAATCTTTGACTCCATGACTCAGCAATTGCGGAACTTCAATGAATGCACAAGTACAACAAAAGTTTGGTATGGAATATTCATCAAAACACCAAGAACATTCATCAAGGATACCAATTAACATCAAACAATCCCCACCAAAATTACTCCAAGAATACCAAAATTAATAACTGCTATGCATAATAATATGAATGTTTACTGAACAAAATGTTGCAGGAAAGAAAAATCACTTATAAAAAATATACATTCATTCATCTGAATTTCAAGAGCAGCAACAGTACACTATTGCAAGAGAGCCCCAAATTACTATTAATTAACAAGTGATCTAGTGTAGGAATTTCCTAGAAATGGGACTCAAGAGACATTTCTAGGATGGTTGGAATTTTCTGTAACTTGATCTGGGTGATGGTTGCATTTGCCCAAATTCATCAAACTGTGCCTATGAACTAAAGATGTGTGCTTTTTATACCATGTGAGATATAGTTCAATGATTTATTGATTCCATAAAAATCAGTGGATGTTGGGTGGAGACAAGCTGTTGCAGACTTTGATGGCTAATTTGCATTTTATTGTAAACCCATTAAATACTCAATCACCTTTAGTAAAAAAAAAAAACCCTCACTGATATTAGAAATATCTTTACCATCAGAAAGAGAAAAGCAAATATCATATATTAACAGATATATATGGAATCTAGAAAGATGGTACTGAGGAATATATTTGTAAGGCAGCAATAGGGATGCAAACATAGACAACAGACTTACGGACATGGGGGAGGGGAAAGAGAGAGTGGGACCAATGGAGAGAGTAACATGGAAACATACACACTACCATATGTAAAATAGAGAGCCAGTGGAAATTTGCTGTGTTACTCAGGGAACTCAACCCTGGGCTCTGTAACAACCTAAAAAAGTGGGAGGGGGTGGAAGGTGGGAGGGAGGGAGAAGTGGGAGAGAGTTTTGAGAAGGAAGGGGCATACGTATACCTATGGTTGATTCATGTTGATGTATGGCAGAAACCAACACAACATTGTAAAGGAATTATCCTTCAATTAAAAATAAATTAATTAAAAAACCAAATCACTTTACCAGGAAAAAAAAAAAAAAACCAAAGACCATGTTGTTTTGTAGTGCAAACTATAGACAAGCGTTCTTGAGAAGCAACATTTCAACTTTCAGGATATGTTCTGCTCAACAGTGGGACAGGTTTTGCTTTAATCAGTTTGTACACTGTGGGGTTTACTCCTCTCATCACTGTATATCACTGCAAGGCCAGTTGCAAACTTTGCTCTCCCACCACTGGTAAGGGATGTAGCTGGTGCTGGAATTAAAACAAACAGTTGGAATATTACTCAGCCATAGAAAGTGAAATAATGCCAGTTGCAGCGACATGAAAGGACCTAGAGATTGTCATACTGATTGAAGTAAGCCAGGCAGAAAGACAAATAGCATATGATATCACTTATATGAGGACTTTAAAACACAAAACCAAAAATGATACAAACGAACTTATATACAAAACAGCCCACAGACATACAAAACAACAGATGGTTGCTAAAGGGAAAAGGAAGGAGGGATAAATTATGAGTCTGGGATTAACAAATACACATACTATATATAAAATAGGTAACCAACGAGGACCTACTGTATAGCACAGGGAACTGTACTTGATAGTTCATAGTAATGTATAAGGAAAAATAATCTGAGGAAAAAAGACATATATTAACAGATATATATGGAATCTAGAAAGATGGTACTGAGGAATATATTTGTAAGGCAGCAATAGGGATGCAAACATAGACAACAGACTTACGGACATGGGGGAGGGGAAAGAGAGAGTGGGACCAATGGAGAGAGTAACATGGAAACATACACACTACCATATGTAAAATAGAGAGCCAGTGGAAATTTGCTGTGTTACTCAGGGAACTCAACCCTGGGCTCTGTAACAACCTAAAAAAGTGGGAGGGGGTGGAAGGTGGGAGGGAGGGAGAAGTGGGAGAGAGTTTTGAGAAGGAAGGGGCATACGTATACCTATGGTTGATTCATGTTGATGTATGGCAGAAACCAACACAACATTGTAAAGGAATTATCCTTCAATTAAAAATAAATTAATTAAAAAACCAAATCACTTTACCAGGAAAAAAAAAAAAAAACCAATGACCATGCTGTTTTGTAGTGCAAACTATAGACAAGCGTTCTTGAGAAGCAACATTTCAACTTTCAGGATATGTTCTGCTCAACAGTGGGACAGGTTTTGCTTTAATCAGTTTGTACACTGTGGGGTTTACTCCTCTCATCACTGTATATCACTGCAAGGCCAGTTGCAAACTTTGCTCTCCCACCACTGGTAAGGGATGTAGCTGGTGCTGGAATTAAAACAAACAGTTGGAATATTACTCAGCCATAAAAAGTGAAATAATGCCAGTTGCAGCGACATGAAAGGACCTAGAGATTGTCATACTGATTGAAGTAAGCCAGGCAGAAAGACAAATAGCATATGATATCACTTATATGAGGACTTTAAAACACAAAACCAAAAATGATACAAACGAACTTATATACAAAACAGCCCACAGACATACAAAACAACAGATGGTTGCTAAAGGGAAAAGGAAGGAGGGATAAATTATGAGTCTGGGATTAACAAATACACATACTATATATAAAATAGGTAACCAACGAGGACCTACTGTATAGCACAGGGAACTGTACTTGATAGTTCATAGTAATGTATAAGGAAAAATAATCTGAGGAAAAAAGACATATATGTGTATATAACTGAATATCTTCGTTGTACACCATAAACTAACAGAACATTGTAAATCAACCATAAGTCAACTAAAAAGAAAAAAGGCAACGAGAAAGACAGGTTGTAGACACGACCTTACTATCACCTGGATTTGAACTGAGGTTGTTGCTGCCACAATCAAGCCCTGCCCATGATACGTCTTCACACCGTTTTGCTGTTTATTTGTGGACAACTACAGAAGCTCATGCTTTTCTCTCTTTCATGCTCCTCTTCTATCCTCTCTCCCCATTCTGCTACTTAATAAACACAATTGCCCTCAGGATCTGGCCCAGACCTCTTCACTGGCTTCCTGGGAGGTCTCCTTGTCTTATCCATGCTTTTGCCTGCTCTTGCTCCTTTTCACGTTTCCACGTTGGATCTGATCTCTTTTCAGATGCACCCACACTGACCACACCTACTAAACTACTGCCCAGAGGTGCAGGTGGTCAAGTGAAGGCAGAGAAAACCAGAAGCCATCACTGAGCCCACCAGACGCTCAGCTTCCTTTGGGCCCCACCTTGGTTCAGAGCCAGGGCGTTTCAAGGGTGCTACATCTGAGGCGGGTGTGGAGCAGGGCGTGGCAAGGATGCCCTGCTGCCCTCCTGCTGTTGGAATCCCCCTGCTTCCCCACGGGATCGAACATGCTGAGTGGACTCCATTTCTCTGGTTGTCCGAGGCTTGGAGAAAGAGCCACTGTCGTGTGAGAGAAGGGTAGCTCCACCTAGCTCAGCAGGTAAGCTTGCTTTCCATGGGGATAAGGAGTACTGCTTCTCATGTCTCTGTGGCACAGTTGGCTAGTGCGTTTGGCTTTTAACCAAAAGGTTGGTGGTTCGAGCCCATGCAGCGTCTGTCTTACTTCTTTTCAGAATGCAAATCACGAATGATTGTTTTTAGACTGTGCATCCATTGCCAAGCTCCACTACTACCCAACTGTCTCCCGTGTCTTGTACATACACAAGGGAGGATGTCCAGTCTCATCCTCAGAGGAAATGCTGAGGGTAAGCAAGTCCCCGTGTTCAACTAACCTATGATAGTCAGAAAAAAATTTCTGAGGAAAAAGACATATATGTGTATATAACTGAATATCTTCGTTGTACACCATAAACTAACAGAACATTGTAAATCAACCATAAGTCAACTAAAAGAAAAAGGCAACGAGAAAGACAGGTTGTAGACACGACCTTACTATCACCTGGATTTGAACTGAGGTTGTTGCTGCCACAATCAAGCCCTGCCCATGATACGTCTTCACACCGTTTTGCTGTTTATTTGTGGACAACTACAGAAGCTCATGCTTTTCTCTCTTTCATGCTCCTCTTCTATCCTCTCTCCCCATTCTGCTACTTAATAAACACAATTGCCCTCAGGATCTGGCCCAGACCTCTTCACTGGCTTCCTGGGAGGTCTCCTTGTCTTATCCATGCTTTTGCCTGCTCTTGCTCCTTTTCACGTTTCCACGTTGGATCTGATCTCTTTTCAGATGCACCCACACTGACCACACCTACTAAACTACTGCCCAGAGGTGCAGGTGGTCAAGTGAAGGCAGAGAAAACCAGAAGCCATCACTGAGCCCACCAGACGCTCAGCTTCCTTTGGGCCCCACCTTGGTTCAGAGCCAGGGCGTTTCAAGGGTGCTACATCTGAGGCGGGTGTGGAGCAGGGCGTGGCAAGGATGCCCTGCTGCCCTCCTGCTGTTGGAATCCCCCTGCTTCCCCACGGGATCGAACATGCTGAGTGGACTCCATTTCTCTGGTTGTCCGAGGCTTGGAGAAAGAGCCACTGTCGTGTGAGAGAAGGGTAGCTCCACCTAGCTCAGCAGGTAAGCTTGCTTTCCATGGGGATAAGGGGTACTGCTTCTCATGTCTCTGTGGCACAGTTGGCTAGTGCGTTTGGCTTTTAACCAAAAGGTTGGTGGTTCGAGCCCATGCAGCGTCTGTCTTACTTCTTTTCAGAATGCAAATCACGAATGATTGTTTTTAGACTGTGCATCCATTGCCAAGCTCCACTACTACCCAACTGTCTCCCGTGTCTTGTACATACACAAGGGAGGATGTCCAGTCTCATCCTCAGAGAGGATTGCTGAGGGTAAGCAAGTCACCAGCAATCCTGGAATTCACAAAAGAGTAAGTTCATCATCTTTACTCTGTGAACTCTTTTTATCGATGAAGTTTTTCTGCTGTTGTAGTCGTCTATATTTAACCCTTTTCACGTACTTTTGCAGTTAATTTGGTTCTATGCTTTTCCTCTGACAAATAATGCCTCAGTTATCATTCTCATACAGATGACTACAGGGTAAATCTTGGAAGAGCAATTGCTCTCTCATAGCATTTACATGGTTTGTATATGTTTCCAATTTTTTGTCTTTGTTGACTTATTGGCTATAAATATATTGCTATTTTGGAAACTGGTTTAGGCATTAGCATATATACATCTGTAACTTAGCACAGTCTGCCTTTGAGGGATGTCACACATCTTAACATTTCCATCACTGCCTCCCTTTATTCCTTTGGTGTCCTGTATTTTACTTTGCATACTTTGTGAACCCCACATTCAAGCTTATTACTTTTCTTTAAACTGTCACATATCTTTAAAGAGATTTAATTGATAATAAAAAAATACTATATTTTCCCAACCATATACCATGCCTCTTGCCCTTTGTTTCCTTTGTGTCCATCCAGAATTCCAGTTGATATGAGTTTCCTTTTTCTTGAAGGACTCTTTTAACTTCTCCTGCTGTGTGATGAAGTCTATTAGTGTGTATATGTCTGTAAATGTCATCATTCACCTTCTTTTTCAGGTTCCCTCCTCCCCCACTCCCAGGCAGTAGGCATAAATTTCTATCTTGATTTTTGACTCTCAGTCCTTTAAAATGTTGCTTCTTTTTTCATCGCTCTGGGGCTCCATTTCTCTGGTTGTCCGAGGCTTGGAGAAAGAGCCACTGTCGTGTGAGAGAAGGGTAGCTCCACCTAGCTCAGCAGGTAAGCTTGCTTTCCATGGGGATAAGGGGTACTGCTTCTCATGTCTCTGTGGCACAGTTGGCTAGTGCGTTTGGCTTTTAACCAAAAGGTTGGTGGTTCGAGCCCATGCAGCGTCTGTCTTACTTCTTTTCAGAATGCAAATCACGAATGATTGTTTTTAGACTGTGCATCCATTGCCAAGCTCCACTACTACCCAACTGTCTCCCGTGTCTTGTACATACACAAGGGAGGATGTCCAGTCTCATCCTCAGAGAGGATTGCTGAGGGTAAGCAAGTCACCAGCAATCCTGGAATTCACAAAAGAGTAAGTTCATTATCTTTACTCTGTGAACTCTTTTTATCGATGAAGTTTTTCTGCTGTTGTAGTCGTCTATATTTAACCCTTTTCACGTACTTTTGCAGTTAATTTGGTTCTATGCTTTTCCTCTGACAAATAATGCCTCAGTTATCATTCTCATACAGATGACTACAGGGTAAATCTTGGAAGAGCAATTGCTCTCTCATAGCATTTACATGGTTTGTATATGTTTCCAATTTTTTGTCTTTGTTGACTTATTGGCTATAAATATATTGCTATTTTGGAAACTGGTTTAGGCATTAGCATATATACATCTGTAACTTAGCACAGTCTGCCTTTGAGGGATGTCACACATCTTAACATTTCTCCCCTGCCTCCCTTTATTCCTTTGGTGTCCTGTATTTTACTTTGCATACTTTGTGAACCCCACATTCAAGCTTATTACTTTTCTTTAAACTGTCACATATCTTTAAAGAGATTTAATTGATAATAAAAAAATACTATATTTTCCCAACCATATACCATGCCTCTTGCCCTTTGTTTCCTTTGTGTCCATCCAGAATTCCAGTTGATATGAGTTTCCTTTTTCTTGAAGGACTCTTTTAACTTCTCCTGCTGTGTGATGAAGTCTATTAGTGTGTATATGTCTGTAAATGTCATCATTCACCTTCTTTTTCAGGTTCCCTCCTCCCCCACTCCCAGGCAGTAGGCATAAATTTCTATCTTGATTTTTTGACTCTCAGTCCTTTAAAAATGTTGCTTCACTGTTTTCTCACTTCCATTGCTTTTGATGAGAAATATGACACAACTTTCATCATGATTGGGATATTTTCTGTTGCATTTCTTCAAAGTTTTTTTCTTCAAAAAACTTCTCCTGGATTTTCAGAGATTCCAACCACTCCTATATTAGACCTTTTAAAGTTGTTCTACCTTCCAATGATACTATGTTGGGTTAAAAAAAATTACTGGTGTTTCATTTTGGATATTTTCAGCTGCTCAAGGCTTCATATTCTCTGATCTTTTTTTCCCTGCAATGTCTAAAGTTGATTCACAGATGCTATAGTTTTCATCTCTAAATTTGCCTTTTCACCATATTTGTGTTCCACATTTCTAATGACCTCTTTGAATATATGTTATATTGTCATGATGACTGTTTAAAGTCTTCTCTGCTGAGTTTTATATCATATCACTTCTAGTTAATTTCTTTTTCTAAAATAAAGAGTGAATATTTATTTTTATCAATCAAAAGTTAAAAGTGGGGACTTCCTTGGTGGTCCAGTGGCTAGGACTCCATGCTTGGAATGTAGGTGGCATGGGTTCGATCCTTGGTCAGGGAACTAGATCCCGCATGCAACGACTAAGACCCAGCACAGTCAAATAAAAATATAAATAAATAAAATAAATTTTTTAAAAAAGTTAAAAGTGGTATCACCACATGGCATTACTGCAAGATTACTGCAAGTTGGTGATCAGTCCTCATGATTTTAAATTTATGATTTTTTTGAACAATTATATGAGCTATTTAAATGATTTCAGGTTTACTATACTTCTATTTTCAGTTTACATAATTGAAAATTACATCAAATATCTCAGGTTTATAACCTACTACGTACAAAATAAGGATTTTGAAGGATTTAATATTACAAATCAAGCACTTTACACACAGCTTGGCACGTGGTAAGCAGTTACAACATGCATGTTCAGTTGTGTCTCACTCTTTACCACCCTCCCGCCACCCAGACTGTAGCCCACCAGGCTCCTCTGTTCATGGGCTTTCCCAGGCAAGAATACTGGCGTGGGCTGCCATTTCCTTCTCCTGGTTCAGTTTTGATTGATTAATTAAATTCTTCCTTTTGCATCATATTTTCCTGCTTCTTTGCATGTTGTTGTTGTTTGGATGCTGGACATTGTCAAAATTTCCCTGCTGGATACTACCTATTTTGGTATTCCTATGAATTGCCTTGGGTTTTGTTTTGGGATACAGCTAGGTGACTTATAAACAGTTTGATTTCTTTGGATCTCGCTTTATGATTTTTTTCAGTAGGTCAGTCTAAGGCTAACTATTCTAGAGGTGTGGTCTTCCCCAAAGCTCATGTGTTATATAAGTAGTCCAGTCTGACTGGTAGCACTGTGTACAATCGCCTGTCCTCGGTGAACATCAAGCACTGTTTTATGATCTTGTTCTAAACTATTTTTCATGGTCTTAGGTATTTCTCTAATTTAATATCAAATAATTCAAAGATGAACATAGATGGAATGCATCATTTTAAATTTTATAAACTTAAATATTTGTTGGATTTAAAATTTTTGGTGAACAAGTAAAACCAGCATAGAAAATTTAGACAATTCAGTATTACTAGAATTTTGAAGAGAAAATAAAACCAAGACTAGTGCAAACTAGATTACTATGCTGTCAATATTTTCCATATTATTACAATATTTGGAAAACAAAGTAGTTTTCAGACCAAAATTATTAAACTGGTATGATGCATACAAGAAGTCTTCACTAGAAATACAACATTTTTATGTGATTATATGTCAATTATTAGAATTCTCTATAGTGTTAAAAATATTTCAGATTTATCCTTCTAATCAACTTAATTTTTCCCCAACTTATGCCTAGCACACTAGGTACATACTAATTTGTTTCTATGATAAAGTATAACTGATCTTTTTGGTTTTTTCTTCTTCAGAGTTACATTTCAGTAAGAAATTTCATTGAAAAGCCACTTGGATATTATCCACTGGAGAAGTCCAGTGAAAGCTGTATCAGTACCTCATTCTGGGGAGAGACACAGTGGAATGAATATAGACATGGTGGGATCAATGGAAACTACAAGATAGAATGCCAGAGAAAAGAAGCTTCCCTGACTGGGAATTGAACACAGGCCGCAGCAGTGAAAGTGCTGAATCCACTAGACCACTAGGAATCCTCACAAGTCACCTTGTTTAGCGTCTTCAGGTACAAACTGTAAAAATAAATACTAATTCCCGAGATGCTGAGAACAGGAAAGGAGGCGATTCCCAGTGGCCCAGGGAATAAAGCTGTGCAAGGCTCCCGGCTCTTGCCCCACTGCTCATCACCCTTCACCTCTCCTGTCCTGGGCTAGGCTTGGGGCTCTGGGGTCGGGGTGAAATTTAACAGGCTGGTTTCCATCCTGGTCTTCCCCAAAGCTCATGTGTTATATAAGTAGTCCAGTCTGACTGGTAGCACTGTGTACAATCGCCTGTCCTCGGTGAACATCAAGCACTGTTTTATGATCTTGTTCTAAACTATTTTTTCATGGTCTTAGGTATTTCTCTAATTTAATATCAAATAATTCAAAGATGAACATAGATGGAATGCATCATTTTAAATTTTATAAACTTAAATATTTGTTGGATTTAAAATTTTTGGTGAACAAGTAAAACCAGCATAGAAAATTTAGACAATTCAGTATTACTAGAATTTTGAAGAGAAAATAAAACCAAGACTAGTGCAAACTAGATTACTATGCTGTCAAGATTTTCCATATTATTACAATATTTGGAAAACAAAGTAGTTTTCAGACCAAAATTATTAAACTGGTATGATGTATACAAGAAGTCTTCACTAGAAATACAACATTTTTATGTGATTATATGTCAATTATTAGAATTCTCTATAGTGTTAAAAATATTTGAGATTTATCCTTCTAATCAACTTAATTTTTCCCCAACTTATGCCTAGCACACTAGGTACATACTAATTTGTTTCTATGATGAAGTATAACTGATCTTTTTGGTTTTTTCTTCTTCAGAGTTACATTTCAGTAAGAAATTTCATTGAAAAGCCACTTGGATATTATCCACTGGAGAAGTCCAGTGAAAGCTGTATCAGTACCTCATTCTGGGGAGAGACACAGTGGAATGAATATAGACATGGTGGGATCAATGGAAACTACAAGATAGAATGCCAGAGAAAAGAAGCTTCCCTGACTGGGAATTGAACACAGGCCGCAGCGGTGAAAGTGCTGAATCCACTAGACCACTAGGAATCCTCACAAGTCACCTTGTTTAGCGTCTTCAGGTACAAACTGTAAAAATAAATACTAATTCCCGAGATGCTGAGAACAGGAAAGGAGGCGATTCCCAGTGGCCCAGGGAATAAAGCTGTGCAAGGCTCCCGGCTCTTGCCCCACTGCTCACCACCCTTCACCTCTCCTGTCCTGGGCTAGGCTTGGGGCTCTGGGGTCGGGGTGAAATTTAGCAGGCTGGTTTCCATCCTGGTCTAGCTTTAACACTGTGTGCAGCAGAGCCATGGTCAAGCTCTCTTTGTGAACCTCTGCTGTCCTTAAGAGTCAGGCGCTGACTGGCTCTCAGTGGGTGATGGGTGGATCCGTGTACTTCCTGATCTTTGACCTGGCTCAGGTGCCGCTCCTGTTAATGGCACAAGTCTGGACTTCTTTTCGTGTCTTGACTGCTCAGTTAGTGGAGTTCTTTTCTACCTGTCTTTGGCTCCAGCCCCAGGTAAAGAGTCGCATTCCATGTCTTTTGTTTGCCCGCACAAATTAAGTGTACTGAGGTGAAGAAAAGCCAAGTATGCTTCAGAGGGATGAACTTCTCGGTTTTCAGAGCCTTAATACATGTCAGGGTATAGAGGAGATTTAGGTACCAGAGGAGCTGAGGAGATTTCCGGACATAAAGTTGACCTGAAGTTGGCCTTGTCTTGTGCCCTCCATGGAGTAACTTGTTGTGACCTGGTGTTCAAAATGACTTAGATAAAGGAGGCCTGGTTTATAGTGCTGAGTAGGCTGTCAGGCAGTCAGGGGGCTCCTCTCATGATTCTTATGTATCAAATATGCAGCCGTGACAGAGGCCTCAATCCACACAGCTGGCCTCCTTTTTGTGTTTAAAGTGTGTATCTAAAACTCTTGGGGAATTCGGGCTGGGGACCTTTCGCCTGTTAGGCGAACATGATAACCACTACACTACAGAAACAATATGGCTAGGTACTTGTACTTGTAATGACATATCCAAGGAATCTGTTTGGCAATAACTGGCCCTCAGAAATTTTGAAAGAAAGAGGATCTTTCAAGTAATCCCTGAGGTAAGGACAGTGTGGCTGCTGAAAGACCCTGGTTTAGTGTTCCTCACTTGCCCTGGAGTGAGTTCCCTGGGGACCCCTGACAGTTACACCTCGAGATCCTGCAAGTCCACCCTGGCAAAGGGGGTTCCTCAGGTTCCTACCACTGTGGCTTATTCTAGCCTTCTAGCTTAAGTCCAAGACTTTCATCACACTTTCATGACTAGCAGAAAGCGCAGCAAAGGCTGATGGCTCAGATATTTGGCTATTTGAAAATATCTGACATCAACGAGGGCTGAGTCTTGCTTCTGGACCTATTTTGCAGACCAGGCCCTGCATAAAGTCATGAAGGAGCCAGGTGTGGTCCACGCAGATCTCACAGTCGTTCATTCCTCCATTTGCATAACTGAGATTTTTCTTTCTTTCTTTCTCTTTTTTGTATTATTTTTTAAAAAGATTTATTTATTTATTTATTTTGGGCGGGTGTTGGGTTGGGAAGGGAGGGGAGCGGGCAGGCCACTTCTATTGGTCTTTCTCTATTTTCATCCGTCTTTGTTCTTTGGCTCCTGTGGGCCTCCCATCGCGGTGGCATCTGTTGTTGCAGAGCTCCAGCTCTGGGCGCGTGCGATCCAGAGCTCCGGCTCGGTAATTGGACACATCGGTCCAGCCACTCTGCGGCACGTGGGATCTTCCCAGGCCAGGGATCCAACTGGCGTCCCTTACACTGCAAGGCGGTGTCCTTACCCACTGGACCACCAGGGGAAGCCATTTTTTTTCTTTTTTTAAATTTCGATATGTACATGTGATAAAGTGGGACTTCCTTGTAGACTTTTAAAGGCAAAACAAAACAAAAATTCAAAGTAAAAGTGTATAAACACAATATATATTTTCTTGCTACAATTGGAGAAATGCAACATATACATACTGAACTTGTCTTTCTGAGATTTTTCTTGAAGGACAGCTCTGTTTTACCCTTTACAATGTTTGAAACACCTTTTATTTGCCGTTTGTAATACTTTCCATTTCAACAGGTCTGGAGCCCGAATTTTAACCTAGGACGACAGAGAGGTAAAGACAGTTTTCTCGGAGAGCAGGTGTCTGAATAGTTTGGGTTTTCCTGTCTGCCTCACAACAGGCAGAGATTCTTTTTCCTGAAAGACTTTAATACAGTGTCTGTCTGTCTCTGGTTTTCTTTAGGAGGGTTACAACTTTGGGAGAGCATGTGCCATTTTCCCCTGCAGTGGTTCTTCTCCTTTTCTTAGTGCCACTGTCACTGCGTTTCCTTCTCGTCTGAGGTTTAGTTACTCCGGCCCCGAGGAAGGCGCGGGCAGCGAGCGCACCCGCCGCCAAACCGCCGGGCTTGGCCTCATTCCTCGTGCAGTCGAGGGTGGGAAGGCGCTGTAGCATCTTCAGGAGCGCTGGGGGCCTGAGTCCCCAAATAGGCGGTCTTGAAAATATCTTTAAATTAGGACATTTCATGAGATTTCCTCCCCTCTGGGTCCTAGTTTTTACCTCCCACATTCAGCCAGAACAGATTCTGCTTTTCATTGCGCCCCGCGCCCTGCGGTCCCAAGTGCACTGAACCAGAGGTGGGTGATCCTTTCTTCGACAGACCGGGCAGAGGGACAGCGAGCACCTGAGGAACCACAGACACAGGGCTCGCCGCAGCTGCAAGGGAAGGCGCGGGGCTCCAGAGCCGGCGAGGGGAGCGCGCTAAGAGGAGCCGGCTCTACCCCTGCCTCTGAGGCCGGGCCCAGAAGAGGGACACAGCCCAGGACAGAGCCCAACGGCCACCCAACGCCCCCAGCATCTTCATCGGAGATTCAGGGTGAGGGAGCCGAGCGTTTCACTGATTACTTACCTTTATTACGAGAATCATTGGCCCAAGCTAGTGTCTTGAAGAAGGAGTGTGCAGGCCGAAGTCCATATGACTGAGAAGCAAAAAGAAAGTCCTAACTGGATGTGGGCTCTGATGAAGACGCTGCGTTAGAGGCAACTCTTGTTCTGAGCCTAAGGAAGTTGCCATCAGCCGGGATCAAGATAGGGCAGGTGACGCAGGTTGTGAGGGAAAGACCTGAAATCAAGGTTTGGTGAGAGGTCATGCTGTCTTTGTGAACCTGTTTCCTTATGAAGGAGGGGCCACTTGCTCTCAGAGGGTGATGAATGGATCCCTCTACTTCCTGATCTCTGACCTGACTCCAGGTCTCTCCTGATGATCGGCGAGTACTCTCTGCTTTTCCTCCCCTTCAGCTCAGTTCACAGAACCTGACATTCTTCATCTTTGCGTCCTTGGCTGGAGCCCCTTGTGTGGAGTTGAATTCATTCTCTTGTGAGGCAAATCAAATTGATTGGCACATATGCTGGGTGAGGGAAAGTTAAATGTCTTCCCAAGGGATGTACTTCTTGATTTTCAGAGACTTCATGCCTGTCTGCAGGTAGAGAGGATTTAAGCCTGAGACAAGAAGGTGAGGGGATTTAGGAAGGTAAAGATGTTCTATCAGTCTTGTCCTGGGTCCTCCTTGGATTCACTGACTGACTTGTTCTGCAGTATGACTCAAAACAGAGAAAGGAATTCTGGTTCTAGGGCTGATTATAGTTTCAAGTAGTTAGGGAACTCTTCCCAAGTTTCTTGGGCCAGGGAAGATGCAGGTGCTCCCGCTGCCACATCCTCAACTCTCCTTTGCAGCTTAATGTAAATCTCAGGAAAAAGGTAGTCTGTTTCCGCCCGGTTTCAAACTGGGGACCTTTCTCGTGTGAGGCAAACGTGATAACCACTACACTTACGGAAACGTGTTTAGTGACTACTGTACCTATGTTCCTGAAAATCTCAGGTCCTGCCGGCACTGTACTAGTCTTTCAAATTGAAGAATGAACCTGGAATCACCCCTGATGTCTCAGATGAGGAGACGGGCTCCCTAGAGTCCTTGCTTTAGAGTTCCTCCTCTCCCCTAAAAGGACACCCTTGGGGTGCCCCAGAGTCTGGCTTCCGGATCCCGTACTCAACGCAGACTCTCCAGTTCCACAGCTATGCACTGGAGAGCAGGGGTCGCCTCAGCTCCCTCCTCACCTCCCACAAGCCACAGGAGCGGGGATGGGTGGTTGGCTTCGTTGGAGACCAGGGTGACCCGTCGCCCAGCAATTGTAGATGCCGCTCCTCCAGTGCTGAGGACCCTCGCTAGGGTAATCCTTTTCTCTGCGCGGGCGGTCAGCAACTCTCCGCTCTCAGAAATGATTGATGTTTAGGAATCTACCCGGAAACGGTAGGACCTGCTCTCCTCGCCCTCTCCTCCGCTCGGAAGCGCCTGACCTGCTAGCTCCTTCCACGCATGACCTTTTCACCAATCTGCTTCTCCAGTATCCTCCCCGCAAAGTCCTGGGGGCTGGACTGTGGGGTCCCCCAGTCCTGCTGCTGTGGTGTATGTTAATCGACTTTTAGAGCCCAGTTGTTTCATCCCATTTTCACGTTTTAGCACATACAGTAACAAACGCTATGCTTTAGAGTGTTTGCCTCCTTGGCAATATTGAATATCAATGAAGACCGATCAAACTTTCTAGGCCTGTATTGAATTCAGTGGAAAATCTGGCCACTAAGCTGTTAATGAACCAAGAGGGGTTCAGGACCTGCCTAAAGATCCTGAAACAGTCAGTGCAAATTTCAGATCACAGGATTTCTCTCTTTCTTCTGAGATTTTCTTTTTTAAAGCACAGTGTAATTTCAACTATTAGAATACCCCAACCCTTTTTTAAATTATTATTTGCCTGCTTAATTTTCCTGCTTAATGTGTCATAGAATGGGAATTTTAACCATAAGGTAGAGACAGTTTTCAGAGACAGGTAGTATTTGAAAATTCTCCACGTTTTCCACACAGCAAAAGACTGAGGGGAGAAAGTATTTCCTTTGTTGAAAGATATTAATGGTTTTTGATGTGAAGTTAAAAATTGGTTGTGGGATATTCTTTTTTTCCCTATCAGTTATTTTTCTTTCTTTCTTTTTTTTAAGCAGAAGTATTTATTGCTGTGCTGGATTTTCACTGCTGCACTGGGTCTTCCTTGTTGTGTGGGGGTTTTCTCTGGTTGCTGGGAGCGGGGTTATTCTTTCTTACAGTGCAGGGCCCTCGTGGCATGTGGGATCTTTCTGGGTTAGGGATGGAACTTCTGTCCCCTGCATTGGTAGGTGGATTCTTAACTACTGGACCACCATGAAAGTCCCCAGCACTTGCTTTTCTGTATGCTATAATTCATTCCATTGTTCACATTGAAAATTCCCCCAGAGCAGGAACAGGGACGTCCTGTTGCCAAGGTCAACTTTGTTCTGCTTTGGCTCAAACTGGAATCTGGGACAGGAAATAACTCTGTCATTCACACCAACAACTGGAATCACATTTCCAGGTAAGGCAGACATCATGAGGAACAGGCAAATAACTTTATTCACAACTCTCCGCTCTCAGAAATGATTGATGTTTAGGAATCCCCTGCTCTCCTCGCCCTCTCCTCCGCTCGGAAGCGCCTGACCTGCTAGCTCCTTCCACGCATGACCTTTTCACCAATCTGCTTCTCCAGTATCCTCCCCGCAAAGTCCTGGGGGCTGGACTGTGGGGTCCCCCAGTCCTGCTGCTGTGGTGTATGTTAATCGACTTTTAGAGCCCAGTTGTTTCATCCCATTTTCACGTTTTAGCACATACAGTAACAAACGCTATGCTTTAGAGTGTTTGCCTCCTTGGCAATATTGAATATCAATGAAGACCGATCAAACTTTCTAGGCCTGTATTGAATTCAGTGGAAAATCTGGCCACTAAGCTGTTAATGAACCAAGAGGGGTTCAGGACCTGCCTAAAGATCCTGAAACAGTCAGTGCAAATTTCAGATCACAGGATTTCTCTCTTTCTTCTGAGATTTTCTTTTTTAAAGCACAGTGTAATTTCAACTATTAGAACACCCCAACCCTTTTTTAAATTATTATTTGCCTGCTTAATTTTCCTGCTTAATGTGTCATAGAATGGGAATTTTAACCATAAGGTAGAGACAGTTTTCAGAGACAGGTAGTATTTGAAAATTCTCCACGTTTTCCACACAGCAAAAGACTGAGGGGAGAAAGTATTTCCTTTGTTGAAAGATATTAATGGTTTTTGATGTGAAGTTAAAAATTGGTTGTGGGATATTCTTTTTTTCCCTATCAGTTATTTTTCTTTCTTTCTTTTTTTTAAGCAGAAGTATTTATTGCTGTGCTGGATTTTCACTGCTGCACTGGGTCTTCCTTGTTGTGTGGGGGTTTTCTCTGGTTGCTGGGAGCGGGGTTATTCTTTCTTACAGTGCAGGGCCCTCGTGGCATGTGGGATCTTTCTGGGTTAGGGATGGAACTTCTGTCCCCTGCATTGGTAGGTGGATTCTTAACTACTGGACCACCATGAAAGTCCCCAGCACTTGCTTTTCTGTATGCTATAATTCATTCCATTGTTCACATTGAAAATTCCCCCAGAGCAGGAACAGGGACGTCCTGTTGCCAAGGTCAACTTTGTTCTGCTTTGGCTCAAACTGGAATCTGGGACAGGAAATAACTCTGTCATTCACACCAACAACTGGAATCACATTTCCAGGTAAGGCAGACATCATGAGAGCTTTCACGTCATTCTTTACGTAGGAGATTTTGTTCAAAGTAACTTTATTCACAATAACCAGGACCGGAAGAACTTGAATGTTCATTATCAGATGATGGGTAAGAAAATCTGATATGTCTAACAATGGAATACTACTGAACAATAATAATAATAAAAAAGGAATGCATACTCTGATATACTCAACATTATGGGCAAAATTGAGAGACATGGTGCAGAGAGAAATAAGCTGGATGCAAAAGAATACATATGCTATGCTCCCATCTACATGAAGTTCTAGAAGATACAAGACTAATTTAAAATGAAAACCATAGGCCAGTGTTTGTCAATTAATAATGCAGAGGATAAAGAAGATGATGCTGATTCTAGTGATTTTACATTATTTTTAAACTTTAATTTTTTATGTTAAAATATATTTATTTATTTGGTGGTGGCAGGTCTTAGCTGTGGTACATAGGATCCTTGTTGCATCGTGTGAGATCTTTCCTTGTGGCCCAGGGCTCTCTAGTGGCACTTGGGCTCCGGAGCAAAATGCTCTGTGGTATTTGGGATCTTAATGCCTTGAGCAAGGATTGAAATTGAGTCTCCTACATTGCAATGTGTATTCTTATTTTTTTTTCTTTCAGCATTTATCTTTTTTCCCATCATGCCTTTTTTATTTTTATGTTTATTTTCATTTGTCTTTTATTCTTTGGCATGTGTGGGCCTCCCATTGCAGAGGCCTCTCTCATTGCAGAGCACAAGCTCTGGGCACCTGAGCTCCAGAGCGCTGGCTGGTAATTGGACACACTGGTCCAGCTGCTCCACAGCATGTGGGATCTTCCCAGGCTAGGAATAGAAGCGGTGCCCCTTGCACTGCAAGGCGGACTTTCTACCCACTGGACCACCAGGAAAGCTCTTTTATAGCTTTTTTTTTAAAAATTATTTATTTGGGGGTGCCAGTCTTAGTTGCAGCATGTGGGATCTAGTTTCCTGATCAGGGATTGAACACCCCCCACTCCCACATTGGGAGAGTGAAATCTTAGCCACTGGCCCACCAGGGAAGTTCCAATATTTTTTATAACTCTTTAAAATACTTCTTTTGATGTGGATCACTTTTAAAATATTTATTGAATTTGTAACAATATTGCTTCTGTTATATATATATATCGGCTACCAAAAAAATGGAGTCTTAGCTTCCTGGCATGGGCAATGGCAATTGAACTCACACCTCCCTGCACTAGAAGATGAAGTCTCAACCACTAGATCACCAGGAGAGTCCCATGATTCAATATTTTAATATATTATACGCCACTTAAAACTTTAAATATTAGCTACGATCCCTGTGCTACAGAATATATCCTTGTAGCTTATTTGTTTTATATAGTAGTTTGTACTTATTTATTGTCTATCCCTATTTTGCCCCTTCCACCTTCCCTATCCCTACTGGTAACCAGTAATTCCTTCTCCACATGTGAAAATTTGTTTCTGTTTTGCCATATTCGTTCATCTCATTGTTTAGAGTCAACATATAAGTGATAATAAACAGTATGTGTCTTGCATAGCTCTCTGATTTATTTCTCTAAGCATAATACCCTCCAGGCCCAGGAAATGGCAAAACTTCATTTTTTTTTAAGACTGAGTGATATTCCATAATGATTTGTGTGTGTGTGTGTACATTCATCTGTTGAAGTACATGAATTGCTTCTACATCCTAACAATTGTAAAATAATACTACTATGAATATTGGGGTGCATGCATCTTTTAGAACCAGTGTTTTCATTTTCTTTGGATTATGCCCAGGAGTGGAATTGCTCGATCACATGGTAGTTCTATTTTTAGTTTTTCTGAGGAAGCTCCATACTGTTTCCACAATAGTTGCATCAATTTACATTCCCAGCAACAGTGTACAATGGTTCTCTTTTCTCCACATTCCCACCTACATTTGTTCTTTGTAGACTATTTGGTGATAATCATTCTGACAGGTGTAAGGTGATATGTCCTTGTGGTTTTGATTTGCATATTTTAAAACACACTAAGCTCATCCTCCTTTCTCCCCAGGAGCCCACTAATATTGTAAACACCTCAAGTAGAAAACAATGGCTGTTTTGTTACCATATCATTAGTGGAAGCTTCAGACAAGCCTCCTTGAGAGGACCTTTTTTACTCACTCTGGGGAGTAGTTTCTGGGCATGGGGCACATCCAATGTTCCCAATAGCCTAGCTCAAGGTTTGTTTACTGTGGATTTTCCTGTGCTCTGGAGGCAAATAGGGGTCACAGCTAGTGCTGAGATTAAAAGCAAACAGAAGGACATGTCAGTTCATGTCAAGATAGATGCCAAATGCGACACTTTTGGATTGGAGCCAAGGTTACTGCAGCCAAAATACAGACTAATTTTGCTGAGAGAGTCTGTATTTCCTTTAATATTTTTGATATAAAGATAGCACAATATTTTGCTCCTTTGTTCTTTCACAACTTGCTTCCTGACAAGATTCAGTATGAAGCACAAATACAATGTGCTGATCTTTCAAAAAATGTTTAGTTTGATCAGAATGTAGGGCCTGTCCTATTCAGTCAGTCCTCTTCAGAAATTCAATGCCATGAGAAAAAACAAAAGCAAAGAAATTAGAGAGTTCTAGGTTGTAAAAACCAAAGTACAATTTAGAAACTGCCACAGCACACACATTTAATTCTTAATCTTTCACATATATATATATGCATAATATAGATGCATATGTTAAATAAATCTATATTTATATATATAACCATGCATATCTTTATAGATATGACATTTTTAAACATTGGGAAAATTTATGCCTGAAGCATATATTAGATAATATTATTGAGTTAATATTAATGTCCAAAGATTTGACGGTTGAATTGTTTTGTGATTATGTTGATGATGCCCTTAACACCAGGAAATAAGTGCTGAAGTATTTAGAAGTAGACTTTTTATCTTCATTTATTAAAATGATATGAATGTGTCTGGGGGGGTGAATGCTGGCTAGGAAAAGAGCAAATGAATGTTAATTGTTGTATTTAGATGAACAGAAGAGAGGTGTTCATTGTATAATTCTTTCAAATTTCCCACAAGCATGAGCATTTTCATAGTAAATCATTGGGTGGGGGGAGCTGAGTCCTTGACTAAAAATTGGAAGAGGTGAGATAAAACACACTAAGCTCATCCTCCTTTCTCCCCAGGAGCCCACTAATATTGTAAACACCTCAAGTAGAAAACAATGGCTGTTTTGTTACCATATCATTAGTGGAAGCTTCAGACAAGCCTCCTTGAGAGGACCTTTTTTACTCACTCTGGGGAGTAGTTTCTGGGCATGGGGCACATCCAATGTTCCCAATAGCCTAGCTCAAGGTTTGTTTACTGTGGATTTTCCTGTGCTCTGGAGGCAAATGGGGGTCACAGCTAGTGCTGAGATTAAAAGCAAACAGAAGGACATGTCAGTTCATGTCAAGATAGATGCCAAATGCGACACTTTTGGATTGGAGCCAAGGTTACTGCAGCCAAAATACAGACTAATTTTGCTGAGAGAGTCTGTATTTCCTTTAATATTTTTGATATAAAGATAGCACAATATTTTGCTCCTTTGTTCTTTCACAACTTGCTTCCTGACAAGATTCAGTATGAAGCACAAATACAATGTGCTGATCTTTCAAAAAATGTTTAGTTTGATCAGAATGTGGGGCCTGTCCTATTCAGTCAGTCCTCTTCAGAAATTCAATGCCATGAGAAAAAACAAAAGCAAAGAAATTAGAGAGTTCTAGGTTGTAAAAACCAAAGTACAATTTAGAAACTGCCACAGCACACACATTTAATTCTTAATCTTTCACATATATATATATGCATAATATAGATGCATATGTTAAATAAATCTATATTTATATATATAACCATGCATATCTTTATAGATATGACATTTTTAAACATTGGGAAAATTTATGCCTGAAGCATATATTAGATAATATTATTGAGTTAATATTAATGTCCAAAGATTTGACGGTTGAATTGTTTTGTGATTATGTTGATGATGCCCTTAACACCAGGAAATAAGTGCTGAAGTATTTAGAAGTAGACTTTTTATCTTCATTTATTAAAATGATATGAATGTGTCTGGCGGGGTGAATGCTGGCTAGGAAAAGAGCAAATGAATGTTAATTGTTGTATTTAGATGAACAGAAGAGAGGTGTTCATTGTATAATTCTTTCAAATTTCCCACAAGCATGAGCATTTTCATAGTAAATCATTGTGGGGGAAAATGATTGCAAATATAGGAGGCTGTGAAGAGCTGTGAAGAGCTTGACTAAAAATCGGCTCTCAATGGCCTCTCCCTTTGAGCAGGTGACAGTGCTCAATACCACCCAGTCGTGCAAGAAAATGTAAGTCACTAGTGTGCTTTAGAAACCCATCTAAAATATCCCTTCTTGCCACTCAGGATTTGTCCTCTTTAAATGAATCAGCCTTCTATTCTAGAAAACTGTTAAGGTGAAGGATGCTTTATGTTTCAAGGGTTCTGGATGAAATGCTCTGATTTCACATCTGATAACAAGAGACAGACAGATAGATGGTTGTTGTTGTTTAGTAACTCAGCCATATCTGACTCTTTTGCCACCCCATAGACTGTAGACTGCCAGGCTCTTTCTGTCTGTGGGATTTCCCAGGCAAGAATACTGGAATAATTTACCATTTCCTTCTCCAGGGGATCTTTCTGACACAGGGACTGAACCTGAATCTCTTGCATCAGCAGGCAGATTCTTTACTACTGAGCTTCCAGTTTCATTTAGGTATGTTAGATCTCTCTGTGGCAGTCCTAAACACAGACGTCTAGGATGGAACTTTTGCTAGAATATATCTGAAGCACAGCAGTGAAGAGTAGGTTCTCAAGATCCTTCTTGGCAGAGATTCTATCATTGTGTCCTTGGGTTCCTATGCACAAGACGGCTGCTGTGCTTACAGATGACAACTTGAGGGACAGAAGATTTTGCCTGAGTATCTTGGCTCCTAGAAAGTGAGACATAATAGATTTTTGTTGTAATACCAGATGCACAATAAATTTTGTAATGCAATGATACATTCAGACTTGGTTTCTATCATTTGGGTATAAATGCAGTGGGCCCTTCACATGGCATGGGTGGAGAAGCTTCTAGTGATGTGGATTCAATTAGCCTGGAGCTCAGGATGCCCAGGCGTGCAGTGCGCACTGGTGCAAGAGGTGACTTTGTGGTTCTGGGGCACCCTCTGCCCTCCTCGTTCTAACCCTGCGGGGAGTAAACAAAGCCAAAACCAAACCAATCCAAACAAACAAACAAAAATGTTTTTGAAGAGACAGAGGGAGAGGTAGAAATATATTAAAAGAAAAAAAGAAATCTTTGGTAATTTCCAGATCTAAAGGCACCCCAAAGATGCAGTGGTGTCCACAGGGATCCTGTCCTTCAGCACTGGTGAAGGTGAGTGGCGTTTCTGTCAACAGTTGGAGTCAAAACTGACAACCTGGGCTCAGCGACCAGTGAGTAAGCAGCCCCTTTTCCTAAGTTAGATGCGCAGCACTTGAACTTCTCTCCTTTAACCTTGGGTGGATTAGAAGGATACAACAGGTACATCTTTTTAAAAGAAAAAAACAAAACACAAGAAGCACTTACTTGGGGGTAAGGGTACTTGAAAATCTTTTAACAAAGAAAATGATTTCTGATGAGTTTTGAAGTGAGAACTTGAAGGTGTGGGAGAAACTACACAAAACAACCACACACTCTTGAAAATGTCTCACACCCAGGGCCACTTCAGCCCTCTAGGTTTGTCCCTCAGATTGGTCCCATTTTTCTTTCAAAGCACTGTCTGTGGGACTCATATAAATATGTGTTATATGTAGCAGGGGGACTCCTGCAATGTGTGCTTGTGGTATGACAGAGAGATCAAGCTCAACACTGAACACAGCAAAGTAGGAATTTATAGCCAAGAAGCAATGTGAAGGTTAGTGAATGGAATATTACTAAGAGGAAATGTCAGGAATAAGCGGGGTGAGATAACAGCCTAAGGGATTCTTGCTGAATGCCAACCAAAGTGAATTTATAGCTCAAGTATCATGACAACTTGAGGGACAGAAGATTTTGCCTGAGTATCTTGGCTCCTAGAAAGTGAGACATAATAGATTTTTGTTGTAATACCAGATGCACAATAAATTTTGTAATGCAATGATACATTCAGACTTGGTTTCTATCATTTGGGTATAAATGCAGTGGGCCCTTCGCATGGCATGGGTGGAGAAGCTTCTAGTGATGTGGATTCAATTAGCCTGGAGCTCAGGATGCCCAGGCGTGCAGTGCGCACTGGTGCAAGAGGTGACTTTGTGGTTCTGGGGCACCCTCTGCCCTCCTCGTTCTAACCCTGCGGGGAGTAAACAAAGCCAAAACCAAACCAATCCAAACAAACAAACAAAAATGTTTTTGAAGAGACAGAGGGAGAGGTAGAAATATATTAAAAGAAAAAAAGAAATCTTTGGTAATTTCCAGATCTAAAGGCACCCCAAAGATGCAGTGGTGTCCACAGGGATCCTGTCCTTCAGCACTGGTGAAGGTGAGTGGCGTTTCTGTCAACAGTTGGAGTCAAAACTGACAACCTGGGCTCAGCGACCAGTGAGTAAGCAGCCCCTTTTCCTAAGTTAGATGCGCAGCACTTGAACTTCTCTCCTTTAACCTTGGGTGGATTAGAAGGATACAACAGGTACATCTTTTTAAAAGAAAAAAACAAAACACAAGAAACACTTACTTGGGGGTAAGGGTACTTGAAAATCTTTTAACAAAGAAAATGATTTCTGATGAGTTTTGAAGTGAGAACTTGAAGGTGTGGGAGAAACTACACAAAACAACCACACACTCTTGAAAATGTCTCACACCCAGGGCCACTTCAGCCCTCTAGGTTTGTCCCTCAGATTGGTCCCATTTTTCTTTCAAAGCACTGTCTGTGGGACTCATATAAATATGTGTTATATGTAGCAGGGGGACTCCTGCAATGTGTGCTTGTGGTATGACAGAGAGATCAAGCTCAACACTGAACACAGCAAAGTAGGAATTTATAGCCAAGAAGCAATGTGAAGGTTAGTGAATGGAATATTACTAAGAGGAAATGTCAGGAATAAGCGGGGTGAGATAACAGCCTAAGGGATTCTTGCTGAATGCCAACCAAAGTGATATAGCATCAGCTGGGGTGCTGACAGTGGTGGAGGAGCCTGCTCAAGTATCATGGTGGGGGGTGTTCTGTTTAAAATGACTTAGCAGGATTTATGCTAAAATTGGATGATGCAAAGACCAATTCTGAAGGTTGAAACTCAGGATCTAGTTGAGAAGAGATTTCAGAGCAGCCTGACCTAGGGTTTGGTCAGGAGAATTTTTGTCAACAACCAGAGTTCTCGTACATTTTTGGTGTGACTATAAAATGGTAAAACCACTTTTGGAAACATTTAGGCAATTTCTTATAATATTAAATAATGGACCTTCCTCTTAGGTTCCATCAAATCCTTCCTTAAGTATTCAACCAGGAGAAATGGGGAGGGGAAATCTGTCCACAAAAGCACTTAAAATAAGAATGTCCATAGATATCTTTGCAGCCCCATGGACTGTAGCCCACCTGGCTCCTCGATCCATGGAATTTTCCAAACAAGAATACTGGAGCGGGTTGCCATTTTTCCAGGGGTTGAACCCAAGTTTCTTACATCTCCTGCCTTGGCAAGCAGGTTCTTTACCAGAAGTGCTACTTGGGAAGCCACCAGTAATAATAGAAGCTTACTAACAACAACCTAAACTGAAAACAACCCAAATATCCAATATTATTGATTCGGTAGTAACTAAGTCCAGGCACATCTGAAGACAACAGATGAAGTAGAATGCTCATATTGCTCCCATTTTACAGAAAAAAAGAGTGAGGCACAAAAGATTTACTTTGTCCAAGGCCATAGAAGTCAAAAAACATTTGAAATGTCTGGTTCAAGGTTTGTCCCTCAGATTGGTCCCATTTTTCTTTCAAAGCACTGTCTGTGGGACTCATATAAATATGTGTTATATGTAGCAGGGGGACTCCTGCAATGTGTGCTTGTGGTACGACAGAGAGATCAAGCTCAACACTGAACACAGCAAAGTAGGAATTTATAGCCAAGAAGCAATGTGAAGGTTAGTGAATGGAATATTACTAAGAGGAAATGTCAGGAATAAGCGGGGTGAGATAACAGCCTAAGGGATTCTTGCTGAATGCCAATCAAAGTGATATAGCATCAGCTGGGGTGCTGACAGTGGTGGAGGAGCCTGCTCAAGTATCATGGTGGGGGGTGTTCTGTTTAAAATGACTTAGCAGGATTTATGCTAAAATTGGATGATGCAAAGACCAATTCTGAAGGTTGAAACTCAGGATCTAGTTGAGAAGAGATTTCAGAGCAGCCTGACCTAGGGTTTGGTCAGGAGAATTTTTGTCAACAACCAGAGTTCTCGTACATTTTTGGTGTGACTATAAAATGGTAAAACCACTTTTGGAAACATTTAGGCAATTTCTTATAATATTAAATAATGGACCTTCCTCTTAGGTTCCATCAAATCCTTCCTTAAGTATTCAACTAGGAGAAACGGGGAGGGGAAATCTGTCCACAAAAGCACTTAAAATAAGAATGTCCATAGATATCTTTGCAGCCCCATGGACTGTAGCCCACCTGGCTCCTCGATCCATGGAATTTTCCAAACAAGAATACTGGAGCGGGTTGCCATTTTTCCAGGGGTTGAACCCAAGTTTCTTACATCTCCTGCCTTGGCAAGCAGGTTCTTTACCAGAAGTGCTACTTGGGAAGCCACCAGTAATAATAGAAGCTTACTAACAACAACCTAAACTGAAAACAACCCAAATATCCAATATTATTGATTCGGTAGTAACTAAGTCCAGGCACATCTGAAGACAACAGATGAAGTAGAATGCTCATATTGCTCCCATTTTACAGAAAAAAAGAGTGAGGCACAAAAGATTTACTTTGTCCAAGGCCATAGAAGGCCAAACCATTTTTGCAATCCAGAGCTTGTATTCCTGAGCACAGATTAGTTGGGTCTTTCTTCTCAGGTATCTGTATATCAGAATTTCTCAGCTGTAGGATGGGAAAAAGAGCCAGGAGAGAGAGGGTAAGAAAGAGATCAAGGAAGGGGTGGAAGCACAAAT
Source organism: Tragulus kanchil (assembly GCA_022376925.1). Lineage (NCBI taxonomy): Eukaryota > Metazoa > Chordata > Mammalia > Artiodactyla > Tragulidae > Tragulus > Tragulus kanchil. The sequence continues at coordinate 82,910,150 of JAIOJX010000032.1, read as the reverse complement.
TCTTTCTTACTCCCCCATACCAATCCTGGGAGTTCAATATTTGTCTACTCCAGGGCTTCCCAGGTAGCTCAGTGATAAAGAATTTGGCTGCTAATGCAGGAGAAGCAGGAGACAAGGGTTTGAGAAGATCCCCTGGAGGAGGATTTGTCAACCCACTCTAGTATTCTTGTCTAGACAATCCCATTTTCAGAGGAGACTGGCAGGATATAGACCATGGGGTCACAAAGAGCCAGACAAGACCGAGCAGGTGAGCTTGCAAGCACTCAGGCAGGCACTCCATATGGAGTACAGACAATGTGACTACTACTGTATCTATGATGCAGACTGTTAGTACACTAAGTGCTGGCCTCGAGGCTGGGGATTCTAGCCCAATGGTGGGGGTGGTTTTTCCTTCATTGCATTCAGGGTTTTCTATTGTGGATCCTATCTACCTCACAGCTGCTGCTAGGTTACTGCCAGTTCTGTTCTCACAAAACGCCTTACATAAGAGTCTTCCTAACTCAGGAGCTCCTGAAATAGACCTAAGAATGTATGTTCTGCTGGGGTGAAATCTTTATTCAGTCTTTGAAGGCTTGGACAATAAGTTAAAATATATTTGTCTCAAGGCTTTCTCTTTTTTACAAAAATTTTTTTGGCCTCTTTTATTGTTTTGTTTTGTTTTTAATTTATTTATTTCCATCCATCTTTATTCTTTGGCCTGTGTGGGCCTCCCATTGCTGTGGCCTCTCTCATTGTAAGAACACCTGCTCTGGGCGCATGCACTCCAGAATGCTGGCTCCTAATTGGACACAGCAGTTCAGCTGCTCCGTGGCACGTGGGATCTTCCAGGGTCAGGGATCGAAGCGGTGCCCCTTGCACTGCAAGGTGGACCTTTTACCCACTGGACCACCACGGAAGCCCAAGTTTTTCACTTTTAATAGGAGACTGACGATTAATAATTGCTCTATTAATTATGTTAGTGAACCCATCATTATCATCATCGTCTGCATTATTTTTGATAAAGGCATCTCTTTCAATGTTTGTGTGTTACTTGGTTTCATGGTTTTATGATTATGAATGTGCTGCAACCATTGTTATTGCACACGTACCACTGACCACTTGTGTGGGTATTTCCATAGCCTAGAGAACTAGAAGTGCAGTTGCTACCTTTAGTGTTTATAAACTTCTTACACTGGTAATCTGGCAAATTTGCCTTCTACAGAAGTAAGACTGACTTTTATTCCTTTTTTATCTTTTCCAATTTATGTTCTAATCTTTCAATGTCCCGTTCTTCATTTACTTGACAACACAATAGTCTTTCTCTGCATCTCTCTATGATAGTCTAATAAAGGGAGCAGTGCCCTCCTGACGTAACTAAGGGGAAGGACAACAGAGAAACATTGTGGACATTACAGAGATATTCTATTTCATATGCTGGAAAACTAAACATTTAATATTTTTAAGATCCTCTAATAACTGTAATTGCTTTCTTTGATGACCTAGTCAAGTAGGTGCATATGTTCAGGGTTTTCTATTGGCTGGGGATTCGCCAATGGTGGTGGTTTTTCCTTCATTGCATTCAGGGTTTTCTATTGTGGATCCTATCTACCTCACAGCTGCTGCTAGGTTACTGCCAGTTCTGTTCTCACAAAACGCCTTACATAAGAGTCTTCCTAACTCAGGAGCTCCTGAAATAGACCTAAGAATGTATGTTCTGCTGGGGTGAAATCTTTATTCAGTCTTTGAAGGCTTGGACAATAAGTTAAAATATATTTGTCTCAAGGCTTTCTCTTTTTTACAAAAATTTTTTTGGCCTCTTTTATTGTTTTGTTTTGTTTTTAATTTATTTATTTCCATCCATCTTTATTCTTTGGCCTGTGTGGGCCTCCCATTGCTGTGGCCTCTCTCATTGTAAGAACACCTGCTCTGGGCGCATGCACTCCAGAATGCTGGCTCCTAATTGGACACAGCAGTTCAGCTGCTCCGTGGCACGTGGGATCTTCCAGGGTCAGGGATCGAAGCGGTGCCCCTTGCACTGCAAGGTGGACCTTTTACCCACTGGACCACCACGGAAGCCCAAGTTTTTCACTTTTAATAGGAGACTGACGATTAATAATTGCTCTATTAATTATGTTAGTGAACCCATCATTATCATCATCGTCTGCATTATTTTTGATAAAGGCATCTCTTTCAATGTTTGTGTGTTACTTGGTTTCATGGTTTTATGATTATGAATGTGCTGCAACCATTGTTATTGCACACGTACCACTGACCACTTGTGTGGGTATTTCCATAGCCTAGAGAACTAGAAGTGCAGTTGCTACCTTTAGTGTTTATAAACTTCTTACACTGGTAATCTGGCAAATTTGCCTTCTACAGAAGTAAGACTGACTTTTATTCCTTTTTTATCTTTTCCAATTTATGTTCTAATCTTTCAATGTCCCGTTCTTCATTTACTTGACAACACAATAGTCTTTCTCTGCATCTCTCTATGATAGTCTAATAAAGGGAGCAGTGCCCTCCTGACGTAACTAAGGGGAAGGACAACAGAGAAACATTGTGGACATTACAGAGATATTCTATTTCATATGCTGGAAAACTAAACATTTAATATTTTTAAGATCCTCTAATAACTGTAATTGCTTTCTTTGATGACCTAGTCAAGTAGGTCCATAGAAGACTGGCCAGAATGACTTATTTGACAACTTACTACCAAGCAACTTACCCAAGAAGAAAAATCTTGCTGGCCCCAGATGTTTTTACTTTTTCCTTTCTCCTCTTTTATTTGTACATTTTGATTTGATGAAAAAAATCTAAATGCCTATCCTCCCTCCTATAAAACAGGGAATTGGCATGTGATTTTGTGGCTCTGTTGTTCCTTTCTCCCCCGATTATGTCCACAAAAGTTAGCACATCATCAAAGTCAATAGAATCTTGCCCCTGACAGGCTCCTCCTTCAGACATGAACCCTCAGATCTATTGGCTTGTGTTTGCTCTGTTCTACTGTTATGCCTCATGAGCAGAAATTGAGCTCTTTGGTTTTACATACTAAGTGTGGTTATTGGACAAGTTTCTTTTTCTCCCTCTCATTCGTGTGTCACTCTTTTCTCCTGTCCTTGTGGGATTCTGATTGTAATTTGAACAAGTGAACTTCTGGGAATAATCCCTGTTGGGTAGTGGTTGACAGGGATCCATTCCCTGTGAGATAGAAGTTGACAATATTTGGACTGTGAGGCTTTTTTCAAGTGTTGCTTGTCCTGAGGATTCTGGTATTTCATTAGTATGAAACAGTTAACACAGAAGCAGGGAGAAGGTGTCCACTTCTTATCTTTTCCACAATTTGGTAAAAATCATATGAGCCCAATCAACAGTGGTCAATAACTGCAATGGTTCCCCTCCCCATAAGGAACTCTTAAGATTAATAAACAGCTACATTTAAAAGAAATTAGTGCAGGAAGAATACTGTTGCATGTTTCACCATGCAGCAGGCAGCTCTCTTTCATTGGTATACTCAAATTCCTAAAAGACTTAAAAACTCAAATAAATGACCTTTAAGGATTGTCTAAATCAGGCAACAGAAAGCAGAGGAAAGCATATTTATACCATAACAAAAAAGCAGTTACGGGCTTCCCCTGGTGGTCCAGTGGGTAAGGACATCGCCTTGCAGTGCAAGGAGTGCCGGTTCGAGCCCTGGCCTGGGAAGAACCCACGTGCCGCGGAGCGGCTGGACCGATGTGTCCAGTTACCCAGCCGGAGCTCTGGAGTGCATGCGCCCAGAGCCAGGGCTCTGTAATAACAGACACCACCGCGATGGGAGGCCCACAGGAGCCAAAGAACAAAGACGAATGAAAATAGAGAAATGAAAGACCAATAGAAGTGGCCCGCCCGCTCCCCTCCCTCCCCAACCCCTAAATAAATAAATAAATCTTTTTTTAAAAAAAGCAGTGACGTCAGCAACATGAGCACTTGTGACAACTCTACTAAACAAGATTTAATACTTTCAGAACTGTAAGTTCAGTCCATAATTAAAATGAATGAAAAGCAGTGACTTCATGCACAGATGCATGCACTGGAGACTCACAAGTGTATCACAGAATTACTCTGATTTTCAGCAAAAGGAATAGTGTTCCTTAATTCATTTTGTTTCTCTCACTGGCTAGTGCTTAGTAGATATCATTGCCTCTGCTTTTACCTTAAATAATGCCCACTAGCTTGATGGAATCTTTTCTTTTTAAATAGAATTTCTAAGAAACAAATCAATATACTTTCTCTTCCTCCAGAGAGAATAGACAAATTAGGTATCTAAAAATTTAGAGGAGCTACTGCCCCAATTAGTTTAGGGAAAGTAATAATCATTTATATGACTTTAAATATAAATTTTAAATGAGAAAATTAAGAATTTCTAGAGATTGTGTTTTATGCTTACATTTAAATACAATATTTCCTGAAGGAAAAATATGTTGTTGAATTCCTAACATCAGGAAATAAAAGATTTGACTATAGATTTAATTGATGTTATTGGTTACTTGGTAGAAAAAAAATGAAATGAAATTGATAACAAGGTTCATCTTATACTTTGAAGAAAGTGTATAATTTAAGTATTTGATATATAATGGCATTGAAAATGTTCATATCATTATTTTGAGATGAATCAGGCAACAGAAAGCAGAGGAAAGCATATTTATACCATAACAAAAAAGCAGTTACGGGCTTCCCCTGGTGGTCCAGTGGGTAAGGACACCGCCTTGCAGTGCAAGGAGCGCCGGTTCGAGCCCTGGCCTGGGAAGAACCCACGTGCTGCGGAGCGGCTGGACCGATGTGTCCAGTTACCGAGCCGGAGCTCTGGAGTGCATGCGCCCAGAGCCAGGGCTCTGTAATAACAGACACCACCGCGATGGGAGGCCCACAGGAGCCAAAGAACAAAGACGAATGAAAATAGATAAATGAAAGACCAATGGAAGTAGCCCGCCTGCTCCCCTCCCTCCCCAACCCCCCTCTAAATAAATAAATAAATAAATCTTTTTTTAAAAAAAGCAGTGACGTCAGCAACATGAGCACTTGTGACAACTCTACTAAACAAGATTTAATACTTTCAGAACTGCAAGTTCAGTCCATAATTAAAATGAATGAAAAGCAGTGACTTCATGCACAGATGCATGCACTGGAGACTCACAAGTGTATCACAGAATTACTCTGATTTTCAGCAAAAGGAATAGTGTTCCTTAATTCATTTTGTTTCTCTCACTGGCTAGTGCTTAGTAGATATCATTGCCTCTGCTTTTACCTTAAATAATGCCCACTAGCTTGATGGAATTTTTTCTTTTTAAATAGAATTTCTAAGAAACAAATCAATATACTTTCTCTTCCTCCAGAGAGAATAGACAAATTAGGTATCTAAAAATTTAGAGGAGCTACTGCCCCAATTAGTTTAGGGAAAGTAATAATCATTTATATGACTTTAAATATAAATTTTAAATGAGAAAATTAAGAATTTCTAGAGATTGTGTTTTATGCTTACATTTAAATACAATATTTCCTGAAGGAAAAATATGTTGTTGAATTCCTAACATCAGGAAATAAAAGATTTGACTATAGATTTAATTGATGTTATTGGTTACTTGGTAGAAAAAAAATGAAATGAAATTGATAACAAGGTTCATCTTATACTTTGAAGAAAGTGTATAATTTAAGTATTTGATATATAATGGCATTGAAAATGTTCATATCATTATTTTGAGATGAATCAGAAAAGCTGGAATGGTTTAATAATTTTGGTCTAAAAGTGACTATATATTTTCTTTCACATTTTCTTATAGGGTAGAAAATAATAATAGCATAGTAGTCTACTCTATACAAGTCTTGGGTTTATATTGACTTGAAAATCCAAATTAAGTTGCACTTCCTAAGCTTCCTATAATTGTTGTACTGATCAAATAGGCAAACATTACATCCAATAAATATTAAATTTTATAAAGTTTTACATTTATGTGTTCAAGTTTATTAAATGTACTCGATAGAGAATATCTTTAAACAGGAATTAGCACATAATTCTAGAAACTGAAGTACTGAACAATTCCACTTACAATTTTGGGCAAATATTTTAAGGTGTCATCTAATACATTTCTCCATATATACCAAAAAAGTGATTCCAACATTCTCGTGTTCCAACATGTGTCAGCAGAAATGAATTGTATATGAACCGTGTAAACACTATGTGATAGAACAATTACTCTTCCAGGACTCTTCATTATAGAGGACCTTGTACAGGGGGCCAACGATGTGTACAGGGTGATTATAGCATTATTTGTAACCATAATCATAGAACCAGCTTAATTTCAAAAGCATATTGAAAGAGTTAAATAAATATTCTTAAAAAAACCAAACCAAACCAAACTGCGGAAGTTACTCGTTGGAAGCAATTCAGAAAATAAAGATGGCATCTCGGGGATATCCAGGGGACCTATTCACCTGGTGAGTTCTTTTGCCCGGTTAGTGATAGCCTCTGAGTTTAGGGAAAGTAATAATCATTTATATGACTTTAAATATAAATTTTAAATGAGGAAAGTAAGAATTTCTAGGGATTGTGTTTTATGCTTACATTTAAATACAATATTTCCTGAAGGAAAAATATGTTGTTGAATTCCTAACATCAGGAAATAAAAGATTTGACTATAGATTTAATTGATGTTATTGGTTACTTGGTAGAAAAAAAATGAAATGAAATTGATAACAAGGTTCATCTTATACTTTGAAGAAAGTGTATAATTTAAGTATTTGATATATAATGGCATTGAAAATGTTCATATCATTATTTTGAGATGAATCAGAAAAGCTGGAATGGTTTAATAATTTTGGTCTAAAAGTGACTATATATTTTCTTTCACATTTTCTTATAGGGTAGAAAATAATAATAGCATAGTAGTCTACTCTATACAAGTCTTGGGTTTATATTGACTTGAAAATCCAAATTAAGTTGCACTTCCTAAGCTTCCTATAATTGTTGTACTGATCAAATAGGCAAATACATCCAATAAATATTAAATTTTATAAAGTTTTACATTTATGTGTTCAAGTTTATTAAATGTACTCGATAGAGAATATCTTTAAACAGGAATTAGCACATAATTCTAGAAACTGAAGTACTGAACAATTCCACTTACAATTTTGGGCAAATATTTTAAGGTGTCATCTAATACATTTCTCCATATATACCAAAAAAGTGATTCCAACATTCTCGTGTTCCAACATGTGTCAGCAGAAATGAATTGTATATGAACCGTGTAAACACTATGTGATAGAACAATTACTCTTCCAGGACTCTTCATTATAGAGGACCTTGTACAGGGGGCCAACGATGTGTACAGGGTGATTATAGCATTATTTGTAACCATAATCATAGAACCAGCTTAATTTCAAAAGCATATTGAAAGAGTTAAATAAATATTCTTAAAAAAACAAAACCAAACCAAACTGCAGAAGTTACTCGTTGGAAGCAATTCAGAAAATAAAGATGGCATCTCGGGGATATCCAGGGGACCTATTTACCTGGTGAGTTCTTTTGCCCGGGTAGTGATGGCCTCTGAGTCCACCTTATGTCCTTGTGAGCTGGATATGACACAGAAGAAGAGAGAGTTGTAGAGACTTCATCCGCTTTTATGGTAGCGGTGGTGTAGAACAGAACAACGAAACCTTTACTTTCTAAAAGAGCAAAACTATGTCGTCCCTGGGTGGGCTCGAACCACCAACCTTTCGGTTAACAGCCGAACGCGCTAACCGATTGCGCCACAGAGACAGACGAGTACTAGATCCCTGTAAATGGCACAGAGAAGCCACACCCCTTCAACTTCAGGTGTGGCCACACGCCTTTCCCTGGACAGACACTGACTCGAATCCTCGGACAACCGAAGAAGGGCGTTGACACAGCTTGTTCGTTCCCCTGGGGAAGCCGGGCATCAGGCAATTCCGAAGCCAGAAGGGCAGCCGTTCATTCCCACCTCGCCTTACTCCATATTCGCCGCAGTTCTAGCGCCCTGAAGAAGCCCCGGGCTTAAGACGAGGAGAGCCTGAGGGAAACTGAGTGCCGGGTAGGCTCCGTGACATCCCCCCTTTTGCTTCACGGGCGATGTCCTCCCTACTCTGGTCCGCGGTCGGTAGGGCGGGAGCCGGAACCAGGGGGCGGGGAGGGTCTCTGCAAAGGGGCAGCAAACATGTGATTCTTCACCTGACGACATCAATGCTGGTAATCTACAGGAATGTTATACTCAGAGCAATACCCAAAGCGGGCAGTTGTTAACATCAATCACAAAATGCAGATCGCAAAGAGGAGGGGAAGAAGCCTGCGAGGTGGGGAGGAGGACAGCCAGGTTTCCCAGGAGGCTTGTGCAGAGGCACGTTCCTATTTGGGGGAGACAAAAATTGGTTTCTGTTTTGATTTGGTCGTCATGTATCAAAACTGAGAGGAAGGGACTGGAAAATTGAGTATTAAAGAAATACTGTGAATATCTGTATCATCTAGGAACAGCGCTAATTGGAATTATTTTATGTCCACATTGAAAAGGCAAGACAACTGGGTCCAGCTGGCAGTGTGGCGCGCCGTGATCGTATAGTGGTTAGTACTCTGCGTTGTGGCCGCAGCAACCTCGGTTCGAATCCGAGTCACGGCAGTTTTCTTTGCCTCTTCTGGCTGTCGCTCCCTTTTTCACTTTGCCTGGAAAAGCCCGCCTCTGAAGCTCCCATGGCACTCATCTCAAATTTCTCCATCCCGGTCTGAGTGGAAGGAAAGCAAAGCCTGCGGTTTCTCTTCAGTGGGACTCCGAAAGAGGGAAGCCCAGTAAGGAGTCTCTGGAGCTGGAACTGGTGGAACATCTTGTTTCTGTGTTACTCAAGATGTACAGGACTGCCAGAAAATTTCTCCCTGGACAGACACTGCGACAGACGAGGACTAGATCCTGTAAATGGCACAGAGAAGCCACCTTCAACTTCAGGTGTGGCCACACGCCTTCCCTGGACAGACACTGACTCGAATCCTCGGACAACCGAAGAAGGGCGTTGACACAGCTTGTTCGTTCCCCTGGGGAAGCCGGGCATCAGGCAATTCCGAAGCCAGAAGGGCAGCCGTTCATTCCCACCTCGCCTTACTCCATATTCGCCGCAGTTCTAGCGCCCTGAAGAAGCCCCGGGCTTAAGACGAGGAGAGCCTGAGGGAAACTGAGTGCCCGGTAGGCTCCGTGACATCCCCCCTTTTGCTTCATGGGCGATGTCCTCCCTACTCTGGTCCGCGGTCGGTAGGGCGGGAGCCGGAACCAGGGGGCGGGGAGGGTCTCTGCAAAGGGGCAGCAAACATGTGATTCTTCACCTGACGACATCAATGCTGGTAATCTACAGGAATGTTATACTCAGAGCAATACCCAAAGCGGGCAGTTGTTAACATCAATCACAAAATGCAGATCGCAAAGAGGAGGGGAAGAAGCCTGCGAGGTGGGGAGGAGGACAGCCAGGTTTCCCAGGAGGCTTGTGCAGAGGCACGTTCCTATTTGGGGGAGACAAAAATTGGTTTCTGTTTTGATTTGGTCGTCATGTATCAAAACTGAGAGGAAGGGACTGGAAAATTGAGTATTAAAGAAATACTGTGAATATCTGTATCATCTAGGAACAGCGCTAATTGGAATTATTTTATGTCCACATTGAAAAGGCAAGACAACTGGGTCCAGCTGGCAGTGTGGCGCGCCGTGATCGTATAGTGGTTAGTACTCTGCGTTGTGGCCGCAGCAACCTCGGTTCGAATCCGAGTCACGGCAGTTTTCTTTGCCTCTTCTGGCTGTCGCTCCCTTTTTCACTTTGCCTGGAAAAGCCCGCCTCTGAAGCTCCACATGGCACTCATCTCAAATTTCTCCATCCCGGTCTGAGTGGAAGGAAAGCAAAGCCTGCGGTTTCTCTTCAGTGGGACTCCGAAAGAGGGAAGCCCAGTAAGGAGTCTCTGGAGCTGGAACTGGTGGAACATCTTGTTTCTGTGTTACTCAAGATGTACAGGATCTTAAAGACCAGACAAAAAATTGTATCAGATAAGCGACTCCTCCCTAGACTTGTTTTGCCAGTTTTCTCTTGGCTCCTGGGAATCTCTCCTCCGAGATTTTTCAATCCTTGGCTATTCCCTCCCTAGTCATTGTAGTAACCTCTCTAGTGCCCTTCATTCTATACTCTCTAGGATTGTAAATGTCTGTCAGCAGCCACTCACTAGACACACGATATCCATCAGGACTGGACTACTGGAAGAACTTAACAATCACTGCATGCAAATGGTGAGAAGGTGACTACAGTACCCTCTGCTCTGATGAACCAACTAGTGGAGACAGTGAGCATGTGATTTACCTGACGACATCATGCTGGCAATCAACAGGAATGTTATAGTGACAGCATGACCCAGAGCTGGGAAATGTTAACATCAATCACAAATATAGATCAGACTTGAAAATTTCCTGAGCACAGGAACCTGTTTAGTCCTGCAGGCAAAAACTCCCTCAGCTTATTTTGCAAAACCAGTGAAACTTACTTTGAGCCATTTCTTGTTTATGCCTCTGAAAATCATCAACAAAACAGAACTGTTTGCCAAAATCGATAAGAGGAAAACACTTCACCAATTACCTATGATGAGGAAAACTAAGTTTTTAATATAACTGATCGTCGTGAAGAAGAAACAGCTACTACCTCCTAACTGTATAAGCTGCTCTGTAACAATATACCTCTCCACCTCTTTCCATAGTCTGTTGGTGTACTCCCAGTTCCTGAACTGTCTTTTGTGCACCACAAACCTTTGTTTAGTACTGTTTTGGTGACCTGGTGGCCGCAGCAACCTCGGTTCGAATCCGAGTCACGGCAGTTTTCTTTGCCTCTTCTGGCTGTCGCTCCTTTTCACTTTGCCTGGAAAAGCCCGCCTCTGAAGCTCCCATGGCACTCATCTCAAATTTCTCCATCCCGGTCTGAGTGGAAGGAAAGCAAAGCCTGCGGTTTCTCTTCAGTGGGACTCCGAAAGAGGGAAGCCCAGTAAGGAGTCTCTGGAGCTGGAACTGGTGGAACATCTTGTTTCTGTGTTACTCAAGATGTACAGGATCTTAAAGACCAGACAAAAAATTGTATCAGATAAGCGACTCCTCCCTAGACTTGTTTTGCCGGTTTTCTCTTGGCTCCTGGGAATCTCTCCTCCGAGATTTTTCAATCCTTGGCTATTCCCTCCCTAGTCATTGTAGTAACCTCTCTAGTGCCCTTCATTCTATACTCTCTAGGATTGTAAATGTCTGTCAGCAGCCACTCACTAGACAAACGATATCCATCAGGACTGGACTACTGGAAGAACTTAACAATCACTGCATGCAAATGGTGAGAAGGTGACTACAGTACCCTCTGCTCTGATGAACCAACTAGTGGAGACAGTGAGCATGTGATTTACCTGACGACATCATGCTGGCAATCAACAGGAATGTTATAGTGACAGCATGACCCAGAGCGGGGAAATGTTAACATCAATCACAAATATAGATCAGACTTGAAAATTTCCTGAGCACAGGAACCTGTTTAGTCCTGCAGGCAAAAACTCCCTCAGCTTATTTTGCAAAACCAGTGAAACTTACTTTGAGCCATTTCTTGTTTATGCCTCTGAAAATCATCAACAAAACAGAACTGTTTGCCAAAATCGATAAGAGGAAAACACTTCACCAATTACCTATGATGAGGAAAACTAAGTTTTTAATATAACTGATCGTCGTGAAGAAGAAACAGCTACTACCTCCTAACTGTATAAGCTGCTCTGTAACAATATACCTCTCCACCTCTTTCCATAGTCTGTTGGTGTACTCCCAGTTCCTGAACTGTCTTTTGTGCACCACAAACCTTTGTTTATTACTGTTTTGGTGACCTGGTGGTTTTGCTTCTGCTATATCTGGACTTTGACAGTGCCTCAACATTTTCATCTATCAGACTGGGCCAACAAAGGAATACTGTCATATTGTTGTTGTTCCCTGTGCCTGGATTTAGTGACAACTCTGTCAAATGCAGAATCATTAAAATTATTGTTACTGTCCACTGATTTATTTGTTAACAATCACTATCCAGATTTCTTTCACTTGTGTTAGGGAAATTAAATAGTTTTGTTCAGAGACAAAGCCGAGAAGGCCTCTGACCTTGGTTCTCACCTGCCTGGACACTGCCCTGACTGCCTGCTGAGTGCAAGGCTTGTAGCACCATAGATAAGATGGGGGACAAATCTTGGAAATGATGCACAACCAATCCATAAGTGATAAGACCTTCCTGGAGAAAGGGAAAAGTGACTCTAGTCAGAAGCAAGAAGACAGACCATCAGGGCACAGGTCTCTGGTGGTCTAGTGGCTAGGATTTGGTGCACCACCATGACTGGGGTTCAATTCCAAGTCAGGGAAGATTTTCGGCAGCATTTCATCCCCTACTGTGTGTTATACTCTTGTCCCTACACCAAGGAAAACCACAGTGGCTGATTCTCAGGACACATACGTCGTGCTTATCTTTTGGTCAGCCCTACTACGTCACCACACACAAGTGACTGTGGAGGGCTTCCCAGCATCTTGCTTAGGTTTACACGGAGGTTCAAGTCTCTTTGCAGCAGCTTGAAAATTTCCTGAGCACAGGAACCTGTTTAGTCCTGCAGGCAAACTCCCTCAGCAAAACCAGTGAAACTTACTTTGAGCCATTTCTTGTTTATGCCTCTGAAAATCATCAACAAAACAGAACTGTTTGCCAAAATCGATAAGAGGAAAACACTTCACCAATTACCTATGATGAGGAAAACTAAGTTTTTAATATAACTGATCGTCGTGAAGAAGAAACAGCTACTACCTCCTAACTGTATAAGCTGCTCTGTAACAATATACCTCTCCACCTCTTTCCATAGTCTGTTGGTGTACTCCCAGTTCCTGAACTGTCTTTTGTGCACCACAAACCTTTGTTTATTACTGTTTTGGTGACCTGGTGGTTTTGCTTCTGCTATATCTGGACTTTGACAGTGCCTCAACATTTTCATCTATCAGACTGGGCCAACAAAGGAATACTGTCATATTGTTGTTGTTCCCTGTGCCTGGATTTAGTGACAACTCTGTCAAATGCAGAATCATTAAAATTATTGTTACTGTCCACTGATTTATTTGTTAACAATCACTATCCAGATTTCTTTCACTTGTGTTAGGGAAATTAAATAGTTTTGTTCAGAGACAAAGCCGAGAAGGCCTCTGACCTTGGTTCTCACCTGCCTGGACACTGCCCTGACTGCCTGCTGAGTGCAAGGCTTGTAGCACCATAGATAAGATGGGGGACAAATCTTGGAAATGATGCACAACCAATCCATAAGTGATAAGACCTTCCTGGAGAAAGGGAAAAGTGACTCTAGTCAGAAGCAAGAAGACAGACCATCAGGGCACAGGTCTCTGGTGGTCTAGTGGCTAGGATTTGGTGCACCACCATGACTGGGGTTCAATTCCAAGTCAGGGAAGATTTTCGGGCAGCATTTCATCCCCTACTGTGTGTTATACTCTTGTCCCTACACCAAGGAAAACCACAGTGGCTGATTCTCAGGACACATACGTCGTGCTTATCTTTTGGTCAGCCCTACTACGTCACCACACACAAGTGACTGTGGAGGGCTTCCCAGCATCTTGCTTAGGTTTACACGGAGGTTCAAGTCTCTTTGCAGCAGCATGCAAACTCCTGATGCTTGCCACCAGGGCCACAGCTCTGAATAGACAGGAGAAGCCAAGCCCATGTCGGTGTCAGTTGGTGCCCTGGAGACACCCTCGTGGTAGGTGCTGGGCAGAGGTGCCTGGAGACAGTAACCTCCAGGGTTGAGAGGAAGGTGAATGATGGATCAGGTCCTCGAGGGTCCTTTGCAGAATTGGGGATGTAGGCAGCTAACATCAGTCAACTGACCAGAAGAGAGCAGCATGTGAAGCCTGTGCAGTGGAAACAGTTACACTCCTGCTTAAGCAAAACGTGTTTAAAAAAAAACACTGGTACATCAAAACAGTGCTAACCATTAAAATCAAATACTATAATTTCTACCACTGATGCTGCATTCAAACCTTGTACACACTGCCAGGCACTGGGCAAAACGCCGTTTTCCTTTTCCTTTGGACGTGCACTCTGAACACCTATTGGAATAAATGTCGGTCTACTGTGAGAGCCCAGGCACGTAAGGTGAACAGTGCCTCAGAAGCGGCAGGTGGAGTGTGTAGATGAGGGAGACAGCGCAGTGGCAGCGGGTCGGCGGGTTGGAAACCATGCTGAAAGGCGGTCAGTCTTGTGGGCCGGGCGCTGGGATATCCCGTGTGTCAGCCGAGCGGGAGTGGGCGGTCAGCGGCGTTCCGTGAGCTGCTTTGCTGAGTGTCGGTGTAGGGATGGGCGGCAGCACCGTGCCTGCGGGGAAGGTGCTCATACTTACGGGGCACGGGAGAGACTGTGGTCACAAAGGTAGTTGTTCCCAGGACGAGGCTCGTGTGTTGCACTCGAGATCTGCTGAGGCGGGGATCTGTGCTACTGGACGGCGCTCGCGCTCTCCCCCGAAATCCTGCGGTTCAGAGCAGACGACGTCTCTTCCGTGGTGCCTCGCTGCGCTCCGCTCCCCAGGTCCAGAGGGAGAGGCGCACCGCCAGCCAGCGCGCCGCTGCCTGGGAAATAGGGTCTGCACCCTCGTCTGCCCGGCTTTCCTATTTCGTGACCAAAGCGTCTGGATGCGTCCCGCGTCTTGAGCTCACGCCTCCTGTCTGTCCACAAGGGCCGCAGGCTGCCCGCCCTGCGCGTGTGGGTCGGCGCGCCCGGCCCCAGCCCGCTGGGCTCCGCGCTGGTCCCGGCAGTTCCCGCGGGCTGGCCGGGCGGGCATCTGCAGGACAAAAGCCGCGCCGCCCGGGTGTCGCGAATGCGAGGAAGGTGAATGATGGATCAGGTCCTCGAGGGTCCTTTGCAGAATTGGGGATGTAGGCAGCTAACATCAGTCAACTGACCAGAAGAGAGCAGCATGTGAAGCCTGTGCAGTGGAAACAGTTACACTCCTGCTTAAGCAAAACGTGTTTAAAAAAAAACACTGGTACATCAAAACAGTGCTAACCATTAAAATCAAATACTATAATTTCTACCACTGATGCTGCATTCAAACCTTGTACACACTGCCAGGCACTGGGCAAAACGCCGTTTTCCTTTTCCTTTGGACGTGCACTCTGAACACCTATTGGAATAAATGTCGGTCTACTGTGAGAGCCCAGGCACGTAAGGTGAACAGTGCCTCAGAAGCGGCAGGTGGAGTGTGTAGATGAGGGAGACAGCGCAGTGGCAGCGGGTCGGCGGGTTGGAAACCATGCTGAAAGGCGGTCAGTCTTGTGGGCCGGGCGCTGGGATATCCCGTGTGTCAGCCGAGCGGGAGTGGGCGGTCAGCGGCGTTCCGTGAGCTGCTTTGCTGAGTGTCGGTGTAGGGATGGGCGGCAGCACCGTGCCTGCGGGGAAGGTGCTCATACTTACGGGGCACGGGAGAGACTGTGGTCACAAAGGTAGTTGTTCCCAGGACGAGGCTCGTGTGTTGCACTCGAGATCTGCTGAGGCGGGGATCTGTGCTACTGGACGGCGCTCGCGCTCTCCCCCGAAATCCTGCGGTTCAGAGCAGACGACGTCTCTTCCGTGGTGCCTCGCTGCGCTCCGCTCCCCAGGTCCAGAGGGAGAGGCGCACCGCCAGCCAGCGCGCCGCTGCCTGGGAAATAGGGTCTGCACCCTCGTCTGCCCGGCTTTCCTATTTCGTGACCAAAGCGTCTGGATGCGTCCCGCGTCTTGAGCTCACGCCTCCTGTCTGTCCACAAGGGCCGCAGGCTGCCCGCCCTGCGCGTGTGGGTCGGCGCGCCCGGCCCCAGCCCGCTGGGCTCCGCGCTGGTCCCGGCAGTTCCCGCGGGCTGGCCGGGCGGGCATCTGCAGGACAAAAGCCGCGCCGCCCGGGTGTCGCGAATGCGAGGGAATTCGCTCGAAAGCCTTGCGCTCCACAGGCCGTTTGGGGCAGGGTCGGAAGGAGGCGCCTCTTCTAGCAGCGCCGAGGCCCGAGGCCGGCCTTCTCAAGGAGGTTCCCGGGGCTGGCGGGCGGTGTCCCTAGCCGCCTTGCACCCGGCTAGCCCGGGCCCCTTGGCCTCCTCCACCCCAGCCGCGTTCCTGCCGAGAGCGAGCGCTCCCTCCCGCCGCCCCTCGCCGCTCGGCCCCCAACCGTCAGAAATGACTTCGCCGCCTCTCCGGCACTCACGGCGGGGTTAGGTCAGTGCTTTCCTGCCACGGGAGCAGAGAGAACCTGCGGCGGCAGGCGGCAACCCGTTCCCTTGCTGGTTCTCTGGGCTCTGCCCATCGAGGGGCCCAGCTCAGGGCCCTCGGTCTTGCGAGGCCCAAGGAGCCGGTCAAGCTGACGTCTCTCCCACTGCTGCTCAAGAAGCAGCAATGTTTAAAAAAAAAAAAAGAAGAAGAAGAAGAAGCAGCAGCAGAAGAAGCAGCAGCAGCAGGAATGTCCTGTGGGGTCCGGAAGAGGGACCAGGACACTGGGCAAAGGACCCCTTAGGAGCAAAGCTTCTGTCAACCCTTTCTTCCCTCCAAGGGCTTTGGGGAGACGAGAAATATCCAGGATGATGCCCTCTTCAGCGTCCTGACTGAGAGAGGGGAGGAGGGCGTCTTCCAAGAAGACAAGCAGCACGGAAGCCTGTGGTTGCAGAGGGGCCCGTGGAGCAAGAGCCCCCTCCCTTCACGTGGGTTATCCAGCTGGCAGCCGAATCTCACCTTACTGAGGCAGCCCCTTTTCTCCCCTCCCCAGCTCCTGTTACAGCTTCCCTCCTCCTACTCCCTCCTCCCGTCGTCGTTTTCTGTCGTAGTGGTCTTTTGAGTGCCTGACTTCCTTTTGTGCCTTGGACCTCTTACCACTGCAGATAACACATTTCTTCGGGTAGTTCTGAACTTCAAATAAGGAAATGTATATAAGAGTGCAAGGAACGCTCAATAATTGTTCAGTCGCTCAGTCGTGTGTGACCCTTTGTGAACCCATGGACTGCAGCACGCCAGGCTTCCCTGTCCTTCACAATCTCTTGGAGTTTGAGCAAACTCATGTGCATTGATGCCATCCAACCATCTCATCCTCTGTCGTCCCCTGTCTCCTCCTGCCTTCAGTACTTCCCAGCATCAGGGTCTTTTCCAATGAGTCAGCTCTTCGCATCAGCATCAGTCCTTCCAATGAATATTCAGTCTTGATTTCCTTTAGGATAGACTGGTCTGATCTCCTTGCTGTCCTGGGCACTCTGAAGAGTCTCCTCCAGCACCACAGTTGGAAAGCATCAATTCTTCAGCACTGAAACTTCTTTAATGGTGACCTCTTATTTTTATCAGTAACATCATCTGAATCATCAGGCTTTTCTCTTTTGTAACAAATGCGTTTTCACTGTCTGAATATATTGATATACATTTCAAACTTACATATTTGTTGAATAATAAATTGGTCCTGTCATTTTATTATGAACAATGGTGTGCAGAAGAATATGCTTACCCACAGATCTTTGGTAATTCTGTAGGATGGAGACTGTTTTTTTGTTTGTTTGTTTGTTTTTTATCCAGAGGACAGTTTCAGGTAGAAAGATACAAACTGGCCAGCCAAACGGTGGCACTTGGAATTCTATTCTGTCACAACCCCAGGGTTCTGCAAAATTCCAGTTCTGACAACTTCTTGAAAAGCGTCTTTCGTTCAGGGCTGCCTTTGGATTTTAATTCTCATTATACTCCTCCTGCCAGAACCAGCACATATTCAAAATGAAGCAGTGAAAGATCTGGGATGAAAAGGACACATAAATTCATTGTACTGGCCGGGAATCAAACCCAGGTCCCCCACACATGAGGGGAGAACTCATGTGTGATGAGAACCACTGAACCACCAATACCTCTCTTACATCAACCCCTTATTGCTTTTTAGAGAGAATCTCCAGAGTGACCAAGACACTCTTGGCAGAAAAACAAAGAGGTTCCAAAACAGGCTTTCAACACTGTCTTTGGAAGATACAGCTCACAGACTAATAGTCATTGGAAGCAAAGGCTGGCCAGGATGGCCTACAATCAGGCAACAGCATAAAGTGGGAACATTCAAATGAAAATACCAAAATATTGACTTTATCAATTCACACCACAACTCAGAGAAAGGCTCTTTCCATCCATACAACAAACCCCTGAAGAAGAAACATCAGAAATACACCCAGAATCTCCCTTGTTTATGACCCTAGACCTTCAACTGTCAACTTCAAACTCTTACCTTAGAGAGTCTTAGAAAATAATCCAACTTTCTGGTTGGGTGGTGGGGTGAAATTTTAGTCTTTGAAAGGAATCAGATACATAGGCAGAATTACACTGGAATTAGAAGGAACAACAACAACAAAAAAAAAAAAAAGGAAGAAGAAGAAGAAGAAGGAATGGACCAGAATCAAAATAGAGATAATGACAAAACACACTATTTTTGGGTCCAAGAATAGTGAGTCCACTTTGTAACCATTATAACAATAGTATCTGTTGACTTTTCAAGGTATTCAAAACATTTGGAGGGATTGATATTATGTCATAATTATTCAAAGATTAATTAATATTGTTTGCAACCAGTGTTTGATTAAATGGAAGAATCTAGTCTCCTCAACTGGACTCTGTGTTGTACTGAGTTTTAGCATTTATGACTCTGGCATGCATGCATGCATTTTGGGTGTATGTAGTCTTTGGTGTTTGGGTTGTATAGGGAGTAGACTAACTTCTAGAAAAGTATTGATGGGTGAAATGTTAACATATTGATCCTCTGATGAAATTGAAATACAGAGTGATTTGTTTCCCTAATTTTCCCTGGAGAAATTATACAGAGGAAGGGAACCTGGGTGCAGAGGTGTTGGTGTCCCCACATGTTGGGACTTAGGAATCATTATGACTTTTTGAAAGATAGCAGCTGCAGATAATGCAATCATATTTCTCTTGCTGAGAAGCCAAGTTGGATGGAGGTGGAGTCAGAAACTTGGGCACAGCAAGGAAAACAATGATCACCTTGGCCTTGAAGAGATTTGGTTCTATCTGCCCTCTGCCCAACACCCAAGATTCACACCAGTTCTGGCCAACATGGTCTCATTTACCACCTCCATCAGCCAGATCTACATGTATTCCCACACCTCTTCCTAAACTGCAAACCTGCACTTTCGACTGACAACTCCTAATTCACAAGTCAATGCTTTCCATGCATTTCAGAGTCACAAATGCTAAAACTCAGCCCACCACTGAGTTCCCTGTCAGAATCACACACCACCCTCAGCTTCAACCATCTATAGTCAGACTCAGACACACTATCTCCCAAAGAGTAGTATGCACTGTCTTTCCAGTGTTTCTGTCAACCACCAGGATGACAGCCAAATCCATTCCTACCTTTACCTAGTGTGTTTATCTTCACCACCAGCCATGCTTTTGTCCACACCAGATCTTGCTAGCTTCTTTGTATATACTCTTTGTGGGGGTGGTGGGGTGGTGGTGGAGCATGCTAGGCTTTGAGTTTTATTTTGAGTGTGACAGTAGCCAAGTTGGGGTTGAACAGAACAGAGGTATGAGAGAACAGACTGGGGTGGGGGACAACAGAGGAGAAAAGAATTCAGTGAGAGACAAAGTGATAGGTAAGAAATAGATTTATTCAGATTCAGAGAAAAGCACACTCCACAGACAGAGTATGGACCATCGCAGGACAAATCCAGTGGCCTGTATATACTGCTTCCTCCTCCTGGTACACAAATTTATGTCCAGTATAACCTACAAATAGTGCTTAACATCATGGCATGCACCACTGGCTTACTGCCATTCTGTGTCTGCACTCTTTCACCCAACAAGTCTTACCTCCATAATACAATCAGATTACCAAAAAAAAAAAAAGAACAAACAGTCTCCCTACAGCCAGTCTCCTCAGCCTTTATCAATGACTCTGAATAGCCATAGGAGGAGAGAGTCTCAGTTGTCACCAGGATCTTCTGGAGTAACTCAGGGATGTGCCCAAGCACCCAGCCTCCCAAACAACCCCTGGGTCCTGAGTGCCTGTTTAGGGAAAGACCTGGTGTGTATCTCAAGGTTGGAAGGAGAGGGTTTGGAAGGCACCAAGGGATGGCAGGGCAAAGGGAATGAATGCATCCTCAGTGAGGAAATGAAGCACAGTGTTCTGATTTGAATGGCAGGACTCTGTGATGTTGCCCAATGGAAGCCTTCTATGCAAGCCTTTGCTCTAGATTTTTTTTTTCCAGTTTGTTCTGCATGTCTATTAAAGAGGGAGATCTGTTGTTTTCAGAACTCTTTTAAAACATCTTCCCTGAGACTTTTCCTAGAGAAACCTAACCCAGTAGTAACAAGCATTGGTGGTTCAGTAGTAGAGTTCTTGCCTCCCATGTGAGACACCCAGGTTCAGTTCCTGGCTGGTGCAGTAGCTTTCCAGTGTTTCTGTCAACCACCAGGATGACAGCCAAATCCATTCCTACCTTTACCTAGTGTGTTTATCTTCACCACCAGCCATGCTTTTGTCCACACCAGATCTTGCTAGCTTCTTTGTATATACTCTTTGTGGGGGTGGTGGGGTGGTGGTGGAGCATGCTAGGCTTTGAGTTTTATTTTGAGTGTGACAGTAGCCAAGTTGGGGTTGAACAGAACAGAGGTATGAGAGAACAGACTGGGGTGGGGGACAACAGAGGAGAAAAGAATTCAGTGAGAGACAAAGTGATAGGTAAGAAATAGATTTATTCAGATTCAGAGAAAAGCACACTCCACAGACAGAGTATGGACCATCGCAGGACAAATCCAGTGGCCTGTATATACTGCTTCCTCCTCCTGGTACACAAATTTATGTCCAGTATAACCTACAAATAGTGCTTAACATCATGGCATGCACCACTGGCTTACTGCCATTCTGTGTCTGCACTCTTTCACCCAACAAGTCTTACCTCCATAATACAATCAGATTACCAAAAAAAAAAAAAGAACAAACAGTCTCCCTACAGCCAGTCTCCTCAGCCTTTATCAATGACTCTGAATAGCCATAGGAGGAGAGAGTCTCAGTTGTCACCAGGATCTTCTGGAGTAACTCAGGGATGTGCCCAAGCACCCAGCCTCCCAAACAACCCCTGGGTCCTGAGTGCCTGTTTAGGGAAAGACCTGGTGTGTATCTCAAGGTTGGAAGGAGAGGGTTTGGAAGGCACCAAGGGATGGCAGGGCAAAGGGAATGAATGCATCCTCAGTGAGGAAATGAAGCACAGTGTTCTGATTTGAATGGCAGGACTCTGTGATGTTGCCCAATGGAAGCCTTCTATGCAAGCCTTTGCTCTAGATTTTTTTTTTCCAGTTTGTTCTGCATGTCTATTAAAGAGGGAGATCTGTTGTTTTCAGAACTCTTTTTAAAACATCTTCCCTGAGACTTTTCCTAGAGAAACCTAACCCATGACAGTAGTAACAAGCATTGGTGGTTCAGTAGTAGAGTTCTTGCCTCCCATGTGAGACACCCAGGTTCAGTTCCTGGCTGGTGCAGTAGCTTTTGGTCTGCTCTTCCCAAACAAAACACATGGTTTCTGGGTTGTTCTTAATCTTCACCAGTCTTTGAGGTGGTAAAGGAAGGAAAACACCAATAGTACAATCGTACATTTTAGAAATTGCCTGCAACATTTTATACTTTTTGCAGCTCTTGATGCCAGGAAGAGAGCATGTCTTTGAAGCCCCAACTGTGTCTGCCAAATCTCTTAAGTTTGGGATACTCAAAACTGAAACCATTGTTACTATTGTCCTTTCTCCTATCCTACCCTTAGACAGAATCACTCTTTGAGTAGGGATCAAGAAATGAAGATCACTGAAGTACAGTAGCTGTGGCAGAAGTGTCAGGGGCTCAGGGAGAAAGACTCTTGCAGACGAATTCCTTCGGAGATACAGAAGTTGAGGAGTGCAGCCTCTGACCTTCCCGGGGAGTAAGGTCCGAGTTCCAAGGTCTTGGTAAAATTGTTCCTTGCCTGGTCCAAGGATATTGACCATAGAAAGGGAGAGAGCTGGCCTAAAAAGCTCTCTTATGCATTAGCCAGGAATTGAACCCAGGTCTCCCACGTGGGAGGTGAGAGTTCTACCACTAAACCACCAATGCCTCTTACTCTGACCTTGGGTTAGGTCTTCTCAGGAAAAATCTAAGGAAGGACTTTCTTAAAAATGAGTTCTGATAACAACAGATCTTCAATAGACACGCAGAATAAAATGAAAGCAAACAAAAAAACCTAGAGTAAAGGCTTGCCTAAGGAGGCTTCTATCAGGCAACATCACAGAGTCCTGCCATTCAAATCAGAACACTGTGCTTCATTTCCTCACTGAGGATGCGTTCATTCCCTTTGCCCTCCCATCCCTTGGTGCCTTCCAAACCCTCTCCTTCCAACCTTGAGATACACACCAGGTCTTTCCCTAAACAGGCACTCAGGACCCAGGGGTTGTTCGGGAGGCTGGGTGCTTGGGCACATCCCCGAGTTACTCCAGAAAATCTGGGTGACAACTGAAACTCCTTCCTCCTGGGGCTCCTTGGAGTCATTGAAAGAGGCCAAGAGTCAAATGGTCTTGCTTTTAAACTCTCATGTTTGAACAAGACCTACAAAAGGATGAATAAGTGAAAACTTCACTCCAAGATTTTTTTTTGCCTTTTGTCCCACTGTCTTTGGCCACTTGAGGAGGGAATACTGGAGAAGAACATTAAGCTTTGATTCTGGGTAGATGCTGGACTGGTACTCTTCCATCCATCCACCGTAAAGCTCTTTTACCCTTTACTTTGTCTGATATTCTTATATTTGCATTATTCCTTTTTTACTCTAGTGTCTTGATTCACTTCCTGCTTCTTGGGAGAGAATTCATAAATGCAGGAAGGCCTTTGTCAGAAAATACCTTTAATAAATAAAGAAAACTCTGGTCCTGGGGAGATTTGAGAAATTCTCTGGCATCTTCCAAACTTTTGCATAATTGATAAATCCTCTGAGAAACAGGAGAAAGCCTAGAACCAGGAACACCCACCAGAGCCAGCCAGTACTGATCATCAAAATATCTGGGGAAGTAAGTGGAAAACTTGGCAATCAGGATCCACTTAATTAGAGAGAGACCGAATCCTGAAATGGCCCCATACCTTCCTGCAGCTGAAGTGGTCAGGCAAAAAGACAGGGAAAACCCAATCCAGTTAAAGAGGAATGCCATGAAGAAAGTTAACATGAAAATCCCATCATTTCCTATCCTCATCTCAGGATCATCAAACTCCTCCCGACCTGAAATCTTCGATAACAACAGATCTTCAATAGACACGCAGAATAAAATGAAAGCAAACAAAAAAACCTAGAGTAAAGGCTTGCCTAAGGAGGCTTCTATCAGGCAACATCACAGAGTCCTGCCATTCAAATCAGAACACTGTGCTTCATTTCCTCACTGAGGATGCGTTCATTCCCTTTGCCCTCCCATCCCTTGGTGCCTTCCAAACCCTCTCCTTCCAACCTTGAGATACACACCAGGTCTTTCCCTAAACAGGCACTCAGGACCCAGGGGTTGTTCGGGAGGCTGGGTGCTTGGGCACATCCCCGAGTTACTCCAGAAAATCTGGGTGACAACTGAAACTCCTTCCTCCTGGGGCTCCTTGGAGTCATTGAAAGAGGCCAAGAGTCAAATGGTCTTGCTTTTAAACTCTCATGTTTGAACAAGACCTACAAAAGGATGAATAAGTGAAAACTTCACTCCAAGATTTTTTTTTGCCTTTTGTCCCACTGTCTTTGGCCACTTGAGGAGGGAATACTGGAGAAGAACATTAAGCTTTGATTCTGGGTAGATGCTGGACTGGTACTCTTCCATCCATCCACCGTAAAGCTCTTTTACCCTTTACTTTGTCTGATATTCTTATATTTGCATTATTCCTTTTTTACTCTAGTGTCTTGATTCACTTCCTGCTTCTTGGGAGAGAATTCATAAATGCAGGAAGGCCTTTGTCAGAAAATACCTTTAATAAATAAAGAAAACTCTGGTCCTGGGGAGATTTGAGAAATTCTCTGGCATCTTCCAAACTTTTGCATAATTGATAAATCCTCTGAGAAACAGGAGAAAGCCTAGAACCAGGAACACCCACCAGAGCCAGCCAGTACTGATCATCAAAATATCTGGGGAAGTAAGTGGAAAACTTGGCAATCAGGATCCACTTAATTAGAGAGAGACCGAATCCTGAAATGGCCCCATACCTTCCTGCAGCTGAAGTGGTCAGGCAAAAAGACAGGGAAAACCCAATCCAGTTAAAGAGGAATGCCATGAAGAAAGTTAACATGAAAATCCCATCATTTCCTATCCTCATCTGGTCAGGATCATCAAACTCCTCCCGACCTGCAAACTCCTCATCCCTTCCAGGAACCAAAGGAATAGTAGTTTCAGCTTTGGCTCTCTCAGCTTCTTCATAACTGGGCAGTGTGGTAACCACATTGTACGATGGGGGCTTTGGAAACCCAGACTCGTCTTTGTAGTCAAAATATGCCACACTCTCTGCAGAGATGCTGCTGTAGGGTGGAGGAGCATCCCCTGTGGCCTTTTCTCGCTCTACAGACTCTTCATTCTGCAACTGCTGGTACTGGTTGCCGCAGACCCGCTCCACCGCCGCCAGCGCCGCCAACGCCAATGCCATGGCGCAGCCGGCTTGCAGGGAAGGAGGGCGAGCGAGCAAGCTTAAGGGACGCCGGCGCTGCGGTCTGGGGGCATCGGGAAGCCTACTGGGACGCGCCTCGGGTGGGTCTCAGTGGCCGACGCTGCCAGACCAACCGCTCTCCTCAGGCTGTGCTTCTGAGCATCTTTTTTAAGTTCCTAAAAAAGTCCAAGGATCACAAAGACCTGCTTTCAAGCTCTTGTGTCTTATAGCGACTACACAAAGAGTGTAAGTCAGAATTTCACCCCAAGGTTTATTCCCTTCACCATACCACACCATACCTTTCCCATCTCCTTCCCAGATTTTGATGTATCTTCAACACTGAAGCTCTATCCAAGGTCTTTCTACCATCTTACATTACAGCAAAACTTTAGAGGAGACAAATAACACTAGAAACATCTGGTATACAAAAAATGTAAAAGTGAAATAAAATCATACAAATGAATCTAATCCCCTTTTCAAAAAAAAAGAGCAATTGTTCTTGATCATTGTATTCTCTACCCTTTTCAATTGCTCATATGAAAATATGTCTTTAGAAGACAGTCAAGTAAATTGTGGTTTTATTATAACACAATTAATGTCAAAATCAAAGTGGACACATCAAACATTCTGTTCCAACAGTCAGGAAAGTCTCTCCAGAGAAAACTTCTGAACTGAGACCTGATGAATGAGAGTGAGTTTGAAGAGTGAAGAGGGAGTTGTGAAAGGCCTCCTCTGTAGAAAGAAAAAGAGTTCCTGAAAAGGAAAAGAGTTCCTGACAATGTCAAATTACTTCACTATTGTTCAACTTGGGAACTGGTGAGAGATATTCCTGTGATGAGGTAGGGGAGAAGAAGAGTATATGTCGTAGAGGTAGTAAGACATTTTAGTGAAGGAATATGAGGACACTCAGTGGCTTTAGGCAGACTTCATCTCCAGATTTAGGTTGCAGAAAGGTCAGTCAGGATACAGTGTAGCAAATGGATTGGTGTAGAACAAAATTGGCTGTATGGAGGCTGTTGTTTTGTTTTTGTTTGTTTGTTTGTTTGTTTTAAATCTGGCTGTATTATGGAGGTAAGAGTTGCTGGGTGGAAGAGTGCAGGCACAGAGTGGCAGTAAGGCAGTGGCGCACGTCCTGAAGCTAAGACCTATCTGTTGGTTACACTAGACATAAACTTCTGGACAAGGAGGATGAGAGAGTAAAGAGATCTAACAAGAGAGCTAACATGATTTGATTTGGACCAGAGGGTGGCTGGTGGTGAGGGTAAATGCGCTAGGTAAGGACAGGAACAGATTTGGGTGTTGGCATGGTGACTGAATTCACCTGCAATATGGGAGACCTAGGTTTAATCCATGGATTGGGAAGATGCCCTCAGTGAATTTCTTGCACAGTGGTATAGTCAGAAAGAGCCTTTTTCAGAGTTGTGGTGTGAGCTGATAAAGCCAATATTTTGATAATTTCCTTTGAATATTCACACTTTATGATGGTGCCTGATTGTAGGTCTTCTTGGTAAGTCTTTCAGTCTGTGAGCTCTGTCTTCTAAAGACAAAAGTGTAAGTCTATTTTTCAAACCTCTTTGTTTCCCAAGGGAGGACAAATTGGTTGCTTTGGATTTCTTCCTGGAGAACCCTGACTAGCTCAGGAGAGAGCGCATTGGTGGTTCAATGGTAGAATTCTCGCCTCCCATGCGGGGACCTGGGTTCGATTCCCGGCCAATGCATCACGTTTATGATTGTTTTCCATCCTGGATTCCGAGCATTAATGTCAAAATCAAAGTGGACACATCAAACATTCTGTTCCAACAGTCAGGAAAGTCTCTCCAGAGAAAACTTCTGAACTGAGACCTGATGAATGAGAGTGAGTTTGAAGAGTGAAGAGGGAGTTGTGAAAGGCCTCCTCTGTAGAAAGAAAAAGAGTTCCTGAAAAGGAAAAGAGTTCCTGACAATGTCAAATTACTTCACTATTGTTCAACTTGGGAACTGGTGAGAGATATTCCTGTGATGAGGTAGGGGAGAAGAAGAGTATATGTCGTAGAGGTAGTAAGACATTTTAGTGAAGGAATATGAGGACACTCAGTGGCTTTAGGCAGACTTCATCTCCAGATTTAGGTTGCAGAAAGGTCAGTCAGGATACAGTGTAGCAAATGGATTGGTGTAGAACAAAATTGGCTGTATGGAGGCTGTTGTTTTGTTTTTGTTTGTTTGTTTGTTTGTTTTAAATCTGGCTGTATTATGGAGGTAAGAGTTGCTGGGTGGAAGAGTGCAGGCACAGAGTGGCAGTAAGGCAGTGGCGCACGTCCTGAAGCTAAGACCTATCTGTTGGTTACACTAGACATAAACTTCTGGACAAGGAGGATGAGAGAGTAAAGAGATCTAACAAGAGAGCTAACATGATTTGATTTGGACCAGAGGGTGGCTGGTGGTGAGGGTAAATGCGCTAGGTAAGGACAGGAACAGATTTGGGTGTTGGCATGGTGACTGAATTCACCTGCAATATGGGAGACCTAGGTTTAATCCATGGATTGGGAAGATGCCCTCAGTGAATTTCTTGCACAGTGGTATAGTCAGAAAGAGCCTTTTTCAGAGTTGTGGTGTGAGCTGATAAAGCCAATATTTTGATAATTTCCTTTGAATATTCACACTTTATGATGGTGCCTGATTGTAGGTCTTCTTGGTAAGTCTTTCAGTCTGTGAGCTCTGTCTTCTAAAGACAAAAGTGTAAGTCTATTTTTCAAACCTCTTTGTTTCCCAAGGGAGGACAAATTGGTTGCTTTGGATTTCTTCCTGGAGAACCCTGACTAGCTCAGGAGAGAGCGCATTGGTGGTTCAATGGTAGAATTCTCGCCTCCCATGCGGGGGACCTGGGTTCGATTCCCGGCCAATGCATCACGTTTATGATTGTTTTCCATCCTGGACTTTTCACTATGATTTGCTGGCTCCACATGCAGGTTCGATTGTGTCGTGTGACCACAAAAAATAAGATGAGAGCTAAATTATGAAGGCAGACTGGAGCAGAAGGTACTTATTCAGGAGTTGTGGGAACTGGGACATTGCAGAGCCGTAGCGCTGTGATGGAGTAACATTTGGCGCGCCCGCAGCCACCTCGCTGGCCAGTTTGTACTTTTCTGCCTGCAACTGTCCTCTGGATAAAAAGACAATCTCCATACTACAGAACTGCCAAGGATATGTAGGTAAGGATACTCTTCTGCACACCATGTTCTTAATAAAATGGCAGGACCAATTTATTATTCAACAAGTATGTAAGGTTGAAATGTGTATCAATAACTTTTGACAATGAAAATGCAATTGATACAAGAGGCAATCCTGATGATTCAGATAATGTTACTGATAAAAAATAGGAGGTCACCATTATTGAACAATCGTGGCACTCTTACATACATTTCCTTATTTGAAGTCCAGAATTACCCGAAGAAATGTCTTATCTGCGGTGGAGGTGAGAGGTTCCGAGGCACAAAAGGAAGCTGGGTACTAAGGTGTAACAGGAGTTGCGGAGGGGAGGAGGAGGCCTCAGCCAGGTGAGATTCGGCAACCACAGTCCTGTTGGCATGGTGACTGAATTCACCTGCAATATGGGAGACCTAGGTTTAATCCATGGATTGGGAAGATGCCCTCAGTGAATTTCTTGCACAGTGGTATAGTCAGAAAGAGCCTTTTTCAGAGTTGTGGTGTGAGCTGATAAAGCCAATATTTTGATAATTTCCTTTGAATATTCACACTTTATGATGGTGCCTGATTGTAGGTCTTCTTGGTAAGTCTTTCAGTCTGTGAGCTCTGTCTTCTAAAGACAAAAGTGTAAGTCTATTTTTCAAACCTCTTTGTTTCCCAAGGGAGGACAAATTGGTTGCTTTGGATTTCTTCCTGGAGAACCCTGACTAGCTCAGGAGAGAGCGCATTGGTGGTTCAATGGTAGAATTCTCGCCTCCCATGCGGGGACCTGGGTTCGATTCCCGGCCAATGCATCACGTTTATGATTGTTTTCCATCCTGGACTTTTCACTATGATTTGCTGGCTCCACATGCAGGTTCGATTGTGTCGTGTGACCACAAAAAATAAGATGAGAGCTAAATTATGAAGGCAGACTGGAGCAGAAGGTACTTATTCAGGAGTTGTGGGAACTGGGACATTGCAGAGCCGTAGCGCTGTGATGGAGTAACATTTGGCGCGCCCGCAGCCACCTCGCTGGCCAGTTTGTACTTTTCTGCCTGCAACTGTCCTCTGGATAAAAGACAATCTCCATACTACAGAACTGCCAAGGATATGTAGGTAAGGATACTCTTCTGCACACCATGTTCTTAATAAAATGGCAGGACCAATTTATTATTCAACAAGTATGTAAGGTTGAAATGTGTATCAATAACTTTTGACAATGAAAATGCAATTGATACAAGAGGCAATCCTGATGATTCAGATAATGTTACTGATAAAAAATAGGAGGTCACCATTATTGAACAATCGTGGCACTCTTACATACATTTCCTTATTTGAAGTCCAGAATTACCCGAAGAAATGTCTTATCTGCGGTGGAGGTGAGAGGTTCCGAGGCACAAAAGGAAGCTGGGTACTAAGGTGTAACAGGAGTTGCGGAGGGGAGGAGGAGGCCTCAGCCAGGTGAGATTCGGCAACCACAGTCTTCCGTGCTGCTTGTCTTCTTGGAAGACGCCCTCCTCCCCTCTCTCAGTCAGGACGCTGAAGAGGGCATCATCCTGGATATTTCTCGTCTCCCCAAAGCCCTTGGAGGGAAGAAAGGGTTGACAGAAGCTTTGCTCCTAAGGGGTCCTTTGCCCAGTGTCCTGGTCCCTCTTCCGGACCCCACAGGACATTCCTGCTGCTGCTGCTTCTTCCTTTTTTTTTTTTTTTTAAACATTGCTGCTTTTTGAGCAGCAGTGGGAGAGACGCCAGCTTGGCCGGCTCCTTGGGCCTCGCAAGACCGAGGGCCCTGAGCTGGGCCCCTCGATGGGCAGAGCCCAGAGAACCAGCAAGGGAACGGGTTGCCGCCTGCCGCCGCAGGTTCTCTCTGCTCCCGTGGCAGGAAAGCACTGACCTAACCCCGCCGTGAGTGCCGGAGAGGCGGCGAAGTCATTTCTGACGGTTGGGGGCCGAGCGGCGAGGGGCGGCGGGAGGGAGCGCTCGCTCTCGGCAGGAACGCGGCTGGGGTGGAGGAGGCCAAGGGGCCCGGGCTAGCCGGGTGCAAGGCGGCTAGGGACACCGCCCGCCAGCCCCGGGAACCTCCTTGAGAAGGCCGGCCTCGGGCCTCGGCGCTGCTAGAAGAGGCGCCTCCTTCCGACCCTGCCCCAAACGGCCTGTGGAGCGCAAGGCTTTCGAGCGAATTCCCTCGCATTCGCGACACCCGGGCGGCGCGGCTTTTGTCCTGCAGATGCCCGCCCGGCCAGCCCGCGGGAACTGCCGGGACCAGCGCGGAGCCCAGCGGGCTGGGGCCGGGCGCGCCGACCCACACGCGCAGGGCGGGCAGCCTGCGGCCCTGGTGGACAGACAGGAGGCGTGGACTCAAGACGCGGGACGCATCCAGACGCTTTGGTCACGAAATAGGAAAGCCGGGCAGACGAGGGTGCAGACCCTATTTCCCAGGCAGCGGCGCGCTGGCTGGCGGTGCGCCTCTCCCTCTGGACCTGGGGAGCGGAGCGCAGCGAGGCACCACGGAAGAGACGTCGTCTGCTCTGAACCGCAGGATTTCGGGGGAGAGCGCGAGCGCCGTCCAGTAGCACAGATCCCCGCCTCAGCAGATCTCGAGTGCAACACACGAGCCTCGTCCTGGGAACAACTACCTTCGTGACCACAGTCTCTCCCGTGCCCCGTAAGTATGAGCACCTTCCCCGCAGGCACGGTGCTGCCGCCCATCCCTACACCGACACTCAGCAAAGCAGCTCACGGAA
Organism: Tragulus kanchil; assembly: GCA_022376925.1. Taxonomy (NCBI): domain Eukaryota; kingdom Metazoa; phylum Chordata; class Mammalia; order Artiodactyla; family Tragulidae; genus Tragulus; species Tragulus kanchil. Next base: position 82,879,541 of record JAIOJX010000032.1, on the reverse strand, counting down.
CGCCGCTGACCGCCCACTCCCGCCCGGCTGACACACGGGATATCCCAGCGCCCGGCCCACAAGACTGACCGCCTTTCAGCATGGTTTCCAATCCGCCAACTCGCAGTCACTGAGGTGTCTCCTCATCTACACACTCCACCTGCCGCTTCTGAGGCTCCGTCCACCTCACGTGCCTGGGTTTTCACAGTTAACGCACACTTATCCCAAGTGGGTTGAGCGTTCAAAGGAAAAGGGGAAATGTGCCCAGTGTTCCTGGTACAGTGTATATGGTTTGAACGCAACAGCCGTGGTAGAAATTGTAGGTTTTGATGGTGGTAGGTAGCATCATTTTGATGTACTGGTGTTGACTTGTACTCCTACCTTCTGCTTGAGGACAGTGTAACAGTTTCCCTACAGGCTGCTTCGAGTCAGTTGACTGATGTTAGCTCCCTACACCGCTTAATCTGCAAAGGGGACAGACCCACCGCTCACCTTCTTCTCAACTTTCCAGTGGACAGAAAGGAGGCGTGGCTCAAGACCAGGACACATCCCAACCTTTGGTCAAGAAATAGGAATGCGGGGCTGATGGGAGTGCATCCCCAATGGCAAAGAGCAGGGGTTTGCCTGCTGCCGCAAAGGGGCTTTAGGGCTGTGTAAACCTGAGCAAGATACTAGCAAGCCCTTCAAAGCCACTTGAGAGTGGTGATGTGGTAGGGCTATAAGTGTGACCTATGTTCCCTGAGAATTGGGGCTTTTCTCAAAGCGGGGGGCACAGCACAAGTCGGGGATGAAAGGCTGTTCAAAGATGTTCCCTGACCAGGAATCGAACCCAGACTGCGGTGGTGAAAGCGCCGAATCCTAGCCACTAGACCACCAGGGACCTTATATTTATTTTTTCTCGCTTCTGACTAAAGTTACTTTTCCCTTCTTCCGGGAGTCCTGGGCTCCCAGAAGGGGTCTTTTGTCATTTCCAGAAATCCTTTCCTACGTCCTTTCGCTCTACTGCTTCCTCCAGAAAAGGCCCCCGCAGGCGACGCACCCAACTCCCGAAAGGTCCGCCTAGCCGGCAAGTTTGGAGCAGATTGCATCATTTCGGCCGCACCTCAGAACTGGCCTGGTGATCCGCCGTTACAAGGCGCCCCCAAGTGAATAGTAAGCCGCTGGGGCCCAGGAAACTGGTGAGGGGCGGACAGGGGCTAGAGAAGGTGGGAGGGGATGTGCCCCAGGTAAGAAGGAGCCACGCACCGAGACTCGACATTCTGCATGGTTCGAGAGGGTACAGGTGGACGCAGCAATGGAGATGGGTTAGATGGAAAACGCTTTTAGACACGGCTCCAAGGCCCTGAACTAGATTCTGGATCTAAAGTCACGCAATCCTCGAATGGGCTTTCTCGGTTAACCCATCTCGTGTTCCCCAGTTCTGCGTAAAGAACAACTGCAGTCTCCTGAGGGTTCCCTGAGTTGCAAAAAGTTTTGGCTCAAGAATTAGAGGAATGAGAACATAGACAAAGAACAGCAGTCGTACAGGAGGACCGGTAACAACTTTCACAATCAATCTGCCGTATACAAGCGTCTCAGGACTCGTAGATTCTCCCTGAAGGACACAAGTAACAATGTTTGACACATATTCGAAGCTGTTTTCACAGAACCCAAATGGCAGTACTTGAACTTCTCAAGGCACAATTTCCAGGCATTTCCATGATGCAATTAACTGAATTTTTAAATTTTCCCTACTGCTCTTATTTGAAGAAAGGATGAATCAGGTGTGGAGAATATATGAAAACCATTACACTAAGGAAAGCAAGTATTGTTGATACTCTCATTTTTCTCCCATGCACCCCTTAAAATTCATCACACTCTCCCAAGGAGGGTCACCAGGTTGGGCCCATTTTACTTTTAATGCACAGTTGGAATCTAAGAAGAGTCTCAGAGGTTCACAGATGAATATTTGAAGTACAATACTTCTACTTAAGCATGCAATCCAAAAAGAAGCTGATGTGTGCCTTGTCTACAGAAATAAAAGAGAAAGAAGAATTATGTATAAATGAATGGAAAATATCAAAAGATAGGGTGTCTGCTATTTCCATCAAAGTCCCTCTTCGCTGGATATCCTCATCAGTGTCTTCTTTTCCCCCAAAATTAGACATCAAGGGCCAGACCTTAAGATCAGTTTTCAGGCTCTAGGCTATTATTGCCTCTCTGCATCCTTCCTTCCTCCTAATCTTCTTTTATGCCCACAAAACAAGAAAAAGCTCTCTGACAGCCTCCAGTTTTCAACATCACACCAGATGATCAATTGTGCAAATTAGGTACCCTCCATGGGAGTATCTCTCCCTAGAAAGAAGAGAAAATTGGCAAATAGTACATAATACAAAGCTTTGTACTTCCCACAACTAGAAGCTACTAAAGAAAACTTTGTCTTGATCAAATAACTGAAAAGTGAGCTGACTTCCCACTGCTTCCTCACCCCCCTTCACCATTACCAACCCTTAACCTGCCCCAACCCCATATCAGGAAGTGTGTACTGTTTTGCATCTTGTAGATCTTCCTTGCACAGTTTTGGCTCAAGAATTAGAGAAATGAGAACATAGACAAAGAACAGCAGTCGTACAGGAGGACCGGTAACAACTTTCACAATCAATCTGCCGTATACAAGCGTCTCAGGACTCGTAGATTCTCCCTGAAGGACACAAGTAACAATGTTTGACACATATTCGAAGCTGTTTTCACAGAACCCAAATGGCAGTACTTGAACTTCTCAAGGCACAATTTCCAGGCATTTCCATGATGCAATTAACTGAATTTTTAAATTTTCCCTACTGCTCTTATTTGAAGAAAGGATGAATCAGGTGTGGAGAATATATGAAAACCATTACACTAAGGAAAGCAAGTATTGTTGATACTCTCATTTTTCTCCCATGCACCCCTTAAAATTCATCACACTCTCCCAAGGAGGGTCACCAGGTTGGGCCCATTTTACTTTTAATGCACAGTTGGAATCTAAGAAGAGTCTCAGAGGTTCACAGATGAATATTTGAAGTACAATACTTCTACTTAAGCATGCAATCCAAAAAGAAGCTGATGTGTGCCTTGTCTACAGAAATAAAAGAGAAAGAAGAATTATGTATAAATGAATGGAAAATATCAAAAGATAGGGTGTCTGCTATTTCCATCAAAGTCCCTCTTCGCTGGATATCCTCATCAGTGTCTTCTTTTCCCCCAAAATTAGACATCAAGGGCCAGACCTTAAGATCAGTTTTCAGGCTCTAGGCTATTATTGCCTCTCTGCATCCTTCCTTCCTCCTAATCTTCTTTTATGCCCACAAAACAAGAAAAAGCTCTCTGACAGCCTCCAGTTTTCAACATCACACCAGATGATCAATTGTGCAAATTAGGTACCCTCCATGGGAGTATCTCTCCCTAGAAAGAAGAGAAAATTGGCAAATAGTACATAATACAAAGCTTTGTACTTCCCACAACTAGAAGCTACTAAAGAAAACTTTGTCTTGATCAAATAACTGAAAAGTGAGCTGACTTCCCACTGCTTCCTCACCCCCCTTCACCATTACCAACCCTTAACCTGCCCCAACCCCATATCAGGAAGTGTGTACTGTTTTGCATCTTGTAGATCTTCCTTGCACATTTTCTAGCCCTTTAGGTAAATGGACATTTGTTCTCTCGGAAGGTACAATAGAGGATCTGTGGCCAGAAAGGAGCAGCCAGTACATGTGAGGGACCACAGCAAAAGGAGAGGAAGTGACTGACATATCTGACTTGGGTGATGGTTACACAGGTTATTACATGTTGCAAAATGTATCATTTGGTGTGGAAAAGAACAGAAAGAAAACTTGCTCTGACTAGAAGTGTTATTACCGCCCCCTATGGACCAGCAAAGTGCAAGTGGCATCAGGGTTCACAAATAGAAAATGGACCAGGTTGAGAGACTTGAAACTGACTCATACAAGGTCAATAAGTGAATGAGTTTTCAAGAAAAGCAGTTCAATGGGGAAAGGAAATGGGCTCAATATTGGGGGTGGGGCAGCTTTATTTCCACTAGCTTTGTCTGTAGTGATGTTTCCTAAGGTCCACTTGACTCCGCACTCCAGGATGTCTGGCTCTAGGTGAGTGATCACACCTGGCTCTAGGTCATTTAAAAAAAATTTTTTTTGGTACAGTTCTGTGTATTCTTGCCATCTCTTCTTAATATCTTTTGCTTCTGTTAGGGCATTGGGAAGCATCACTATGATGCATCACTACACAGCATCACTACAAAGTTAGTGGAGGTGATGGAATTCCAGCTGAAATTTCCAATCCTAAAATATGATGATGTTAAAGTGCTGCACTCAATATTCCAGCAAAACTGGAGAACTCAGCAGTGACCACAAGACTGGAAAAGGTCAGTTTTCATTCCAATCTCCAAAAAGGGCATTGCTAAAGAATGTTCAAACTACCTCACAATTGCACTCATTTCACACACTAACAAGGTCACGCTCAAAATCCTTCAAGCTGGTTTTAACGCTTTATGCCAACAAGAAAAAGCTCTCCACTGCTTCTTGCTTCCCATGGGAGTATCTCTCCCTAGAAAGAAGAGAATTGGCAAATAGTACATAATACAAAGCTTTGTACTTCCCACAACTAGAAGCTACTAAAGAAAACTTTGTCTTGATCAAATAACTGAAAAGTGAGCTGACTTCCCACTGCTTCCTCACCCCCCTTCACCATTACCAACCCTTAACCTGCCCCAACCCCATATCAGGAAGTGTGTACTGTTTTGCATCTTGTAGATCTTCCTTGCACATTTTCTAGCCCTTTAGGTAAATGGACATTTGTTCTCTCGGAAGGTACAATAGAGGATCTGTGGCCAGAAAGGAGCAGCCAGTACATGTGAGGGACCACAGCAAAAGGAGAGGAAGTGACTGACATATCTGACTTGGGTGATGGTTACACAGGTTATTACATGTTGCAAAATGTATCATTTGGTGTGGAAAAGAACAGAAAGAAAACTTGCTCTGACTAGAAGTGTTATTACCGCCCCCTATGGACCAGCAAAGTGCAAGTGGCATCAGGGTTCACAAATAGAAAATGGACCAGGTTGAGAGACTTGAAACTGACTCATACAAGGTCAATAAGTGAATGAGTTTTCAAGAAAAGCAGTTCAATGGGGAAAGGAAATGGGCTCAATATTGGGGGTGGGGCAGCTTTATTTCCACTAGCTTTGTCTGTAGTGATGTTTCCTAAGGTCCACTTGACTCCGCACTCCAGGATGTCTGGCTCTAGGTGAGTGATCACACCTGGCTCTAGGTCATTTAAAAAAAATTTTTTTTGGTACAGTTCTGTGTATTCTTGCCATCTCTTCTTAATATCTTTTGCTTCTGTTAGGGCATTGGGAAGCATCACTATGATGCATCACTACACAGCATCACTACAAAGTTAGTGGAGGTGATGGAATTCCAGCTGAAATTTCCAATCCTAAAATATGATGATGTTAAAGTGCTGCACTCAATATTCCAGCAAAACTGGAGAACTCAGCAGTGACCACAAGACTGGAAAAGGTCAGTTTTCATTCCAATCTCCAAAAAGGGCATTGCTAAAGAATGTTCAAACTACCTCACAATTGCACTCATTTCACACACTAACAAGGTCACGCTCAAAATCCTTCAAGCTGGTTTTAACAGTAAATGGACTGAAAACTTCCAGATGTACAAGCTGGATTTAGAAAAGGCAGAGGAACCAGAGGTCAAATTGTCAACATTCCATTGTATTATAGAAATCGTAAGAGAGAATTCCAGAAAAACAACTGCTTCAATGACCACACTAAAGCATGATAAAATTTTTATCTGGTCTTTAAGATCACAACAAACCATGGATAATTCTTAAAGAGATGGGACTACCAGACCACCTTACCTGTCTCCTAAGAAACCTGTATGCAGGTCAAGAAGCAACAGTTAGAACTGAACATGGAACAATGAACTGGTTCCAGATTTGGAAAGGAGTATGTGAAGGCTGTACATTGTCACCCTGCTTGTTTAACTTATATGCAGAGTATACCAAAATGCTGGTCTGGATGAAGCACTAGCTGAAATCAAGATTGCTGAGAGAAATATCAATAACCCCAGGTATACAGACGACACTACCTGCAGAAAGAGAAGAGGAACTAAAGAGCCTTTTGATAAAGGTAAAAGAGGAGAGTGAAAAAACTGGTTTAAAACTCAATATTGAAAAACTAAGATCATGGCATCTGATCCTATCACTTCATGGAAACTAGATGGGCAAACAATGGAAACAGTGACTGTGGAGGGTGACTGCAGCGAAGACACTTGCTCCTTGGAAGAAAAGCTATGACAAACATAGAGTATTGAAAAGCAGAGATGTTACTTTGCCAACAAAGGTCTGTATGGTCAAAGCTATGGTTTTTCCAGTGGTCATGTATGGATTCGAGAGTTGGAGCATAAAGAAGGCTGAGTGCTGAAGAATTGATGCTCTTGAACTTTGGTGTTGGAGAAGACTCGAGAGTCCCTTCCTCTGCAAAGAGATCAAACCAGTCAATCCTAAAGGAAATCAACCCTAAATATTCATTGTAAGGACTGATGCTGAAGCTGAAGCTCCAATACTTTGGCCTTCTGATATGGAGAGCCAACTCACTGGGAATGACCTTGATATTGGGAAAGATTGAGTGAAGGAGGTGAATGAGGCAAAAGAGAAGAAGATGGTTTAAGAGTTGAGGTCATTGTTAAGAAAGCCAGATATCTCAAATTAACAAATTTAGCATTTTTCTAAGTATGGAGAGATGCAAGTGTCTGGACTCACTGAAATCTCTCCTTTCACTTGCACCTCACCTCTTTGCTTTCTGCCATTAAAGTGGTATCATCGCATATCTGAGGTTGTTGATATTTGTCTAGGCAATCTTGATTCCAGCTTGTGAATGATCCACCCTGGCATTTCACTTGATGCACTCTGCAAGCAAGTGAAATAAGCAGGGTGACAATACACAGCCTTGAGGTACTCTTTTCCCAATTTTGAACTTTATTGTACCTAGGTTTAAATGAATAAGACCTTATTATATCTGTTGTAAGGAAGGTAACTTGGTATCTTGAAAATTTAAAGTAAATGTAATAAGAGCTTTGTGTAAGCTCTTTACAATAATTATGTTTTAGCGATGTCTACTTAAAACGATCTTAACATATATTTGGTAAAGTCCTAGAGTGGTGCTAACTAAACTGATGGAAGTAAATTAATTAACTAGATAGTTTCAAAAAATAAGATACTGGGGCTTCCCTGGTGGTCCAGTGGATAAGGACACCACCTTGCACTGCAAGGGGCGCCGGTTCGATCCCTGACCTGGGAAGGTCCCACGTGTAGTGGAGCGGCTGGACCAATGTGTCCAATTACTGAGCCGGAGCTCTGGAGCGCATGCACCCAGAGCCGGTGCTCTACAACAACAGAGGCCACTGCGATGGGAGGCCCACACAGGACAAAGAACAAAGATGGATGGAAATAGATAAGTGAAAGACCAATAGAACTGGCCCGCCCACCACCCCCGCCAAAAAAAAAAAAAGAAGATACTGAGATGTCAATTACAAAATAAACTAAGGTATATAGGAACATTAATTAAAAATGTTTGAAATAAATTAGTTGGATGAATATGTAAGAAAAGAAGGAAGCACTAGAAAATCAACACACCCTGGGAGTGGATCATGGCATTAAGCTCCTCCCAGACCTCTGGCGTGGCTCTCCCGCCTGTCTCCATGAGAGCAAGCAATGAGCTTACCTCTCCTCAAGACCCAGGGCCTTTATTACCCCCATGACTGGTGCTTCACCCCTACTTCCCTTCCATCACCTCCTGGGGTTCCAAGACAACGTCATGGATGAGCCAGACACAGATACTGGGAATCTTAGAGGGTCTTGGCAAGAAAACTGAAAGTATTAGTTGCTCAGTCATGTCAAGCTTTTTGTGACCCCATGGATTGTGATCCTTCAGACTCCTCAGTTCATGGGATTAAAGTGGTATCATCGCATATCTGAGGTTGTTGATATTTGTCTGTTGATTCCAGCTTGTGAATGATCCACCCTGGCATTTCACTTGATGCACTCTGCAAGCAAGTGAAATAAGCAGGGTGACAATACACAGCCTTGAGGTACTCTTTTCCCAATTTTGAACTTTATTGTACCTAGGTTTAAATGAATAAGACCTTATTATATCTGTTGTAAGGAAGGTAACTTGGTATCTTGAAAATTTAAAGTAAATGTAATAAGAGCTTTGTGTAAGCTCTTTACAATAATTATGTTTTAGCGATGTCTACTTAAAACGATCTTAACATATATTTGGTAAAGTCCTAGAGTGGTGCTAACTAAACTGATGGAAGTAAATTAATTAACTAGATAGTTTCAAAAAATAAGATACTGGGGCTTCCCTGGTGGTCCAGTGGATAAGGACACCACCTTGCACTGCAAGGGGCGCCGGTTCGATCCCTGACCTGGGAAGGTCCCACGTGTAGTGGAGCGGCTGGACCAATGTGTCCAATTACTGAGCCGGAGCTCTGGAGCGCATGCACCCAGAGCCGGTGCCCTACAGCGACAGAAGCCACTGCGATGGGAGGCCCACACAGGACAAAGAACAAAGATGGATGGAAATAGATAAGTGAAAGACCAATAGAACTGGCCCGCCCACCACCCCCGCCAAAAAAAAAAAAAGAAGATACTGAGATGTCAATTACAAAATAAACTAAGGTATATAGGAACATTAATTAAAAATGTTTGAAATAAATTAGTTGGATGAATATGTAAGAAAAGAAGGAAGCACTAGAAAATCAACACACCCTGGGAGTGGATCATGGCATTAAGCTCCTCCCAGACCTCTGGCGTGGCTCTCCCGCCTGTCTCCATGAGAGCAAGCAATGAGCTTACCTCTCCTCAAGACCCAGGGCCTTTATTACCCCCATGACTGGTGCTTCACCCCTACTTCCCTTCCATCACCTCCTGGGGTTCCAAGACAACGTCATGGATGAGCCAGACACAGATACTGGGAATCTTAGAGGGTCTTCGGCAAGAAAACTGAAAGTATTAGTTGCTCAGTCATGTCAAGCTTTTTGTGACCCCATGGATTGTGATCCTTCAGACTCCTCAGTTCATGGGATTCTCCAGGGACCTAACCTGCAGGCCCCACAATGGAAGTCCAGAGTCTTAACCACTGAACTGAAAAGGAACCTATGGGACTTCCCTGGTGGTCCAGTGGTTGAGAATCCACCTGCCAATGCAGGGGATACAGGTCTGATCCCTGATTTGGGAAGATTCCAGTTCCACTGGCAACTGCTGCAGAAGCTGGTGCACCTAGAGCCCTTTTTCTGCAGCACGAGAAGCCTACACACCACAACAAAGAGGCACCCCCACTGTCTGCGACTAGAGAAAAACCCCACGTAGCAACGAAGATCCAGCTGTGCCAGAAAGAAAGAAATAAAGTTTAAAATGAAGAAGAAGAAAAAAAGTTTGAAATAAACATAAGTGAAATTTTCAATGAGAGAAATTGGATTTTGAAGAACAGGAGTGCACGTAAAGGCCAGTTGTGACCTGGATTTGAAAGGAACCGGTTTCCCCGGCCTCCTAAATGTTCTGTTCTCCGCACTGAACGCTGTTCCATGAGAAAAGGTACACAGGCTGCCGCCGACGGCCAGATCGTGCTGCGCAGGACAAAGGTTAGGCAGGCAGCCGAGCGCGCGGGTCCCCGACACTCGGGGGCTGAGAGAACAGGAACAGGAGGCGGACTCGACTTCCGCCGGAGGGCGCCGGCCGCGCGGATTGGCCTGGCCGGACGGCGTGGGAGGAGGCCGGAGCGGCCTGGGGCGGGGCGTGGGGCGTGGAGGGAAGCGCTGATTGCGGGAGAGTTGGCGGAAGGGGCGGGTGTATGTAAATCTGCGAGCGACTCGACTAAAAGGGGCAGGCTCCTCCAGACCTCTGGCGTGGCTCTCCGCCTGTCTCCATGAGAGCAAGCAATGAGCTTACCTCTCCTCAAGACCCAGGGCCTTTATTACCCCCATGACTGGTGCTTCACCCCTACTTCCCTTCCATCACCTCCTGGGGTTCCAAGACAACGTCATGGATGAGCCAGACACAGATACTGGGAATCTTAGAGGGTCTTCGGCAAGAAAACTGAAAGTATTAGTTGCTCAGTCATGTCAAGCTTTTTGTGACCCCATGGATTGTGATCCTTCAGACTCCTCAGTTCATGGGATTCTCCAGGGACCTAACCTGCAGGCCCCACAATGGAAGTCCAGAGTCTTAACCACTGAACTGAAAAGGAACCTATGGGACTTCCCTGGTGGTCCAGTGGTTGAGAATCCACCTGCCAATGCAGGGGATACAGGTCTGATCCCTGATTTGGGAAGATTCCAGTTCCACTGGCAACTGCTGCAGAAGCTGGTGCACCTAGAGCCCTTTTTCTGCAGCACGAGAAGCCTACACACCACAACAAAGAGGCACCCCCACTGTCTGCGACTAGAGAAAAACCCCACGTAGCAACGAAGATCCAGCTGTGCCAGAAAGAAAGAAATAAAGTTTAAAATGAAGAAGAAGAAAAAAAGTTTGAAATAAACATAAGTGAAATTTTCAATGAGAGAAATTGGATTTTGAAGAACAGGAGTGCACGTAAAGGCCAGTTGTGACCTGGATTTGAAAGGAACCGGTTTCCCCGGCCTCCTAAATGTTCTGTTCTCCGCACTGAACGCTGTTCCATGAGAAAAGGTACACAGGCTGCCGCCGACGGCCAGATCGTGCTGCGCAGGACAAAGGTTAGGCAGGCAGCCGAGCGCGCGGGGCCCCGATACTTGGGGGCTGAGAGAACAGGAACAGGAGGCGGACTCGACTTCCGCCGGAGGGCGCCGGCCGCGCGGATTGGCCTGGCCGGACGGCGTGGGAGGAGGCCGGAGCGGCCTGGGGCGGGGCGTGGGGCGTGGAGGGAAGCGCTGATTGCGGGAGAGTTGGCGGAAGGGGCGGGTGTATGTAAATCTGCGAGCGCAGGGGCTGCTGGTTCGTCCGGTGGTGCAAAACCACGGTGCGTTGTCCCGTGGCGTGGGAGAGAATGCGGGCCATTTGGTGTGTGCTGCGTGGATGCGACGTGTGGAAGGTGTCGGGTGTGTCGGCGATGGCGGCAGTGGGGCGAGCGTGTGCGAAAAGTGGCGTGTGCGTGAGGTTGGGGCGGCGTTGGGGGTGGACAGCTCATACTTACCTGGCAGGGGAGATACCATGATCACGAAGGTGGTTTTCCCAGGGCGAGGCTTATCCATTGCACTCCGGATGTGCTGACCCCTGCGATTTCCCCAAATGTGGGAAACTCGACTGCATAATTTGTGGTAGTGGGGGACTGCGTTCGCGCTTTCCCCTGTAATTTTCTTGGTTAAAGGTCAGAAAAATAGGTGATGGGTTTTAATTCGTGTATCTTAAGGTGGTAGTCAGTAATCTTAACTGTGGTTAGCTTTTTCTATTATGGGAGAACAGTGTAGCGGTTTTTATTTTAATAAAATCATGATGTAGATATGAGCAAAGAAGACTTTAATGTTTGTATGCAGCTTACGAGTAGATGATTTAATTTTTGACTGGTCAGCTGCATTATTTTCTGGCTACCCCCAGTGGTATTTGGTTTGTGGGTTCCGTTCTCTCTTCGGTTTTTCTCCCTTTGAGGTTTTTTCTCAGGCATTTTTATTACCTTCATACTTTTCTTTCCAGTTAAAAGTAATTTTCATTTTTTTCCTTACGTGAAAACAATGAAGGAAACCTCAGGCCCAGTGGCCTCTTGCCAACCCCTTTCGCAAGATGTCGTTTTCTCACTTTTGATTCATAAAGTCTTTCTGGGAAACAAATTACTTAGCCAAAGACACTGCGGGTGCTGCGCAGGACAAAGGTTAGGCAGGCAGCCGAGCGCGCGGGCCCGACACTGGGCTGAGAGAACAGGAACAGGAGGACTCGACTTCCGCCGGAGGGCGCCGGCCGCGCGGATTGGCCTGGCCGGACGGCGTGGGAGGAGGCCGGAGCGGCCTGGGGCGGGGCGTGGGGCGTGGAGGGAAGCGCTGATTGCGGGAGAGTTGGCGGAAGGGGCGGGTGTATGTAAATCTGCGAGCGCAGGGGCTGCTGGTTCGTCCGGTGGTGCAAAACCACGGTGCGTTGTCCCGTGGCGTGGGAGAGAATGCGGGCCATTTGGTGTGTGCTGCGTGGATGCGACGTGTGGAAGGTGTCGGGTGTGTCGGCGATGGCGGCAGTGGGGCGAGCGTGTGCGAAAAGTGGCGTGTGCGTGAGGTTGGGGCGGCGTTGGGGGTGGACAGCTCATACTTACCTGGCAGGGGAGATACCATGATCACGAAGGTGGTTTTCCCAGGGCGAGGCTTATCCATTGCACTCCGGATGTGCTGACCCCTGCGATTTCCCCAAATGTGGGAAACTCGACTGCATAATTTGTGGTAGTGGGGGACTGCGTTCGCGCTTTCCCCTGTAATTTTCTTGGTTAAAGGTCAGAAAAATAGGTGATGGGTTTTAATTCGTGTATCTTAAGGTGGTAGTCAGTAATCTTAACTGTGGTTAGCTTTTTCTATTATGGGAGAACAGTGTAGCGGTTTTTATTTTAATAAAATCATGATGTAGATATGAGCAAAGAAGACTTTAATGTTTGTATGCAGCTTACGAGTAGATGATTTAATTTTTGACTGGTCAGCTGCATTATTTTCTGGCTACCCCCAGTGGTATTTGGTTTGTGGGTTCCGTTCTCTCTTCGGTTTTTCTCCCTTTGAGGTTTTTTCTCAGGCATTTTTATTACCTTCATACTTTTCTTTCCAGTTAAAAGTAATTTTCATTTTTTTCCTTACGTGAAAACAATGAAGGAAACCTCAGGCCCAGTGGCCTACTTGCTTGCCAACCCCTTTCGCAAGATGTCGTTTTCTCACTTTTGATTCATAAAGTCTTTCTGGGAAACAAATTACTTAGCCAAACAGAAAAGGCAGGACCATGGTCGGGAAGGACTGTCGCCCCCTCGTGGCTACCTTGGGCAGGGCACTGAGATCCCCTCGGGCCCAGACGCCTCTAGACGGGTGCTGGAAATGGAGTGGGAATAGAAGTGGGTTGATACTTAGAGGAGTAGGTCCAAAGAAAACTATAAAAAGCATAGGATTCAGATCGAGTATCTAGGTCATTGAAAGTAAAAGCAGTACGTCCTACTCTTTTCTCCCCCAAAGTGGGAGGCTTCCTTGCTCAAATATGAAATATCTGAACCACGACCAGTTAATTTTTAGTGCCTTCGAACTGTGGTGTTGGAGAAGACTATTGAGAGTCCCTTGGACAGCAAGGAGGTCAAATCAGTTAATCCTAAAGGAAACCAGTCCTGAATATTCATTGGAAGAACTGAGGCTGAAGCTCCAATACTTTGGCCACCTGATGCAAAGAGGTGACCCTGATGCTGGGAAAGATTGAAGGCAGGAGGGGAAAGAGACGACAGAGAATGAGATGTTTGGATGGCATCATCGGCTCAATGAACATGATTCTGAGTCAGCTCTGGGAGATTGTGGAGGAAAGGGAAGCCTGTGCAGTCCACTGGGTTGCAAAGAGTCAGACACAACTGAGGGACTGAAGAACAGCAGCAGGGAACAAAGTGTACCAAAGAGGTTAATAGGATGGCTAGGAAGCGAGCAGTGGCCACGGATTGAAAAACTCTCCAGAGCAGAGATTCCCAGGAGCCAAGAGAAAACCGGCAAAACAAGTCTAGGGAGGAGTCGCTTATCTGATACAATTTCTTATCTGGTCTTTAAGATCCTGCACATCTTGAGTAACACAGAAACAAGACGTTCCACCAGTTCCAGCTCCGGAGGCTCCTTACTGGGCTTCCCTCTTTCGGAGTCCCACTGAAGAGAAACCGCAGGCTTTGCTTTCCTTCCACTCAGACCGGGATGGAGAAATTTGAGATGAGTGCCATGCGGAGCTTCAGAGGCGGGCTTTTCCAGGCAAAGTGAAAAAGGGAGCGACAGCCAGAAGAGACAAAGAAGACTGCCGTGACTCGGATTCGAACCGAGGTTGCTGCGGCCACAACGCAGAGTACTAACCACTATACGATCACGGCATGCCACCGACCTCGCTTCTGCTAGAGCATTTGCTCTTACATTGAGGATGTAAATTCATTCCAATTACTGTGCTATTCTTGGACGATATCCAAGTATTCATAGTCTTCTTTCTTTCATGCCCGCTCTCCGTTTCCCTGTCCCTTACTCTCAATTTTAATACATGATGATCAAACCAAACGACATTAAACCAGAAACCAATTCTGGTCTTCCCCAATCCAGCTTTTGCCGGTGCACGAGTCTCCTGGGAAGCCTGGTTGTCCTCATCCCCACCTGGCTGGCTTCTTTCCCGCTTCTTCGCGTTTGCCCCTTTGGATAGACCCTCCCCATTCCCTGGTTCAGGCTCCTGCCCCACCGACCCCGGACAAGCGGAGGGTGGGCAATGCCAGCGAAACAAACTGGGAACCGTCACAGAGCCCAACGAGCTTTCAGCTTCCCTCCGGCCCTCCGTGATTCAGGCCCGGGGCGTCTCCAGGACGCTCCAGCTAAGGCTGTTGGGGAGCAAGGCGCGACAGGGATGCTCGGCTGCCCTTCTGCCTTCAGAATCGCCCTACGTCCGGCTTCCCCACCGGAAGGGACGCTCTGCGTGGATGCCACCTCACTGGTTGCTTGAGGCTTTGAGTCATTGCCACTATCCAGAGAAAGAGGAATGACTGTATCTGAAGGCATGTTTCTTCTCTCTAGTATTTATAGAGGGTCAAGGCCTATCAGTCTCTGTGGCACAATCACTTAGTGCGTTCGGTTGTTAAGTGGAAGGTTGGTGGTTCGAGCCCACCCAATTTTAGAAAAAGGCTCCCTCTACCACAACCGTCTTGTCTCCTGTGTCTTGTCAGCTTCACAGGGACATAAGGCAGAGATCGTCACCAACCGGACTAACTAGGAGGTAACTAGGAAAGTGTCCCCTTGGGTATCCCCAGATGTCATCGTTTCTTTCTTTCTTTCTTTTTTTTTTAAAAAGATTTATTTATTTATTTATTTTGAGGGGGATTGGGGAGGGAGGGGAGCAGGCAGGCTACTTCCATTGGTCTTTCATTTATCTATTTTCATTCATCTTTGCTCTTTGGCCCGTGTGGGCCTCCCATCACGGTGGCTTCTGTTGTCTCAGAGCACCGGCTCTGGGCACATGCGCTCCAATGCTCCGGCTCGGTAATTGGATACATCAGTCCAGTCGCCCCGCGGCTCGTGGGATCTTCCCAGGCCAGGGATTGAACAGGTGACCCTTGCAGTGCAAGGCGGTGTCCTTATCCACTGGACCACCAGGGAAGCCCCATCGTTACTTTCTTTTTTTTTTTTTTTTTAACTTTTATTTATTTTTGGCTGTGCTGGGTCTTTGTTGATGTGTGGGTTTAGCTGCTCTGCGGTATGTGGGATCTTCCCGGGTCAGGGCTCGAACCTGTGTCTCCTACATTGGCAGATGGGTTCTTATCCATTGAGCCACAAGGGAAGCCCCTATCCTTACTTTCTGAGTTGCTTTTTTTTTTTTTTGCCACTTGTATTGATCTTCCCATCGCAGTGGCCTCTCTTGTCTCAGAGAACCAGCTCCGGGCGCATGCTGCTCCGTGGCACATGGGATCTTCCCAGGCCAGGGATTGAACCAAGGTGGTGTCCTTACTCACTGGACCACCAGGGAAGCCCGCTTTAAAAAAAAAAACAAAAAACAAAAAAAACCTTTTTTTTTACTTTTAACTTTTGCAGAGTTTTGTTGTTTACAGATATGTATGTTCCCAGGTTAGTCACAGGTATATCCCACCCCTCCCAACCATCACACAGCACCCTTGAAGGATCTCCTTTTCTCACAGAGCAATGACTATAGCTATTTTCTACACATATGATAGTACAGGCCTTTATGCTACTTCCTTTATTCCTCTCACCCACCGTACCTTCCCCACAATGTCCATATATCCACTGTCCATGTCTGTCTTTCCGTTGCTTCACTGCATGTGCCATCATCACCATCCTACTACGTTCCATATATGTGTTAGTATATTGTATTTGCCCTTCTCTTTCTGACTGACTTCACTTTTTATGATATGTTCTAGGTCCAGCCACCTCATTAGGGCTGATTCTTCTGCATTTCTCTTTACAGCTGTGTAGTATTCCATTGCATATATGTACCAGAGCTTTTGGATCCATTCGTTCATCGATGGGCATCTAAGGTTGCTTCCATGTTCTAGCTATTGTATAGAGAGCTGCAATGAACATTGGGGTACAGGTGCTTCTTTCAGATTTGATTTCATGTGGGTATAAGCCTAAGAGTGGGATTGCTGGGTTGTATGGTGCTTTTATTTTTAGTTTTTAAAGAAATCTCCATACTGTCTTCCATGGAGGTTGTATCAATTTACATTCCCACCAGCAATGCAGGAGGGTTCCCTTTTCTCCACACCCTCTCCAGCATTTATTGTCTGTCGATTTGTGGATGATGGCCATTCTGACTGGCGTGAGGTGATATCTCATTGTAGTTTTGATTTGCATTTCTCTAATTATAAGTGAAGTTGAGCATCATTTCATGTGTTTTTGGGCCATCTGTATGTCCTCTTTGGAGAGGTGTCTGTTTAGGTCCTTTTCCCATTTTTTGATTGGGTTGTTCATTTTTCCGGTGCCGAGTTGTCTGAGTTGTTTGTAGATTTTGGAGATTAATTCTTTGTCTGTTGTTTCATTTGCTATGATTTTTTCCCATTCTGTGGGCTCTCTGTTCAGCTTTTTTGTGATTTCTTTTACTTTTAACTTTTGCAGAGTTTTGTTGTTTACAGATATGTATGTTCCCAGGTTAGTCACAGGTATATCCCACCCCTCCCAACCATCACACAGCACCCTTGAAGGATCTCCTTTTCTCACAGAGCAATGACTATAGCTATTTTCTACACATATGATAGTACAGGCCTTTATGCTACTTCCTTTATTCCTCTCACCCACCGTACCTTCCCCACAATGTCCATATATCCACTGTCCATGTCTGTCTTTCCGTTGCTTCACTGCATGTGCCATCATCACCATCCTACTACGTTCCATATATGTGTTAGTATATTGTATTTGCCCTTCTCTTTCTGACTGACTTCACTTTTTATGATATGTTCTAGGTCCAGCCACCTCATTAGGGCTGATTCTTCTGCATTTCTCTTTACAGCTGTGTAGTATTCCATTGCATATATGTACCAGAGCTTTTGGATCCATTCGTTCATCGATGGGCATCTAAGGTTGCTTCCATGTTCTAGCTATTGTATAGAGAGCTGCAATGAACATTGGGGTACAGGTGCTTCTTTCAGATTTGATTTCATGTGGGTATAAGCCTAAGAGTGGGATTGCTGGGTTGTATGGTGCTTTTATTTTTAGTTTTTAAAGAAATCTCCATACTGTCTTCCATGGAGGTTGTATCAATTTACATTCCCACCAGCAATGCAGGAGGGTTCCCTTTTCTCCACACCCTCTCCAGCATTTATTGTCTGTCGATTTGTGGATGATGGCCATTCTGACTGGCGTGAGGTGATATCTCATTGTAGTTTTGATTTGCATTTCTCTAATTATAAGTGAAGTTGAGCATCATTTCATGTGTTTTTGGGCCATCTGTATGTCCTCTTTGGAGAGGTGTCTGTTTAGGTCCTTTTCCCATTTTTTGATTGGGTTGTTCATTTTTCCGGTGCCGAGTTGTCTGAGTTGTTTGTAGATTTTGGAGATTAATTCTTTGTCTGTTGTTTCATTTGCTATGATTTTTTCCCATTCTGTGGGCTCTCTGTTCAGCTTTTTTGTGATTTCTTTTACTGTGCAAAAGCTTTTAAGTTTCATTCGGTCCCACATGTTCATTTGTCTTTTTAGTTCCACTATTCTAGTAGGTGGGTCAGAGATCTTGCTTTGATTTATGTCCTTGAGGGTTTTTGCCTATATTCTCCTCTAAAAGTTTGATGGTTTCTGGTCTTGCATTTAGGTCTTTAATCCATTTTGAGTTGATCTTTGTGTATGGTGTCAGGGAATGTTCCAACTTCATTTTTTTGCATGTAGCTGTCCAATTTTCCCAGCACCATTTGTTGAAGAGGCTGTCTTTGTCCCATTTTATAGGTTCACCTCCTTTGCCAAAAATAAGGTACCCACAGGTGCGTGGGTTTATCTCTGTGTTCTCTATCTTGTTCCATTGGTCTATATTTCTGTTTTTGTGCCAGTACCATACTGTCTTGATGACTGTTGCTTTGTAGTAGAGTCTGAAATTGGGGAGGCTGATTCCTTCAGCTCCATTCTTATTCCTCAGGATTGCTTTGGCTATTCGAGGTCTTTTGTGTTTCCATATGAACTGTCTTATTCTTTGGTCTAATTCTGTGAAGAGTGTCATTGGTAGTTTGATAGGGATCGCATTGAATCTATAGATGACATTTGGTAGTATGGTCATTTTCACAATATTGATTCTTCCGACCCAGGAACATGGAATATCTCTCCATTTGTTTAAGTCTTCTTTAATGTCTCTCATGAGTGTCTTGTAATTTTCTGTGTACAGTTCTTTTGTTTCTTTAGGTAGGTTTATTCCTAGATATTTGATTCTTTTGGTTGCAGTGGTGAAGGGGATTGCCTCTTTGATTTCATTTTCTGATTTTTCATTGCTTGTGTATAGGAATGCCAGTGATTTCTGTATATTGATTTTGTATCCTGCGACTTTGCTGAATTCGCTGATTAGCTCTAGTAGTTTTGTAATAGTGTCTTTGGGATTTTCTATGTATAATATCATGTCATCTATGAATAGAGAGAGTTTCACCTCTTCCTTTCCAATCTGGATTCCTTTTATTTCTTTCTCTTCCCTTATTGCTGTTTCTAGAACTTCCAGAACTGTGTTGACTAATAGTGGTGAAAGTGGATATCCTTGTCTTGTTACTGAACTTAGAGGAAATGCTTTGAGTTTTTCACCATTGAGAATAATGTTCGCTGTGGTCTTCTCATATATGGCTTTCACTATGTTGAGATAGGTTCCTTCTATGCCCATTTTTTGAAGAGTTTTTTATCATAAATGGGTGTTGTACTTTGTTGAAGGCTTTTTCTGCATCTATTGAGGTTATCAAGTGATTTTTTTCTCTCAATTTGTTGATATGGTGTATCACATTGATTGATTTGTGGATATTGAAGAATCCTTGCATGCCTGGGATGAACCCAACTTGATCATGATGTATGAGCTTTTTGATGTGTTGTTGAATTCTGTTTGCTAGGATTTTGTTGAGGATTTTGGCGTCTAAATTCATCAGTGAAATTGGCCTATAATTTCCTTTTTTGTGTTGTCTTTGCCTGGCTTTGGTATTGGGGTGATGGTGGCCTCATAGAATGTGTTTGGAAGTGTTCCTTCTTGAGCAATTTTTTGAAAGAGTTTTAGAAGGACAGGCATTAGCTCTTCTTTAAATGTTTGGTAGAATTCGCCTGTGAAGCCATCTGGCCCTGGGCTTTTATTTTTGGTAGTTTGATAGGGATCGCATTGAATCTATAGATGACATTTGGTAGTATGGTCATTTTCACAATATTGATTCTTCCGACCCAGGAACATGGAATATCTCTCCATTTGTTTAAGTCTTCTTTAATGTCTCTCATGAGTGTCTTGTAATTTTCTGTGTACAGTTCTTTTGTTTCTTTAGGTAGGTTTATTCCTAGATATTTGATTCTTTTGGTTGCAGTGGTGAAGGGGATTGCCTCTTTGATTTCATTTTCTGATTTTTCATTGCTTGTGTATAGGAATGCCAGTGATTTCTGTATATTGATTTTGTATCCTGCGACTTTGCTGAATTCGCTGATTAGCTCTAGTAGTTTTGTAATAGTGTCTTTGGGATTTTCTATGTATAATATCATGTCATCTATGAATAGAGAGAGTTTCACCTCTTCCTTTCCAATCTGGATTCCTTTTATTTCTTTCTCTTCCCTTATTGCTGTTTCTAGAACTTCCAGAACTGTGTTGACTAATAGTGGTGAAAGTGGATATCCTTGTCTTGTTACTGAACTTAGAGGAAATGCTTTGAGTTTTTCACCATTGAGAATAATGTTCGCTGTGGTCTTCTCATATATGGCTTTCACTATGTTGAGACAGGTTCCTTCTATGCCCATTTTTTGAAGAGTTTATTATCATAAATGGGTGTTGTACTTTGTTGAAGGCTTTTTCTGCATCCATTGAGATGATCATGTGATTTTTGTCTCTCAATTTGTTGATATGGTGTATCACATTGATTGCTTGGTGGATATTGAAGAATCCTCGCGTGCCTGGGATGAAACCGACTTGATCATGATGTATGAGTTTTTTGATGTGTTGTTGAATTCTGTTTGCTCGGATTTTGTTGAGGATTTTGGCGTCTAAATTCATCAGTGAAACTGGCCTGTAATTGTCTTTTTTTGTGTTGTCTTTGCCTGGCTTTGGTATTGGGGTGATGGTGGCCTCATAGAATGTGTTTGGAAGTGTTCCTTCTTGAGCAATTTTTTGAAAGAGTTTTAGAAGGACAGGCATTAGCTCTTCTTTAAATGTTTGGTAGAATTCGCCTGTGAAGCCATCTGGCCCTGGGCTTTTATTTTTGGGTAGATTTTTGATCACAAAGTCGATTTCTGAGCTTGTGATTGGGTTGTTCATAGTTTCTATTTCTTCCTGGTTGAGTCTTGGGAGATTAATCTTCTCTAAGAAACTGTCCATTTCTTCCGGGTTGTCCAGTTTGTTGCCATAGAGTTGTTCATAATAGTCTCTTATAATCCTTTGGATTTCTACATTATCTATTGTAATCTCTCCTTTTTCATTTTTTATTTTGGTGATCTGATTCTTCTCTCTTTTTTTCTTGATGAGTCTGGCCAGTGGTTTGTCTCTGAATTGCTTTTAAAGAGGCAATTCCGTCATTAGTTCCATTGTTTATCGCAGGTACTGTTAAGATTATTTATTTAACCCTTTCCATATGCTTTTGAAATTAATCTGGTTCTATTATTTCATGGTTACAAATAGCGCTGTAGTCATCCTTGTACACACGTCGTTGGCCCCTTGTACAAGGTCTTCTATAGCAAAGAGCCCTGGAAGAGCAATTGCTCTATCACATAGTGTTTGCATGGTTCATCTACAATTCCATTTCTGCTGCTTGGTTGGCTTATTAGCTACCACTCTGTCTTTTCTTATTTAAGTGACTGCTTGAAGCTTTATAGCAGACATCTGTAACTTATACCACAGTCCGCCTTCAAGTGATATGACATCTTGACATTTCTTCCCTGTGGTCTTTCTGCTATTGTCATTATGCATTACTTTGCATATGTCATAAACTCCACAATTCATTGTGATTACTTTAAGGGAAACTTGGTTCCGCGTTTCTAGAAATATTTAAAAATAAGACAAATCTAATGTATTTTCCTACACAAATACTTTTCCTGTTGTCCTTCATCCCTTTGTGTACATCCATATTTCCATCTGAGGTCAGTGGGATCCTTAACATTTCTTATAATGTGAATCTGTTGGTGATGAATTCTTTTACCATTTGCAGGTCTGTAGTTGTCTTTGCCTGGCTTTGGTATTGGGGTGATGGTGGCCTCATAGAATGTGTTTGGAAGTGTTCCTTCTTGAGCAATTTTTTGAAAGAGTTTTAGAAGGACAGGCATTAGCTCTTCTTTAAATGTTTGGTAGAATTCGCCTGTGAAGCCATCTGGCCCTGGGCTTTTATTTTTGGGTAGATTTTTGATCACAAAGTCGATTTCTGAGCTTGTGATTGGGTTGTTCATAGTTTCTATTTCTTCCTGGTTGAGTCTTGGGAGATTAATCTTCTCTAAGAAACTGTCCATTTCTTCCGGGTTGTCCAGTTTGTTGCCATAGAGTTGTTCATAATAGTCTCTTATAATCCTTTGGATTTCTACATTATCTATTGTAATCTCTCCTTTTTCATTTTTTATTTTGGTGATCTGATTCTTCTCTCTTTTTTTCTTGATGAGTCTGGCCAGTGGTTTGTCTCTGAATTGCTTTTAAAGAGGCAATTCCGTCATTAGTTCCATTGTTTATCGCAGGTACTGTTAAGATTATTTATTTAACCCTTTCCATATGCTTTTGAAATTAATCTGGTTCTATTATTTCATGGTTACAAATAGCGCTGTAGTCATCCTTGTACACACGTCGTTGGCCCCTTGTACAAGGTCTTCTATAGCAAAGAGCCCTGGAAGAGCAATTGCTCTATCACATAGTGTTTGCATGGTTCATCTACAATTCCATTTCTGCTGCTTGGTTGGCTTATTAGCTACCACTCTGTCTTTTCTTATTTAAGTGACTGCTTGAAGCTTTATAGCAGACATCTGTAACTTATACCACAGTCCGCCTTCAAGTGATATGACATCTTGACATTTCTTCCCTGTGGTCTTTCTGCTATTGTCATTATGCATTACTTTGCATATGTCATAAACTCCACAATTCATTGTGATTACTTTAAGGGAAACTTGGTTCCGCGTTTCTAGAAATATTTAAAAATAAGACAAATCTAATGTATTTTCCTACACAAATACTTTTCCTGTTGTCCTTCATCCCTTTGTGTACATCCATATTTCCATCTGAGGTCAGTGGGATCCTTAACATTTCTTATAATGTGAATCTGTTGGTGATGAATTCTTTTACCATTTGCAGGTCTGTAGATGTCATTGTTCACTTTAATTTCTGAAAAGCATTTTTTGGGAGGAAGCAGAGAATTCCAGGCTGACTGCTATCCTCCAGTCCTTTAAAGATGTCACTCCACTGTCTCCTCATTGCTTCTGATGAGAAATCGGACATAATCTTTATTTTCATTTTCTATATGCACTATGTCTTTTCTTGCTAACTGCTTTGGAAGCATTTCTTTCAGTGGAGTTGAACCATTTTATTATAATGTGGTTCTGTGTGGTTTATTTCATGTTTCTTGTGCTCAGAGTGTTGACCTGGCTCTTTGGAAATTTTTCTCTCAGGGTTTCTTCCAAATGTGTTCCTTCTCTTCTGGTCTTTTCAGAACTCCGAATTACTCATATATTGGACCTTTTAAACATACCTTATCCCTAAAGGATGCTTGTTCATTAAAAAACTTCTTCGTGTGCGGTTTCATTTTGGACCTTGTTTGTTGTTCATGACTTCACATTCCCTACTCTTCCCCCATTCCCTGCAATGTCCAATCTGCTTTAATTCTATCTGGTGAATTATATAATATTAGATATTATCATTTCCACATCTGAAATTGGCTTCTGGCCATTTGTATATATTCTACATTTATACTTAGCTCTTGGGTCATACGCAACAGACATAATAACTATCTTATAGTCCTTTCTTCTAATTATAACAAGTGTCAGTTATAGCTCCATTTCAATGGATTGATTAGTCTCCTCCTTACACATTTCCTTTTGTTGCCTTGTTGCATGCCTGGCATTCTTCAATTGGTTGAGATATGTTCAAAATTTCTCTTCTTGGGCACTGGCCATTTTTGTATTCCTATAAATCATCTTGAGTTTTGTTCTGGGGTACATTTAAGTAACTTGTAAATAGTTAGGTCCCTTTGGATCTTGTTTTCATCACTTTTTGGGTATGTTATTTCTGGGGTGATTATTCCCACTACAGAAACAAGAGTTTGCTGAATGTTCTTTCCAGTGACCCATGAATTATGAGTCGTCCAATCAGGCTGATGGGAGGGAAGACAATTGCCTGTCCTGTGTGAACAGTAAGTATTGTTCTATGGTCTTTTAAACATTTCTTTCCTTGGCCTCAGTCAGCTTCTTCATAAGCATACCCATCCACTACTCTAATGAGGACTCGAGGGAACCCCTTTCATAGCCCTGAATTCTCTATCTGGTTTATCACTAGATCTTTGTCCTGTGAACTCTGGCTTCCTTGCTGACCAACCAACACTCAGATTCACCACCATCATCCAAGGATTTGGCCTCAACTCCCCTCTCTGGTGCGCAACCTGAAAACTCCTGAAAGCAACAGCCTGGGGCAATGGCAAGGCTCACCTGTTTGTTCCTCATGTTTCACAGGTTGCTGTCCTTTGATACCTGGAAAATGGCATTTCATGTCTTTTATCTTTTTCATCTTGGTGCAGTGTTTGGGGTGTGGGTGAGATTTCAAGGAGGGTGGTGAATCTGGTATCACTCCACCTTTGCCAGAAGCTAAAGGCATTCTTTTGTAGGTTGACTTCAATAAGAGATATGCCAATCTGTAGTTCAGTATAAAGAGAACAACCCCCCAACAACCAGAAGACTGAATAATAGAGCTCTGGTAGCTTCTACCTACTCACCAGCTCTTCTAGGCTGATTGAGATAATCTCTGGAGGCAGGTTTTAAGAACTAACCCTAAAAAGTGATTAGGCTGAACAGAGTCCTGGCACCAAGTTTTATGTCCCTGGTGGGTCTGGTTATTTGCATTCTCCCTGTTCCACACCTCACCTCTGGCCCTGTCCCCCACCCCCTCCCAGTATATACAAGCTGAGGGACCCCAGGCAAACAAGAGTGCAGAGAGTGAAGGGATCATGGCAACTTTTCTGTCACCCTTCAGCATAGGCACAGAATTGTCCAATGAACTTCCTTCTTCAAGATGAAGTATCTTAATTTTCTTGAAATGTTCTTGTTAATTACAGTTCTGGAATGGTGTCTCTTACGCTCTCTGAGTTGTCCAAGAATATTGGCCTTCTTGCCCATATTTGAGGTCCACTTATGATGGTGCCTGTGTTCAGCACTGGTGTCAGCTGGCTTCTCTCCCAGTTTTCATCACTTTTGGGTATGTTATTTCTGGGGTGATTATTCCCACTACAGAAACAAGAGTTTGCTGAATGTTCTTTCCAGTGACCCATGAATTATGAGTCGTCCAATCAGGCTGATGGGAGGGAAGACAATTGCCTGTCCTGTGTGAACAGTAAGTATTGTTCTATGGTCTTTTAAACATTTCTTTCCTTGGCCTCAGTCAGCTTCTTCATAAGCATACCCATCCACTACTCTAATGAGGACTCGAGGGAACCCCTTTCATAGCCCTGAATTCTCTATCTGGTTTATCACTAGATCTTTGTCCTGTGAACTCTGGCTTCCTTGCTGACCAACCAACACTCAGATTCACCACCATCATCCAAGGATTTGGCCTCAACTCCCCTCTCTGGTGCGCAACCTGAAAACTCCTGAAAGCAACAGCCTGGGGCAATGGCAAGGCTCACCTGTTTGTTCCTCATGTTTCACAGGTTGCTGTCCTTTGATACCTGGAAAATGGCATTTCATGTCTTTTATCTTTTTCATCTTGGTGCAGTGTTTGGGGTGTGGGTGAGATTTCAAGGAGGGTGGTGAATCTGGTATCACTCCACCTTTGCCAGAAGCTAAAGGCATTCTTTTTGTAGGTTGACTTCAATAAGAGATATGCCAATCTGTAGTTCAGTATAAAGAGAACAACCCCCCAACAACCAGAAGACTGAATAATAGAGCTCTGGTAGCTTCTACCTACTCACCAGCTCTTCTAGGCTGATTGAGATAATCTCTGGAGGCAGGTTTTAAGAACTAACCCTAAAAAGTGATTAGGCTGAACAGAGTCCTGGCACCAAGTTTTATGTCCCTGGTGGGTCTGGTTATTTGCATTCTCCCTGTTCCACACCTCACCTCTGGCCCTGTCCCCCACCCCCTCCCAGTATATACAAGCTGAGGGACCCCAGGCAAACAAGAGTGCAGAGAGTGAAGGGATCATGGCAACTTTTCTGTCACCCTTCAGCATAGGCACAGAATTGTCCAATGAACTTCCTTCTTCAAGATGAAGTATCTTAATTTTCTTGAAATGTTCTTGTTAATTACAGTTCTGGAATGGTGTCTCTTACGCTCTCTGAGTTGTCCAAGAATATTGGCCTTCTTGCCCATATTTGAGGTCCACTTATGATGGTGCCTGTGTTCAGCACTGGTGTCAGCTGGCTTCTCTCCCAGTAAAGTTCCAAAAAACCTACCCAAAATCCTCCATGAGTAAGAACCTCTGGGTGTGTGTGCACACAGATGAAGACCTCACCATTCATCTCCTTTCCCCTATGTGACTGATTTTCCTTTGAAAATGAAAGTTTGGATTGTTAAAGGCCAATATGTTTTATATACTCTCCTAGGCAAGAGAAAGAGACTATCTTACTTTGCTCACTGTTAACTGAGTTTTTCATAGGGATACAAACAACATCAGGTTTTGTCTTTTTGCCAGTGATGGATATAAATACATGCCTTTTGTCTCTCAGTCCATTCCATTTCAAAAGCATCTTTATTTTTGCTTCTCTTTTCACTCTGAGGTGCAGAGGGAGGACATTGCCATCTCTTAAAGTTGTTTAGTCAAATCAGGTGGGAGAGGTATTTAGTAGAGAGTAATTTCTTCCTAGTACTCACAAGGTCGTATCGAAGAAGGGCCACTCCATTCGCAGTACTAGATGAGCTCTACTCAGGGAGCTTCAGTAACTTTTCAGCATGTGTCAACCTTCCCTAAACTCCTCAGATCCTTGTAAGAGGTGGCACTGTGGAGTGAGCTTAGCCCTCAGGCAAGGTTTTTTTTTTTGGAAAGCCTGAGGGCTCTTACGGGAGGTTACATGGTGTTCCCTGATGAGAAGAGGAAGTTGGCAGAAGACTAGTGAAAGGTGAGGATCTGGTTGAGAGGTCCTGCCACTCCATTGCCAGTAACAACTCTCTACTTTCTACAGCAAGACCCCAGAATCAACAACAACAACAGGACTGGGACTTGGCCAGGAATGGATACACGATGGATGGAAATTTCTTTTAATCAAAGCCAGAACAGAACTTCAGATGCCACCTCCCCTCACCGTCACCACCCCCCCGCCTTAAAAAAAGATTTTTGCACCTACACTGTTTCTATCTTACTTGGAATTCTTTGTTCCCATGCTTCCAATATTTAGAATTACAAATCCCACATAGAATTCTTTTTTGATCCCAATGTTTTACTCAAATTCCACATCTAATTAGTCAGGAATGCATGTTTTTTTGTTGGTTAGTCTGGATGTTGTTCTTTACAATCCTATTCTTTCCTGTTCTCTAAATGATGTCTGAATGGGTTAACACTGGATCTCAGCTCTCAAGAGGCTCCACGTAGATTTCTGAAGACCTCACCATTCATCTCCTTTCCTATGTGACTGATTTTCCTTTGAAAATGAAAGTTTGGATTGTTAAAGGCCAATATGTTTTATATACTCTCCTAGGCAAGAGAAAGAGACTATCTTACTTTGCTCACTGTTAACTGAGTTTTTCATAGGGATACAAACAACATCAGGTTTTGTCTTTTTGCCAGTGATGGATATAAATACATGCCTTTTGTCTCTCAGTCCATTCCATTTCAAAAGCATCTTTATTTTTGCTTCTCTTTTCACTCTGAGGTGCAGAGGGAGGACATTGCCATCTCTTAAAGTTGTTTAGTCAAATCAGGTGGGAGAGGTATTTAGTAGAGAGTAATTTCTTCCTAGTACTCACAAGGTCGTATCGAAGAAGGGCCACTCCATTCGCAGTACTAGATGAGCTCTACTCAGGGAGCTTCAGTAACTTTTCAGCATGTGTAAACCCTTTCCCCTAAACTCCTCAGATCCTTGTAAGAGGTGGCACTGTGGAGTGAGCTTAGCCCTCAGGCAAGGTTTTTTTTTTTGGAAAGCCTGAGGGCTCTTACGGGAGGTTACATGGTGTTCCCTGATGAGAAGAGGAAGTTGGCAGAAGACTAGTGAAAGGTGAGGATCTGGTTGAGAGGTCCTGCCACTCCATTGCCAGTAACAACTCTCTACTTTCTACAGCAAGACCCCAGAATCAACAACAACAACAGGACTGGGACTTGGCCAGGAATGGATACACGATGGATGGAAATTTCTTTTAATCAAAGCCAGAACAGAACTTCAGATGCCACCTCCCCTCACCGTCACCACCCCCCCGCCTTAAAAAAAGATTTTTGCACCTACACTGTTTCTATCTTACTTGGAATTCTTTGTTCCCATGCTTCCAATATTTAGAATTACAAATCCCACATAGAATTCTTTTTTGATCCCAATGTTTTACTCAAATTCCACATCTAATTAGTCAGGAATGCATGTTTTTTTGTTGGTTAGTCTGGATGTTGTTCTTTACAATCCTATTCTTTCCTGTTCTCTAAATGATGTCTGATGAAAGTAGAGAGGCCAACTTAACACTGGATCTCAGCTCCCTCAAGACCTTAGGCTCCAGACAATCTCAGGATGACTGGATTAGCCTGTCTTTGCCCCCTTTCCCTGGCTCTATCCTTAACTTCAGCTTTTTTCCTGGCCTGTCTTGGTGCTCAGGGACACACCCAAGGCCTGTTTGAGCTGCTCCTCTGAGTCAGGAATCCTACACATCCCTGTTCAACCTGTGCTGTTTGGGCTTGAGGCAGTGCTGTTTGGGGTTTGCCAACATCTCCTGAGGCATGGGTGCCCAGGGATCCAAGAAGTGAGCTTGTGGTTCCCTTGGCACCCTTAACTCTTCCCACTCATGTAGGAAAAGGGTAATCAATCCCTTTGTTCCATCTAGAAGAGACCCCAAAGTGTCCTCTAAGGCAGGAAGAGAATAGAATGAATCCTGTCTTCTGAGAAGGTAGGGGAGCAGGGAGATAGATCAAAGAGGGAAGGAAAGAGGGGAAAGTGTAGTGAAATTTCTTGATGTGAGCTATCATGATGTCTGTTTCACAGAACTTCATTCTGCTTCCAGAACTGTGATCCCAGTTGCTAGTGTGAGTGACAGAGTCAATTTCTGTCCCAGTTTCCAGCTGGAGCCAAAGCAGAACAAAGTTGACCATGGTGACAGGATGTCCAGTAAACAGCCTGTTCTGGCCTTGATTAGGGTTTGACCCCTTATCCTGGAAGATTCCACATGCTGCTGGGGCTGCACATTACAACAAAGACCCAGCACAGCAATGAAAACAAAGCACATTAATTAAAAAAAAATAATAAGCAAACTAATAAAGGCCTGTATTTTAAAAAGAAAGAAAAGCAACTGATAGGGGAAAAAAGCATACCCCCTGAGCTTTCATTTATTAACTTCACTTCAAAAAGTCCTTAGGAAGAGAAAGCAATATCTTTCAACAAAGGAAATACTTTCTGCCTTTGGTCTTTCCCCTGTGAGACAAACATGGAAACGTTTCAGATATTACTTTTCTCTGAGAACTGTCTCTACCTCATGGCTAAAATACCAACTCCATGACCTATTAAACAGGAAAATTAAGCAGGCAAATAAAAAACTTGGGATGTTCTAATAGTTAAAATTAAACTGCCCTTTTAAAAAGATTCTCAGAACCTTCCAGGATCTTCAGGCAGGTTCTGAACTCCTAGTGGTTCAAAATGATCTGATTCAAATGAATTCACCACAGACCAAGAAAATTTGATCGGCCTACATTGATGTTCAATATTATCAAAGAGCCAAACCTCTAAAATATAGCCTTTGTTACGGTGGCTGCTAAAACGTGATGGCATGATTAAACTGGACTTCTTGTTGTTTAGTATAATAGCATTTTAATGTTTATATTGAATAGTTTAGTTGAATAGCATGCACCCCAGCAGCAGGACCGGGAGACCACCCACAGTCCCATCCCCAGGACTTTGTAGGGAGGATACCCGGGGAGAGCAGAGAGAAAGTACTTGTGAAGAAGGATCCTACTTGGGTGGGGCGCTTTGGAGAAGAGGTTGAGGAGGGCGGGTCCACAGCTCCTAGGTGGATCTGAAACATCCATCATTTCCTAGGGCAGAGAGTGCCAGATCACCAGCGCCATGAAAAGGGCCACCCATGCGGAGGTTGACAGCCCTGGAGGAGTGGTGTCTACATCTGCTGGATAACAAGGTCACCCAGGTTTTAAAAGAAGTCAACCCCCCATAGCCCTTCCTGTAACTAGTGGGAGCTGAGGAGGCAGCAGAAGCAACCCCTGCTCTCCGGTGCATAGCTGTGGAACTGGAGAGTCTGCACTGGGTATGTGATCTGGAAGCCAGACTCTGGGGGCCCTGAGGGTCCTCTTCTCGGGAGATGGGGGAATCCTAAATAAGGGGATCTAGGAAGCCCCAGTCTCCTCGCCTGAGACATCGGTGGTGGTTCTATGTTCATTCTTCAATTTGAAAGATTAGTAACTAGTACAGTGCCGACAGGACTTGAGATTTTCATGGACATAGAGGATAACATTGGTATGTCATGTTTCTGTAGTGTAGTGGTTATCACGTTCGCCTCACACGCGAAAGGTCCCCGGTTCGAAACTGGGTGGGAACTGTCTCTACCTCTGGCTACAATGCAACTCCATGACCTATTAAACAGGAAAATTAAGCAGGCAAATAAAAAACTTGGGATGTTCTAATAGTTAAAATTAAACTGCCCTTTTAAAAAGATTCTCAGAACCTTCCAGGATCTTCAGGCAGGTTCTGAACTCCTAGTGGTTCAAAATGATCTGATTCAAATGAATTCACCACAGACCAAGAAAATTTGATCGGCCTACATTGATGTTCAATATTATCAAAGAGCCAAACCTCTAAAATATAGCCTTTGTTACGGTGGCTGCTAAAACGTGATGGCATGATTAAACTGGACTTCTTGTTGTTTAGTATAATAGCATTTTAATGTTTATATTGAATAGTTTAGTTGAATAGCATGCACCCCAGCAGCAGGACCGGGAGACCACCCACAGTCCCATCCCCAGGACTTTGTAGGGAGGATACCCGGGGAGAGCAGAGAGAAAGTACTTGTGAAGAAGGATCCTACTTGGGTGGGGCGCTTTGGAGAAGAGGTTGAGGAGGGCGGGTCCACAGCTCCTAGGTGGATCTGAAACATCCATCATTTCCTAGGGCAGAGAGTGCCAGATCACCAGCGCCATGAAAAGGGCCACCCATGCGGAGGTTGACAGCCCTGGAGGAGTGGTGTCTACATCTGCTGGATAACAAGGTCACCCAGGTTTTAAAAGAAGTCAACCCCCCATAGCCCTTCCTGTAACTAGTGGGAGCTGAGGAGGCAGCAGAAGCAACCCCTGCTCTCCGGTGCATAGCTGTGGAACTGGAGAGTCTGCACTGGGTATGTGATCTGGAAGCCAGACTCTGGGGGCCCTGAGGGTCCTCTTCTCGGGAGATGGGGGAATCCTAAATAAGGGGATCTAGGAAGCCCCAGTCTCCTCGCCTGAGACATCGGTGGTGGTTCTATGTTCATTCTTCAATTTGAAAGATTAGTAACTAGTACAGTGCCGACAGGACTTGAGATTTTCATGGACATAGAGGATAACATTGGTATGTCATGTTTCTGTAGTGTAGTGGTTATCACGTTCGCCTCACACGCGAAAGGTCCCCGGTTCGAAACCGGGTGGAAACAGACTATGTTTTTCCTTGAGATTTACATTCCCAATCAAAAAACTACAAAACGGAGTGAAAAGTGTGGCAGTGGGAGCACCTGCATTTTCCTTGGCCCAAGAAACTTGCGAGGAGTTCCCTAACTATGTGAAAGCCCAATCAGCCCTAGAACCAGCCCTTCTTTCTTTGCTCTGAGTCGTGCTGCAGAACAAGCCAGTCAGTGAATCCAAGGAGGACCCAGGACAAGACTGACTTCAGAACACATTTACCTTCCTAAATTCCCTCATCTTCTCCTCTCGGGCTTTAATCATCTGTACCCACTGACAGGTATAAACTCTTAGAAACCAAGAGGTACATCCCTTGTGAAGACACGGAGCATTGCCTCACCCCAGCACACTTGAGAACAATCTGACTGATGTAACAGAACAAAAGAGAACAAATTCAACACTACACCATGGGATCTAGCCAAAGACCCAAAGATAAAGAATGTCAGGTTCTGCGAATTGGGCTGAAGGGGAGAAAAAGCAGCCTGTATCGACCTGATTACCAGGAGAGGCCTGGAGTCAGGTCAGAGATCAGGAAGGAGAGGGAACTGATCATTACCGAATGAGAGCAAGTGGCTCCTGCTTCACAAGGAAACAGATTCACAAAGAGAGCAGGACCTCTCACCACACCCGGATTCCAGATCTTCCTGACAAGACCTGTGGCACCTGTCCTGTCGCTGCCTTGGATGACCAAGGCTCAGACCAAGAGTTGTCTCTGATGCAGCGTTTTTCTCAGACCCCACATCCAGTTAGGACTCCGTGTTTGCTCTTCAGTCACGTGGATTTTGGACCGCACAGTCCCTCCTGTGCAAGACACTGGCTTGGGCAAACGACTCTTCCAATAAAGAAGGGTAATCAGTGGGACACTGGACTCCCTCACCATGAATTTCCGATGAAGATGGTGAAGGCGTTGAGTGGCCGTTGGGCTCTGTCCTGGGCTGCCTCCCTCTTCTGAGACCGGCCTCAGAAACGGGGGAAGGACCGGCTCCTCTTGGCGCGCTTCCCTCGTCGGCTCTGGAGCCTTGCGCCTTCCCTTGC
This sequence comes from Tragulus kanchil, assembly GCA_022376925.1. Classification (NCBI taxonomy): domain Eukaryota; kingdom Metazoa; phylum Chordata; class Mammalia; order Artiodactyla; family Tragulidae; genus Tragulus; species Tragulus kanchil. Next base: position 82,847,165 of record JAIOJX010000032.1, on the reverse strand, counting down.
GACTGCAGAGAGCCGTGTGTCTGTGAATCCTCGGCCGCACGCTGACTCTCACCGTGTCAGGGAAAGGACCACCGCCCCCTGGTCCAGTCCATGTGGGACGGCAGGGCGCTGGACGCAATGGAAAGACGGCGAATCCATTCCTCTGGCTGGACGTGAAAAGTAGAACGCGCAGGGGAAATTTTCAAGAAATGTCCAGATCTAAAGGTATTTTCAAGTCCGTCTCTTTGGGGACTCAAGCCAGCACCACTGAGGAAGATGCTGCAGCACTGTCTCCGCCTCGACTGCACTTGGAGTCGACACGGAACGAGGTCGAGCCCGGTGCCCCCTTCCTCGGGGTCGGAGCACTTGAACGTCAGAAGTGAAGGAGAGTCGGTGACCGCCGCACTAAGAAAAGGAGAAAAATCACTGTAGGAGAAGAAGGCAGATATTTCCCCAAACTTGTATCGCTTTACTTCTAAATAAAACCAGAGACAGACAGACAAACATTACATTAAATTCTTTCAGCAAAAAAAGAAACTCTGCCAGCTGCGAGGTGAACACGAAAACCCCTCCAGACACCTGCTTTCTTGGGCAACCACCTTTACCTCTTAGTCGTCTTAGGCCAAAATTCGCACTCCATGACGTGTTGAACTGGAAAAAAATTTAAGTCATATAAAAGGTATCTCACACATTGTAAAGGGTAAAACTATCTGTGCTTCAAGAATAATCTCAGGTTCGATAAGGAAGGAACGAACGATCGCGCCACCTGCGCCCACGGCGCCTGGCTCCTCCGGGGCTTTACGCGGGACCTGGTCTGCAAATGAATTCAATACAGGCGGGGAAGTGAGGCTCGACCCGCATTGATGTTCGGTATTTTCCAACAGTCAAATACCTGAGTCGTTAGCTTTTGATCTTCCGGCTAAACGTGGAAGTGTGATGAAAATCTTGGATTTAGAGGACTAGAAAAACCCAGAGCGGCAGGAACTTGGAGGAACCTCCTTTACCTGGGACGACGCCTGAGAAACGCTGCTGCAAAGGGGCTGCGAGAAAGGAGCGCGCAGGTCAAGCGCATCCAAGCAGAGGGGAGGGCGAAGAGGGCAGGTCTTTTGTTTTCAGGTGGGATTAAAGCGTCGATCGTTTCCATGAACCGAACCCAATGACCGCCAGATCTGTGAAAAGGGTCGCTTAGGCTCGTGTTTGCAGCACGGGAGGGACTTTATTTACCCCGCCTGACATCGGGTCGTCTTTGAGCTCAGAGGCGCCTAATGCCCTAAGCTCCTGCGGCTTCTGAGAACTAAGGAATCAGCGGGGTCGATCGCTGCGCTCTGGCGCAAAACTGTGCGTTCCATGCCGGATCCTGAGGTCAAACTTTCCGGGGAGCCTACAGGGATCTCGCTCGGGAGGAAGCGGGGAACCCTAAAGGAGGGCCTTTCTCGAGCTGCGGTCTCATTCCCTGGAGGGACCATCTGTGCTCAGAGAATCTTCTTCCTTTCAAAATTTGAGGGCCACTTGTGTCCAAATATGCTCTTCTTGGATATGTCACTAGGCACAGGCTTACATGTGGTTTCCGTAGTGTAGTGGTTATCACGTTCGCCTAACACGCGAAAGGTCCCCGGTTCGAAACCGGGCGGAAACAGCTATCTTTTTCCCTAGAGATTCACATTTTAAACACAAAAAGGAGGTCATAGTTGCCTGAAAGCCTACTCAGCATTACAAACCAGGCCTCCTTTGTCTCCGATACTTTGGACACCAGGTCACAACCAGTTTCTCCAAGGAGGGCTCAGGATATAGCCAGCTTCAGGTCATGTTTGTGTTCAGAAATCCCCTGGGCTCCTCTGGTGCCTAAATCTCCTCTATACCCTGACACATATTAGGACTCTGAAAACCAAGAAGCATACTTGGCTTTTCCCCACCTTAGCACACTTGGTTTGACTAAAAGAGCAAAAGAGACCAATCTGACTCCACCTGGGGCTGGAGCCAAAGACAGGTAGAAAAGAACTCCTCTAACTGAGCTGTCAGAGCACTTAAAGGAAGCTAGACTTGTTCAATTAGCAGGAGAGGTGCCTAGATCTGTAGGAAAAAGGGTACCCAGAGCGGCAGGAACTTGGAGGAACCTCCTTTACCTGGGACGACGCCTGAGAAACGCTGCTGCAAAGGGGCTGCGAGAAAGGAGCGCGCAGGTCAAGCGCATCCAAGCAGAGGGGAGGGCGAAGAGGGCAGGTCTTTTGTTTTCAGGTGGGATTAAAGCGTCGATCGTTTCCATGAACCGAACCCAATGACCGCCAGATCTGTGAAAAGGGTCGCTTAGGCTCGTGTTTGCAGCACGGGAGGGACTTTATTTACCCCGCCTGACATCGGGTCGTCTTTGAGCTCAGAGGCGCCTAATGCCCTAAGCTCCTGCGGCTTCTGAGAACTAAGGAATCAGCGGGGTCGATCGCTGCGCTCTGGCGCAAAACTGTGCGTTCCATGCCGGATCCTGAGGTCAAACTTTCCGGGGAGCCTACAGGGATCTCGCTCGGGAGGAAGCGGGGAACCCTAAAGGAGGGCCTTTCTCGAGCTGCGGTCTCATTCCCTGGAGGGACCATCTGTGCTCAGAGAATCTTCTTCCTTTCAAAATTTGAGGGCCACTTGTGTCCAAATATGCTCTTCTTGGATATGTCACTAGGCACAGGCTTACATGTGGTTTCCGTAGTGTAGTGGTTATCACGTTCGCCTAACACGCGAAAGGTCCCCGGTTCGAAACCGGGCGGAAACAGCTATCTTTTTCCCTAGAGATTCACATTTTAAACACAAAAAGGAGGTCATAGTTGCCTGAAAGCCTACTCAGCATTACAAACCAGGCCTCCTTTGTCTCCGATACTTTGGACACCAGGTCACAACCAGTTTCTCCAAGGAGGGCTCAGGATATAGCCAGCTTCAGGTCATGTTTGTGTTCAGAAATCCCCTGGGCTCCTCTGGTGCCTAAATCTCCTCTATACCCTGACACATATTAGGACTCTGAAAACCAAGAAGCATACTTGGCTTTTCCCCACCTTAGCACACTTGGTTTGACTAAAAGAGCAAAAGAGACCAATCTGACTCCACCTGGGGCTGGAGCCAAAGACAGGTAGAAAAGAACTCCTCTAACTGAGCTGTCAGAGCACTTAAAGGAAGCTAGACTTGTTCAATTAGCAGGAGAGGTGCCTGAGTCAGGTCAGAGATCAGGAAGTACATGGATCCACCCACCACCCGCTGAGAGCCAGTCAGTGCCTGACTCTTAAGGACAGCAGAAGTTCAGAAAGAGAGCTTGACCTTGGCTCTTCTGCACACAGCACTAAAGCTAGACCAGGATGGAAACCAGCCTGTCAAATTTTGGCCTGGCCCCAGAGTCCGAAACCTTACCCAGGACAGGAGAAGTGAAGGGTTTTGAGCAGTGGGGCAAGAGCTGGGAGCCCTGCACAGATTTATTCAGCCCTGGAACACTGGGAATCACCTCCTTTCCTGCTCCAGGCATCTCAAAAAGTTAATCTTTACTTTTACAGTTTTTACTTGGAGCCACAAAAGGAAGCTTTTTTTTTCCTGAAACTCCCTGTTGGTCTAATGGTTAGGATTTGGGGTTTTCACTGCTGCAGCCTGGGTTTGATTCCTGGCCAGGGAACCTCTTTTCTGTCTGGCACTCTGCATGTGCTCAGTGACTCAGGCCTGTCCAACTCTTTGTGCTCCCATGAACCACAGCCTGCCAGGCTTCTCTGTCCATAGATTTTCCAGGCATGAAAACTGGAATGGGTTGCCATTTCCTTCTCCAGGGAATTTCCAAAGTGAGATACTGATACCACTTCTTGTTGGAGTTGAAAATCTGCAAAGAGCAGAGGCAGCCCCGTCCTCCCTGCAGTCTCTTCCCACCACAGACCAAAGCTTTCCAACCTGTGAACTCATGTCAGCACCAGTCCCTCCCCTGGCCACTTCCCTGGCCACACCCGGATACTTAACCCTCACTCTCAGCTGCAATGCCCCTTTCAGTCCACTGGTCTCTTGGCCTCTGGGCCAGCCTGGCCCCTCTCTCCACCTTTCTCCCTGAACCCTTCTTCCCTCTTGGACCCCTCGCCCTGATCACCCCTCCCCGCCAACTCTCCCTTTGCTTGTCCCTCTCACTCAGTCATGCCTGTGTTGCCAGATCCCTCATGGGGGTTCCTACCTAAGTCTGAATATGAATAAACCTGTTCTTCCCCTCATTCCCTCCGTCTTCTCTGGTTCTTTCTTTTACACTTTTCTAATACTTCTTTGCTGATAATTCCAGTGGATAACATCCAAGGGGCCTTTTCTTACTGAACTGTAGCTCCAAAGAAGAAGAAAAAGTTTAGTATTATTTTATCATAGAGATAAATTAGTGTGTACCTGGTGTGCTATGTATAAGAAAAAAATCAAGTTCAAAATAAGGAGAATTCTTGAATGTTATTAACACTCTAGAGAATTCTAAGACTTGATATATGATCACATAGAAAATGTTACATTTCTAAGGAAGGTTTCTTGTATGCATCACATAGGTTTAATCATTTCACTCTAAAAACTGTTGTTTTCTAAATATAAGAATATGGAAAATATTGGCAACATAGTACTCTAGTTTGCACAGACTTGGATTTATTTTCCTCTTCAAAATTCTAATAGCACTGAACTACCTAAAATTTCTGTATTGGTTTTACTTGTTCATCAAAAAATTTAAATCCAATAAATACTTACGCATATAAAATTTAAAATTTTATGTTCCAGAAAGTTAAATAGATGATATATGTTAAATGGAAATTTTATATTATGATTCTAGAAATCATAGTCAATTAATTCACTTACACTTTGAGGTATCATTTACTGTGCGATTCCAAGATGAATTTCTTTATTATATGTCAATTCAACTTTTGACTTTAAGCTCTCTGTTTTTTTTTTTGTTTGTTTGTTTTTTTTTTACTTTTATTTATTTATTTTTGGCTGTGCTGGGTCCTTGTTGATGAGTGGGTTTAGCTGCTCTGTGGTATGTGGGATCTTCCTGGATCAGGGATTGAACCTGTCTCTCCTGCATTGGCAGACGAGTTCTTATCCACTGAGCCACAAGGGAAGCCCCAAGCTCTCTGTTTATCTTTGAATTCTTTGGCTGATATTAAGTGAATTGATGTGTGATATTTGCCTGTATAATTTATAACTGAGGTAGAAATGAAGAACGCTATTTTCCTATGATGCGGCCTCATGTGTTTATAGATTATAGAAGGGCCATATGAGAAAAGATTGAGAGGAAGCTCAGATGCCTTTTATGGGTGGTTGGTGACTGTATCCATCAGTGTCACTGTAAGAATTATGGGACACATGGAATGTCTGTTCCAGGAAGTGGGGAGCTGTCACTGAAAGCCTTCTGATTTCTTAAAGTGCTTATTTATGCAATTTTACAAAATGGTTTTGGTTCTTGGTTTCCTGACTTCTCAATCTGAAGGCATCCATCTTCATAAGCTTCTCTTATCTCCATCACTACTGGAATCCTAGGCCAAGATGAGCGGATAGGCCTGAGGAAAACTGCCAGGAACCATTTATGTTCCTGCTGTACCGTCCCTTTTCTGGAGCCTCCAGATGTGGGCCCCACATTTCCATTTGCTTTAAAAAAAATTGAGGTAGAGTTGATTTACAATGGTGTGTTAGTTTTAAGTGTACGACAAAGTGACCTAGTTATACATACATTTTTTTTTTAGATTCTTTTTCCTTATACATTAGTACAAACTTCTGAGTATACTTTATCTATTTTATACATAGCACTGTGTATATATTAATCCAAACTCCTAATTTATCCTTCTTTTCCTCATTTTCTCTTTGTTAACCATCATTTTTTTTTTTTTTTTAGGTCTGATGGCCTATTTCTGTTTGTATGTAAGTTCATTTGTATCATTTTTGTTTTTTAGTTTCTACATATAAGTGATATCATATGATATTTGTCTGTCTTCACTTCTACTATGAGAATCTCTAGGTCCATCTGTGTTGCTCCAAATGGTATTATTTCATTATTTTTTATGGCTGAGTAATATTTTAATTCCAGAACCAGTTATGCCCCTCATCAGTGATCAGAAAGTAGTGTCTGCCATTGGCCCTACGTCTGTTTGGATGAGGAGTAAATCCTACAGCACACAAACATGATGGTCAAAGCAAAAGCTAGGTGGATTGTTTGTATCACTTCTGAGCAGAACATATTCTCAAAGTGGAAATATGACCTCTCAGGAACCTTGTCTATACCTTGCAGTAACAAAATAATATGATCAACTTTTTTTTTCCTGGTAAATATATTTCTCATTTTTTTTTTTTTTACACTAAAGGAGAACAAGCTTTTAGTGGGTTTATAACAAAATGCAAACTAGTCATCAACATTTACAGCAGCTTGTCTCCACCTGCCATCCACTGATTTTTTATGAAAACAGTAAATCATTGAACTATATTCATATACTATAAAAAGCACAAGTCTTTAGTTCATAGGTACAGCTTAGCTAATTCTGAGGTCTATTGCAATAGTGTACTGTGGTCTGCTTTTGAAATTCAGAAGAATGAATGTACATTTTCTGTTATTGACTCATTTTGTGAAACATTTTGTTCACTAACGTATGCAGACTGTTATGTATATCACTTACTAATTTTGCTATTATTGGGGTAATTTTGGTGTTTTTTTTTTCATGTCCTTGATGACTATTCTTGGTGTTTCAACACATATTCCATACCAATCTTTTTGTGTACTTCTGCATTTATGAAAGTACTGCAATTGCTGGGTCATGGAGTAGGTATAAGAGTAACTTTATTAGAAGTCTTCTAATAAAGACTGCCAACAGTCTTCTAGAATGACTTCGAACCAACTACTACAGCTGCAATACCTCCACATTTGTCAGCATTTGGTGTTTGAATTCTTATAAATACAGTCATGCTGGAGGGTGTGTAATGATATCTCCTTATAGTATTAATGTTTATTTCCCCAATGCATAAAAATATCAACAAAACTTTCTTATAACTTTTAGTCATTAAAATATAAACTTTGTGATCCAGGAAGACCCTGACTTGGGCTTCCAAGGAAAAGGAGACCAGGTCCTGTGGTCGACTGCTGAGGTATAGATGGATCCTTTGAAGTATCCCTGGTCTCTCAGAGACCAAGACCCAGGCTCAGAGTGTTCCCAGGAACAACTGGTTCAGATCCAATGACTGCTCTAGTAAGAGTAGACTTGCCTGACTTCCCAGGTTTTTCCCATTCCCAGTCACTCTTCAGTTGAGTCAGGACGGAGTATATTTTAAAAATACTTTCTTTCAGTTCATTCATTCAGATCCATTTCCCTGAGTGATTTGAGTTTCCAAGTCATCTCACTACCACAAATGGAAAACTGTTATTGGCAACCTAAGCAGAAGGTACCTGTAAAAATCAACACCAGAGTATCATTATGATGGTGATACAGGTAAATACCTGGACTCTCCAGCTGCTGTTGTTTTGGATTCCCATGGTCTCTACCAGGCAGTGGGCACATTTTCCCTTTTTCCTTGGGCACTTGCTCAGAAGACCTGTGAGTATAAGGGTTATGTCCATTGTAGGGCAAGAGGAGAGAGAGTGAAGAGCAGGGGTGGTGGCTGGAGGCAGGGGTGTGGACCAAGCCTGCAGAGGCAGCAGTAGATGAGACAGCAGATTGACTGTGGGTGGGTGTGGTTCTGCAAGAGCTGCTGAAAGGCCATCCAGTGGGTAAGCTTGTGTGCTCTGCCTGCGTGGAGAGGGGCAGAAGGATTGGGAGACCTTCACGAGAATGACTTTGCTGAGAGTGGTTTGGTAGTGGTGGAGGGGAGGAGGATGACCCTGAGTGAAAGATGGTGGTCTGCAGGGTACATGTTTATAGCTACCTGGCAGCAGAGATACCATGGTCTTGAAGGTACTTTCTCCAGGGCAAAGACTTGTCCATTGCCTTCGTGTGGTGCTGAACTCTGTGATTTCCTTACTAGTGGGAAACTCGACTTCAGAATTTCTGCTTGATAATACCTTGATTTTAGTAAAAGGCATACATTCATTTAGGTGAATTTAAAGAAAGGACAAGCTTAATCTGCGGGGTGACCATCAGAATATTTTAAGGTAGCAGGCGATGGATAGGCAGTGCCTGGAAGAGGTATCAAAGGGCTTCATCCATGTATCAAGGTGTATCTTCCATACTTGGTTGATAAAAATTTTCTATGTCTGATTTCACATAGTAGCTGTTCATTAATGATTTCTGCCTCTTGTTCTGTGAATACATTGTGATAAGTTTCTTTTTGGATAGGATTGTCAGTGACAAGTCGGAGAACTCAATGTAGACCATTCCGTTGAAGAAAAAGGAAGGTAGACACACAGTGTTGCCCTAGTGCCCCTGGGGGGCTTCCAGGGGGTTCTAGTAAGAGTAGACTTGCCTGACTTCCCAGGTTTTTCCCATTCCCAGTCACTCTTCAGTTGAGTCAGGACGGAGTATATTTTAAAAATACTTTCTTTCAGTTCATTCATTCAGATCCATTTCCCTGAGTGATTTGAGTTTCCAAGTCATCTCACTACCACAAATGGAAAACTGTTATTGGCAACCTAAGCAGAAGGTACCTGTAAAAATCAACACCAGAGTATCATTATGATGGTGATACAGGTAAATACCTGGACTCTCCAGCTGCTGTTGTTTTGGATTCCCATGGTCTCTACCAGGCAGTGGGCACATTTTCCCTTTTTCCTTGGGCACTTGCTCAGAAGACCTGTGAGTATAAGGGTTATGTCCATTGTAGGGCAAGAGGAGAGAGAGTGAAGAGCAGGGCTGGTGGCTGGAGGCAGGGGTGTGGACCAAGCCTGCAGAGGCAGCAGTAGATGAGACAGCAGATTGACTGTGGGTGGGTGTGGTTCTGCAAGAGCTGCTGAAAGGCCATCCAGTGGGTAAGCTTGTGTGCTCTGCCTGCGTGGAGAGGGGCAGAAGGATTGGGAGACCTTCACGAGAATGACTTTGCTGAGAGTGGTTTGGTAGTGGTGGAGGGGAGGAGGATGACCCTGAGTGAAAGATGGTGGTCTGCAGGGTACATGTTTATAGCTACCTGGCAGCAGAGATACCATGGTCTTGAAGGTACTTTCTCCAGGGCAAAGACTTGTCCATTGCCTTCGTGTGGTGCTGAACTCTGTGATTTCCTTACTAGTGGGAAACTCGACTTCAGAATTTCTGCTTGATAATACCTTGATTTTAGTAAAAGGCATACATTCATTTAGGTGAATTTAAAGAAAGGACAAGCTTAATCTGCGGGGTGACCATCAGAATATTTTAAGGTAGCAGGCGATGGATAGGCAGTGCCTGGAAGAGGTATCAAAGGGCTTCATCCATGTATCAAGGTGTATCTTCCATACTTGGTTGATAAAAATTTTCTATGTCTGATTTCACATAGTAGCTGTTCATTAATGATTTCTGCCTCTTGTTCTGTGAATACATTGTGATAAGTTTCTTTTTGGATAGGATTGTCAGTGACAAGTCGGAGAACTCAATGTAGACCATTCCGTTGAAGAAAAAGGAAGGTAGACACACAGTGTTGCCCTAGTGCCCTGACTCAGATTCGAGCCGAGGTTGCTGTCGGCACAACGCGGAGTACTAACCACTATAAGATCACAGCGTGCCTCACTCAAAGGGACAATAGCTGTCCTTGATGTACAGGATGAGAAAACAAAACAAAATCAAAAATCAATTCTCATCTCCCCAAATCTAACACGTGCCTTCTGGGAAGTCTGATTGTCCTCGTCCCCACTTCGCCAGCTTCTTTCACAACTCTTTGCTTTTGTCCTTTTGGACCAACCTTCTCCATTCCCTGGTTCGGGCTCCCGCCCTACTGACCGCAGGAGACCGGAGGGAGGGCAGCTCCAGTGGCGGCCCGTCGGAAGAAGGCGGAGCAAAGAACCAAAAGAACCTGCCCGGAGTCCACGGGGCCTTCAGCTTTCCTCTGCACGCCTCGCCCCGCCTTGACTCAGGCCCGGGGCGTCTCCGGGGCTCTGTACCTGTGGCGGGTGAAAGCAAGGCGCGGCGGGGAAGCAAGGCGGGCAGGGAAGAAGGATGTTCGGCTGCCCTTCTGCCTACGAAATCGCCAGATCCCCCGGCTTCCCCGCCGGAAAGAACACGTTATGTCGACTCCATCTTTCCTGTTGTTCAAGGTTTAGGAAGCCGAGTGACTCCCTCTGGCGTGGAAGAGGGCGATTCCTCATGTATGGGGATGAGAACAGTGTCTTTTCGGTCTCTGTGGCGCGATCTGTTAGCGCCTTTGGCTGTTTAACTGAAAGGCTGGTGATTCAAGCCCACATAAAGATACCTTTTTAGGAGTTTGTGGTTCTTTCTACCCTGCGCATCCTCTCCAAAAAAGGCCTCCTTCGCTTCCTTTCTGTCCCTCGTTTCTGGACCTTAACCAAGAGCATCCAAGAACGGGTGGCCAGGTTACTGGGAGTCCAGTATTTCCTGAAACAATGTAACTAGTAACTAGTAACAATGTAACTAGTAACATTTTACATTTCTCCTTTACTGTGCATGTTAGAAACCCTACTATGTTCAGTTATTTTTTTGAATCTGCCCCATATTTCTAAGAGATTTAAATTAAAAATCTTGTATTTTCCCTTCATCCCTTTATGTACATCCTGATTTCCAGCTGATGCCACTGTTGTTCTTCCTAGAGGGAGCCTTTACTCTTTCTTGTAATGTAGGTTCACTGGTGATGCAGTCTTTCAGCATTTGTATGTCTAAATGTTATTATTCACCTTCATTTTAGAAAGACTTTTGGAAGGAGGGAGTCATAGAATTCCACCTTGTCCTTTTCAGCCTCAGTACTTTAAAGAGGTTGCCCAGCTGTCTTCTAACTTCCATGCCTCTCTCTCTTTTTCTAAAGAAAAGTCCTACTGAATTTGCTACAATATTGTTTCTGTATGTTTTGATTTTTGCTTGTTTTTCTTTTGCCATGAGAAATGTGGGATCTTAGTTCTCTGATGAGATATCAAACCTATACCCACTGCTCTAAAAGGCAAGTCTTAACCACTGGACTTCCACGGAAGTCCCTTACTTCTGTGCTTTTGATGAGAAATCTGGTGTGTTTATTTTTATTTCTGTGTATACCTGGTCTATTTTCTCTGGTCCCTTGGGGATTTTATTCTTTTGCAATGGATTTGAGCAGTTTAATTATGATGTGACTAGATGTGTTTTCTTCATGCTTCTTGTGCTCAATCATTTTGTTCATTTGTTCCTTGGATCAGTAGGATTAGATTATAATCCTTACTGCAATTGGAATTTTCTGACATTGGCTCCTTCAGAAATTGCTTCTGTCCCTGGGTATTTTCAAGGATATCAGTCACCCATTTGACAAGTTTTTTAACATTGCTGTAACCATTCAATGACACTATGTTCATTAAGAACAGTTTTTATTTTTTTTAGACTGCAAGTTTCATTTTGGATGTTCTAAGTAGTTTTTCATGGTTTTCTGTTCCCAAATCACTTTTTTTTCCTGCTATATCTAATCTGCCATTCAATCTGGTGAATTTCTCTTATATGTTATAGTTTTCATCTCTAAACTTTGATTTTGACCATTTTTGTATGTTTCTCATTTGTAATTAACTTTTTTGGATGTGTGTAACACAGTCATGATAACTGTTTAAAGTCCTCTCTGCTGATTTTTATATCATTGTCAGTTCTGGTTCAGTTTTGATTGATTGGTCTCCTCCCGACCTGTTGTTATTCTGTTATTCTGTTCTATCCATTCTGTTATTGGATGCCAGATATTGTCAGCTTCCCCTTTGGATGCTGGTTATTTTCTTGAGTTTTGCTCTGTATTGCAGTTAAGTGACTTGTAAACAGTTGGATTCCTTTGTATCATGCTGTCATCATTTTTTATGTAGGTCAGCTTTGGGCTGATTGTTCTCACCACTATAACAGGAGTTCCCTGACTGTTCTTCCCAATGGTCTATGAATTATGAGTAGTCCAGTCTGGTTGAATACAATTGCCTGTCCTGTGTGAGCACCAGGCATTGTTCCAAGATCTCCCTTCCACGTTTCTTTCCTTGACCTCAAGCAGTTTCTTCTAAGAATACCCCAATCATCTCTCTGATGAGTACTTGAGGAAGACCCTTTCATATCCCTGCATTTCTTTCTCTTCCTCTTTCTCATCACTGGATCTTTTTTATTTCTCTTTCTTTTAAATTAACTTTTATTAGAGTTCAGTTGCTTTACAATGTTTTGTTAGTTTCTACTGTACAGCAATACATATACAGGCATGCGTGCTCAGTCACTTCAGTACTGTCTGACTCTTTGTGACCCTATAGACTGTAGCCCTCCAGGCCTGTCTGTCCGTGAGATTCTCAAGGCAAAATTATTGGAGTGGGTTGCCATGCCCTTCTGCAGGGAAACCCACATCTCCTGCATTGCAGATTCTTCACCATCTGAACCACCAGAAAAGCTCACATACATATATTCCTTCTTTTTTGGATTTCCTTCTCACTTAGGTCACAACAAAGCATCTGGTAGAATTCCTTATGCCATAAGTAGGTTCTTTTTAGTTATCTATTTTATACATAGTATCGATATGTGTCAGTCGCAATCTCCCAATAACTCCCACCCCTCTTTTCCCCATGATATCCATAAATTTGACCTTTACATCTGTGTTTCTACTTCTGATTTGCAAATAAGAACCACTGGATCTTTGTCCTGTGAACTCCAGCTGCCTTGCATTTCACCAACACTCAACTTTATCTCCCTAGTCCAAGGAATTGACCTCAGATTTGCCTGGTGGGGCCCAGCCTGGAAACTCTCTGACAGCAGTAACAAATTGCAGAACTCATTTGTTTCTCTTCTCTCATGGGTGGTGTTTTGCTGACTGATTTCCAGTGTCTTGAAAACCAGTTTTTCATGCCTTCTTTTTTTTTTTTCCTCACTGAGGGTGGAGAAAAGGGAAAGAGTGAGATTTACTCAAGAGGGTCAATCTGATTTCTGTCGCTGTGCATTGTCAGAAACTGAAGACATTTGTTTATGTTCCTAGTTTACTGCAGTAGGTGTATATTTTTATATTCCACTATGTTTCCAACTCATGGAAAGAGGCTTTTTCTTCATGGTCTTACCATCACAACAAACTTTCTATACATCTGTTACTCTAACAAGGGGAATAATGCCCTACTGGCTCAACTTAGTGGGAGGTATAATGGAAGCACAAAGAGGGCCTTACCTAGAGATACTACATTGCACATGTTCTGCAGCTACATTTTCAAGATGATTGGAAATATTTCAATACTTGCAATTGTTTCCAGTGGTGACCTATTAAATGAATCCAGAGAATACCAGCCAGAATGACTCTGGAGAGCTTCATGCCAAACTCCTTATCAATCAGAGAGGAAAAACAAAAGCCCACTGGTCTAAGACATTTATCTTCTCTTTTTTTTCCTTATAATTTGCATTTTTGCTTTGTTTGGATGCACACAATCTAATGAGTGGTCTCCTTCCCATACCATGGTGAATTTCCATGTCCATGACTGTCTCATGATTTCTTGACAGTATATGGCTATTTTTGCAAAAATTTTTCCCATTTGAGACAAACTTGTAACCTACAGAATCCTGCATCTGATAATGGCATCTTGTGCAAATGTAGAGCCTTAGGGCTTTTGGTTAACCTTCCATTGATTCCGCTGTTGAAGCTCATGAGCAAACAGGACTCTTTGATTTTTCTGTACCCAATCTAGGACATTTCTAGGTCCTAGGACATTTCCCTCTCTCAATCTCTTGTCCCTCTTGGGGTGTATGGCCTCCTGTCTCTCGCTGTCCCTTATGCTCAAGGCTGCTGTGGATCTTACACACCTTTTTCTCTTCCTCTTCTGCACCCCAGGACTGTGCATTCAGAATTCTTTAATCAGAAAGCACTTATTAGGTGCTTATCAGGTACCAGTCTCTTCTCCAGGAGAAATGCTGCATCAGGAGCAAACTCAAGGACCCAGTTCTTGCTGTATTCATACCAGGAGTCATCAAAAAGAAGAGACACAGCAGGAGCACAACCTGTCTTGTCCTTTCCAGGCTCATCTGTCTGCCAGGGCCTAAGGGCATGAGCAGTGAGTAAAACAAGAATTGCATAGCTCATGGGCAAATGGGTGGCTTCAGATCTAGAAGGCAGGTAAACAAGAATTGGGATTTAAAAAAAAAGAAAAAAGAATAAGCAAGCACCTCAGGTGAAAAACAGGTCCTTAACTTCCTGGCTTAGAGACTTCATGTATTTTACTCTTTTTCAAGTGACATTAAGGCTACATTCACAAATATCTCTTAAAGATTTATTTATTTATTTACTTTGGGCGGGGGTCGGGTTGGGGAGGGAGGGGAGCAGGCAGGCCACTTCTATTGGTCTTTCATTTCTCTATTTTCATCTGTCTTTGTTCTTTGGCTCCTGTGGGCCTCCCATCACAGTGGCGTCTGTCGTTGCAGAGCACTGGCTCTGGGCACATGCGCTCCAGAACTCCAGCTCAGTAATTGGACACATCGGTCCAGCCGCTGCGCGGCACGTGGGATCTTCCCAGGCCAGGGATCGAACCGGCGTCCCTTGCACTGCAAGGCAGTGTCCTTATCCACTGGACCACCAGGGGAAGCCCCACAAATATCTCTTAAAGGTACTTAAATTTCTGAGTTACATTTCAGCAAAACAGAGGGTTCAAGCAAACAAAAGAAAAAAACACCCACTGTTGCCATCTACTGGAAATGGAAGGTGGATCACTACCTCACTTGGAAGAAAAGCAGATTGGAATATGTGTGACAAAGCAGGATGCCTCTGTGCTTAAATTCAGGCTGGACCTGGCACTGGCTCAAGGCCACAACCACACAAGACTAATCAGTATTGTCATAGGGCGGTCACCCACCTGACAACACCCATCCAAACAGTACTGGAACGCTCTTGAGAGCACGCCCCCTCCCTCTGACTCATTTCCCATCTGGTCCTCTTTTCCTCCAACCACAGGGAAGGATGCTTCACCTCTGTGTCCTGACAGAACACTTTATGCTCCCTGCGGGGGACACAGAGCCAGGCAAGAGACAAAGGGGCAGCTGCACTGCCCCGATGGGTTTCTACCAGGGTTGTGGGGAGACTCCCACGCACAGAGGGGCCTGGCAGGCTACAGTCCACAGGATCTCAAAGCGTCAGACATGCGTGAGCTACTGAGCTGGAACACGAGGTGGTTCTACCATCCAGAATGACCCAAGAGGCCACTGTCCACCCAGACAGAGGACAGCCGGTGCTGAGGAGGGCAGAGGATGAAAGCCTAGACAGATTCTTACAAGCTTGGGGCATGACTAGCCTGCACTTGGGAAAGCCAAATAAAACACCCCCTGTAGCCCCTCTCCATCCTCAAGAGAATGGATTCCAGGTTCCTGAAGGAGTCAGGGGGCCTCTTCTGGATGACAAAGCTGTCCCTTTGCCTTGGAAGACAGGTCCCACAGAAGTTAGCTTTGAGAGGAATGCTAAAGGAAGGAAGCAATCCTGAGATATCTGCAAGTTACTGTCAAGTAGTGTTATAATGCTTAAGTGAGAAGAGAGTGTGACAGCACACATGGAAAACCATTAACTGTGCACTTAGTTACAGCATGTATGATGTTCGTATTCTTGAAACTTTTGGGATATTACAAAAGGGTTTCGTTTAAAATGGAAGCCCCACATTGTCTGTGGATGAAACTCCATAAGGAAGACTCTGGGTTTCTAACATACAGGGAGAAAAGAGTGGAGGTGAAAGTAGGCTCACCCAGGATGTTCGCTGGATCCTGCCTCCTCCAGCTTTCTTGATGCCAAAGACTCTGAGGCTGGACTCACTGGCATTTAGGGACTTAGTGCAGGAACTCTTCTGAATTGGACTTTGAATCAAAAAACAGGAAGAGGCAGGAAGAGGAAGACTCCTGTGATTAGAAATGTTGAAAGAAAGGAAAGCTTCCTTGACCAGGAATTGACCTAGGCCATGGGCAGTGAAAGAGCTAAACCCTAGTCACTAGACCACCATGAACTTGTATGGAAAAGGAGCCTAGCCTCTGGAGGTGAAAAGTGAGAGGGTAAAGCTGAAACCAGAGATGCAGAGAGCAGGAAAGAAAACATCCCAGCCCATCAGGGCTATGTGCAGCTGTGCAAGGCTCCCAGTCTTTGCCCCGCTGCTCATTACCCTTCAAATCTCTTGTCCTGGGCTATGCTTCTGGTTCTGAGACCAGGACACAAAGTGACTGGCTCGGTCCCTCCTGGTCTAGCTTTAGCACTGTGTGCCATGGAGTCAATGTCATGCTCTTTCTAAACCTCAGTTTTCTCTGGAGTCAGACACCAACTTGGCATTCAGTGGGTGATGAGCAGATCCAGATCTGCTCATCTGGATCTCTGACCTGGCTCTGGGGCCTCTCCTGACAACCACACAGGTACTGAGAGAATGAGATCCAGGTTCCTAAAGACAGAGTCAGGGGCCTCTGTAGCCCCTCTCCATCCTCAAGAAAAGGGACCAAAGGGGCCTTTGGTCCCCTTTGCCTTGGAAGACAGGTCCCACAGAAGTTAGCTTTGAGAGGAATGCTAAAGGAAGGAAGCAATCCTGAGATATCTGCAAGTTACTGTCAAGTAGTGTTATAATGCTTAAGTGAGAAGAGAGTGTGACAGCACACATGGAAAACCATTAACTGTGCACTTAGTTACAGCATGTATGATGTTCGTATTCTTGAAACTTTTGGGATATTACAAAAGGGTTTCGTTTAAAATGGAAGCCCCACATTGTCTGTGGATGAAACTCCATAAGGAAGACTCTGGGTTTCTAACATACAGGGAGAAAAGAGTGGAGGTGAAAGTAGGCTCACCCAGGATGTTCGCTGGATCCTGCCTCCTCCAGCTTTCTTGATGCCAAAGACTCTGAGGCTGGACTCACTGGCATTTAGGGACTTAGTGCAGGAACTCTTCTGAATTGGACTTTGAATCAAAAAACAGGAAGAGGCAGGAAGAGGAAGACTCCTGTGATTAGAAATGTTGAAAGAAAGGAAAGCTTCCTTGACCAGGAATTGACCTAGGCCATGGGCAGTGAAAGAGCTAAACCCTAGTCACTAGACCACCATGAACTTGTATGGAAAAGGAGCCTAGCCTCTGGAGGTGAAAAGTGAGAGGGTAAAGCTGAAACCAGAGATGCAGAGAGCAGGAAAGAAAACATCCCAGCCCATCAGGGCTATGTGCAGCTGTGCAAGGCTCCCAGTCTTTGCCCCGCTGCTCATTACCCTTCAAATCTCTTGTCCTGGGCTATGCTTCTGGTTCTGAGACCAGGACACAAAGTGACTGGCTCGGTCCCTCCTGGTCTAGCTTTAGCACTGTGTGCCATGGAGTCAATGTCATGCTCTTTCTAAACCTCAGTTTTCTCTGGAGTCAGACACCAACTTGGCATTCAGTGGGTGATGAGCAGATCCAGATCTGCTCATCTGGATCTCTGACCTGGCTCTGGGGCCTCTCCTGACAACCACACAGGTACTGGTTCCTTTTCCTCCAACACCAGCTCAGTTCGTGGAGCTTGAAATTCATTTCTGTGTCTTTGGATGGACCCTATAGTGCACACTTGAGTGCACCCTCTTTTCTCCTTCCAAGCAAATCAAATTGCTCCTCAATTGTACTGAGGTGGGAGGGAAGTTCAAGAGAGAGGGGACATATGTGTACCCCTGACTGATTCATGCTGATGTTTGACAGAAAACAGCAAAACTCTGTAAAGCAATTTATCTTCCATTAAAAAAATAAAATAAAGAATAAAAATAAAATAGAATGAATTGAAAAATGTACTGAGATGGAGAAAGCAAGTGAGCTTCACGGAAATGAATTCCTTGGTTTTCAGAGACAATTTAGGAACACCTGGAAGAGATCCAGGCACCTGATCAGTAGCCGAGGGGATTTCCAATGTAAAGGTGACCCGTAGTCAGCCTTGTCCTTTCCCTCTTGGAGGAACGGGCTGAACCTGGACTCCATAGTGACCTGGGGCAGAGAAAGGAGGGCGGCTTCCTGAATAAGTAGACTTCCAGGTGGACTGGAAATTCCTCACAGCTGCCGCTGGCTGTTTGACCCCATGCCTTTCACGCCATTTGGTTTTGCCAATAAGAATGAAAACAAGGGGAAAAAAAGAACAAACCTGTTTCTGCCTAGTCTTGAACTGGGTACCTTTCACATGCGAGGCAAATGTGATAACCACTACACTATGGGAACAGCACATGCAGTGGTGCTTAACACTATATCCAAGAAAACCACACGTCCTGCCACCACTATCCAATCCACCAATTTTTAAAACCCAAACATAAACTTTGAAGCCCCAGGATCTCTCAGGCAGGAGACAGTAACTCCGAGAGGGTGCTTTAAGGTTCTTCATCTCCCCTGAAAAGAACACCATCTTGAGCCCCACAACCTGCGTTTGGGTCACGCGGCCACCGCAGAATCCTCAGATCCACAGCTACGCACCAGAGAGCAGGGAACACCCCCACCAATACTCCAGCTCCCGGAAGCCGCAAGAGGAGGGAACGTTAGATGCGTCAGAGGCACAGGCGACCCCGCCGCCCAGCAGTGTGGATGCCACCTATCCTCAGCCGAGGGCCTGCGCCTCGGTGTCCAAAGTTTTCACAGCCCCTCTAAGAAACGACTGATGCTACAGATTCACCCGGGAACCCCACCTTGCCTCTGCTTCTTTGCGCCAGAAGCCCGTACTTCTTCTCTGCAGGCTCGTTGGCTGCAGCATTTCTCGAGTTTCCTCTTGGTAAAAGGGCAGCTCTTTGATAAGATCTAAAAGGTTACTCCGCCGTCCCTGGGTGGGCTCGAACCACCAGCCTTTCAGTTAACAGCCGAACGCGCTCACCGATTGCGCCACAGAGACAAGAACGAGGCTCTTGGAATAGGCTGAAGGATGCTATATGGAGTAAACACTATTCCCAGGATATGCCGCCGGTCCCATACGAAAAGGTGCCACCCCCTTGCCCCTTAAATGCCTCAGAGGCCACTGCCCCAGAGATACCGGAAGTCAGGGCTCTGACCCTTCAGGCTTGAACCTAATGAGGCCCAAGAACAACTGAACACCCACTGAGCTCCGGCGGTAGCTCCAGTTTATTTCCCAATGAAACAGAGTTTGCCCAGCCTGGCAAAGGTCTCTCGGGCCGGGGTTTTTCTTTAAGTTTTCTACGTCCATCAGATGATTTCCATGATGGCCGTATGTGCCCAGGACAGGGTCTGGCACTCACCTGAATACTGTAGAACTTGGATGAATCCATTGTCCTATTTAGCCCTTAGATCCATGGAGACCCCTGAGAATGGAAATAAGGAAAAGTTTTCAGAGAAGCTCTTTTTTAAAAGTCTTAATCCAGGTTATTGGATTGCTCAACATCCCTTGGGGGCAGGCAACAGAAAGGCTTGTGGATCACCATCTATGTGGTGGAGCTCAGGTGCCCAGCTGGGTAGGCAACTGCCCCAGTTCTAAGGTTCTTTTCATCTCCCCTGAAAAGAACACCATCTTGAGCCCCACAACCTGCGTTTGGGTCACGCGGCCACCGCAGAATTCTCAGATCCACAGCTACGCACCAGAGAGCAGGGAACACCCCCACCAATACTCCAGCTCCCGGAAGCCGCAAGAGGAGGGAACGTTAGATGCGTCAGAGGCACAGGCGACCCCGCCGCCCAGCAGTGTGGATGCCACCTATCCTCAGCCGAGGGCCTGCGCCTCGGTGTCCAAAGTTTTCACAGCCCCTCTAAGAAACGACTGATGCTACAGATTCACCCGGGAACCCCACCTTGCCTCTGCTTCTTTGCGCCAGAAGCCCGTACTTCTTCTCTGCAGGCTCGTTGGCTGCAGCATTTCTCGAGTTTCCTCTTGGTAAAAGGGCAGCTCTTTGATAAGATCTAAAAGGTTACTCCGCCGTCCCTGGGTGGGCTCGAACCACCAGCCTTTCAGTTAACAGCCGAACGCGCTCACCGATTGCGCCACAGAGACAAGAACGAGGCTCTTGGAATAGGCTGAAGGATGCTATATGGAGTAAACACTATTCCCAGGATATGCCGCCGGTCCCATACGAAAAGGTGCCACCCCCTTGCCCCTTAAATGCCTCAGAGGCCACTGCCCCAGAGATACCGGAAGTCAGGGCTCTGACCCTTCAGGCTTGAACCTAATGAGGCCCAAGAACAACTGAACACCCACTGAGCTCCGGCGGTAGCTCCAGTTTATTTCCCAATGAAACAGAGTTTGCCCAGCCTGGCAAAGGTCTCTCGGGCCGGGGTTTTTCTTTAAGTTTTCTACGTCCATCAGATGATTTCCATGATGGCCGTATGTGCCCAGGACAGGGTCTGGCACTCACCTGAATACTGTAGAACTTGGATGAATCCATTGTCCTATTTAGCCCTTAGATCCATGGAGACCCCTGAGAATGGAAATAAGGAAAAGTTTTCAGAGAAGCTCTTTTTTAAAAGTCTTAATCCAGGTTATTGGATTGCTCAACATCCCTTGGGGGCAGGCAACAGAAAGGCTTGTGGATCACCATCTATGTGGTGGAGCTCCAGGTGCCCAGCTGGGTAGGCTGCATTCTGTGGGGTCTGCCTGGGATCTGGAAAGGTTGGGAAGCGAAAACCAAGCTGGGAAGTGGGTTTGGGATGAAGGCACTGAAACCTCCCAGGAGGCTTGGGCAGGGACCCCAAGAGATAGCAATGTCTCATTCCCACAGCAGAGTGAAGAAGGAGGAAAAGAGCTGGTCCAGCAAGAAAGTGAGTGGCAAGAGGAGGCAGGGAGGGGAAGATGAGGGAGAGGGGAGAATAAAATAATTTTTGCTTCTACCACTCCCCTCAACTTATCCTCTCTCTCCTTCTTGGTCTTCTTCCTATCCCTACAACTAAGAAATCTTGACACACCCACATCTGAGGAGAAACACCCAACTAATCTTTGCTCAGGAGCACAAACTCTGGGTGTAAAATGGTTCTGTCCTTGTTGGCCATGGACCAATAAAGAAAACTGTGGGCCTCCCATCATCTGTAAAATGTGAGCAAGGAGAGCATTCTTCTTCATTCTGTTGTTGTCAGATTTGCCTGGATTTAGAAACTACTGGATCAATGTTATGTACAGTGAAATCATATTTTCATTATCCTCTGAATCCTTTGACAACCCCTCCCCTAAGTTATTTCACCTTAAATTAGCTTGTTGCTTCTAGAATTTCTGTAAACAGAAGCAAGGCAGAGGTTGCTGTGATTGCTCTTAGGGCTTGCTTCTTGGTCACTGGACAACCATTCATTGTGAGCGCTATTTCTCTGCTTGTGCGGGGACTGATGTGTGGGTTGGAGGAGATGGGAAGAACACACATCTCTACCCATCACAGCTTTAACCTCAGCTGATTCTGTCCCTGCTGTCAGAGCCTGGTTCTCCAAGTTTCCTGGATGTTCTGGGATCTCTCCACATACTTTCCACAGATTCCTTTTCTTCCTGTGTCAGCCAGAGTCCATTTCTGATTCTTGCACTCACTAACCTTGACCAATCTTCAAGTTCTCCTGGAGGAGCGCTTTCTGTTGTTACCATTCAACTTCTTGGTTTTCCCAAAGCTTAATTTTCTCACCTCAGAGCTGTGAACTTCCTCCTCATGACAAGAGCCTCCCGTTAGCCTCTTTTTTCCTTGTGTTAATCTCTCTCCAGTCTCAGTGAACAAAATACATCTCCAGGCAACACTAAGTCTCTTTCTGACTCAGGTTTTAGCTGGCAAAATAACCAGGTACTGTTTTTTTCTGTTCTTTTTTTTCTTTTTTAAGCCTTTATTTTACTTTTAACTTTTACAGAGTTTTGTTGCTTACAGATATGCATGTTATTTTTTTCTGTTCTGTGTATTGGATAAGGGAATAAATATCTTTGGGATAAAATGAAGAAGGAAAGATTATTACTCTGAACCATAATGTGGATTTATACCTCTTATATACATATATATTTAGTGTGGTGGTATTTTGTGTACATAATTACTATCTACACTGTAAGACAACTTGGATATACATCCTCTATGATCCAGCAATTAGTACTCTCAGGTACCTTGATTTTGTTTGCCTTTTTTTGAAACTGTGCAATTTCTAAGTCTGATATGTTAAGAAATTGAAATGAAAGTGACTTCACCAACCTAACATAAGAGTTCCTGACAGCCTAAGTGTTAGAGCCTGACCTTGTGGCCCAGATGAATATGGCCTGTTTTGTGTAAATGTTCATTTTTACTTACCTTGTAAATCTAGCAAATATATACTTGTTGTTAACAAACAAACAAAAAAACAAACAATTACCCTTCTGACAAACAAAAATGTATGAAGAAAAATAGGAGAGTTCTCCAGCCTCCACTTCCATTCCACTGATGACTTGATATGTTATACATAAGAGGTGGTGATGGCTTTGGATGTGATCCATGCTATGTGACCAAGCGAAATCCCACTTCTTGCCCTGACAATTATCTGCCTTCTCTGGGCAATGGGGAGATGTTGAAGGCAAACAAAAGGAAAATAACACTCTTATTTGCAGAAATTTTACAGGACAGAACACTCAGGCAAACCAAGGCAGAATATGTGGTTGATGATGGAGACTTTAAGGAGTTCTTCCCTGCTCTGATAGCAAAAGTGGATTTTCTCGCTTTTGGAAGTGCAAGTGAACCAGGATTCCTTTTCTTCCTGTGTCAGCCAGAGTCCATTTCTGATTCTTGCACTCACTAACCTTGACCAATCTTCAAGTTCTCCTGGAGGAGCGCTTTCTGTTGTTACCATTCAACTTCTTGGTTTTCCCAAAGCTTAATTTTCTCACCTCAGAGCTGTGAACTTCCTCCTCATGACAAGAGCCTCCCGTTAGCCTCTTTTTTCCTTGTGTTAATCTCTCTCCAGTCTCAGTGAACAAAATACATCTCCAGGCAACACTAAGTCTCTTTCTGACTCAGGTTTTAGCTGGCAAAATAACCAGGTACTGTTTTTTTCTGTTCTTTTTTTTCTTTTTTAAGCCTTTATTTTACTTTTAACTTTTACAGAGTTTTGTTGCTTACAGATATGCATGTTATTTTTTTCTGTTCTGTGTATTGGATAAGGGAATAAATATCTTTGGGATAAAATGAAGAAGGAAAGATTATTACTCTGAACCATAATGTGGATTTATACCTCTTATATACATATATATTTAGTGTGGTGGTATTTTGTGTACATAATTACTATCTACACTGTAAGACAACTTGGATATACATCCTCTATGATCCAGCAATTAGTACTCTCAGGTACCTTGATTTTGTTTGCCTTTTTTTGAAACTGTGCAATTTCTAAGTCTGATATGTTAAGAAATTGAAATGAAAGTGACTTCACCAACCTAACATAAGAGTTCCTGACAGCCTAAGTGTTAGAGCCTGACCTTGTGGCCCAGATGAATATGGCCTGTTTTGTGTAAATGTTCATTTTTACTTACCTTGTAAATCTAGCAAATATATACTTGTTGTTAACAAACAAACAAAAAAACAAACAATTACCCTTCTGACAAACAAAAATGTATGAAGAAAAATAGGAGAGTTCTCCAGCCTCCACTTCCATTCCACTGATGACTTGATATGTTATACATAAGAGGTGGTGATGGCTTTGGATGTGATCCATGCTATGTGACCAAGCGAAATCCCACTTCTTGCCCTGACAATTATCTGCCTTCTCTGGGCAATGGGGAGATGTTGAAGGCAAACAAAAGGAAAATAACACTCTTATTTGCAGAAATTTTACAGGACAGAACACTCAGGCAAACCAAGGCAGAATATGTGGTTGATGATGGAGACTTTAAGGAGTTCTTCCCTGCTCTGATAGCAAAAGTGGATTTTCTCGCTTTTGGAAGTGCAAGTGAACCAGGAGATTTCAGTCGAAGAAGAGGACCAGAGAGAAAGCAAGAAGGATGAGCACCTACCCCGGTCAATAGTATTCAAGTCTTGTCTGGTGTGTGGGAGAACTGTCTTGGGATTATGGATGGGATGTATGGAGACTACAGGATGTATGGAGACTTCCATAGATACAGGGAGCTACCAACTTTCCTGGGGGTTTTATGGTGTAATGGTTAGCACTCTGGACTCTGAACCCAGTGATCTGAGTTAAAATCTCGGTGGGACTTTCTCCTTTAATTGGAAAGGAGACTTTTTACTCCTCTAATAGCACCTGTTTTCCCGCTCCTGCGTCCCCCGGTGGTGCGGTTCACACGCATACGGCGGGCAAGTGTGGAATCACCCTGGGACTTTCTCGCTGGATCCGGGCGCTGCTGGCCTTCGTCCTCCGGCCTCTTTCTTCCCCTCCACCCTCCGCAAAGGGGCACAGCGACCAAGCCAGTGCCACACCCTCGTCCGGTCATGTATGTCGCAGGCGTAGAAGGCAGACGCTGCATTCACGGAGTCCTGCCCTGGGAGTGGGGCGCCTGGAGGGGCCGCAATGTCAATGATCAACAAGGGTGACAGCTTTGGGGTCGATAGTTCCAGACCTGATTGGGCAGAAGTGTGTTTTATTCAGGTTCTCAATTATTCTGAATATTAATTGACACTATCCCAGTTTATTGTGATTTTATTCAGAGTTTCTCTGTCTCAGTCTCCGCCGAACACGCAAAGCCACTGTTCAGCCAAGATTTTGAACCTTGATTCCTGGAAATCTCGTTCTTTTGTCCCAAGCTCAGCCTGAAAAAGGAGCTCAGGAAGCGGATTCCCGCATCTCCGGAGACCCGAGGTCCCTGATCCATGGCCGCCCGGCCGCGCTAGTGCAGGGCGGATGGGGAGACGAGCCCGAGACGCTCCAAGTCCGGACCCCGGGCTAGCCCCTCATCTCTGCTCCACCGAGCAGACGCCACACGACGTGAGCGAATGGAACTATTCGTGTCCTCCACTGCTTGGGAGAAAAATATGAAGACTCTTATGGACTCGAACAGCTAATTAGTGTTCTTTTCCGGGTGCTAGAAGCATCTCTCTGATGCTTGTATTTTGGAACTTACAGTGATTACAAAGTCTGAAGCGACACAGTTGTCTTTGGAGGAGGAGAAAAGACAGGTGTGAGGCCGGCGAAAAGATCTGAGGCAGGGCAAGAGCAGGAAACAGCAGGGAATGAGCCAGAAGGGAGAAAAGGACCTGAAGGGAGAGGGAGCCGGGCGGGTACCGCCGCGGGGGCCGTCGCTGGGTTGGGGAGACCTCAGCGCCTCACTCCGGAGCAGCTCCCACCCTTTACCGACGTGTCTGGGAACCCGGCTCCACCCCAAATGGCAAAGCTGCTGGCCCGGCATTTTTCTGAGAAAGCTTCCTTTGCGGGTTCCATGCGGAGGGGTGAGGCGGGCCGTGTGGTCTGCACGTGAGTAGAAGTCCCGGCGGTTTCTGTGAGATGACGAGAGGGCAGGGAGACACATAGACTCCACCTTCCCCTTGGCAGACCGGTCTTCTGGGCTTGGGGTGGCAAACTGGAAAATCCGAATGCCAATGCCAATATTTATAAGTAAGAAGAAGGGATCTTGGGCTACTGTTTGGGGGCATATGTAACTTTGTATCACATATATGATATATTTTAAGGTTCGTTGCCTGTATTTTAACTTTAAATTTTTATGTAGTCATATATCTTCTTTAAAATTCTGGGTCTTGTATCACATTTAGGAAATGTTTTTCACCGTAAAACCATATATGTTTTTTAGTTGGGACATTCTCAAAGTAAGGAATTAGACTATTATTTCCCTTTTGATGAGCTGATCAGATGAGCTAGTAAACTGGCAGATCCAGGAGGTCATTGATGGTCAGATAGGATTTCTTCATTCTCTCTTGGAGGGTCCACTGCCACTGAAAGGTATCAATAACTTCAATGAAGTCACACTCGGACTGTATGCAGTGCTGTGCCAAAATGCAAGACCTTACACTCAATGATGACATGCAAAGTGCCATGTGACCAAGGATAATCTACAGGCTTTACATGGGTCTACTCATTCAGTCCTTTCCGCAGGCCTGTATCACATCTCATCACTCATTTCACATGTAAGAAAATGGAGATATGGAAAGGTTATATAACTTGTCTAATCGCTTAGTCAGTGAGTGGGATCTGAAAGCAGAAATTTGATCTGAAGCCTGCATGGCTGCACAGGATATGTGGCCAAACAAAGAGGAGCACAAAGGCTAAAAATGCTTGGTTAGGAATTTAAATTTCATATTTCTTTGATAAAGCACCAAGGAGGAGTCATACAACATGAATGAAAGGGTCTGCAATATCCTCATGATCCCTTGCCTCCCAAACATCCTTCTTATCCCAAGAATTGGTCCCCTTGAATCCCTAACTTAAGCATACCTTCTGCTCAAACAAGGTTTCTCCTCCCTTTTATCCTTTCCTCTCACCTATCTGATGCCTCTTCCATTCTTTCACTTCCAGGTCATTCTTTTTTTTTTTTTTTAAATGTTAAACATGGGGCTTCCCTGGTGGTCCAGTGGGTAAGGACACCACCACCTTGCAGTGCAAGGGGTGCCAGTTCGATCCCTGGCCTGGGAAGATCCCACCTGCCACAGAGTGGCTGGACCAATGTGTCCAATTACGGAGCCGGATCTCTGGAGTGCATGCGCCCAGAGCCGGTGCTCTGCGACAACAGAGACCACTGCGATGAGAGGCCCACAAGAGCCAAAGAACAAAGACGGATGAAAATAGACAAATGAAAGACCAATAGAAGTGGCCCACCCACCACTCCCTCCCCAACCTGCCCCCCCAAAATAAATAAATAAATAAATGCTTTTAAAAAAAATTTTAAATGTTAAACATGTATAAAGAAAAGAATCAGCCATCCATAGTCCTACATCCTGGAATGAACTAATGCTAGCATCTTTACATAGTTTCCTTCAAATCTATTTTTAAATTATTCTAAGCTTTTGCAAAAAGTGCATGGATGCATGCTATGTTGCTTCAGTCCTGTCTAACTCTTTGTGACCCCATGGACTGTAGCCTGCCAGCCTCCTCTATCCATGGGATTCTTCAGGCAAAAATGCTAGAGGGGGTTGCCATCCCCTCCTTCAAGGAATCTTCCCAATCCAAGAATCAAACCCCACCTCTAGCACCACCTGGGAAGCATCTAAAGTATGTATGTTCATTTTATAAAATTCAAGTGATGCAGAAAATACAAATATGTAAAATTTTGAAACATCTTAACTTCTGTTAACATAGGTAAATGTTGATGGAGTCATTTAGGTATATCAATAGAGAGAAGAACATATAAAATATGCCTTTATAAAATTGAGCTCTTATAGATTCTATTTCTATTTTAGAGTGTTTGATTTACCAATGCAAAAATTTAATGAAAAAAGCAAAAATGAAGAAATTGTTGAACTCACAATAAAATTAATCCTTTAAGAGGGATACTTTTTTATGGTTGGTTTTTTTTTTTTTTTGCCACTTCTATTGGTCTTTCATTTATCTATTTTCATCCATCTTTGTTCTTTGGCCTGTGTGGGCCTCCCATCACGGTGGCTTCTCTCATTGAAGAGCACTGGCTCCAGGTGCACAGGTGCCCTGATTTGACTCCTGGTTAGGGAAATCTCTTTCTGCTGGCATTCCAAATTGTATTAATAGTATGAATTCATTTCTCTATGTCTGCATTCATCCCACTGTGTCCCTCCTAAAACTGGGGTACTGATACTGCTTTTATGTTGAGAACTCCAGTGGATAACATCCAAGGGGTCTTTTACTGAAATTTCTTACTGAAATTTGGCTTCAAAGAGGTCCAGTAATGAGAGAGACAGAGATCTGGGAATAAGAAAGTCTCCCTGAAGCAGAGTTGTGATGAGAGCATGCTATGAAGAAATGCCTGAGACCAAGAAAAGACATTTTGGACCAGATTGTGGAACAGTGCCTAGTGTTCACCTAGGACAGGCAATTGTACTCAATGTCACCAGCCAAGAGTGGAGAAATAGGTCCAGAAAGAATGAAGAGACTTGCCTAAAATGGAAAAGAAGTTCAGTTGTGGATACGTCTGGAGGTGAAAGTAAAGTCCAACAGTGTAAAGAACAATACTGCGTAGGAATCTGGAATGTTACTTGGATGTGATCAAGCAGGAGATGGAAAGATACATCCAACTGAACATCAACATATTAGGAGTCAGTGAAGTAAAATGGATGAGAATGGGAGAATTTAATTCAGATGACCATTATATCCACTACTGTGGGCAAGAATCCCTTAGAAGGAATGGAGTCAATCTCATCATTAGTAAAAGTAAATTGAAATTGATCATTTGTAAAATGAATTTCATTTATTTTGAGAGAAGAACATATAAAATATGCCTTTATAAAATTGAGCTCTTATAGATTCTATTTCTATTTTAGAGTGTTTGATTTACCAATGCAAAAATTTAATGAAAAAAGCAAAAATGAAGAAATTGTTGAACTCACAATAAAATTAATCCTTTAAGAGGGATACTTTTTTATGGTTGGTTTTTTTTTTTTTTTGCCACTTCTATTGGTCTTTCATTTATCTATTTTCATCCATCTTTGTTCTTTGGCCTGTGTGGGCCTCCCATCACGGTGGCTTCTCTCATTGAAGAGCACTGGCTCCAGGTGCACAGGTGCCCTGATTTGACTCCTGGTTAGGGAAATCTCTTTCTGCTGGCATTCCAAATTGTATTAATAGTATGAATTCATTTCTCTATGTCTGCATTCATCCCACTGTGTCCCTCCTAAAACTGGGGTACTGATACTGCTTTTATGTTGAGAACTCCAGTGGATAACATCCAAGGGGTCTTTTACTGAAATTTCTTACTGAAATTTGGCTTCAAAGAGGTCCAGTAATGAGAGAGACAGAGATCTGGGAATAAGAAAGTCTCCCTGAAGCAGAGTTGTGATGAGAGCATGCTATGAAGAAATGCCTGAGACCAAGAAAAGACATTTTGGACCAGATTGTGGAACAGTGCCTAGTGTTCACCTAGGACAGGCAATTGTACTCAATGTCACCAGCCAAGAGTGGAGAAATAGGTCCAGAAAGAATGAAGAGACTTGCCTAAAATGGAAAAGAAGTTCAGTTGTGGATACGTCTGGAGGTGAAAGTAAAGTCCAACAGTGTAAAGAACAATACTGCGTAGGAATCTGGAATGTTACTTGGATGTGATCAAGCAGGAGATGGAAAGATACATCCAACTGAACATCAACATATTAGGAGTCAGTGAATTAAAATGGACGAGAATGGGTGAATTTAATTCAGATGACCATTATATCCACTACTGTGGGCAAGAATCCCTTAGAAGAAATGGAGTCAATCTCATCATTAGCAAAAGAATCTGAAATTCAGTACTTGATGCATATAATGGTGCATTCTGAACTGACTGAATGATCTCAGTTCATTTCCAAAGCAAACCAACACAGTGATGAAGTTTGTGCCCAGATCACTAATGTGGAAGAAGCTGAAATCAAACAGTTCAATGAAGACCTACAAGTCCTTCTAGAATAACACCAAAAAAGATGTCCTTTTCATCATAGGGGATTGGAATCCAAAAGTATGAAGTCAAGAGATACTCCATGTTTGGCCTTGGAGTACAAAATGAAGCAGGGCAAAAGCTAACAGAATTTTGTCAAGAGAACATATTGGTCATAGCAAACATTCTCTTCCAACAACACAAGATATGGCTCTATACATGAACATCACCAGATGGTCAACACGGAAATCAGATCAATTATATTATTTGCAACTGAAGATGGAGAAGCTCTATACAGTCAGCAAAAACATGGCCTGGAGCTGACTGTGGCTAAGATCATTAGCTTCTTGTTGTAAAATTGAAGCTTAAATGAAAGGAAGTAGGGAAAACTACCAAACCATTCAAGAATGACCTAAATCAAATCCCTTATGATATACAGTGGAGGTAAAAAATATATTCAAGGAATTAGATATGATAGACAGAATGCCTTAAGAAACAATGGGTAAAGGTTCATAACATTGAACCAGAGGCAATGACCAAATCCATCCTAAGGAAGAAGAAATACAAGAAGGCGAAATGATTGTCTAAAGAGGCCTTACAAATAGTAGAGAAAAGAAGAGAAGCAAAAGACAAAGGAGAAAGGGAAAGATATATCCAACTGTATGCAGAGTTCCAGAGAATAGCAAGGAGATATAAGAAAGTCTTCTTAAGTGAACAATGCAAATAAATAGAGGAAAAGAGAATGGGAAAGACTGTAGATTTCTTCAAGAAAACTGGAGATAACAAGGGAATATTTCATGCAAAGATGATCACAATAAAGGACAAAAACAACAAAGGCCTACTAGAAGCAGAAGAGATTAAGAAGAGGTGGCAAGAATACAAAGAAAAAATATACAAAAAAGATCTAAATGCCCTGGACAACCATGATTTTGTGATCACTCATCTAGAGCCAGACATCCTGGAGTGTGAAGTCAAGTAGACTTTAGGAAGCATCACTACGAACAAAGCTAGCGTAGGTGATGGAATTCCAACTGAACTAAAATCCTAAACAATGATGCTGTTAAAGTGCTGCACTAAACAGCCAGTGAATTTAGAAAACTCAGCAGTGGCCACAGGACTGGAAGAGTTCAGTTTTCATTCCAATCCCAAAGAAGGGAAGTATCAATAAATGTTCAAACTACCACATGATCACACTCATTTCACATGCTAGCAAGATAATGCTCAAAATCCTTCAAGCTAGGCTTGAACAGTACATGAACTGAGACCTTCCAGATGTACAAGCTGAAATTAGAAAAGGCAGAGGAACCAGCAATCAAATTGCCAACATCTGTTGTATCATAGAAAAGGCAAGGGAATTAAAAAAAAAATCTACTTCTTCATTGACTACACTAAAGTCTTTGACTTTGTGGATCACAACAAACTGTGGATGGTTCTTAAAGAGAAGGAAGTACCATGCCATCTTACTTGTCTCCTGAGAAACTTATACACAAATCAAGAAGCGACAGTTAGAACCAGACATGGAACAATGGATTGGTTCAGAATCAGGAAAGGAGTACGTCAAGGCTGTATATTGTCATTCTGCTTATTTAAGTTCTATGCAGAGTATATCATGCAAAATGCTAGGCTGGATGACTCACAAACTGGAATCAAGATTGCTGGCAGAAATATCAACAGCCTCAGACATGGAGATGATACCATATCAAGCTTTAAGCTAAAGAGGCCTTACAAATAGTAGAAAAGAAGAGAAGCAAAAGACAAAGGAGAAAGGGAAAGATATATCCAACTGTATGCAGAGTTCCAGAGAATAGCAAGGAGATATAAGAAAGTCTTCTTAAGTGAACAATGCAAATAAATAGAGGAAAAGAGAATGGGAAAGACTGTAGATTTCTTCAAGAAAACTGGAGATAACAAGGGAATATTTCATGCAAAGATGATCACAATAAAGGACAAAAACAACAAAGGCCTACTAGAAGCAGAAGAGATTAAGAAGAGGTGGCAAGAATACAAAGAAAAAATATACAAAAAAGATCTAAATGCCCTGGACAACCATGATTTTGTGATCACTCATCTAGAGCCAGACATCCTGGAGTGTGAAGTCAAGTAGACTTTAGGAAGCATCACTACGAACAAAGCTAGCGTAGGTGATGGAATTCCAACTGAACTAAAATCCTAAACAATGATGCTGTTAAAGTGCTGCACTAAACAGCCAGTGAATTTAGAAAACTCAGCAGTGGCCACAGGACTGGAAGAGTTCAGTTTTCATTCCAATCCCAAAGAAGGGAAGTATCAATAAATGTTCAAACTACCACATGATCACACTCATTTCACATGCTAGCAAGATAATGCTCAAAATCCTTCAAGCTAGGCTTGAACAGTACATGAACTGAGACCTTCCAGATGTACAAGCTGAAATTAGAAAAGGCAGAGGAACCAGCAATCAAATTGCCAACATCTGTTGTATCATAGAAAAGGCAAGGGAATTAAAAAAAAAATCTACTTCTTCATTGACTACACTAAAGTCTTTGACTTTGTGGATCACAACAAACTGTGGATGGTTCTTAAAGAGAAGGAAGTACCATGCCATCTTACTTGTCTCCTGAGAAACTTATACACAAATCAAGAAGCGACAGTTAGAACCAGACATGGAACAATGGATTGGTTCAGAATCAGGAAAGGAGTACGTCAAGGCTGTATATTGTCATTCTGCTTATTTAAGTTCTATGCAGAGTATATCATGCAAAATGCTAGGCTGGATGACTCACAAACTGGAATCAAGATTGCTGGCAGAAATATCAACAGCCTCAGACATGGAGATGATACCACTCTAATGGCAGGAAGCAAAGAGGAACTTAAAAGCCTCTTTATGAGGTAAAAGAGGACAGTGAAAAAGCTGGCTTAGAACACAACATTCAAAAAAACTAAGACACCCAGAGAACCTGAACAGTTTGTTGGAGAGGATCAGTCCAGATCACAGCCTCTCTCTCAGCTCTCACTGCCTCTGAATGGCAGCTTTTTGCCTGAGTGGACTCTTCTTCCAGGGATGTTAGAAGTAGATCAGTCATGCTTTACATCATGTTTATCTCTCTGTGTTTAAGCCTTTCCTTGCTTCTAGGGAATTTTTTATGTAGAGCAGTTGAACTAAAAGCCTTAAAATATAACATGTTAAATTAAAGTGCTTTAGAGATGACTCTGTTAACTACATATATGTAAAGTTAAGGATGAGATTTTAAGTTTACAGTTAAAAATTCAGTGCAAGCCTGAGTGCTAAACAAACAAACAAACAAACAAAACTAAGACCATGGCATCTGGTCCCATCACCTTATAGAAAATAGACAGACAAACAATGGAAACAGTGACAGACTTTTCTTGGGCTCCAAAATCATTGCAGATGGTGATTGTAGCCATGAAATTAAAAGATGTTTGCTGCTTGGAGAAGGTTAAATATACATTACTATGTACAGTGAAGGAAACTTCATTCGTAGAAGTTTACTGGGTAAAGATAATGAACCTATTCTTTCCATGAATTCCAGGACTCGTTGTGACCTGTTCTCTCCCAGAGATCCTCTCTGAGAATCAGGACATCACTTGGGAGAGGATGCACAGACTGGAAACTATCATTCATCGTTTACATTCTAAAATTGTGAGATGCGTCCCTGGGTGGGCTCGAACCACCAACCTTTCGGTTAACAGCCGAGCGCGCTAACCGATTGCGCCACAGAGACACAAGCCCTCCACCTGTTCCGGGAGCATGCATGCCTACCGAGCTAGGCAGACCCACCAGTTTATAGCAGAACAGCGGCTCCGCCTTCAAGCCTCGGACAACAGGAGAGATGGAGTCCACTAAGCGTGTTCGATCCAATGGGGAAACCGTGCGCCGAAGGCAGAAGAGCGTCCCCGTCGCGCCTTGTTTCACACCCGCCCCAGATGCAACGCCCCTGAAACGCCCCGATTCTGAACCGAGGAGGGACCAGAGGGAAGCTGAACCTCCGGTGGGCTCAGTGATGGCCCCTGGTTTGCTCCGCCTTCACTCGACCACCTGCGCCGCTGGGCGGCGGTTTAGTAGATGTGATCCGTGCGGTTGCAGCTGGAAAGAGATCAGATCCAAAGAGGAAACGTGAAAAAAAAGAGAGAGCACGAATGAGATAATGCCATGAATGAATGAGATAACTAGACCTCTCAGGAAGCCAGTGAGGAGGCTCGGACCAGATCCTGAGAGCAATTTCGCTTATTAAGTAGCAGAATGCGGAGGGAGAATCGGAGAAGAACATGAAAGAGCAAAACACGAACTTCTGCAAGTGTCCACGAATAAACAGCAAAAACAGTGTGAGGATATGTATGTGGAAACAATTACCTGCAGGCCTGTGGTGCACTGTGATTATATAGCCTACAGCGCTGTGTTGCGGAGGCAGCGGCCTTGGTTCAAATCCAGTCTGTAGCAGGGTAGTATCTATAACCTGTTTTTCTGTTTGCCTTTTCACTTTTGTTGACTTATAGTTGATTTACAATGTTGTGTTAGTTTCAGGAGTACAATAAAGTGATTCAGTTATACACAGGCACACATTTTTTCAGGTTCTTTTTCTTATAGTTTATTACAAAATATTAAGTATAGGTCTCTGTGCTATACACTAGGTCCTTATTGGTTATCTATTTTATATATAGTAGTATGTATAGGTTAATCCCAAACTTCTAATTTATCCCTTCTCCTTTCCCCTTTAGTAACCATGATGTTTTCTATATCTGTGGACCAATTTCTGTTATTTTCTCGGTTCATTTGTTTCATTTTTAGTTTTTTGTTTTAGATTCCTATATAAGCAATATTATATATTTGTGTTTCTCTGCCTGGGCTATCTCATGAGCATGACAGTCTCTAGGTCTATTCACATTGCTCCAATTGGCATTATTTCTTTGGGGGGGGGGATAATATTCCATCTCTTTGCATTTAACTCCAACACCAGCTATGCTCCCTAGTAGGGATGGGAGAGCCAAGTTGGTGGCTGGCCGAAGGCAGAAGAGCGTCCGTCGCGCCTTGTTTCACACCCGCCCCAGATGCAACGCCCCTGAAACGCCCCGATTCTGAACCGAGGAGGGACCAGAGGGAAGCTGAACCTCCGGTGGGCTCAGTGATGGCCCCTGGTTTGCTCCGCCTTCACTCGACCACCTGCGCCGCTGGGCGGCGGTTTAGTAGATGTGATCCGTGCGGTTGCAGCTGGAAAGAGATCAGATCCAAAGAGGAAACGTGAAAAAAAAGAGAGAGCACGAATGAGATAATGCCATGAATGAATGAGATAACTAGACCTCTCAGGAAGCCAGTGAGGAGGCTCGGACCAGATCCTGAGAGCAATTTCGCTTATTAAGTAGCAGAATGCGGAGGGAGAATCGGAGAAGAACATGAAAGAGCAAAACACGAACTTCTGCAAGTGTCCACGAATAAACAGCAAAAACAGTGTGAGGATATGTATGTGGAAACAATTACCTGCAGGCCTGTGGTGCACTGTGATTATATAGCCTACAGCGCTGTGTTGCGGAGGCAGCGGCCTTGGTTCAAATCCAGTCTGTAGCAGGGTAGTATCTATAACCTGTTTTTCTGTTTGCCTTTTCACTTTTGTTGACTTATAGTTGATTTACAATGTTGTGTTAGTTTCAGGAGTACAATAAAGTGATTCAGTTATACACAGGCACACATTTTTTCAGGTTCTTTTTCTTATAGTTTATTACAAAATATTAAGTATAGGTCTCTGTGCTATACACTAGGTCCTTATTGGTTATCTATTTTATATATAGTAGTATGTATAGGTTAATCCCAAACTTCTAATTTATCCCTTCTCCTTTCCCCTTTAGTAACCATGATGTTTTCTATATCTGTGGACCAATTTCTGTTATTTTCTCGGTTCATTTGTTTCATTTTTAGTTTTTTGTTTTAGATTCCTATATAAGCAATATTATATATTTGTGTTTCTCTGCCTGGGCTATCTCATGAGCATGACAGTCTCTAGGTCTATTCACATTGCTCCAATTGGCATTATTTCTTTGGGGGGGGGGATAATATTCCATCTCTTTGCATTTAACTCCAACACCAGCTATGCTCCCTAGTAGGGATGGGAGAGCCAAGTTGGTGGCTGGCCGGGAGCTAGCAGAGGGTTCTGCATTGGTGGTTCAGTGGTAGACTTCTCCCCTCCCACGCGGGAGACGCGGGTTTGATTCTTGGCCAATGCGTGATGTCTAGTTCTGTTTTTGTACTTACCTAGTGGTTCAGACGGTAAAGAATCTATCTACAATACAGGAAACCCGGATTCAATCCCTAAGTCTGTAAAATCCCCTGGAGAAGGGCATGGTGATCCATTCCAGTACTTTTGCCTGGAGAATTCCATGGACAGAGGAGCCAGGGTGGGCTACAGTCCATAGGGTCACACAGAATCAGTTCCGACTGAAGTGATTTAGCATGCATGCATGGGAAGCAATATGCAGTGAGAAGAGGAGGAGTAAATTCCACAGCACACAAACCTGCTCGTCAGAGTAAAACCTAGGGCTTTTGCTTGTCTAATTGTTGAGCAGAACATATTGCCATGGTTGAAATATTGCCTCTTAAGGAGCTTTGTCTGTAATTAGCACTAACAAAATAACATGATTATTGTTGTTTCTTTCTGGTAAAGATATTTCTAATATCAGTGAGTTCCTTTTTTTTTTCCCCCACTAAAGGAAGAGTATTTAGGGGATTTACAAAAAAACACAAACTACTGATCTAGACCAGCTTGTCTCCACCCACCATCCTCTGATTTTTATGGAATCAGGAAATCATTGAACTATACTTCATCTTTTGATCACAGACACAGTTTGTTGAACTTTTGGCACCCAATCAGGTTCTTTTTCTTATAGTTTATTACAAAATATTAAGTATAGGTCTCTGTGCTATACACTAGGTCCTTATTGGTTATCTATTTTATATATAGTAGTATGTATAGGTTAATCCCAAACTTCTAATTTATCCCTTCTCCTTTCCCCTTTAGTAACCATGATGTTTTCTATATCTGTGGACCAATTTCTGTTATTTTCTCGGTTCATTTGTTTCATTTTTAGTTTTTTGTTTTAGATTCCTATATAAGCAATATTATATATTTGTGTTTCTCTGCCTGGGCTATCTCATGAGCATGACAGTCTCTAGGTCTATTCACATTGCTCCAATTGGCATTATTTCTTTGGGGGGGGGGATAATATTCCATCTCTTTGCATTTAACTCCAACACCAGCTATGCTCCCTAGTAGGGATGGGAGAGCCAAGTTGGTGGCTGGCCGGGAGCTAGCAGAGGGTTCTGCATTGGTGGTTCAGTGGTAGACTTCTCCCCTCCCACGCGGGAGACGCGGGTTTGATTCTTGGCCAATGCGTGATGTCTAGTTCTGTTTTTGTACTTACCTAGTGGTTCAGACGGTAAAGAATCTATCTACAATACAGGAAACCCGGATTCAATCCCTAAGTCTGTAAAATCCCCTGGAGAAGGGCATGGTGATCCATTCCAGTACTTTTGCCTGGAGAATTCCATGGACAGAGGAGCCAGGGTGGGCTACAGTCCATAGGGTCACACAGAATCAGTTCCGACTGAAGTGATTTAGCATGCATGCATGGGAAGCAATATGCAGTGAGAAGAGGAGGAGTAAATTCCACAGCACACAAACCTGCTCGTCAGAGTAAAACCTAGGGTTTTTGCTTGTCTAATTGTTGAGCAGAACATATTGCCATGGTTGAAATATTGCCTCTTAAGGAGCTTTGTCTGTAATTAGCACTAACAAAATAACATGATTATTGTTGTTTCTTTCTGGTAAAGATATTTCTAATATCAGTGAGTTCCTTTTTTTTTTCCCCCACTAAAGGAAGAGTATTTAGGGGATTTACAAAAAAACACAAACTACTGATCTAGACCAGCTTGTCTCCACCCACCATCCTCTGATTTTTATGGAATCAGGAAATCATTGAACTATACTTCATCTTTTGATCACAGACACAGTTTGTTGAACTTTTGCAAATATAATAAGCACCCAGATCAAGTTATAGAAAATTTCCACCATCCTAGAAATGGACGAGCCCCATTTCTAGGCAATTCCTACACTAGATCACTTTTTTTTATTGCTATTCTGAGGTCTCTTGCAATAGTGTACTGTTGCCTGCTCTTGGAATTCAGATGAAGGAATGCACATTTTTTTGTAACAGATTTTTGTTTCATGCAACATTTTGTTCATAAAAACATACTCATATTGTTATGAATGTCATTTATTAATTTTGGTGTTTTTGAAGTAATTTTGGTTGGAATTTTTTGGTGCTAACTGGTATTCTTGATAAATATTCTTGGTGTTTTGAGGAATATTCCATACCAACCTTTTTGTATATTTGTGCATTCATAGAAGTACTGCAATTGCTGGGCCATAGAATAGGTCCAAGATTAACTTTATTAAAAACTGTCAACAGTCTTCTAGAATGATTTAGAACTGACTACTACAGCTGCAATTGCTCCACATTTGTCAGTATTTGGTGTACAAATTTTAAAAAAGAAAAAAACAGTCATGCAGGGTGTGTAATGATATTTCTTTATAGTATTAATGTTTATTTCCCTAATAAGTAAATATGTTGACTACTTTCTTATATCTTTTGGTCATTAAAATATTACATTTGTGATCCAGGAAGACCCTGACTTGGGCTTCCAAGGAAAAGGAAACCAGGTCCTGTGGTCAGTCGCTGCAGTGCAGACGGATCTTCCCAAATGTTTCTCAGGGACCAAGACCCAGGCTCAGGGTGTTCTCAGTGGCAGCATGTTCAGACCCAATGACTGGCCCAGCAATGGTGGATGTGCCCAACCTCCCAGGCTTTAACCATCTCCACCAACTTTCAGCTTTTTAAAATATTTTCTTTCAACCTATTCATTCACATCCATTCCCCCTAGTAACATGAACTTCCAATTAATTTCACTACCATAAAGGGAAAACTGTGATCAGCAACATCAGTAGATCATTCATGTAAACATCAACACCATCAGAACAATATGACAGCGATCTTGGTAAATGCCCAGACTCTCCAGCTGCTGTTGTCTTGGATTCCCATGGTCTCTACCAGGCAGTGGGCACATTTTCCCTTTTTCCTTGGGCACTTGCTCAGAAGACCTGTGAGTATAAGGGTTATGTCCACTGTAGGGCAAGAGGAGAGAGAGTGAAGAGCAGGGGTGGTGGCTGGAGGCGGGGGTGTGGACCAAGCCTGCAGAGGCAGCAGTAGATGAGACAGCAGATTGGCTGTGGGTGGGTGTGGTTCTGCAAGAGCTGCTGAAAGGCCATCCAGTGGGTAAGCTTGTGTGCTCTGCCTGTGTGGAGAGGGGCAGAAGGATTGGGAGACCTTCACTAGAATGACTTTGCTGAGAGTGGTTTGGTAGTGGTGGAGGGGAGGAGGATGACCCTGAGTGAAAGATGGTGGTCTGCAGGGTACGTGTTTATAGCTACCTGGCAGCAGAGATACCAACCTTTTTGTATATTTGTGCATTCATAGAAGTACTGCAATTGCTGGGCCATAGAATAGGTCCAAGATTAACTTTATTAAAAACTGTCAACAGTCTTCTAGAATGATTTAGAACTGACTACTACAGCTGCAATTGCTCCACATTTGTCAGTATTTGGTGTACAAATTTTAAAAAAGAAAAAAACAGTCATGCAGGGTGTGTAATGATATTTCTTTATAGTATTAATGTTTATTTCCCTAATAAGTAAATATGTTGACTACTTTCTTATATCTTTTGGTCATTAAAATATTACATTTGTGATCCAGGAAGACCCTGACTTGGGCTTCCAAGGAAAAGGAAACCAGGTCCTGTGGTCAGTCGCTGCAGTGCAGACGGATCTTCCCAAATGTTTCTCAGGGACCAAGACCCAGGCTCAGGGTGTTCTCAGTGGCAGCATGTTCAGACCCAATGACTGGCCCAGCAATGGTGGATGTGCCCAACCTCCCAGGCTTTAACCATCTCCACCAACTTTCAGCTTTTTAAAATATTTTCTTTCAACCTATTCATTCACATCCATTCCCCCTAGTAACATGAACTTCCAATTAATTTCACTACCATAAAGGGAAAACTGTGATCAGCAACATCAGTAGATCATTCATGTAAACATCAACACCATCAGAACAATATGACAGCGATCTTGGTAAATGCCCAGACTCTCCAGCTGCTGTTGTCTTGGATTCCCATGGTCTCTACCAGGCAGTGGGCACATTTTCCCTTTTTCCTTGGGCACTTGCTCAGAAGACCTGTGAGTATAAGGGTTATGTCCACTGTAGGGCAAGAGGAGAGAGAGTGAAGAGCAGGGGTGGTGGCTGGAGGCGGGGGTGTGGACCAAGCCTGCAGAGGCAGCAGTAGATGAGACAGCAGATTGGCTGTGGGTGGGTGTGGTTCTGCAAGAGCTGCTGAAAGGCCATCCAGTGGGTAAGCTTGTGTGCTCTGCCTGTGTGGAGAGGGGCAGAAGGATTGGGAGACCTTCACTAGAATGACTTTGCTGAGAGTGGTTTGGTAGTGGTGGAGGGGAGGAGGATGACCCTGAGTGAAAGATGGTGGTCTGCAGGGTACGTGTTTATAGCTACCTGGCAGCAGAGATACCATGGTCTTGAAGGTACTTTCTCCAGGGCAAAGCCTTGTCCATTGTTGTTCCCATGTTCTGACCTGTGTGACTTCCTTACTAGGGTGAAACTTGACTTCAGAATTTCTACTTGATAATATTGAGATAGTTCAGTTCAGTTGCTCAATTGTGTCTGACTCTTTGGGACCCCATGGACTGAAGCATGCCAGCCTCCCCTATCCTTCACATCTCCCCGCATTGAGCAAATGTATGTCCATTGAGTCAGTGATGCCATCCAACAATCTTGTCCTCTGTCGTCCTCTTAAAATGTGTATTCATTTAGGAGAATTGAAGAAAGGACAAACTGAATAGTTTAAAGTGGCAGAGGATGGATAGGCAGTACCTGGAAAATGTATCAAGGACTTCATCCACGTATCAAAGTGTATCTTCCATACTTGGTTGATAAAATTTTTCTTTGTCTTAAACTCTGTAAAAGCAGAAAATCAAAAAAAGAAAAGAATACTGGGAAAAAAAATTTTTTTTGTCTTAATGATTATTTTACATCAAATAGCTGTTCATTAATGATTTGTGAATCTTGTTCTGTGTTTATATGCCTTAATAATTTTGGAGGGGGCCGGATAGACTTGGTGGTCACACATCAAAGAATCCAGTAGAACTCAGAATATAGACCATTACCCCATTGAAGGAAAACAGTACCTAATACCTTGCCGTGACTCGGATTCGAACCGAGGTTGCTGCGCCACAACGCAGAGTACTAACCACTATACGATCACGGCGCGCCACATCCCAAAGGACAAGCACCAGTAATCCAAGTCGTTTGACATAAAATGATTCCAGTCATTGCGCTGCTTTATTCTTGGAAATTGCAGATATTAGTATTCTCTTTCATGCTGCTTCTCTAGGAGCTGGAGGGGGGTAGCTTGGGGGTGCTGGGTGGGTGTGGTTCTGCAAGAGCTGCTGAAAGGCCATCCAGTGGGTAAGCTTGTGTGCTCTGCCTGTGTGGAGAGGGGCAGAAGGATTGGGAGACCTTCACTAGAATGACTTTGCTGAGAGTGGTTTGGTAGTGGTGGAGGGGAGGAGGATGACCCTGAGTGAAAGATGGTGGTCTGCAGGGTACGTGTTTATAGCTACCTGGCAGCAGAGATACCATGGTCTTGAAGGTACTTTCTCCAGGGCAAAGCCTTGTCCATTGTTGTTCCCATGTTCTGACCTGTGTGACTTCCTTACTAGGGTGAAACTTGACTTCAGAATTTCTACTTGATAATATTGAGATAGTTCAGTTCAGTTGCTCAATTGTGTCTGACTCTTTGGGACCCCATGGACTGAAGCATGCCAGCCTCCCCTATCCTTCACATCTCCCCGCATTGAGCAAATGTATGTCCATTGAGTCAGTGATGCCATCCAACAATCTTGTCCTCTGTCGTCCTCTTAAAATGTGTATTCATTTAGGAGAATTGAAGAAAGGACAAACTGAATAGTTTAAAGTGGCAGAGGATGGATAGGCAGTACCTGGAAAATGTATCAAGGACTTCATCCACGTATCAAAGTGTATCTTCCATACTTGGTTGATAAAATTTTTCTTTGTCTTAAACTCTGTAAAAGCAGAAAATCAAAAAAAGAAAAGAATACTGGGAAAAAAAATTTTTTTTGTCTTAATGATTATTTTACATCAAATAGCTGTTCATTAATGATTTGTGAATCTTGTTCTGTGTTTATATGCCTTAATAATTTTGGAGGGGGCCGGATAGACTTGGTGGTCACACATCAAAGAATCCAGTAGAACTCAGAATATAGACCATTACCCCATTGAAGGAAAACAGTACCTAATACCTTGCCGTGACTCGGATTCGAACCGAGGTTGCTGCGGCCACAACGCAGAGTACTAACCACTATACGATCACGGCGCGCCACATCCCAAAGGACAAGCACCAGTAATCCAAGTCGTTTGACATAAAATGATTCCAGTCATTGCGCTGCTTTATTCTTGGAAATTGCAGATATTAGTATTCTCTTTCATGCTCGATCATCGGTTCCCCTTCTCTTTTTCTCTATTCCGATACATTATGAGAAAACGAAACGAAACCAAACCAAAACCCAATTCTTATCTTCCCAGATCCGGCAGGTGCCTTCTGGGAAGTCTGGGTGTCCTGGGCCCCACCTCGCCGGCTTATTTTCAGTGTCTTCGCGTTTGTTCCTTTGGATCGACGCTTTCCGCCCGCTGGTGCTGCTTCCTCCTCACAGAAGGTGGCAGAGCAAAGGGAGGGCAGCGACAGCGGCGCAGACAGTCAGATGAAGGCGGAGCAAAATCCGAAAGAACCAGTTCAGAGCCCACCAGGCTTTCAGCTTCCCTCTGGCGCCGCGCTTAACTCAGGCCCGAGGCGTCTGTTGCGCGCTGCCCTGGGAAAGGTGTGTGGCTCCGCCTGAAGTAGAAGGGGTAATTGCTCAAGTATGCGGATGAGAAGACCTTTAGATCAGGGTGTCTCTGTGGCGCCGTCTTTGAGTGTGTTCAGCTCTTAACCGAAAGGTTGGTGGTTCAAATCTAAGGTAGGAAAGCCTTGCTTGAAGCACTCAGAAGCTTTGTGATTGTCTGCTACGCAGCATATCCTGTACTGCTACCCTTGTGTCACCTGTCTCTGGTGCAGAGTAGCATCTGAGGAGGGGTTGCCAGCTCGCTGGGGGTCAAGTGCTACAAGTATTTAAGGTTTGTCCTTATAATCAATATGACCTTTTTTTTTTCATGTACCTAGTAGGGAGAGCACTACTTTGTCTAAAGCTAAACATTTTTTTTTTTTTTTTTTAATTCCTCAGTTACATTTCAGCAAAACAGAGGGTTCAAGCAAACAAAAGAAAAAAACACCCACTGTTGCCATCTACTGGAAATGGAAGGTGGATCACTACCTCACTTGGAAGAAAAGCAGATTGGAATATGTGTGACAAAGCAGGATGCCTCTGTGCTTAAATTCAGGCTGGACCTGGCACTGGCTCAAGGCCACAACCACACAAGACTAAGCACCAGTAATCCAAGTCGTTTGACATAAAATGATTCCAGTCATTGCGCTGCTTTATTCTTGGAAATTGCAGATATTAGTATTCTCTTTCATGCTCGATCATCGGTTCCCCTTC
This sequence comes from Tragulus kanchil, assembly GCA_022376925.1. Lineage (NCBI taxonomy): Eukaryota > Metazoa > Chordata > Mammalia > Artiodactyla > Tragulidae > Tragulus > Tragulus kanchil. The sequence goes on along the minus strand of JAIOJX010000032.1, from coordinate 82,804,079 downwards.
TCTTTCTCTATTCCGATACATTATGAGAAAACGAAACGAAACCAAACCAAAACCCAATTCTTATCTTCCCAGATCCGGCAGGTGCCTTCTGGGAAGTCTGGGTGTCCTGGGCCCCACCTCGCCGGCTTATTTTCAGTGTCTTCGCGTTTGTTCCTTTGGATCGACGCTTTCCGCCCGCTGGTGCTGCTTCCTCCTCACAGAAGGTGGCAGAGCAAAGGGAGGGCAGCGACAGCGGCGCAGACAGTCAGATGAAGGCGGAGCAAAATCCGAAAGAACCAGTTCAGAGCCCACCAGGCTTTCAGCTTCCCTCTGGCGCCGCGCTTAACTCAGGCCCGAGGCGTCTGTTGCGCGCTGCCCTGGGAAAGGTGTGTGGCTCCGCCTGAAGTAGAAGGGGTAATTGCTCAAGTATGCGGATGAGAAGACCTTTAGATCAGGGTGTCTCTGTGGCGCCGTCTTTGAGTGTGTTCAGCTCTTAACCGAAAGGTTGGTGGTTCAAATCTAAGGTAGGAAAGCCTTGCTTGAAGCACTCAGAAGCTTTGTGATTGTCTGCTACGCAGCATATCCTGTACTGCTACCCTTGTGTCACCTGTCTCTGGTGCAGAGTAGCATCTGAGGAGGGGTTGCCAGCTCGCTGGGGGTCAAGTGCTACAAGTATTTAAGGTTTGTCCTTATAATCAATATGACCTTTTTTTTTTCATGTACCTAGTAGGGAGAGCACTACTTTGTCTAAAGCTAAACATTTTTTTTTTTTTTTTTTAATTCCTCAGTTACATTTCAGCAAAACAGAGGGTTCAAGCAAACAAAAGAAAAAAACACCCACTGTTGCCATCTACTGGAAATGGAAGGTGGATCACTACCTCACTTGGAAGAAAAGCAGATTGGAATATGTGTGACAAAGCAGGATGCCTCTGTGCTTAAATTCAGGCTGGACCTGGCACTGGCTCAAGGCCACAACCACACAAGACTAAGCAGTATTGTCATAGGGCGGTCACCCACCTGACAGCACCCATCCAAACAGTACTGGAACGCTCTTGAGAGCACGCCCCCTCCCTCTGACTCATTTCCCATCTGGTCCTCTTTTCCTCCAACCACAGGGAAGGAGCTTCACCTCTGTGTCCCGACAGAACACTTTATGCTCCCTGCGGGGCACACAGAGCCAGGCAAGAGACAAAGAGGCAGCTGCACTGCCCCGATGGGTTTCTACCAGGGTTGTGGGGAGACTCCCACGCACAGAGGGGCCTGGCAGGCTACAGTCCACAGGATCTCAAAGCGTCAGACATGCGTGAGCAACTGAGCTGGAACACGAGGTGGTTCTACCATCCAGAATGACCCAAGAGGCCACTGTCCACCCAGACAGAGGACAGCCGGTGCTGAGGAGGGCAGAGGATGAAAGCCTAGACAGATTCTTACAAGCTTGGGGCATGACTAGCCTGCACTTGGGAAAGCCAAATAAAACACCCCCTGTAGCCCCTCTCCATCCTCAAGAGAATGGATTCCAGGTTCCTGAAGGAGTCAGGGGGCCTCTTCTGGATGACAAAGCTGTCCCTTTGCCTTGGAAGACAGGTCCCACAGAAGTCAGCTTTGAGAGGAATGCTAAAGGAAGGAAGCAATCCTGAAATATCTGCAAGTTACTGTCAAGTAGTGTTGTAATGCTTAAGTGAGAAGAGAGTGTGACAGCACACATGGAAAACCATTAACTGTGCACTTAGTTACAGAATGTATGATGTTCATGTTCTTGAAACTTTTGGGATATTACAAAAGGGCTTGGTTTATAATGAATTTTTAGAACGGAAGCCCCATATTGTCTGTGGATGAAACTCCATAAGGAAGACTCTGGGTTTCTAACATGGAGGGAGAAAAGAGTGGAGGTGAGAGTTGACCATCCCAGACCATTCATGGTATCTCACTTCCAACAGTCAGCCTAATATCAAGGACCCTGAGATGTGAACTCAGTGGTATCTACAAAGTCAGTACAGAAATGCTACTGCATTGAAGTAAAAGACAAATCCTATCTGGGCAGGAAGAGGAAGACTCTTGCAAGTGAGAACATTGGAACCAAGCCCAGACCGTCGTGGTGAAAGCACTAAATCCAACCCACTAGACCACCAGGGAGATGCACAGAAAACACGATTTAACACCACCAGGTGAAATTGGAGTGTAAGACGATCCTCCAGAAATGCAGAGTGCAGGAAAGGAAATTTCACACGGGTGCAGGGCTGTATGCGGTGTGCAAGGCTTCCCCGCCTTGCCCCACTGTTCATTACTCTTCACCTTTTCTGTCCTGGGCGATGCTTTAGGCTCTGGGGCCATGACACAGTGTAACTGGCTAGATCCCTCCCTGGTCTAGCTTTAGTGCTGTGTGCTGCTGAGCCAAGATCATGTTCTCTTTTCAAGCCTCGGTTTTCAGGCACCGACTTGGTTTTCAGCGGGTGATGAACGGATCTGTCTACTTCCAGATCTCAGACATGGTTCCAGGCCAGGTCTCGCTTGACAACCGCAGGGGTACTGATTCCTTACCTCTGCGACGGGCTCAGTTCGTGCAGCCTGATTCTTCATTTCCATGTCTTTGGCTGGATCCCATTAGCAAGAATAAAACACCCCTGTAGCCCCTCTCCATCCTCAAGAGAATGGATTCCAGGTTCCTGAAGGAGTAGAACAAAGCTGTCCCTTTGCCTTGGAAGACAGGTCCCACAGAAGTCAGCTTTGAGAGGAATGCTAAAGGAAGGAAGCAATCCTGAAATATCTGCAAGTTACTGTCAAGTAGTGTTGTAATGCTTAAGTGAGAAGAGAGTGTGACAGCACACATGGAAAACCATTAACTGTGCACTTAGTTACAGAATGTATGATGTTCATGTTCTTGAAACTTTTGGGATATTACAAAAGGGCTTGGTTTATAATGAATTTTTAGAACGGAAGCCCCATATTGTCTGTGGATGAAACTCCATAAGGAAGACTCTGGGTTTCTAACATGGAGGGAGAAAAGAGTGGAGGTGAGAGTTGACCATCCCAGACCATTCATGGTATCTCACTTCCAACAGTCAGCCTAATATCAAGGACCCTGAGATGTGAACTCAGTGGTATCTACAAAGTCAGTACAGAAATGCTACTGCATTGAAGTAAAAGACAAATCCTATCTGGGCAGGAAGAGGAAGACTCTTGCAAGTGAGAACATTGGAACCAAGCCCAGACCGTCGTGGTGAAAGCACTAAATCCAACCCACTAGACCACCAGGGAGATGCACAGAAAACACGATTTAACACCACCAGGTGAAATTGGAGTGTAAGACGATCCTCCAGAAATGCAGAGTGCAGGAAAGGAAATTTCACACGGGTGCAGGGCTGTATGCGGTGTGCAAGGCTTCCCCGCCTTGCCCCACTGTTCATTACTCTTCACCTTTTCTGTCCTGGGCGATGCTTTAGGCTCTGGGGCCATGACACAGTGTAACTGGCTAGATCCCTCCCTGGTCTAGCTTTAGTGCTGTGTGCTGCTGAGCCAAGATCATGTTCTCTTTTCAAGCCTCGGTTTTCAGGCACCGACTTGGTTTTCAGCGGGTGATGAACGGATCTGTCTACTTCCAGATCTCAGACATGGTTCCAGGCCAGGTCTCGCTTGACAACCGCAGGGGTACTGATTCCTTACCTCTGCGACGGGCTCAGTTCGTGCAGCCTGATTCTTCATTTCCATGTCTTTGGCTGGATCCCACGTTATAGACCTGGGTTCAGTCTCTTTTCTTCCACCAGGCAAATCAAATTGCTCCTCAAGTATGCTGAACTGGAGAAAGCAAGTGAGCTTCACAGGGATGAGCTCCATGGTTTCCAGAGACAATTTCTGAACACGTAGAAGAGATCCAGATGCCTAACTAGTAGCCAAGGGTGGATGTAAAAGTGATCCATAGTCAGCCTTGTGCTTTCTTCCTTGAATGAACTGGCTGGACCTGGACTCCATAATGACCCAGGGCAGAGAAAGAAGGGTTGCTTTCTGGCACTGAATAAGTAGACTTCCAGGTAGTCTGGAAACTCCTCCTCCCAGCAGCTGCCAGCTGCCTCATCCAGTGCTTTTCACAGTCTTTTGGTTTTGCCAATAAGAATGCAAACCTCAGGAAAAAGAAAGCAACCAAGTCTGTTGCCGCCCGGTTTCAAACCGGGGACCTTTCGCGTGTGAGGAAAACATGATAACCACTACACCATGGAAACAACACACTTGCTACAACTTAACACTAGACCCAGGAAAATCGCAAGCCCTGCCACCACTATCCAGACCATCAACTTTTCAAATTCAAACATGAACCTCGAAGCCCCAAGATCTCTCAGGCACGGAGACGGCGGCTTCCGAAAGGCCCTGCTCTAGGGATCCTTGTCTCCCCTCAAGTGAGGACCCTCGCCCCCGCTGTCCAGCTGAAGGTTGCCTTCGGGGTCCCGCACCCAGTGTAGAGTCCTCAGATCTGCAGCTATGCACCCGAACACAGGAGTTGGCCCTGCACACTCCGTGCCTCCCGGAAGCCGCAGGAGACGGGCGGTAGGTGTGTCGGAGGCCAAGGGGACCCCGCAGTCCAGCATGGGTCCTTTGCAAGGCGCCAGCGGTCATAGCTCTGGGCTCTGAGCAACTCAAGACTGTGACTTGCCTCTGTTCCTTTGAACCTGATATCCTTGCTCTTTCTCTGCGAGTCCTTTTGCCTGCAGCACTTCTCTGGTGTCCTCTTGGCAAAATGGAGCCTTTTTGGTAGTCTCTAAAATCATACTCTGCCGTCCCCGGGTGGGCTCGAACCACCAACCTTTCGGTTAACAGCCGAACGCGCTAGCCAACTGCGCCACAGAGACAACTGCAAGGAACCTTACTGGCCTCTCTGTGGAGTAGATATGTATTCCGAGGATATGCCTCCTGGCCCCCACAAAAACGATGCCACTTCCTTGCCCCTTAGGTTCCTCACATGCCAGCGCCCCCAGACATACCTGGTGCCAGGGCTCAGACCCTCCAGATCTGAACTGAATGAGGTCCAAGGACAGCTGAACGCTGGCTGGGCTCCTTCAATGAGCTCTTCCCCTTTCCTCTCTGGCACCCAATGACTGAATTTGCCTATCTTGGCAAAAACCTACATTTTGCTTAGGTTTCCTGTGTCCATCAAGCGATTTCCAACAGGGCAGATGGCCCTGTGATGGTCACTCTGTGTCCCCACACCCGGTGGTGGAGGGGGGGCTGACACTCACAGGCACACTCCAGGATTAGGATGAATACATTGCCCATTTAGCCCTTCGTCCCATGAAGACCCCTGAGAATGGAAATAAGGAAGGGCTGGGGTCTTTAAAAGGCTTTATCCCAGTTATTGGATTTCTTATCGCAAGCCCTGCCACCACTATCCAGACCATCAACTTTTCAAATTCAAACATGAACCTCGAAGCCCCAAGATCTCTCAGGCACGGAGACGGCGGCTTCCGAAAGGCCCTGCTCTAGGGATCCTTGTCTCCCCTCAAGTGAGGACCCTCGCCCCCGCTGTCCAGCTGAAGGTTGCCTTCGGGGTCCCGCACCCAGTGTAGAGTCCTCAGATCTGCAGCTATGCACCCGAACACAGGAGTTGGCCCTGCACACTCCGTGCCTCCCGGAAGCCGCAGGAGACGGGCGGTAGGTGTGTCGGAGGCCAAGGGGACCCCGCAGTCCAGCATGGGTCCTTTGCAAGGCGCCAGCGGTCATAGCTCTGGGCTCTGAGCAACTCGAAGACTGTGACTTGCCTCTGTTCCTTTGAACCTGATATCCTTGCTCTTTCTCTGCGAGTCCTTTTGCCTGCAGCACTTCTCTGGTGTCCTCTTGGCAAAATGGAGCCTTTTTGGTAGTCTCTAAAATCATACTCTGCCGTCCCCGGGTGGGCTCGAACCACCAACCTTTCGGTTAACAGCCGAACGCGCTAGCCAACTGCGCCACAGAGACAACTGCAAGGAACCTTACTGGCCTCTCTGTGGAGTAGATATGTATTCCGAGGATATGCCTCCTGGCCCCCACAAAAACGATGCCACTTCCTTGCCCCTTAGGTTCCTCACATGCCAGCGCCCCCAGACATACCTGGTGCCAGGGCTCAGACCCTCCAGATCTGAACTGAATGAGGTCCAAGGACAGCTGAACGCTGGCTGGGCTCCTTCAATGAGCTCTTCCCCTTTCCTCTCTGGCACCCAATGACTGAATTTGCCTATCTTGGCAAAAACCTACATTTTGCTTAGGTTTCCTGTGTCCATCAAGCGATTTCCAACAGGGCAGATGGCCCTGTGATGGTCACTCTGTGTCCCCACACCCGGTGGTGGAGGGGGGGCTGACACTCACAGGCACACTCCAGGATTAGGATGAATACATTGCCCATTTAGCCCTTCGTCCCATGAAGACCCCTGAGAATGGAAATAAGGAAGGGCTGTCAAAGTGAGAGGTTCTTTTTAAAAAGGCTTTATCCCAGTTATTGGATTTCTTAGCAGCCCTTGGAGGCAGGCACACAAAGGTCTAGGGAGCACTGCCTACCAGGTGGAGCTCCCGGTGCCCAGCTGGGTAGACTGAGTTTTATGAGGTCTACCTGGGAGCCGGAAAGGTTGGGAAACAAAAACCAAGCTGGGAAGGTGGGCTTGAGATGAAGGCATTGAAACCTCCCAGGAGGCATGGGCAGGGATCCCAAGAGATAGCATCGTCTCAGTCCCATACCAGAGTGGGGAAGGAGGAAAAGAGCTGGTGCCCACAAGAAAGCGGGTGGCAAGAGGAGGCAGGGAGGGGGAAGCTGAGGGGGAAGGGAGAATAAATGAATTTGTGCTTCCACCTCTCCCTCTTCCCTCTCTTACTCTCTTCTTCTTGCTCTTCTTCCCATCCCTACAACTGAGAAATCTCGGCACACCCATATCTGAGGGAAATAACCCAACTCATTTGTGCTCAGGAACACAAACTCTGAGTTGTAAAAATGGTTCTGCTTTTGTGTGATGTTGGACAAATAAAGAAAACTTCTTGTGCTTCCCATTTTTCTTCTGTAAAATGGGAGCAATGAGAGCATTCTACTTCATTCTGCTGTTGTCAGATGTGCCTGGGTTTAGAAACTACTGGATCAATAATGTTATGTACAGTGAAATCATAAATACTCTTTTCATTATCTTCTGAATATTTTGACAACCTCTAATCTTAGTTATTTCACCTTACATTAGTTTGCTGCTTCTACAAATTTCTGTAAACAGAAGCAAGGCAGAGGTTGCTGTGATTGCTCTTAGGGCATGCTTCTCGGTCACTGGCTGATCATTCATTGTGAGTGCTATTTCTCTGCCTATGAGTCTGGACTGATGCAGCTGAAGGAGATGGGAAGAAGACACATCTCCACCAATCACAAGGTTCTAACCTTACCTGATTCTTTCCCTGCCCCTTGTTGCATTCTCCAAGTTTCCTAGCCATTATGTGATCTCTCAACATACTTTCTGCAGATTCCCTTTTCTTCCTATATCAGCCAGAGTCCATTTCTGATCCTTGCACTCACAAACCTTGACTGATCTTCAGGTTCTCTTGGAGGAGTGCTTTGTGTTTTTCTGTAGCCATTCAACTTCTTGGTTTTCCAGAAAGAAGTTTCATCTTCTCATCATCCCAGAGCTGTGAACTTTCTCCTCCTAACAAGAGTGTCCCTTTGGCCTCCTTTCTCTTTGAGACAACCTGTGTCCATCCTCTGGGAACAAAATACATTCCCAGGCAACACTAGCCATCTTTCTGACTTGGTTTTTTGATCAGTAAAAAACAAATACTATTTTTTTCTGTTCTCTGTATTGGATAAGGGAAGAAATGAGATACAATGAAGAAGGAATAGGATTTATACCCATTATATAAGTAAATACTTTTGATGGTGGTATTTTGTGCATATAATTACTGTCTGCACTGTAAGACAACTTGGATACACATTCTCTATGATCCAGCAATCAGTGCTCTTGGGTTTCTTGATAAGTGTACACTGTTTTTAAGCCATGCAATTTCTGGCTCTTGATTTGTTAAGAATTTGGAGAGAAACTGACTTGACCAACCTGACAAATGAGCTCATGACTGCCTAAGTGTCAGAGCCCTGCCTTGTGACCTCCATAGCATATGGTTGATTTTGAGTCACCCCAGGTGATAATGACCTGGTTTGTCTGAGTGTTTTGTGTAAATGTTCATTTTGATTTATCTTGTAAATTTAACAAATACATATTTGTTGTAAGAAAAACTTACCTTTTCCCCAGTCAGAAATATATGAAGAAAAAAAGATAGTTCTCCTGCCTCCATTCCCATTCCATTGCTTGACACACTTGATATATTACATATAAGAGGTGGCGGTGGCTTTGGAGTGTAATCAGTGCTATGTGCAAACCAAGAGACCCAGGAAATCCCACCTCCTGCCCTGGCAACCATCTGCCCTCTCTTGGTAATGGAGAAAGGGTGAATGCAGATGAAAGGAAAAGCATTTTCTTTATTTGTAGAACCGTGCATCTGAACCGAGGCTTAATATGTGGTTAATGATGGAGTCCTTGGGGTCTTTTACCCGGTCTGATATCCAAATTCCCTGCCCCTTGTTGCATTTCAGTTCCTGATTGTGATCTCTCAACATACTTTCTGCAGATTCCCTTTTCTTCCTATATCAGCCAGAGTCCATTTCTGATCCTTGCACTCACAAACCTTGACTGATCTTCAGGTTCTCTTGGAGGAGTGCTTTGTGTTTTTCTGTAGCCATTCAACTTCTTGGTTTTCCAGAAAGAAGTTTCATCTTCTCATCATCCCAGAGCTGTGAACTTTCTCCTCCTAACAAGAGTGTCCCTTTGGCCTCCTTTCTCTTTGAGACAACCTGTGTCCATCCTCTGGGAACAAAATACATTCCCAGGCAACACTAGCCATCTTTCTGACTTGGTTTTTTGATCAGTAAAAAACAAATACTATTTTTTTCTGTTCTCTGTATTGGATAAGGGAAGAAATGAGATACAATGAAGAAGGAATAGGATTTATACCCATTATATAAGTAAATACTTTTTATGGTGGTATTTTGTGCATATAATTACTGTCTGCACTGTAAGACAACTTGGATACACATTCTCTATGATCCAGCAATCAGTGCTCTTGGGTTTCTTGATAAGTGTACACTGTTTTTAAGCCATGCAATTTCTGGCTCTTGATTTGTTAAGAATTTGGAGAGAAACTGACTTGACCAACCTGACAAATGAGCTCATGACTGCCTAAGTGTCAGAGCCCTGCCTTGTGACCTCCATAGCATATGGTTGATTTTGAGTCACCCCAGGTGATAATGACCTGGTTTGTCTGAGTGTTTTGTGTAAATGTTCATTTTGATTTATCTTGTAAATTTAACAAATACATATTTGTTGTAAGAAAAACTTACCTTTTCCCCAGTCAGAAATATATGAAGAAAAAAAGATAGTTCTCCTGCCTCCATTCCCATTCCATTGCTTGACACACTTGATATATTACATATAAGAGGTGGCGGTGGCTTTGGAGTGTAATCAGTGCTATGTGCAAACCAAGAGACCCAGGAAATCCCACCTCCTGCCCTGGCAACCATCTGCCCTCTCTTGGTAATGGAGAAAGGGTGAATGCAGATGAAAGGAAAAACATTTTCTTTATTTGTAGAAATTTTCCTCAGGATGGTACACTCTGGCAAACCGAGGCTTAATATGTGGTTAATGATGGAGTCCTTGGGGTCTTTTACCCGGTCTGATATCCAAACAAGAGATATCAATTAATGGAGAGGAGGAAAGAGAAAGCAGGGAGTGGGGGGCGGGTAAGCCCGAGTCAACCGTATTCAAGTCTTGTCCGGTGTATTTAAGAATTGCCTTGGAAAAAATAAAAAAAATAATAATAAAAAAGAATTGCCTTGGGATTATAGGTGGGAGGTATGGAAGCCAAAGGAGCACTTACCCACCTCCAAACACATGGAAGAGGTAGTCTCTGTAGAGGTTCCATGGTGTAATGGTTAGCACTCTGGACTCTGAATCCAGTGATCCGAGTTCAAATCTCGGTGGGGCCTTTCCCTTTAGAAAGTAGACTTTTTACTCCCCTAATAGGACCTGATTTCTCGCTCTCAAGTCCCCCAGTGGCACAGGCGTGGTGGGCAGGTGTGGGATCTGCCCGAGCATAGTCCCCGCTGAACCTCCAAGAGGTGGCTACTCGAGAGCCGGTGGTTTCCTTTCCCTCCACCCACCGCCAAGGGGCACAGCGACCAGTGCCACTCCCGTGGGGTCACCCGAGTCTGGGCGGTTAAAGGCAGAAGCTGAGTTCACACTGAGTCCTGCCCCACTGAGGGGCCGGGAGGGCTGCGATTTCGCTGGTCAGGCCAGGGTGACAGTTTTGGGGTCGTAGTTCAGATCTGACTAGGAAGAACTGTATTTTATGTGCGTTTGTCTGAGTGTTTTGTGTAAATGTTCATTTTGATTTATCTTGTAAATTTAACAAATACATATTTGTTGTAAGAAAAACTTACCTTTTCCCCAGTCAGAAATATATGAAGAAAAAAAGATAGTTCTCCTGCCTCCATTCCCATTCCATTGCTTGACACACTTGATATATTACATATAAGAGGTGGCGGTGGCTTTGGAGTGTAATCAGTGCTATGTGCAAACCAAGAGACCCAGGAAATCCCACCTCCTGCCCTGGCAACCATCTGCCCTCTCTTGGTAATGGAGAAAGGGTGAATGCAGATGAAAGGAAAAACATTTTCTTTATTTGTAGAAATTTTCCTCAGGATGGTACACTCTGGCAAACCGAGGCTTAATATGTGGTTAATGATGGAGTCCTTGGGGTCTTTTACCCGGTCTGATATCCAAACAAGAGATATCAATTAATGGAGAGGAGGAAAGAGAAAGCAGGGAGTGGGGGGCGGGTAAGCCCGAGTCAACCGTATTCAAGTCTTGTCCGGTGTATTTAAGAATTGCCTTGGAAAAAATAAAAAAAATAATAATAAAAAAGAATTGCCTTGGGATTATAGGTGGGAGGTATGGAAGCCAAAGGAGCACTTACCCACCTCCAAACACATGGAAGAGGTAGTCTCTGTAGAGGTTCCATGGTGTAATGGTTAGCACTCTGGACTCTGAATCCAGTGATCCGAGTTCAAATCTCGGTGGGGCCTTTCCCTTTAGAAAGTAGACTTTTTACTCCCCTAATAGGACCTGATTTCTCGCTCTCAAGTCCCCCAGTGGCACAGGCGTGGTGGGCAGGTGTGGGATCTGCCCGAGCATAGTCCCCGCTGAACCTCCAAGAGGTGGCTACTCGAGAGCCGGTGGTTTCCTTTCCCTCCACCCACCGCCAAGGGGCACAGCGACCAGTGCCACTCCCGTGGGGTCACCCGAGTCTGGGCGGTTAAAGGCAGAAGCTGAGTTCACACTGAGTCCTGCCCCACTGAGGGGGGCCGGGGAGGGGCTGCGATTTCGCTGGTCAGGCCAGGGTGACAGTTTTGGGGTCGATAGTTCAGATCTGACTAGGAAGAACTGTATTTTATTCGGGTTCTCTATTATTCCGAATTTTAATTGACCTTCTCCCAGTTTATTGAGGTTTCATTCAGAGTTTCTCGTTCGTAAGTCTCCGTTGGACATGCAAAGTCGCCGTTATGTCAAGATTTTAACCTTGACTCCTGGAAATCTCGTCCTTTGGTCCCAAGCTCAGCCCGAAAGAGGAACTCAAGTCGTGGATCCCCGCATCTCAGGAGACTCCGGCTTCCTGACCCGCCTGACCTGGCTGCTCCGGGGCCGAAGGGAAGACGAGCCCGAGCCGTTCCGAGTCCGGACCCCGGGCCAGCCCCCTTTGTTCTGCCGCGACTCTGCTCCATGGAGAAGACGCCCCACGATGTAAGCGGATGGAAACACTTGTGTCCTCCACTGCTCGCGGGAAAAATACAAATGAGGACTCTGATGGACTTGAATAGTTAAACTGTTCTCTTCCCGGTGCTAAGATGCTTATATTTTGGAACTTACAGCGGTTACAAATACCGAATGACACAGCTGTCTTTGGGAGAAAAGGAAAGTGTGAGGCCGGTGAAAAAATCCGAAGCAGGGCGAGAGCAGGGAAGAACAGAGAATGAACCAGAAGGAAGAAAGGGACTACCAGGGAGAGGAGCGGGGCGGGTACCGCCGCTGGGGCCGTCGCTGGACTGGGGCGACCACAGCACCTCACTCTGAAGACTCCACCCCAAATCGCAAAGCTGCTGGCCTGGCATTTGTTCTGGCAAAGTTTCCCTTGCCGGTTCGGTTCGGGGCGGGGGGGAGGGAGTTGGGGTGGGGGTGAGGTGAGCCGTGTGGGTCTGCATTGACTGGAAGTCCTCTGGGCTACCCTGGAAATGACTGGCGGACTGGGGAACACACAAACTCCACTTTCCCCTTTAAAGGCCAGTCTGCACCGCCTGGGGTTGGCAACTGGAAAATCGGAGAGTCAATGTTAATATTTATTTGGCGATGAGGAAATAAATAACCAAACAGTCAGTGAAAAGGGTATGGGAGCTGGGGGACTTAAGAAGAGATCAGGGGCCTACTGTTTGGGAGCATATGTAACTTTGTATCACATACATGATACTTTTTTAAAGTTCGTTGCTTGTATTTTGAATTTGAATTTGCATGTAGTCAAATGTAGTAATATTTTCGCTCTTACATTTCTGTCTTGTGTCATGTGTAGGAATATTTTCTACTGGAAAATAATACTTTTTTTAAAAAATGGGGCATTCGAAGCAAGGAATGGAACTGTTATTCCCCTTTTGATGAGCTGATCAGATGAGCTGATAAACTTGAACAACCTCCCAACCCAGGCAGTTGCTACTGGTCCAAGAGGACTGCTTCACTCTCTTGGAGGGTCCACAGCCACTTGAAAGTATCAATAACTTACATAAAATCACACCCAGTCTTTATGCAGTATTGTGCTGAAATACAAGAGCTTTCACTCAGTGATTACATGTGAAGTGCCATGTGCGCAGCTGTGGCCTACAAGTTTTACATTGGGGGACTCATTTAATCCTTTCAGCAGGCCTGTTTTATATCACCATCTTCATTTCACATATGAGAAAACTGAGCCAGGGAGAGGTTAAGTAACTTGTCCAGTAGCTCAGTCAGTGAGTGGGATCTCAAAGCAGGAATTTGAACTGAAGCTCTCCTGTGCTCCACAAGATATGCTGCCAGTCAAAGAGAAACACAAATTGTAAGAATGCTTGATAAGTGCTTGCTTCGGCAGCAGGTATACTAAAATTGGAATGATACAGAGAAGATTAGCATGGCCGCTGTGCAAGGATGACACGCGAATTCGTGAAGCATTCTATATGAAAATAAAAAATAATTAAAAAAAAGAATGCTTGACAAATATTTAAGTCTGTATATTTCTCCTTTTTTGTATTTTTTGTATATATATATAGATAGATATGATAGATAGAACACCAAGGAGGAGTCATGTAACAGGCATTAAACTGTACTAAATATCCTCATTACCCACTTGCCTGCCAAACATCTTTCTTATTCTAATAGCATGCATGTGTGCTAAGTTATTTCATTTTGCATGACTCTTTGTGACCCTGTGGACCATAGCCCACCAGGCTCTTCTGTGTATGAGATTCTCCAGACTCAGGAGAAAAATTCTCCAGGCAAGAATACTAGAGTGTGTTGCCATGTCCTCCTCCAGGGCATGTTCCCAACTTGGGATCAGACCCACATCTCTTATGTCTCCTGCATTGGCATGCAGGTTCTATACCACTAGCTTCACTCATGAAGCTCAATCCAACAGCTACTCCCCTCAAATCTCCTGCCAGAACTAGGCTTTTCCTCCTCTTTATCTTTTCCTCTCAGCTACCCCATACCTCTTACATAGCTCTTTTGTTCTTTCACTTCCAGCTCATTCATAAACAAGTGGGACCTTTTGAGCTGATAAACTTGAACAACCTCCCAACCCAGGCAGTTGCTAGTCCAAGAGGACTGCTTCACTCTCTTGGAGGGTCCACAGGCACTTGAAAGTATCAATAACTTACATAAAATCACACCCAGTCTTTATGCAGTATTGTGCTGAAATACAAGAGCTTTCACTCAGTGATTACATGTGAAGTGCCATGTGCGCAGCTGTGGCCTACAAGTTTTACATTGGGGGACTCATTTAATCCTTTCAGCAGGCCTGTTTTATATCACCATCTTCATTTCACATATGAGAAAACTGAGCCAGGGAGAGGTTAAGTAACTTGTCCAGTAGCTCAGTCAGTGAGTGGGATCTCAAAGCAGGAATTTGAACTGAAGCTCTCCTGTGCTCCACAAGATATGCTGCCAGTCAAAGAGAAACACAAATTGTAAGAATGCTTGATAAGTGCTTGCTTCGGCAGCAGGTATACTAAAATTGGAATGATACAGAGAAGATTAGCATGGCCGCTGTGCAAGGATGACACGCGAATTCGTGAAGCATTCTATATGAAAATAAAAAATAATTAAAAAAGAATGCTTGACAAATATTTAAGTCTGTATATTTCTCCTTTTTTGTATTTTTTGTATATATATATAGATAGATATGATAGATAGAACACCAAGGAGGAGTCATGTAACAGGCATTAAACTGTACTAAATATCCTCATTACCCACTTGCCTGCCAAACATCTTTCTTATTCTAATAGCATGCATGTGTGCTAAGTTATTTCATTCGTGCATGACTCTTTGTGACCCTGTGGACCATAGCCCACCAGGCTCTTCTGTGTATGAGATTCTCCAGACTCAGGAGAAAAATTCTCCAGGCAAGAATACTAGAGTGTGTTGCCATGTCCTCCTCCAGGGCATGTTCCCAACTTGGGATCAGACCCACATCTCTTATGTCTCCTGCATTGGCATGCAGGTTCTATACCACTAGCTTCACTCATGAAGCTCAATCCAACAGCTACTCCCCTCAAATCTCCTGCCAGAACTAGGCTTTTCCTCCTCTTTATCTTTTCCTCTCAGCTACCCCATACCTCTTACATAGCTCTTTTGTTCTTTCACTTCCAGCTCATTCATAAACAAGTGGGACCTAATGAAACTTAAAAGTTTTGCACAGCAAAAGAAACTATAAACATGGTGAAAAGACAATCTTCAGAATGGGAGAAAATAATAGCAAATGAAGCAACTGACAAAGAATTAATTTCCAAAATATACAAACAGCTCAGACAACTCAACACCAAAAAACCAAATAACCCAATCAAAAAAATGGGAAAAAGACCTAAACAGATATCTCTCCAAACAAGACACACAGAAGGCCAACAAACACATGAAAAGATGCTCAACATCACTCATTGTTAGAGAAATGGAAATCGAAACTACAGTGAGATATCACCTCACACCAGTCAGAATGGTCATCATCAAAAAGTCTACAAACAATAAATGCTGGAGAAAGTGTGGAGAAAAGGGAACCCTCTTGCACTGTTGGTGGGAATGTAAACTGATACAGCCACTATGGAAGACAGTATAGAGATTCCTCAAAAACCTAGGACTAGAACCACCATATGACCCAGCAATCCTACTACTAGGCACATACCCTGAGGAAATCAAAATTGAAAGAGACACATGTACTCCATTGTTCACTGCAGCACTATTCGCAATAGCTATAACATGGAAACAACCTAGATGCCCATTAACAGATGAATGGATAAAGAAGCTGTGGTACATATATACAATGGACTACTACTCAGCCATAAAAAGGAATGCATTTGAGTCAGTTCTAATGAGGCAGACAAATCTAGAACCTATTATACAGAGTGAGGTATGTCAGAGAGAGAAAGATAAATACTGTATACTGACACACAAATATGGAATGTAGAAAGATGGTGCTGATAAATGAGTATGCAGAGCAGCAATGGAGAGGCAGACATGGAGAACAGTTTTATGGACATTGGGGTGAGGAAGGGGGATATGCTGTGGGACTAGAGGATCTCAAACAGGGGCTCTCTGGCAACACAGAGGGGAGGGCAATGGGGAGGCTGGGGGCACATATGTATACCTATGGCGGATTCAGGTTGATGTGTAACAGTGAACAACAAAACTCTGTAAAAAATAAAATTAAAAAAGTGTTAAGTACATATAAAGAAGAAAATAAACAGCCATCCATAGTCCCAATTCCTGGAATTAACTACTGTTAACATCTTTACATATTTTTCTTGAAATCTGCTTTTAAGCTGCTCACATTTTTTACAATGATGCCATCCCCGAGGTAGCCTTGCCTCATGATTTTACCTTTCTCTGGAAATTATTTATTTATTTATTTATTTTGCAGGAGGCCACTTCTATTGGTCTTTCATCTACCTATTTTCATTCATCTTTGTTCTTTGACCCATGTGAGCCTCCCATTGCAGTGGCCTCTCTCCTTGAAGAGCCCCGGCTCTGGGCGCATGCACTTCAGAGCTCCAGCTCGGTAGTTGGACACATCGGTCCAGCCACTCTGTGGCACGTGGGATCTTCCCAGGTCAGGGACTGAACCAGTACCCCTTGCACTGGAATGCAGTGTCCTTACCCACTGAACCACCAGGGAAACCCCTGGAAATTAGTTTTTAACACTTCTTGCATACGTTTTGTGCTTCAGAAGTTGCACATTTTTTTGGAGGTTTTCTCGTTCGCATTACATTTGGGCTAAATATTCTCTGCCCTTCCAGATTTCCTCTCTACACTTCTCCCCTGATCTGTGTGCTTGAGGCTGACCCCCACAACCAGTATATCCCAGTCTATCTAGCCCTCCGCATCCCAATGGCTGCAGCAACAGGAAGAAGCAGAAGTGAGGGGAGAACGACGTGAATGAAAAAGTTTCCCTGCCGTAGTAGCAAATAAAAGATGCTTCACCATCTAGCCACCAGCTACTTACTTTCCTTAGTAAGTGCAATAAAAAGAAGCCTATCTGTTGCATCCTTGGAATCCACCAAAAGCCAAGGGAGAGACACATTCAAGTGCTGCCAAGTTGGGGAGGAAGAGGGATTGCTTATTCATGGGTCACCTACAATTTTGGAGTTTCATTTGGAGCCCTGGGGCCTTCCTTGAAAGTATTACTCATTGAGACTCTCCCCTTTCCCACATCCATCGTCCTTAGCTGTATTTGGTGTCCCAGGTCTAACCTGGGGACCTCAACTCTTGCCTCCTTTTTGTGTGTGCAGTGAAAAGCTTATTAAAGTAAGAAAGAACCAGGGAAAGCTTCCAGCATAGACACTAGAAGGGGGATAGAAGAATATTCCCATTTGCCAGTTTAAGCATGAAAATTTGCATCTTCCAGTCAGCTACCAAAACAGTAAATCAAAAGAATATCTTAAGGTTGTAAAGGTCCTGCAGGCCCATACCCACAACATTAACGTGAGGTTAGCTAGGACAGTCCCCAGGTCTCAGGGCTTGGTGAGGCATTCTAATGTAAATGCCCAGATTAACATAAGACTAGAAGTTTTCAGTTTCAACATTGAAGATCTTTGCCTTTATTTCTCCTTGTCCTTCTTCTTCTCCTGCTTGTCCCTGGGACTGGCTGGCCTCCTTGCCAAATCTGCCTATGTACCCCTTTCATTCTCCCCTTTTTCTTTTAGGAGAATTATGTTGCGAGGGGAAGGGGCAACGACAGATCTGGCTTATTCAGGCTGAGCAGGGATGTGGTCCCTAAATTATTAAGGCAACATATTCTCCTTACCTTTTACTTGGGTCTTTGATCCAGGGGTCCCAAGTAATAGTTGGAAGAGGTTGTAGGAGCCTGAACCATCATTCGTAACTGAAAAGTGTTTAGAAGGTTGGAAACAAACTTCACTATGTAATTGCAAAATGTAAGGAGCCAACAGCAAAAACAGAACAATCAATTATTATAGAAAGTTTTTTTTCAAAGTGGAAAAATCTGCCTTCTTATAGAAGTGTTTAGCTGAAGAGCAGCGTGGTCCACATATCTAACAACAGCTTGTCTGAGTCGGTGGATGCATTCTTGCAACATCAAGAAAGCTGAAAGCTGGGTTACACAGTTAGGCTTCAGGATTTATGACAGCATCTGTATCCAAAATTGGCCTGTCATATAGACATTTGATTTAAGAAGATCACTATCTGATATCTAACTATAAACTTTAGAATTTAAGATTCTATTTATATCAGGGGAAGTCAGCACAGTAAGGTTCTACCCATTAGTAAGCTTAAGAATTTCAGGCATTAGTAAAGCAATAGCAGTGTTTACTCCTAAACAAACAGGCCATCTCTGAGCTAGATGATACTTGGGCTGAGTTAGTATTCTCAAAGTCAGCTATTTACATAACAGATTAGTTAAGAGGTAAATAAACTTAAGTCTATTATTAAAAGCAATTGACATCTGAAGAAAGTGTGTCCTTTTAATAAAGAAAAAAAAGCTGAATCTAAGCTTTTGCCTCAGATTATCTTTAAATTTATTTCAAACAGTTACTCTTAAACATGCATAAACTTTTTATTCAGGGTCCACTTCTACAAACCTTCTTATCATGTTCTGTACCCATCAATTTATTCTCTCATCTTGAAATCGCCATCTATAAATCAGACCTACTTCTTTTTCCTTTATAAAATGTAATTCCATTCTTTATACCTTCTTTACCAAAAACACTCATTTTACTTTCTTTAAACAACCAAAAACTAATCTTTATATTAGTGTTTCAATTGGCGAGCATAAAAATCAGCGATAATTTCTAAAAACATTGTTTTCTTATACAGAAAATAAGCTAGTTGTTTAATAGACTACTATCACTTAGTTAGCATAACCCTTAGAAATATTACAATCTTATGTTCATGAAAACAGAGGCTTGGACCTTGTTTTCAGTTATAGTTTAGAGAATGACTGAAATAATAACGTTTGGCTTGTCTAGACAGTCTTATTACAGTAGTGGATCAGGAAGAAAGTGAACCAGGGGCTTCGCTGAAAAAATCAAAAGATTGACTATGTAATTGCAAAATGTAAGGAGCCAACAGCAAAACAGAACAAGCAATAATTATAGAAAGTTTTTTTTCAAAGGGGAAAAACCTGCCTTCGTATAGAAGTGTTTAGCTGAAGAGCGGCGTGGTCCACATATCTAACAACAGCTTGTCTGAGTCGGTGGATGCATTCTTGCAACATCAAGAAAGCTGAAAGCTGGGTTACACAGTTAGGCTTCAGGATTTATGACAGCATCTGTATCCAAAATTGGCCTGTCATATAGACATTTGATTTAAGAAGATCACTATCTGATATCTAACTATAAACTTTAGAATTTAAGATTCTATTTATATCAGGGGAAGTCAGCACAGTAAGGTTCTACCCATTAGTAAGCTTAAGAATTTCAGGCATTAGTAAAGCAATAGCAGTGTTTACTCCTAAACAAACAGGCCATCTCTGAGCTAGATGATACTTGGGCTGAGTTAGTATTCTCAAAGTCAGCTATTTACATAACAGATTAGTTAAGAGGTAAATAAACTTAAGTCTATTATTAAAAGCAATTGACATCTGAAGAAAGTGTGTCCTTTTAATAAAGAAAAAAAAGCTGAATCTAAGCTTTTGCCTCAGATTATCTTTAAATTTATTTCAAACAGTTACTCTTAAACATGCATAAACTTTTTATTCAGGGTCCACTTCTACAAACCTTCTTATCATGTTCTGTACCCATCAATTTATTCTCTCATCTTGAAATCGCCATCTATAAATCAGACCTACTTCTTTTTCCTTTATAAAATGTAATTCCATTCTTTATACCTTCTTTACCAAAAACACTCATTTTACTTTCTTTAAACAACCAAAAACTAATCTTTATATTAGTGTTTCAATTGGCGAGCATAAAAATCAGCGATAATTTCTAAAAACATTGTTTTCTTATACAGAAAATAAGCTAGTTGTTTAATAGACTACTATCACTTAGTTAGCATAACCCTTAGAAATATTACAATCTGGCTATGTTCATGAAAACAGAGGCTTGGACCTTGTTTTCAGTTATAGTTTAGAGAATGACTGAAATAATAACGTTTGGCTTGTCTAGACAGTCTTATTACAGTAGTGGATCAGGAAGAAAGTGAACCAGGGGCTTCGCTGAGCACAGAGAAAGTCGCCCCAGTGTCCAAAAGAAAATTGACTGATTGGCCCCCGACAGTTAATAATATTTGGGATTCCTCAGGTGTTATTAGGACAGGAGCTTGTGTAGGGACCCCTTGGCACCTTCAGTCCTGGTTGTCCTGAGAGTCTGACCCCTGGGGCCTATGCCTCTGGGGGCAGTTCCTCTTTCAGTGTGGTCTATGATGTGCCAGACAAGGAGCCGGGGTGGCTGAGATGCCTGAGGGCAATCCTGCTTGTGACGCCCCTCCCTTTCACACAGTGATTACAGATCCCCATTCACCTGGGCTCCTCTGGATATTTGTTCTAGGCTGTTTTAGTAACAGCCAATGCTAAGGTTTCAGCCTTTTCCTGGAATTTTTATTTTTGCTTTTGTTCCTCATGTTCTCCACTATAATATACTGTCTGAGCCAGCTGTAACCATTTTTGTAAAGACTGATTTGGTCCAAACACCTGTTTTTGTAACTTACAGTGGATATCTGGATGTCTCTTAAAGATACAGTAGCTTATGTAGCTGTTTTCCAGCTTCTCTAGCTATCCTTTGCCTGTACTTCAAGACTGGAGAAATTTGCTTTTCATCATCTTTATCTTGTGCCTTATCTTCCACTTAGTCCTCTTGCTCATCCTGGGCAGAGTAAGAGGATCAGAGGAAGCCAAAGACTTTACAACTAAATCTGACCTTTAGGATGTAAGTCTGGCACGTCTCACAGAGAGAGAAAAAGAGCAATGCATATGGCACTTTTACCCATTTTCCTTGCTTCCTACAGAACAAATCTAATTCTCAAACAGTATTGTAATTGAGAAACCCTTTAACTAGCTAATGTTCACTATTTTCCAGCAGATATTGTGGCCATGCGGATTTGTAAAAGAAAGTCAGGCGTGTATTTTTTAAGCTCTGAGGGTCAAATCTATCCCAGTTTTTCAGAATACAGTCCAAGGGGTTGGGGGTCTTGGAACTTTGTGAAGTTTCCATCTGTAAGAGAGAAAAAAGTAGCATCCAACGCCCTTGCTTTTTTCCACCGGCCTCCCTGCTCTCCATGGTGGTGAAGACAGACCATTCACCTGAGATTCCCTCCCTGCTCGGACTTAGCCTGTCGCTTACCAACGCAGTAACTCACAGTCTTCCCTCAGTTCTACCCCTGAGGAGATGAGGCGATGCAGCACCCAGGGGGTAGAACTGTCTGCACTCCAAATTTTACATTCTTCACCACTAAACCACACACTTGGTTTTCCTTTTACCTCAGATGCCACTCGGCGTGCAACAGAATATCTTTTTAGAATGTTTCCCATGCCAACATTGTGAGGGGAAACACCTTTCTCTTATGTCCCTGTGTGCATACAGTGTACAGTACATTTCTGACCACAGAAACATTAAACCAAAAGGTAGCGAACAAATAACCCAAATGTCTCTTCTGAGTATCATTACTCCAGAAAGTATGATGGCAGAAACCTTTTTCATTCTTGAGATATCAGAGCCAGAGCCAGTCTTTCTAATGCATTGCCACAAATTCTACTAAGAGAAACTTTTAAGCCACTGGAGCTTAGCTATAGGTTGACCAGTCACTTAAAATTTCTAGGGGATTCCCGAGTGGAATGTGGAACCTTAGAGGAAGCGCTTTCCAGAAGCTCACTAGCTGGGAGTGCAACTTCAAAAAAGCAAAAGACAAATATATGTCTCAAAATCAGAAGCCAAGTGGCAAGATCACCCTAAAGATAGCAAAATAAAATCTAAATGGTATAAATGTCAAATATTGACCTCTCAGTCTCTCATTAGACCTGTGACCTGGCAGAGTCAGTATTAGCGACCATTTTAGTTAAGTTACTCTTGTTTTTACTTTTTGAAGCTTCAAGATAGAAAAGTAAGCATGGCTGGCATTTTTAACTGTGTGCACACAAAAAAATTAATTTTGGAATGGCAAGAGCCCCAATTTGGTATTTTAGGTTTGACTTTTAAGTATAGTCTCTCAATTTATTAAGTACTTGTAAATATAAGTTCCATACATATTTTACAGGAATCTGGCTGGAGTGTTAGTCAGACATTGACTTTGGCTTTTTGATGCCCCTTGTTCTTGTTTATGAGAGATTCTTTTTCCCATTTTAAGCTGAATTTGTCAGTGATAAAATTACGAGTGGAATTGTGTCATGGGCCACGTGCTGCTTGTGAGCTTAACTCCTCCAGGAGTCATCCCAGAGTTATTTCAGCTCTCTTATGTATCTCAGAACCTACCTCCGACAATCTAAGACTGCCATGGTTGCTCATGTAGTCGTCTTATGAACCTATCAACAGGTAGAACTCATCTTTTACATTCTTCACCACTAAACCACACACTTGGTTTTCCTTTTACCTCAGATGCCACTCGGCGTGCAACAGAATATCTTTTTAGAATGTTTCCCATGCCAACATTGTGAGGGGAAACACCTTTCTCTTATGTCCCTGTGTGCATACAGTGTACAGTACATTTCTGACCACAGAAACATTAAACCAAAAGGTAGCGAACAAATAACCCAAATGTCTCTTCTGAGTATCATTACTCCAGAAAGTATGATGGCAGAAACCTTTTGCATTCTTGAGATATCAGAGCCAGAGCCAGTCTTTCTAATGCATTGCCACAAATTCTACTAAGAGAAACTTTTAAGCCACTGGAGCTTAGCTATAGGTTGACCAGTCACTTAAAATTTCTAGGGGATTCCCGAGTGGAATGTGGAACCTTAGAGGAAGCGCTTTCCAGAAGCTCACTAGCTGGGAGTGCAACTTCAAAAAAGCAAAAGACAAATATATGTCTCAAAATCAGAAGCCAAGTGGCAAGATCACCCTAAAGATAGCAAAATAAAATCTAAATGGTATAAATGTCAAATATTGACCTCTCAGTCTCTCATTAGACCTGTGACCTGGCAGAGTCAGTATTAGCGACCATTTTAGTTAAGTTACTCTTGTTTTTACTTTTTGAAGCTTCAAGATAGAAAAGTAAGCATGGCTGGCATTTTTAACTGTGTGCACACAAAAAAATTAATTTTGGAATGGCAAGAGCCCCAATTTGGTATTTTAGGTTTGACTTTTTAAGTATAGTCTCTCAATTTATTAAGTACTTGTAAATATAAGTTCCATACATATTTTACAGGAATCTGGCTGGAGTGTTAGTCAGACATTGACTTTGGCTTTTTGATGCCCCTTGTTCTTGTTTATGAGAGATTCTTTTTCCCATTTTAAGCTGAATTTGTCAGTGATAAAATTACGAGTGGAATTGTGTCATGGGCCACGTGCTGCTTGTGAGCTTAACTCCTCCAGGAGTCATCCCAGAGTTATTTCAGCTCTCTTATGTATCTCAGAACCTACCTCCGACAATCTAAGACTGCCATGGTTGCTCAGGTCGCTGAATAGTCAGTTCTTATGTGTGAGCCCTGGACAAGCAAATATTTTAATTAATGAGCGGGTTTCCCGATGGGGTCACTGCACAGTATGAGGACGAGGCTTCCACCACTCCTGTAAATTCCTCAGTCACCTGAGAAAACAGTAACCGGCCGGGAGGAGTCGTGTCCCTTTTCTTCAGAGCAAAGCTCTCATATTTTGCTCACTTTTATCCCGACAAATTCTATAAAGCATCTTTCAACCTAAGAGACATTCTTGGAGCCAGAGATCCACCAACTAAGAACAACCATACATTATCATCCACAGAATCAAAAAAGCCATCAATCTATCAAAGCACATTTGAGGTCTGAACATAAGTACATTAGAACAGCACAAATCATAAATCCTTTGGAAATCCACAAACTGACAGGTTAATAATTTCAGTTTTTCAGACAATTATGAAATGGTTAAAGGGACCTGGAAAAGTCGACTGAGAAAGGAGAATTCAGTCCACACTCTTCGTTCATTTTTACCAGTTTCTTGTGGAGGTGGACACCTCTTGACCTTGGCAGGACTCGAGGCTGCCTTACAAGACACGTTCCATGGAACGGCAAAGTTGGACTCCATATTCACTTTATACAGGTTTCTATACGTTTTAAGCAAATTGTACTCACAGTGGCATGTTGAGTGTTAGTAAAGTAAAGCAGAAGACATGTGCTGAGAGGACACAGCACAAGTAGCCCTGGGTCCTATACGCCAAAAACTGGTAAAGATGTTAGAGGCCATGACCTGGAGTGTTAGTCAGCCCCATTGATTTTAGGTTTGACTTTTAAGTATAGTCTCTCAATTTATTAAGTACTTGTAAATATAAGTTCCATACATATTTTACAGGAATCTGGCTGGAGTGTTAGTCAGACATTGACTTTGGCTTTTTGATGCCCCTTGTTCTTGTTTATGAGAGATTCTTTTTCCCATTTTAAGCTGAATTTGTCAGTGATAAAATTACGAGTGGAATTGTGTCATGGGCCACGTGCTGCTTGTGAGCTTAACTCCTCCAGGAGTCATCCCAGAGTTATTTCAGCTCTCTTATGTATCTCAGAACCTACCTCCGACAATCTAAGACTGCCATGGTTGCTCAGGTCGCTGAATAGTCAGTTCTTATGTGTGAGCCCTGGACAAGCAAATATTTTAATTAATGAGCGGGTTTCCCTATGGGGTCACTGCACAGTATGAGGACGAGGCTTCCACCACTCCTGTAAATTCCTCAGTCACCTGAGAAAACAGTAACCGGCCGGGAGGAGTCGTGTCCCTTTTCTTCAGAGCAAAGCTCTCATATTTTGCTCACTTTTATCCCGACAAATTCTATAAAGCATCTTTCAACCTAAGAGACATTCTTGGAGCCAGAGATCCACCAACTAAGAACAACCATACATTATCATCCACAGAATCAAAAAAGCCATCAATCTATCAAAGCACATTTGAGGTCTGAACATAAGTACATTAGAACAGCACAAATCATAAATCCTTTGGAAATCCACAAACTGACAGGTTAATAATTTCAGTTTTTCAGACAATTATGAAATGGTTAAAGGGACCTGGAAAAGTCGACTGAGAAAGGAGAATTCAGTCCACACTCTTCGTTCATTTTTACCAGTTTCTTGTGGAGGTGGACACCTCTTGACCTTGGCAGGACTCGAGGCTGCCTTACAAGACACGTTCCATGGAACGGCAAAGTTGGACTCCATATTCACTTTATACAGGTTTCTATACGTTTTAAGCAAATTGTACTCACAGTGGCATGTTGAGTGTTAGTAAAGTAAAGCAGAAGACATGTGCTGAGAGGACACAGCACAAGTAGCCCTGGGTCCTATACGCCAAAAACTGGTAAAGATGTTAGAGGCCATGACCTCAGGTAGGGGAAAGACATTGTATTAATGTACTGATACATTAGCACATTGAATGTACTAATCTATTTATTGCTGATAAGAAGCTTGAGGAGAGTGCCCCACTTTCCAGTAAGTGACTTTTTGGGGTCTAGATGAATCAGGAGCCTATGGTTTCCAATAGCACCAGGAACCTGTGCTCAGCACCTCGCCCTCAGCAGAGTCAGACACACGTGAGAGAAGAGGCTGAGCAAAGCCTGGCAGTTGTATTCCCCAGTTCAGACAGACGTAGTGACGTGTAAGGATGGTCAGAAATAGTGAGAATCCTCTGAATCGGTACAGCACACACAATAAGTGCATCTGTAAGTTGTCAATGGATGTATGTGGGTAGCAATAATTATGAAGGTTGAGCACTAAAGAGTTAGTCTCTTTGCCTGTGGTTTCATCCGTCTCCAACACCAGCAAAGTCTCACTGAATCTCTGACAACTTGGACTCTCTGACTCCCTACCTTAGTTCTCTGACCTCTTGATCCAGATTTAAAGGGCTCCTGTGATTAGACCAGTCCATCTGGATGGCCTCCCCATTTTGAGGTCAGCTTTATTACATCCCCTATAGCCATCCACCCAATAAGAGCAGAATATGATTTCTCTCAAGTGCACTAAGAACATTCTCCAAGAGAGACTATACACTAACCCACAAAATAAGTCAAAATACATTTAAAAAAATTGAACCCATACGAGGAATTTCATTTTTCAGACAATTATGAAAAATTTGGTTAAAGGAAAAAACCTGGAAAAGTCGACTGAGAAAGGAGAATTCAGTCCACACTCTTCGTTCATTTTTACCAGTTTCTTGTGGAGGTGGACACCTCTTGACCTTGGCAGGACTCGAGGCTGCCTTACAAGACACGTTCCATGGAACGGCAAAGTTGGACTCCATATTCACTTTATACAGGTTTCTATACGTTTTAAGCAAATTGTACTCACAGTGGCATGTTGAGTGTTAGTAAAGTAAAGCAGAAGACATGTGCTGAGAGGACACAGCACAAGTAGCCCTGGGTCCTATACGCCAAAAACTGGTAAAGATGTTAGAGGCCATGACCTCAGGTAGGGGAAAGACATTGTATTAATGTACTGATACATTAGCACATTGAATGTACTAATCTATTTATTGCTGATAAGAAGCTTGAGGAGAGTGCCCCCACTTTCCAGTAAGTGACTTTTGGAGTCTAGATGAATCAGGAGCCTATGGTTTCCAATAGCACCAGGAACCTGTGCTCAGCACCTCGCCCTCAGCAGAGTCAGACACACGTGAGAGAAGAGGCTGAGCAAAGCCTGGCAGTTGTATTCCCCAGTTCAGACAGACGTAGTGACGTGTAAGGATGGTCAGAAATAGTGAGAATCCTCTGAATCGGTACAGCACACACAATAAGTGCATCTGTAAGTTGTCAATGGATGTATGTGGGTAGCAATAATTATGAAGGTTGAGCACTAAAGAGTTAGTCTCTTTGCCTGTGGTTTCATCCGTCTCCAACACCAGCAAAGTCTCACTGAATCTCTGACAACTTGGACTCTCTGACTCCCTACCTTAGTTCTCTGACCTCTTGATCCAGATTTAAAGGGCTCCTGTGATTAGACCAGTCCATCTGGATGGCCTCCCCATTTTGAGGTCAGCTTTATTACATCCCCTATAGCCATCCACCCAATAAGAGCAGAATATGATTTCTCTCAAGTGCACTAAGAACATTCTCCAAGAGAGACTATACACTAACCCACAAAATAAGTCAAAATACATTTAAAAAAATTGAACTCATATACGATTTGGGCCATCTCACATGCCTGAACTACAGTCTAGAAGGAGGGTGGCAAGGGGGTTGGGTAGTTTGTCCTCCTTTCTTCACTTTGTCATGAATGTTCACTTAAGAAGGTGGCAATGGTCACACATGTGTATGCCACTAGCCTGGAAAAGCTCAGCAGCTAAAGAGAAGAGACAGATATTTCAGGGAAGTTGTCCTAGTCTCAGGCTTACAAAACCAGGGAGGAACTGATACGAAGGAAGTAAGCAGAGGTCAGGGAATGATTGACTTCCCATCTTGCTTGTCTGTTTCTCTCTTTAAGTCTCAGCTTCTATGTTACTAAATCCCACTCTACAGGAATGCTGTAGGTCACCACCAACCCATGATCCTGATGTTTACTGTGCTCTGTCTAAGAATACAGTCAATAGCGTGACATCAACACAAACTATTGGTGTTCTACGAAAACTACTCTGGACATACAGAATAGTATTTGTGGGACTTCCCTGGTGATCCAGTGGTTAAGAATCTGCCTGCCAATGGACAATAGAACACATGTTTGATCCCTGGTCCTGGAAGATCCCACATGCCATGGAGCAACTAAGCCCATGTGCCAAACTATTGAGCCCATGTGCTGGAGCTTATGTTCCACAATAAAAGTAGCCAACACAATAAGAAGTCTGCACACCACAACTAGAGAGTAGCTCCCGCTCTCTGCAACTAGTGAAAAGCCCCTTCAGCAACAAAGACCTAGAAGAGCCAAAAACAAATAAATAATTTAAAAAAATTTATGACATTTTGATTTCATTTGTTTGACTTGGTATGAATAGAATGCTAGATTTATAATTTAAAAAATAGATGTGCAACAAGCAACAAAAGTTTACCACAGGAAACTATAGTCAATATCTTATAATAACCTATAATGGAAAATAATTTCAAAAATAATATATGTGTGTATGTGTAACTGAAGCATGCACACATATGAAACTTCTACTTTTTGAAATTCAATAATGTTTATCTTTTTGCCAGTTTTTCTAGACATCCTATGGACATCTAATAATAATGTATGAGTCAGAGGCTTGAGTCTAAGGCACAGAGTGTATCATGTTGAAGATGAGCCGGTGGCAGCGACAGAGCCAAAATCAGAGCCGGAACCTGAGGAGAAAGAGCCTGATCCAGCCAGAGAGATGGCAGCTGAGTCATTGTCTTCCTCCTTTGGGACACTGTCCAGCTGGGAGCTGGAGGCCTGGTACGAGGACCTGCAGGAGGTGCTGTCCTCAGATGAAAATGGGGGTACCTATGTCTTACCCCCTGGAAACAAGGAGGAAGAATCAAAAACCTTCACCACTCTTGACCCCGCCTCTCTGGCTTGGCTGACAGAGGAGCCAGGACCACCAGAGGTCACGTGCGCCTCCCAGAGCCCCCGCTCTCCAGAGTCCAGTCGGAGCTCCCCGGCTCAGGAGGAGGAAGAGGAAGACCAAGGAAGACCCAGGAAATGGAAACAGAGTGGCCAGTCTCCGGCCCGGGCTGGCAAGCAGCGCATGAAGGAGAAAGGACAAGAGAATGAAAGGAAAGTGGCACAGCTAGCTGAAGAAAACGAACGGCTCAAAATGGAAATCGAGTGCCTGACCAGGGAAGTGGAGGCAACTCGCTGAGCTCTGATTGACCGGATGGTTAATCTGCACCAAGTATGAACATTTGGGACCAGCACTTCCCCTTTGGGCCACTTCTGACCCTTCCTGGAAGTATCTGCTGACCACCTGCTCACCAGTGCCAACGACATATTCCCCGCATCGATTCAGTAGGGGAGAAGCTTAGGGTAGAGGACAGGAAAGGCTTTCGGTATATATAGGGAGATTGTACATTTATTTATTAATATCCATATCCATTAAAGTGACCTTCTATGAGCCAAAAAATAGTAATAATAATAATAGCAATAATAATAATAATGTATGAGATACAAAATTTTAAATATATTTGTGTAGGATATGATTAGCATAAATTAAATATGGAGGGTGGCTGTTGAGGGTGTGTCCCCATCAGTGGTGACCTTCAGAACACACCAGGTGGCCTTGAGCATCAGTACAGCCTAGTCAACTAGAAGGCAGGGACTCCCAAGATTCCATGACGCCCTGTTCTGTTCCAATAAGACACTTCCTGTTCTGTTGCTGCCGCTCTCCGTGGTTACCTGGCCCACTGGGTCATCCCTCTGGCACTCTTGTCAGAGCCTGATCTTGACCTTTTGCTGCTTGTGCCTCACTTTTACGGTTAAGGATTCTCAGAGCTGTGGAACACTGACAAAGTCTAGCCCCAAAGTAAGTAATAAACTACACCTGTATTCTTTAAACATGTCTAATACATTTTTTTCCACTGAATGAAATGCTATTAAGGTAAAAGTCACAAACTAGAGTAGCCGCCCACTCTATATAATTGTCTGCTTTAATGATTTTAGTAATTTACCAGGCAGTACACCTATCACCACAACCCACAAGTGTGTCTCTAATGTATTATTTCTTTGTATTTCTTCTCCTCAGGTTCTGGCTTTGCTTCTTCCACCATAAGCTTCAGCATGCCAGAATCTCTCACCACTTCCTCTGGTCTGAGGACAGAAATGGGCGTCCTGGAAACCAAATAGTACTTGTGCTCCCAGCTGGAGAAAACCAAACAGGACTTTCAAGACCTCACAGAGAAATTCCTCATGTCCCAAGCCACTGCTTACTCCCTGGCCAACTGGCTGCAGAAATACAGTGAGTCCTAGGGGTCACAGTCACCATAGTGATAAATGTCCATCTTTCCTCCAAGAAACTAAACATCCTTTAGACTTTCTTTTTCCTCCTTCATCAAAATAATCTCATTCATACTATACTCCTAGAAGGGTAGAAGCAGGTAGTTTACCCTCACTTCGCAGAGGATGAAGACACTGAGACACAAAGGGGTAAAGTTCGCAGTGCTAATGTAGAGAGGAATACAGGCTGAGAGCTCCATTCAGTCACTAAACTTTTTTTTCTCTCTCAGGATTACAGTCAGATTTTACAATCATGTAGTATCTAGTTGGCTTAAATGTCTCAGGTTTTGATTCAGACTTTTACTGGGCACTCATTTGCAAAGCACTGTGCTAGTTGTGAGAGGGGAGAAAGAAGTGATAGGACACCCTGCCTACCTTAAAGGTCCTTAAAGCTTTCTATTCCCAACTGAACCACAGAGATCTGGGGATGAGAACATCTGTGAGGGCAGGGCTGGAACTGTCCTGACTGGGGAATGTGGGAGGGAGGGAGGGAAAAAAGGGACAGGGATATAAGAGGAGGGTTCTTACTGACCCAGAAGTTGAGTTTGCTTTCAAATTTCTACCATTATTTTTCAATCAACCACTGGGGGATAAAATTTGCTATCCAACTTACTGACATGGGCCAAAAACTAAAAATTAAAGCCTAGTTATCAAAGAAGTGAAAATAAAAGCTTTGGAGTATGGGATGTAAGGGTTTTTTTTTCTTTCTATCATTTATTATGATCATAATACAGCTTTCTTTGAAGCTGGACAAGAAAGATGTCACCCAACATCTTTGTGTAAAGAAAGCACAGTGCAGTGATTAAGAGCCTGTGTTCTGGTGTCAGACTTCCTGGGTTCAAACCCAAGTTGTTTAGCTTCTCTGAGCCTCAGATTCCTCATGTGTAATGGTAATAGTAATAGTATCTACCTCCTTGGGGAGTGAGCTGAGAAACCAAACAGGACTTTCAAGACCTCACAGAGAAATTCCTCATGTCCCAAGCCACTGCTTACTCCCTGGCCAACTGGCTGCAGAAATACAGTGAGTCCTAGGGGTCACAGTCACCATAGTGATAAATGTCCATCTTTCCTCCAAGAAACTAAACATCCTTTAGACTTTCTTTTTCCTCCTTCATCAAAATAATCTCATTCATACTATACTCCTAGAAGGGTAGAAGCAGGTAGTTTACCCTCACTTCGCAGAGGATGAAGACACTGAGACACAAAGGGGTAAAGTTCGCAGTGCTAATGTAGAGAGGAATACAGGCTGAGAGCTCCATTCAGTCACTAAACTTTTTTTTCTCTCTCAGGATTACAGTCAGATTTTACAATCATGTAGTATCTAGTTGGCTTAAATGTCTCAGGTTTTGATTCAGACTTTTACTGGGCACTCATTTGCAAAGCACTGTGCTAGTTGTGAGAGGGGAGAAAGAAGTGATAGGACACCCTGCCTACCTTAAAGGTCCTTAAAGCTTTCTATTCCCAACTGAACCACAGAGATCTGGGGATGAGAACATCTGTGAGGGCAGGGCTGGAACTGTCCTGACTGGGGAATGTGGGAGGGAGGGAGGGAAAAAAGGGACAGGGATATAAGAGGAGGGTTCTTACTGACCCAGAAGTTGAGTTTGCTTTCAAATTTCTACCATTATTTTTCAATCAACCACTGGGGGATAAAATTTGCTATCCAACTTACTGACATGGGCCAAAAACTAAAAATTAAAGCCTAGTTATCAAAGAAGTGAAAATAAAAGCTTTGGAGTATGGGATGTAAGGGTTTTTTTTTCTTTCTATCATTTATTATGATCATAATACAGCTTTCTTTGAAGCTGGACAAGAAAGATGTCACCC
Organism: Tragulus kanchil; assembly: GCA_022376925.1. NCBI lineage: Eukaryota > Metazoa > Chordata > Mammalia > Artiodactyla > Tragulidae > Tragulus > Tragulus kanchil. The sequence continues at coordinate 82,772,453 of JAIOJX010000032.1, read as the reverse complement.
AACATCTTTGTGTAAAGAAAGCACAGTGCAGTGATTAAGAGCCTGTGTTCTGGTGTCAGACTTCCTGGGTTCAAACCCAAGTTGTTTAGCTTCTCTGAGCCTCAGATTCCTCATGTGTAATGGTAATAGTAATAGTATCTACCTCCTTGGGGAGTGAGGACTGCAGGCTTATAATTGTCGAAAGTGTACCAGAACAAGGCCTTGGCAAACACTGTATATTGGTTCTCCCACCATCGTAATGCTGTACCTGTTAGCACTTCAGCATATGTCTTCTTTCCCCTTCATGTACATTTTTACACAGTTTTATCCAGATAAACTTTAAAAACTTGAAATATTAGGGGAATTACCGAAATTCTCAACATGGGAGAACTGTCAGCCCTACGGTCCTTGGAGCCTTCCCAAACACACAGGGAATTCCTACTCTGTGCTCAGGTCCATATTTTTCTCAAGACACCGCAAGGTGTGGTAAAGCAGGTCAAGATTTGGAGTCACAACTCAGTGTATGTGAATTTTCACTTGGCTTTATTCCAGTTGAATCACCTTGAATTATTTTACCTCCTATGAGGTCCTCTTTCCTCAGCACTAATATGGGGAAGAATCAAATGCAAGTAGTTGGGAAGCTGAGGAATCAGGTCTAAAATCCCTGTGTGGAGCCAGGTACTCAGGTTACATCTGCCCCTGGGGTGGCCCCTCCTCCTCTCTCAAAGGCTGGATCACAGCAGCAAGTCCAGCTTCCTCTGAGGCAGTGTCCCTGTTTCCTCAGAGTGTGAAGAATACAAGGATCTCATTGAATCTGTGCTGCAGGAGGAAGTGCCCTTTGAAGAGGGGGAGCTGGCAGACAAGAGGAGACTGGCTACACGCCTTGGGTAAGAAGGAAGCTGTGTGGGAAAGTGTGTCAAGTGGGGAAGCCCAGCCTGGTGGAATAAAGAGCAAATTTGTGTAGGGAAAAGGGCAGAAATGTACACAGAGGAAGAACTCCAGCCTGTGGGATTAAAGCCTAGTTATCAAAGAAGTGAAAATAAAAGCTTTGGAGTATGGGATGTAAGGGTTTTTTTTTCTTTCTATCATTTATTATGATCATAATACAGCTTTCTTTGAAGCTGGACAAGAAAGATGTCACCCAACATCTTTGTGTAAAGAAAGCACAGTGCAGTGATTAAGAGCCTGTGTTCTGGTGTCAGACTTCCTGGGTTCAAACCCAAGTTGTTTAGCTTCTCTGAGCCTCAGATTCCTCATGTGTAATGGTAATAGTAATAGTATCTACCTCCTTGGGGAGTGAGGACTGCAGGCTTATAATTGTCGAAAGTGTACCAGAACAAGGCCTTGGCAAACACTGTATATTGGTTCTCCCACCATCGTAATGCTGTACCTGTTAGCACTTCAGCATATGTCTTCTTTCCCCTTCATGTACATTTTTACACAGTTTTATCCAGATAAACTTTAAAAACTTGAAATATTAGGGGAATTACCGAAATTCTCAACATGGGAGAACTGTCAGCCCTACGGTCCTTGGAGCCTTCCCAAACACACAGGGAATTCCTACTCTGTGCTCAGGTCCATATTTTTCTCAAGACACCGCAAGGTGTGGTAAAGCAGGTCAAGATTTGGAGTCACAACTCAGTGTATGTGAATTTTCACTTGGCTTTATTCCAGTTGAATCACCTTGAATTATTTTACCTCCTATGAGGTCCTCTTTCCTCAGCACTAATATGGGGAAGAATCAAATGCAAGTAGTTGGGAAGCTGAGGAATCAGGTCTAAAATCCCTGTGTGGAGCCAGGTACTCAGGTTACATCTGCCCCTGGGGTGGCCCCTCCTCCTCTCTCAAAGGCTGGATCACAGCAGCAAGTCCAGCTTCCTCTGAGGCAGTGTCCCTGTTTCCTCAGAGTGTGAAGAATACAAGGATCTCATTGAATCTGTGCTGCAGGAGGAAGTGCCCTTTGAAGAGGGGGAGCTGGCAGACAAGAGGAGACTGGCTACACGCCTTGGGTAAGAAGGAAGCTGTGTGGGAAAGTGTGTCAAGTGGGGAAGCCCAGCCTGGTGGAATAAAGAGCAAATTTGTGTAGGGAAAAGGGCAGAAATGTACACAGAGGCACAGAACTAGACAAAGACAGCCTGTGGGGCTGTGGGAACTGATGTAGGGCTAGTTAGGCCTCTGGATTCTCCCTGAAGTCATATATGAATAAAACAGGGTCACATGCCTGGGTTGGAGCACTAGTAATGTGGCTTCTGAGTTAGCAATGGGCAAATGAGCTCAACTTTCCTGGATCTTAGTTACCTCAGCAACTTCATCTATAAAATAAAAATCCCGACAGCATCTACCTCAGAGGGTTATGGTGATTAAATGCGTGATGACCAGTGGATAGAACCATCTCACACACATGTGAAACTCTCAGCAAATACTTGCTGTAATTATGATATTTGTTCTTGCTTTTTATAGGCCTAGTGCTTATCATCTTTTTTTTTTTATTTAAATATCAGATTTGATCTTTATTGTAGAGCATACATAAGAACAAAGTACTGACACACAACTGCAAACCATATTTGGGAAGTAAGCTGAAAATAATCTGATACTGTTTTAGCTGTGGAGCGCTGACTTGAGGAATCCATAGTGGCAGTGGAGTCCTGGCCGCTGTGAGGGACCACTTGATGGAGGTTGCCCTAGGTTATGGTGCCTCAGGCCTGGGCCTCTCTTAAGACTAGGCCCTTGGAGGGTGGCAGCCTGGGGCCTGGGAGGACCTTGCTCTTAACAGCCTGGGGCTTGCCTGTGACTAGGAAGGAACTCTTCTAATTTTCAACTTTACCAAGTGCCTTTCTTGATGATAATGTTTCTCTTCCCTGCCTTTGATTTTTTTTTTTTCCTAAGTGCCAGACTATACGGAGTATTAGCTGGTAGGTCCATTGGATACATAGGTAATTGAGCACCTGTTGCTTAGAAAAGGAATGATTAACTTACAAGGCCTAGGATCTTTGACAGTTTCAAAGATGGTGGCATTCAAAACATCTTTTTAACCTTGGTTAAAATGAAATCTGAGAAACTCAAATATGTAAGACCCATTAAAGCAGAGACACTTGATGGAAGGAGGCCTAGTCTGGAACCCCTGTTTCTCCCTGGTGCCTGCCTTCTCCTCCCCTGACATTTGATAGGAACTCTAAGCAACAGAGTTTTGAAAGACAATCTGTAGCAGATCACTTCGTAGTGAGGAGATTCAGACATCTGTTGGCTTAGATGACTGTCAGTGTCTACCCTAGCATTAGGATTATGTGGTTTTAAGTATTAACTGATTGCCTACTCAGGTGTGTATGCTCCATTCTATACTGAAAGTTGGGTTATAAAGCACTGTCTCTAGCCTCAGAGAGCTCAATTCTAATTAGGAATCTATGTATTTAGAAAAATCTATATATTTGTACAAAATTAGGAAGCTGTGAAATCCTACACAGAGTAATGCAATCATTACTCAGAATTTTCATTACCCTTAAGCACCTCCTTACTATATGGTTCACCTTCATGTAATTGTAAGCAGTGCTCTTCATCTTGACCCTCTCACTGATTTTCCTTTTCTTCCTTTCAATTAATACCAGATGTACCTTCCAACATTTCTGTACCTGGGTTCCCCAGCCACACCCACCACACTTTCTTCATTATGCTTGATGATACATAGGTCATTAAAATCTCTCTCTCGGAGTCACTCAGTCATGTTCAACTCTTTGCAACCCCATGAACTGTAGCCTGCTAAGCTCCTCTGTCCATGGGATTTTCCAGGCAAGGATACTGGAATGGGTTGCCATTTCCTTCTCCAGAGGACATTAAAATGGATGTGGGTTAAAGTGAGGAACCAAAGGTTTGTTTTTCTTTTTACTTTTTTAGTTTAAGTGACATTAATAAGAAACAAACCCAGTGCTATTTCCTCATTCCCTATGTTACAGGCAAGTCACATATTCTGTGTAAGTATTCAATATAGGAAATTTTTTACGTGTTACGGAAGACACACCTCTGCTGAAATTCCCACAACTTACCATTCATAACATTCACTATTACATTTTACTTTTTGTTTTCTTTGCCACTCTAGGAGATACGATCCCCTAATTGAGGATCAGGCCCAAGAACTGACCTGCTTACGACAGAAGATACAGGAAGGGAAAAATATCTGTTATCTATTCACGCAGCATGCAAAGAACACAGTTAAGACTTTTGAGAGTCTTCTCAGGAGCACTGACGGGACGTACTACCAGAGGCAGAGACTCTGTGAGCTGCTGTCCCAGGGAAGCCAGCTGGCAGAAAGACTTGCCATCAAACTCACTGCAGGTAAGTGGTCTTAGGGTGGACCCTTAGTGCTTCCAGGGGGCCTAGCCTCACATAAGACTCCCCGCCTCTGTGGACTCCTAGAGTGTCTTTGTAGCCAGGTGTCTGCTGTTCTATGGTTTTCTAAGCTAAAGAATGGCTTCCCTTGTGACTTCGCTGGTAAAGAACCTGCCTGCCAATGCAGGAAAACACAGGGACGTGGGTTTGATCCCAATGTTGGGAAGATCTCCTGAAGAAGGAAATGAAAATCTACTCCAGAGTGATGTTATCAGCTAGAAATACCTGGAGGTGCAACCCTGGGCCCAAGTCGAGCCCCCACAGACATTTCTCAAAAAAGAAGCCAATGTTATTGCTGGACTAATCCTTGTGGTTATTATGAGCGCAAGATACCCCTCAGCAACAATCATCAGGGAAGTTTGAAAAACATGAGGTGTATACTCAAACTCACCTTCACTTCCTGGAGGGTCCATGGCTTACCCAGGGCCAGCCAGTGAGGTCAGAGGTGGAGAAGGAAACAGCGCAGGCCTGTGGTTCTGCCTAATTTGGGTCAAGAGGTCGGGTGCCTAGGGTTTCACAGATTCAGTCTTTATTGGTGAATTTAAAACAGAAGAGGAGAATGAAAGGGCAGGACAGAAAAAACAAACAGTCAAGCACCAACCTGAGGTCTCTAAAACAAGAGAAACTGTAGACCGTGGGGCAGCCTGCCTCTTCATTTGGCCCTGTAGTTGCCCGTGTGCTTCTTCAAGATAACACTTTGAAGTGGATGCCGTCATAATCGATAGCATAATATCAAAACTTGGATTACAGTTTTAAAAGAAGAGGATTGTTAGGCACTTACACTGCTCTTGCTTCTCCCCTCTTACTCTGGGGACCATGATGATGGTACTTGCAAGTGCAGTGGAGAATCCATGGGGCTGGAGACCACATTGTCACAACTGCTTTCATTATCACAGACTTTTGGAACAGGAGGCAGCAACTATCCAATCATTTTTGGTTTTTATGATGCTTGATATGCGGTAAATTGATCCATTGCAGAATCAGTTCTGTGAGTTTGCAAAATGCATACAGTGGTAAAGTATCACCACAATGAAGATACAGAACAGTTCCATCACTTCTACAAGTTCCCTTGTACCTCTTTGTAGTCAATCATTTCCTCCAAACCAAGTCCCTGGCAACCTCTGGGTCTGTTTGCTGTCCCTTTAGATTTTTCATCTCCAGAATGTATCAGTTTGTTCCTTTTTATTGCTGAGTACTACTCCATTATAGAGATGTACCACTTTTTGTTTATCCACTGAAGGACATCTAAATTATTTTCAGTTTGGGGCGATTATGAATAATAGCTGTTAAGATCCACATACAGATTTTTCACTTCACTTTTTTTCTTGACTGGGAAAATAATTTTGGTTTGGGGAAGCAGGTAGGGGCTGAGCCTCAGAACTTCTGGAACTGTTTCTTGGTGCCGGTGGCCTTGGTGACCTTGAGGACGTTGAAGCACATAGTCTTGCTCAGAGGTCAGCACTCGCCCACTGTGACGATGTCGCCAATCTGGATGTCCCTGAAGCAGGGAGAAAGGTGCACGGACACGTTCTTGTGGCGCTTCTCAGAGGTGGAGAAGGAAACAGCGCAGGCCTGTGGTTCTGCCTAATTTGGGTCAAGAGGTCGGGTGCCTAGGGTTTCACAGATTCAGTCTTTATTGGTGAATTTAAAACAGAAGAGGAGAATGAAAGGGCAGGACAGAAAAAACAAACAGTCAAGCACCAACCTGAGGTCTCTAAAACAAGAGAAACTGTAGACCGTGGGGCAGCCTGCCTCTTCATTTGGCCCTGTAGTTGCCCGTGTGCTTCTTCAAGATAACACTTTGAAGTGGATGCCGTCATAATCGATAGCATAATATCAAAACTTGGATTACAGTTTTAAAAGAAGAGGATTGTTAGGCACTTACACTGCTCTTGCTTCTCCCCTCTTACTCTGGGGACCATGATGATGGTACTTGCAAGTGCAGTGGAGAATCCATGGGGCTGGAGACCACATTGTCACAACTGCTTTCATTATCACAGACTTTTGGAACAGGAGGCAGCAACTATCCAATCATTTTTGGTTTTTATGATGCTTGATATGCGGTAAATTGATCCATTGCAGAATCAGTTCTGTGAGTTTGCAAAATGCATACAGTGGTAAAGTATCACCACAATGAAGATACAGAACAGTTCCATCACTTCTACAAGTTCCCTTGTACCTCTTTGTAGTCAATCATTTCCTCCAAACCAAGTCCCTGGCAACCTCTGGGTCTGTTTGCTGTCCCTTTAGATTTTTCATCTCCAGAATGTATCAGTTTGTTCCTTTTTATTGCTGAGTACTACTCCATTATAGAGATGTACCACTTTTTGTTTATCCACTGAAGGACATCTAAATTATTTTCAGTTTGGGGCGATTATGAATAATAGCTGTTAAGATCCACATACAGATTTTTCACTTCACTTTTTTTCTTGACTGGGAAAATAATTTTGGTTTGGGGAGCAGGTAGGGGCTGAGCCTCAGAACTTCTGGAACTGTTTCTTGGTGCCGGTGGCCTTGGTGACCTTGAGGACGTTGAAGCACATAGTCTTGCTCAGAGGTCAGCACTCGCCCACTGTGACGATGTCGCCAATCTGGATGTCCCTGAAGCAGGGAGAAAGGTGCACGGACACGTTCTTGTGGCGCTTCTCAAAGCTGTTGTACTTGCGGAGATAGTGCAGGTAGTTTTGGCGGATGACGATGGTCCTCTGCATCTTCATTTTGGTCACCACGCCAGACAGGATCCGCCCTCGGATGGAGATGTTAGCAGTAAAAGTGCATTTCTTGCCAATGTAGGTGCCCTTGATGGCCTCCTTTGGAGTCTTGAAGCCCAGACCAATGTTCTTGTAGTATTGAGGGAGCTTTTCTTTGCCAGTTTCTCCAAGCAGGACCCTCTTCTTATTTTGAAAGGTGGTCGATTGCTTTTGGTATGCATGATCAGTCTGAATGTCTGCCATCTTCCCCGCTTCCTGAAAAAAGGAAGGCCACTGCGGTGTACCGGCTTCCTTATTGGCTGCCTTTCACTTTACTTTGCTTGGATAAATATCTTCGAGTAGGATTAGTGGTGTTTGTGTGTGTGTGTGTGAGTCACTCAGTCATGTCTGACTCTTTGCCAGTCCACAAACTCGAGCCTGCCAGGCTCCTCTGTTCATGGCATTCTCCAGGCAAGAATACTGGAGTGAGTAGCCATTCCCTTCTCCAGGGGATCTTCCTGATCCAGGAGTTGAACCCAGGTCTCGTGCACTGCAGGCGGATACTGTTTGAGCCACCGGGGAAGCTTAAGAGGGTGTGTAGCCTTCAGGTGTATGTTGTAAGAGTGTACGTTTAACTTATAAGAAACTACCAAACTGTTTTCCAATATGACAAAACTATTTCACATTCCCCCCAAGCAACAAGTCAGATTCCAACTGTTCCCCAACACCAGTTCTTGACATTATTAGGTTGCTGTTCTTGGGCTTTTTGTGTGTGTTTTAGGTGTGCGGTTGCCTATCATTTTGATTTTAATTTGCATTTGCCTAGTGACTAATAATTTTGAAGATCTTTTCATACATCTATTGACCATCCATACATCTTTGGGAAAGTGAGCGTCCAACTATATTGTTCATTTTTGGATTGTTTGATTATTTATTATTTGATGTTTCTGTGCCGGTGGCCTTGGTGACCTTGAGGACGTTGAAGCACATAGTCTTGCTCAGAGGTCAGCACTCGCCCACTGTGACGATGTCGCCAATCTGGATGTCCCTGAAGCAGGGAGAAAGGTGCACGGACACGTTCTTGTGGCGCTTCTCAAAGCTGTTGTACTTGCGGAGATAGTGCAGGTAGTTTTGGCGGATGACGATGGTCCTCTGCATCTTCATTTTGGTCACCACGCCAGACAGGATCCGCCCTCGGATGGAGATGTTAGCAGTAAAAGTGCATTTCTTGCCAATGTAGGTGCCCTTGATGGCCTCCTTTGGAGTCTTGAAGCCCAGACCAATGTTCTTGTAGTATTGAGGGAGCTTTTCTTTGCCAGTTTCTCCAAGCAGGACCCTCTTCTTATTTTGAAAGGTGGTCGATTGCTTTTGGTATGCATGATCAGTCTGAATGTCTGCCATCTTCCCCGCTTCCTGAAAAAAGGAAGGCCACTGCGGTGTACCGGCTTCCTTATTGGCTGCCTTTCACTTTACTTTGCTTGGATAAATATCTTCGAGTAGGATTAGTGGTGTTTGTGTGTGTGTGTGTGAGTCACTCAGTCATGTCTGACTCTTTGCCAGTCCACAAACTCGAGCCTGCCAGGCTCCTCTGTTCATGGCATTCTCCAGGCAAGAATACTGGAGTGAGTAGCCATTCCCTTCTCCAGGGGATCTTCCTGATCCAGGAGTTGAACCCAGGTCTCGTGCACTGCAGGCGGATACTGTTTGAGCCACCGGGGAAGCTTAAGAGGGTGTGTAGCCTTCAGGTGTATGTTGTAAGAGTGTACGTTTAACTTATAAGAAACTACCAAACTGTTTTCCAATATGACAAAACTATTTCACATTCCCCCCAAGCAACAAGTCAGATTCCAACTGTTCCCCAACACCAGTTCTTGACATTATTAGGTTGCTGTTCTTGGGCTTTTTGTGTGTGTTTTAGGTGTGCGGTTGCCTATCATTTTGATTTTAATTTGCATTTGCCTAGTGACTAATAATTTTGAAGATCTTTTCATACATCTATTGACCATCCATACATCTTTGGGAAAGTGAGCGTCCAACTATATTGTTCATTTTTGGATTGTTTGATTATTTATTATTTGATGTTTGACTCTTGAGAGTTATTTACATTTCTGGATACAAGTCCTTTATCAGATATTTGATTTGTCAGTAATTTTCCCAGTCTGTGGCTTATCTTTTCATTCTCTTAACTCTCTTGCAAAGAGAAGAATTTCTTAATTTTGGCAAAATCCAACTTATACATCGTCATTTTCTAGTTTTATCTAACAACTCTTTGCCTAAAACAGGGTTCTTTGCTTTTCCGTGCAGATTTGACAATTAGCTTATCATTATCTATAAAAAGCCTGTTGGAATTTTGAGTGGCATTGCATTACATCTGTGAAAAGTTTAAGGAGAATTGAAATTTTTAATAATATCAAGTTTTCTAATTAATAATCATAGTGTCTTCCATCAGATTGAATTACTCCTTGTTTTCTTTTATTTATTCATATTTCCATGAACAACCAAACCTTTTTTTATTGTTTTATGATGGTGACTGGAGACAATAGAGAGGAGACTAGTCTCCTAACACAAACATGAGCAGGTCATAGTCCAGCTAAATAAAGCTTCCAATTTATTTAAGGAAGCTCCTTTTTGTTCCTTATTTGCTTTTATTTTGAATCGATATTATTTGTCAATGCTTTTTGTTCATCTATTGAGATGATCATATTTTTTATTGTTATATACTTTTAGTTTGTACTTCAGTACTCTTGCCTGGAGAATTCCATGGACAGAGGAGCCTGGCAGGCTACAGTCCACAGGGTCACAAAGGGTCAGACATGACTAAGCAACTAACTTTCTTTATTTCTGGACATGTTGAATATTATATTATAAGACACTAGGTCCTGTTAAAGTCCTCTGGATTATTTATAATCAACCCCTTCTGGGTTCAGACTGGAAGTTCTGTCTCACACTCTATGGACAGCATTCCCAATGTCAGTTTAGTGTTCAGGGGCTTTGATGTGTTGTTTGGGTCAGTCCAGCAAATATATAGCTGTAGTCTGGACTAGCTGGTGGTTTATATGGTAATGCAGGGCTCTACTCTTTTGCCATGATTCCTTGTCTCTGTTCCACACAGGTTCAGTTTGGGGACGAGTCCTGGGATTTTTGACAGTTTGTCAACTGCTTTCCAGCCTCTCTTCTCTCTGGCATTTCTTCTCTGTTTTCCAGTTCCCTTTAGAAACTCAATTTCCTACCAGGTCTCTTTATTTTCCATTCACAGAAAATCATCATGAGAGGAAGAATGAAGCTGGACAGGAGCCTCTGGCACCCAGGTAACTCTGAATGATAATGTATTGGTGGAATCTTAGAGAGGAGTCCAGAAGCAAGAGATCCAGAGGTCAAAGGTCCCAGATGCAGGAGAAACCAGAAACTGCTTATTATTCCTATTTCATTCATTTGTCAATGATGTGTCATTTAATCCATGTTATCTGTTCTCATTGCAGTGCTTGTATTAGTTACCATTTCTTAGTAATTCCTCAAGTTTAGTTAGCTAGAGTCATTTTGACCTAAATGTAAACCAGGCAAGAACCCTAGTCTCTATTTTCTAAAAACCTGTATGGTTAAAAACTGAAGCAAAACGCCTGTTTCTGCACAGTTCTTGAGATAGGCTGGCAGATGTTTCATAGCCAGAAGTATCTTGAAAAATAAAGTCAATCGTGTCATATATATGTGACATCAAGGCTATACGTCAAGGAGTATGTCAAGGCTGTATATTTTTGCCCTGCTTATTTAACTTATATGCAGAGTACATCACGCAAAATCCTGGGCTGGATGCAGCACAAGCTGAAGTCAGGATTGCCAAGAGAAATATCAATAACCTCAGATATGCAGATGAGCCCTCCCTTACGGCAGAAAGCAAAGAGGAACTAAAGAGTCTCTTGATGAAGGTGAAAGAGGAGAGTAAAAAAGTTGACTTAAAACTCAATATTCCAAAAAAAAAAAAAAACCCTCGATATTCCAGAAACTAACATTATGGCATCCATTCCCATCACTTCACGGCAAATAGATGGGCAAACAATGGAAACAGTGACAGGATTTATTTTCTTGGGCTCCAAAATCACTGCAGATGGTGCAGATGGTGAGTGCAGCTATGAAATTAAAAGGTACTTGCTCCTTGGAAAAGAAAGCTATGACAAACCTAGACAGTGTGTTCAAAAGAGGAGACATCACTTTGCTGATAAAAGTCTGTATAGTCAAAGCTGTGGTTTTCCCAGTAGTCATGTATGGACGTGAAATCTGGGCCATAAAGAAGGCTGGAGGCCAAAGAATTGATGCCTTTGAATTGTGGTATTGGAGAAGGCTCCTGAGAGTCCATTGAACTGCAAGGAGATCAAAACAGTCAGTCCTAAAGGAAATTCATTCATCAGATGAATATTCATCGGAAGGACTGAAGCTAAAGCTGAAGCTTCAATATTTTGTCCACCTGATGTGAAGAGACAACTCATTGGAAAAGACCTCGATATTGGGGAAAATAGAAGGCAAAAGGAGAAGGGGATAACAGAAGATGAGATGGTTGGATGGCATCTTATACATAGGCATTGCCCAGTGGGCTTTTAAAGATACATTTAATCCATGTTATCTGTTCTCATTGCAGTGCTTGTATTAGTTACCATTTCTTAGTAATTCCTCAAGTTTAGTTAGCTAGAGTCATTTTGACCTAAATGTAAACCAGGCAAGAACCCTAGTCTCTATTTTCTAAAAACCTGTATGGTTAAAAACTGAAGCAAAACGCCTGTTTCTGCACAGTTCTTGAGATAGGCTGGCAGATGTTTCATAGCCAGAAGTATCTTGAAAAATAAAGTCAATCGTGTCATATATATGTGACATCAAGGCTATACGTCAAGGAGTATGTCAAGGCTGTATATTTTTGCCCTGCTTATTTAACTTATATGCAGAGTACATCACGCAAAATCCTGGGCTGGATGCAGCACAAGCTGAAGTCAGGATTGCCAAGAGAAATATCAATAACCTCAGATATGCAGATGAGCCCTCCCTTACGGCAGAAAGCAAAGAGGAACTAAAGAGTCTCTTGATGAAGGTGAAAGAGGAGAGTAAAAAAGTTGACTTAAAACTCAATATTCCAAAAAAAAAAAAAAACCCTCGATATTCCAGAAACTAACATTATGGCATCCATTCCCATCACTTCACGGCAAATAGATGGGCAAACAATGGAAACAGTGACAGGATTTATTTTCTTGGGCTCCAAAATCACTGCAGATGGTGCAGATGGTGAGTGCAGCTATGAAATTAAAAGGTACTTGCTCCTTGGAAAAGAAAGCTATGACAAACCTAGACAGTGTGTTCAAAAGAGGAGACATCACTTTGCTGATAAAAGTCTGTATAGTCAAAGCTGTGGTTTTCCCAGTAGTCATGTATGGACGTGAAATCTGGGCCATAAAGAAGGCTGGAGGCCAAAGAATTGATGCCTTTGAATTGTGGTATTGGAGAAGGCTCCTGAGAGTCCATTGAACTGCAAGGAGATCAAAACAGTCAGTCCTAAAGGAAATTCATTCATCAGATGAATATTCATCGGAAGGACTGAAGCTAAAGCTGAAGCTTCAATATTTTGTCCACCTGATGTGAAGAGACAACTCATTGGAAAAGACCTCGATATTGGGGAAAATAGAAGGCAAAAGGAGAAGGGGATAACAGAAGATGAGATGGTTGGATGGCATCACTGAGTTAATGAACATAAGTTTGAGCCAGCTTCGGGACATGGTGAAGAACAGGAAAGCCGGACATGCAGTCCAAGGGGTCACAAAGAGTCTGACACGACTGAGTGACTGAACTGATAGATTGATAGATAGATCTAAAAGCTACAAGAGCCCTAGGAGGTTACATCGTGTCAGGAGCCAGTATTCAATGGACCCTTTCACATACTATTGCATAAAATTTGTCCACAGCATTTCAATGTCCTTGTTATAGGTCTCTGTGTGTCCCTCTGTGTCAGAGTGTATTTTAGAGGAGTCATTGAGTCTACTTCCTCATCCATGATATGAGGTCAGTTCACTGATCACTTGTTACCTTCTCTCCTACCCCAACTCTAGGCACACTGAAACCAGTTAGAAGTGGATTGTTAAATTTTTTTTCTCTATGAGAGAATGGCCCCTTTGGCTTCTGGTGCCTCTTCCATGAGATTCAGATCAGCATCAGCTGTCAGGCTGTGGTTCCAGATTGCCTTATTTTAATCTCCCTGTCTTGCCTGTCTCATACCCTCCCTCCTTCCCTGCCCCTCCCCCCCACTCAGGTTCAACATGGGGCTCCAGGAGGAAGAAGTGAATGAAGTCCTGGAAGACTCACTAGATGAAAAGTATCTGACTCATTCCAGTCACCATGACTCCCATGAGCGGCCCAGCAGCAATGCCTTTGTGTGCATGGATGTAGCTATTAGACACATTTAACACATGTATCTATATTTTATATATATATGAGAGAGATTAAGAATTATGTGTGCTGTGGTACTACTATCTCCCCATGTTCCCATTAAAGTTTCTAAATTGCACTTTCATTCTAATTACCTGGAACTTTCTCCTGATTTGTACGTTGTTTCTGACCGCATTGAATTTCTGAAGAGGACAGGCTAATTGGTTTGTTTAGTGTTCTACATTCTGACCAAATCAAACCTTGTCTGGAAAAAACTGAAGCTTCAATATTTTGTCCACCTGATGTGAAGAGACAACTCATTGGAAAAGACCTCGATATTGGGGAAAATAGAAGGCAAAAGGAGAAGGGGATAACAGAAGATGAGATGGTTGGATGGCATCACTGAGTTAATGAACATAAGTTTGAGCCAGCTTCGGGACATGGTGAAGAACAGGAAAGCCGGACATGCAGTCCAAGGGGTCACAAAGAGTCTGACACGACTGAGTGACTGAACTGATAGATTGATAGATAGATCTAAAAGCTACAAGAGCCCTAGGAGGTTACATCGTGTCAGGAGCCAGTATTCAATGGACCCTTTCACATACTATTGCATAAAATTTGTCCACAGCATTTCAATGTCCTTGTTATAGGTCTCTGTGTGTCCCTCTGTGTCAGAGTGTATTTTAGAGGAGTCATTGAGTCTACTTCCTCATCCATGATATGAGGTCAGTTCACTGATCACTTGTTACCTTCTCTCCTACCCCAACTCTAGGCACACTGAAACCAGTTAGAAGTGGATTGTTAAATTTTTTTTCTCTATGAGAGAATGGCCCCTTTGGCTTCTGGTGCCTCTTCCATGAGATTCAGATCAGCATCAGCTGTCAGGCTGTGGTTCCAGATTGCCTTATTTTAATCTCCCTGTCTTGCCTGTCTCATACCCTCCCTCCTTCCCTGCCCCTCCCCCCCACTCAGGTTCAACATGGGGCTCCAGGAGGAAGAAGTGAATGAAGTCCTGGAAGACTCACTAGATGAAAAGTATCTGACTCATTCCAGTCACCATGACTCCCATGAGCGGCCCAGCAGCAATGCCTTTGTGTGCATGGATGTAGCTATTAGACACATTTAACACATGTATCTATATTTTATATATATATGAGAGAGATTAAGAATTATGTGTGCTGTGGTACTACTATCTCCCCATGTTCCCATTAAAGTTTCTAAATTGCACTTTCATTCTAATTACCTGGAACTTTCTCCTGATTTGTACGTTTTCGTTGTTTCTGACCGCATTGAATTTCTGAAGAGGACAGGCTAATTGGTTTGTTTAGTGTTCTACATTCTGACCAAATCAAACCTTGTCTGGAAAAATCAGCATATTCTATTTGTGCTCCTTACTGGATCCTGTCAGGAAGCAAGCTGTCCAAGAACAAAGCTACAAAATATTGATGGAAACACAACGTCTGTCAGCCAGGTTAGTGGTCTGCATTGTGTTTGTCATCCAGGTTAGTGGTCTGCATTGTGTTTGTCATCCTTCAATCCAAACTGCAATGTCTGCCATCTGTCTTGACAGGAACTGAGTCTAGGTTTGCTTTTTTTTTTTTTTTTAAACACTTATTTTATTTATTTATCTTTTTGGGGAGTGGGGTGAGGAGGGAGGGGGATGGGAGGGCCACTTCTATTGGTCTTCCATTTCTCTGTTTTCATTGGTCTTTGTTCTTTGGCTCCTGTGGGCCTCCCATCGTGGTGGCCTCTGTTGCCTCAGAGCACCGGCTCTGGGTGCATGAGCCCCACAGCTCTGGCTCGGTAATTGGACACATCAGTCCAGCTGCTCTGCAGCACATGGGATCTTCCCAGGCCAGGGATGGAACTGGCGCCCCTTGCACTGCAAGGCGGTGTCCTTACCCACTGGACCACCAGGGGAAACCCTAGGTTTGCTTTTAATCTCAGTACTAACTGCAACTGTTACTTGCAGCCAGAGAGCAGGATTTACTGCTGACTCACCAGTGCAACATAATCCAGAGAAGGGAAGGAGAACCCACCATGAACACACTTAGAGCCAGGTTGTTGGGAACCTTGGACATGCCCCATGTCTGAGCATGCTCAGAAACTACTCCCAAAAGTGAAATTCCTGCTGTCAAGGAGTCTGTAGCTTCCACTAATGAAATGGTGCCATTATAGCTACGTTTCCTGGTTGATATATTTTAGATTATTAGAGGAGCTTCTAGGGAGAAACAAGGATGAGTTTAGTGCATTTAAAATAAAATCAAACTCCTTGCTGTAGTTTATACTGGCTTATCTCAATCTTCCATTTTCTCTATTATGAGTCAGCTCAAGTTACATTTTTAAGATCTGTCATAAAGTGCCTAGACTGATATTAAATTAGTTAATGTATAATTTTGCCTGGAGAATTTCCAATTAAGATAGAAATAACAAAACCCTGTTTTTATATAATGCTCATGCAGATTGTTATAGATTATAGAGCAGTCATAGATTAACAGGTTAAGAGGCGGTGTGGGCACCTTTAGGGGATGTTGGTGGACACAGCCCTCGTGTCATTTGAAGAAGTGTGAAACACATGGCACGTCTTCTCCAAGTAGTAAGGAGCTGTCACTGAGGACCAGCTATCTTCAAGAAGGGCTTGTATACTTAAAATAATTTTTAAAATTATTCTTAGTTACCTGCCTTCTACATCTGGATTCATCCATTTTTCCATTCAAACACTGCTAGTGTTCTTAGGTCCAGGGGGCAGAGGAGCCTGGAACCGCTGGCCTCCTACCTGTTGTGCTTCCACAGCCTTGACACTTTTTGATGTTTCCAGAAGAGGGCGTCACAGGCAGGCATTGGGTTAGCTCAGGATGCACCCTCTCTCTTGGAGCATCGCCTGACACCTACTAAGTGCTCAGTGATTGAAAGAATTCACATGCATGCAATACAGTATCTTTGTGTAATCTCTACATTGTCCTGTCATGTCTCCTGCTTAGTTGAGTCAGGAGACTAACACCCCTTGTTAAGAGTTTCAGATAAATGTATATACAATTTGTTGTACTAGAAAGAATATGAAGGAAAAGGATCTTTCATTGAATTGGACTAAGGCATTGGTTTATAAAGTGGTGCATCTCCTATTGAAGTCAAACTAGGAACACATGAAGAGATGCCTTCAGGTTCTCCTAAAAGTTAGAGTGACAGAAATGGACTATGTCCTTCTGCCAGAAAATTCACCCTACCCTTCTCTGTTGTTCCCCCTCAAAAGAAAAAGATAAAAGGTATAAAATATTAGTTTTCAAGACATAGGCAGGCCTGGCATGCTGCAGTCCATGGGGTCTCAAAGAGCCAGACATGACTGAGCCACTGAACAACAGCAATCAGTTTTCAAGACACTGGGAATCAGGCAATAAAAGGGAGAAATCCCGGAGAGATGAGAAACAAGGTGAGCCCTACCATGAGACTCGCTTACTGCATTCAGAGTTTCCAGACTGAACACAAAGAGGGGATCTGAGGCCAACTCCTTGGATTGCGGAGCTGCAGCCGAGTATGCATGAAGAACAATGCAGCTAAAATTCATAGGACAGATTTAGTAATGTGACAGATGAACAGAGAGGACCCAGGCATTTGGAAAGGGTTTCTTTCAGGTAGCCAATGGAGTTCCTATATGAGCATACTTGTGGAGAAATGCCTGAGACCAAGAAAAGAAACCTTGGAAAAAATGTTGGGACAGTGCCTGGTATTCACACGATACAGGCAATTGTATTTGCTCCCCAAGCCAGACTGGACCATTCACAAGGATCATTGAGAAGAACACTCAAAGAACGTTGTCCCTTACTAGTTGAACTAATCAGCCTTAGAGTGACCTACCTTAAAAAAAATCATAAAACCCAAATTCAAAGCGATCAAACTGTTTACAGGTCATTGAACTCTATGCCAGAACAAAACTCAAGAAGATTTATAGGAATATCGAAATAACCAGTACCCAAGAAGGTAAAGTTTGGCAATATCTGGCATCCAATCAAAGAATATCAGGCATGCAGAGAGGCGGGAAAACATGATATAAGAAGATGAGTCAATGAATCAAAATTGAATCAGACTGACACAATGTTAAAATCAACAGAAAGGATTTTAAAACAGTTATCATGACTGCATTACATATGTCTAAAGAACTGTAGAAATGTGGAATATATAAAAATTCCCGGGGCTTCCCTTGTGGCTCAGTGGATAAGAACCCATCTGCCAATGCAGGAGACACAAGTTCAATCCCTGATCCAGGAAGATCCCACATACAGCAGAGCAGCTAAACCCACACATCAACAAAGACCCAGCACAGCCAAAAATAAATAAATTAAAAAAAAAAAAAATTCCCCTCCCCCAAAATGGCCCAAATAAAACTTTAGAGATGAACAAAACTGTAGTTTCTTCTATAATAAAGTCATCAAATGGAATTAACAACAGATTAGACATTGCAGGGGAAAAAAATTAGGCTACACACAGACATGAACAATTGAAAATAGCCAAAATGAAAATCACAGTTTAATGTTTAATGCTACGTTTAATGAGTATAGTGTGACTGAATGCTATGAAAAAAATTTTTTTTCTATTTTATTTATTTTTTCTTTTTTTCTCTCTTTCTTTCTTTCTTTCATTTTTTTAAATACTGTCTCATCCCTCTGAATTTTTTTTCCCCCAAATTTTGGCCTCTTTCATTGATTCTTTAGCTATTTTCATCCATCCCCATTCTTTGGCCTGTGTGGGGCTCCCACTGCAGTGGCCCCTCTCGTTGCAAAGCACTGATTCTGGGCGCATGAGCCCCAGGGCAATGGCTTGCAAGTGAACAAACTAGTCCAGCCAGTCCGCAGCACAGGGGATCCTCCTGGGCCAGGGATCAAACTGGTGACTCTTGCACTGCAAGGCAGACTCCCCACCCACTGGGCCACCAGGGAAGCCCAGAACAATTTTAAGAGGCCTAACACAGGAGTGTTTGAAGCTCCTGAAAAGATTTGAGTAAGATTTTTGAAGAAAAAAGACAGAAAATATTCCAATTATAAAGCCACTGATCCCAGGAGGCAAATGAACCACGAGCACAAGAAATATGAAGAAACCACACCTAGTACATAACTATTAAACTGCTGAAATGCAGAGAGGCGAAAACATGATAAAGTCAAAAAAGAACAGCGAATGTTAAAATCAACAGAAAGGATTTTAAAACAGTTATCATGACTGCATTACATATGTCTAAAGAACTGTAGAAATGTGGAATATATAAAATTCCGGGCTTCCCTTGTGGCTCAGTGGATAAGAACCCATCTGCCAATGCAGGAGACACAAGTTCAATCCCTGATCCAGGAAGATCCCACATACAGCAGAGCAGCTAAACCCACACATCAACAAAGACCCAGCACAGCCAAAAATAAATAAATTAAAAAAAAAAAAAATTCCCCTCCCCCAAAATGGCCCAAATAAAACTTTAGAGATGAACAAAACTGTAGTTTCTTCTATAATAAAGTCATCAAATGGAATTAACAACAGATTAGACATTGCAGGGGAAAAAAATTAGGCTACACACAGACATGAACAATTGAAAATAGCCAAAATGAAAATCACAGTTTAATGTTTAATGCTACGTTTAATGAGTATAGTGTGACTGAATGCTATGAAAAAAATTTTTTTTCTATTTTATTTATTTTTTCTTTTTTTCTCTCTTTCTTTCTTTCTTTCATTTTTTTAAATACTGTCTCATCCCTCTGAATTTTTTTTCCCCCAAATTTTGGCCTCTTTCATTGATTCTTTAGCTATTTTCATCCATCCCCATTCTTTGGCCTGTGTGGGGCTCCCACTGCAGTGGCCCCTCTCGTTGCAAAGCACTGATTCTGGGCGCATGAGCCCCAGGGCAATGGCTTGCAAGTGAACAAACTAGTCCAGCCAGTCCGCAGCACAGGGGATCCTCCTGGGCCAGGGATCAAACTGGTGACTCTTGCACTGCAAGGCAGACTCCCCACCCACTGGGCCACCAGGGAAGCCCAGAACAATTTTAAGAGGCCTAACACAGGAGTGTTTGAAGCTCCTGAAAAGATTTGAGTAAGATTTTTGAAGAAAAAAGACAGAAAATATTCCAATTATAAAGCCACTGATCCCAGGAGGCAAATGAACCACGAGCACAAGAAATATGAAGAAACCACACCTAGTACATAACTATTAAACTGCTGAAATCCATAGAAAAAGGAAAAATTTCTAAAGAAGCCAAAGCAGTAAGATATGCTACATACAGAAAACAAAAGTAAAGGCAGCTATGCAACATCTTTAAAGAACTGAAAGAAAAAAGAAAGTCCATGTGGAAGTCTATTCATCTTCCCTCATGAAACATCTTTCAAAAATAAAAGCGAATAATGTCACTTACAGACATACAAATGCTGAAAAATTTCATCACCAGCAGATCCATAACACAAGAAATGTTAAAGGAATACTTCTGGAAGAAGGAAACCCACTCCAGATAGAATTCTGGATGTACATAAAGGAATGCAAGACAAGGTATGGTATCTGCTTGGAAAATATGTAAGATTATTTCTTATCAATTAAATCTCTTTAAAAATATGGGGCAGTTTGACGAAAAGCAATAACCTTGGATTTGGGGTTAATATATGCACAGTAAAATGCATGACAATAATAGCGTAAATGTGGCTAAGGGAGAAATGTGAAGAGGTGTGAAATCACTTGAAGGCAGACTGTGGTAAGTTACAGATGTCTGCTTTAAAACCTAAAACAGTACCTGAAATCATAACAAAAAAGTTATAGCTAGGTGGGGCTCCTTAGATGCGCCATGGCTTCAGTAGCGACCGCCTCTCCAGACGCCTCTGAACCTCGCCAGTCCCTCCC
Organism: Tragulus kanchil; assembly: GCA_022376925.1. NCBI lineage: Eukaryota > Metazoa > Chordata > Mammalia > Artiodactyla > Tragulidae > Tragulus > Tragulus kanchil. The sequence goes on along the minus strand of JAIOJX010000032.1, from coordinate 82,752,144 downwards.
CAAGAAGACCGTTGCAGTGGGCCGGCCCCCGCCCCCCCTAAAAAAAAGGGGAAGCCAAAGTGTGACTGAAAGCACTGATTCTGGGCGCATGAGCCCCAGGGCAATGGCTTGCAAGTGAACAAACTAGTCCAGCCAGTCCGCAGCACAGGGGATCCTCCTGGGCCAGGGATCAAACTGGTGACTCTTGCACTGCAAGGCAGACTCCACCACTGGGCCACCAGGGAAGCCCAGAACAATTTTAAGAGGCCTAACACAGGAGTGTTTGAAGCTCCTGAAAAGATTTGAGTAAGATTTTTGAAGAAAAAAGACAGAAAATATTCCAATTATAAAGCCACTGATCCCAGGAGGCAAATGAACCACGAGCACAAGAAATATGAAGAAACCACACCTAGTACATAACTATTAAACTGCTGAAATCCATAGAAAAAGGAAAAATTTCTAAAGAAGCCAAAGCAGTAAGATATGCTACATACAGAAAACAAAAGTAAAGGCAGCTATGCAACATCTTTAAAGAACTGAAAGAAAAAAGAAAGTCCATGTGGAAGTCTATTCATCTTCCCTCATGAAACATCTTTCAAAAATAAAAGCGAATAATGTCACTTACAGACATACAAATGCTGAAAAATTTCATCACCAGCAGATCCATAACACAAGAAATGTTAAAGGAATACTTCTGGAAGAAGGAAACCCACTCCAGATAGAATTCTGGATGTACATAAAGGAATGCAAGACAAGGTATGGTATCTGCTTGGAAAATATGTAAGATTATTTCTTATCAATTAAATCTCTTTAAAAATATGGGGCAGTTTGACGAAAAGCAATAACCTTGGATTTGGGGTTAATATATGCACAGTAAAATGCATGACAATAATAGCGTAAATGTGGCTAAGGGAGAAATGTGAAGAGGTGTGAAATCACTTGAAGGCAGACTGTGGTAAGTTACAGATGTCTGCTTTAAAACCTAAAACAGTACCTGAAATCATAACAAAAAAGTTATAGCTAGGTGGGGCTCCTTAGATGCGCCATGGCTTCAGTAGCGACCGCCTCTCCAGACGCCTCTGAACCTCGCCAGTCCCTCCCCAAGAAGACCGTTGCAGTGGGCCGGCCCCTGCTCCTAGGCAGCCACGTGTGACTGAAAGGCCATGATCAAAAATGCTGATATGTCTGAAGAGATGCAACAGTGAAGTGTGCTACTCAGGCTCTGGAGAAATACAACATAGAGAAGGACATATTGGCACATATCAAGGAGTTTGACAAGTACAACCCCACTTGGCACTGCATCATGGGGAGAAACTTCGATAGTTATGTGACACATGAAACCAAACACTTCATCTACTTCTACCTGGGCCAAGTGGCCATTCTCCAGTTCAGATCTGGTTAGAAGCATGGACTGTGCCACACACCCAGCCCATCCAAAAACAGGGACTGCAGCCTAAATTCCAAATACCAGAGACTGAAGTCTTCAGCCTTGCCTAAGGGAACACCTCTATCTTCAAACCTTTATTGTGTTTTGTACAGGGCATTCTCTGTACTGGTTTGTTGTGGTTATAAAGCAATTAGCAAAACAGCTTACATTTGTATTTATTTTCTATTCCATACCTCTCTGCCCCATGTTTGTTTTTTTATTTTTTTTCTGTCTTCAAAATGCATTCCTTTTAAAAAATAAATCTGTTGGAGAAAAAAAAAAAGTTATAACTAATAAGCCAATGAAGGTTACAGAATGGAACCATGTGTGAAACCATGTAAACTCTTATAGAACAACTGCCTTTCTGGCACACTACCTGTATCCCTCTGTGCAAGAATTATGACTGCAGTATTGTTTGTAATAATAAAAGCACAGAAGAAAGCTTATTTCAAAAGTATAACTTGCTTGTACTAAATCGCTTCAGTCATGTCGGACTCTTTGCAAGCCAGGATCCACTGTCCATGGAATCATCCAGGCCAGAGTATGAAATGGGCTGCCCTTTCCTTCCCCATGCAAACTTCCAGGCTCAGGAATCTGATCTACACCTCCCTCCCTCTTCTCTGTCCAGGCAAGCATTTTAACCACTGGCACCACGTGGTAAGGTCCCAAAACACTCCTCTTTCCCTGACTGGACGCCGCGCCTTAGATGCGCCATGGCTTCAGTAGCGACCGCCTCCAGACGCCTCTGAACCTCGCCAGTCCCTCCCAAGAAGACCGTTGCAGTGGGCCGGCCCTGCTCCTAGGCAGCCACGTGTGACTGAAAGGCCATGATCAAAAATGCTGATATGTCTGAAGAGATGCAACAGTGAAGTGTGCTACTCAGGCTCTGGAGAAATACAACATAGAGAAGGACATATTGGCACATATCAAGGAGTTTGACAAGTACAACCCCACTTGGCACTGCATCATGGGGAGAAACTTCGATAGTTATGTGACACATGAAACCAAACACTTCATCTACTTCTACCTGGGCCAAGTGGCCATTCTCCAGTTCAGATCTGGTTAGAAGCATGGACTGTGCCACACACCCAGCCCATCCAAAAACAGGGACTGCAGCCTAAATTCCAAATACCAGAGACTGAAGTCTTCAGCCTTGCCTAAGGGAACACCTCTATCTTCAAACCTTTATTGTGTTTTGTACAGGGCATTCTCTGTACTGGTTTGTTGTGGTTATAAAGCAATTAGCAAAACAGCTTACATTTGTATTTATTTTCTATTCCATACCTCTCTGCCCCATGTTTGTTTTTTTTTTTTTTTTCTGTCTTCAAAATGCATACCTTTTAAAAAATAAATCTGTTGGAGAAAAAAAAAAAGTTATAACTAATAAGCCAATGAAGGTTACAGAATGGAACCATGTGTGAAACCATGTAAACTCTTATAGAACAACTGCCTTTCTGGCACACTACCTGTATCCCTCTGTGCAAGAATTATGACTGCAGTATTGTTTGTAATAATAAAAGCACAGAAGAAAGCTTATTTCAAAAGTATAACTTGCTTGTACTAAATCGCTTCAGTCATGTCGGACTCTTTGCAAGCCAGGATCCACTGTCCATGGAATCATCCAGGCCAGAGTATGAAATGGGCTGCCCTTTCCTTCCCCATGCAAACTTCCAGGCTCAGGAATCTGATCTACACCTCCCTCCCTCTTCTCTGTCCAGGCAAGCATTTTAACCACTGGCACCACGTGGTAAGGTCCCAAAACACTCCTCTTTCCCTGACTGGGAACCAAACCTGGGCCACGGCAGCGAAAGTGCCAAATCCTAACCACTAGACCACCAGGGAACTATAGTGATAGGTGGGTCAATGAATACTAGTACAAACAATAGATGGAGCCTTGCTGTTAAAAGGAATCCAGAGGGTAATGATGAGAGCTTGACACTACTCTCTTTTGAGAAATCCTGGATTCCAAGTGCGTTTTCTTCAGGGACTCTTCTGCAAGGATCAGATCAATAAACTTGGCTTAGGTTATCCTGTTGTGGACGAGACACTGGTGACAAGAAAGGTAAAGGAGACGAGGTTTTCCTCCGTGTTTACATAGAAAGGATGTATAAAGCAGAAACAAAAGGCAAACCCTTAAACCCCATCCTAAAAACGGACTGAAGGGAAGTCATCCAACGGTGGGCTGGAACCACCAACCTGTAAGGTTAACAGCCTAACGCGATAACCGATTGCACCACAGAGACTTGAGGCGTAAGTTTCCAGTCTTTCTAAGCCAGGAGGAACCACCGCCTTTTGCAGGATAGCCGCTCAGGCTCCCAGCTTCGGACAACCTGAGAAATGGAGTCGCCGCAGGGTGTTAGTTCCTATGGGGAAGCTGGGAGTCAGGCAATTCCGAAGGCAGAATGGCAGCCGAGCATCCCTGCCGCCGATGCAGCACCTCGGAGGCTCCCTTGGGCCTGAGGGACCTGTGTCTTCATGGCCCTCCTATTTCATGACCAAAATGTACAGATGGGCCCTACTTCTTGTGTCGAGCTTCCTGATCTGCTGTCTGTGAGCATTTGGTGTCCCCACCCATTGGGCTTGGCACTTTGCTGGGGAGCCCCTGAGGGCTGGCTGGCAGGCACCAGCAAGAGAGAAGTCATACTTCAGGATGGTGGAAAAACAATGAAATGTTGCCCGGAGGCTTCATACCTTTAAGGACTGGTAGGGAAGCCCCTTCCAGGAGCTTGGAGGCCAGTGACTCTCCAGACCAAAAGGTATATTCCCTTCCAGGACTAGCCAACTCTACGACTTCTCATACACCTTCCCCCTCACACCAGCTGTGTGCTTGGGGAAGGTAGTCTGTCTCCACCTCCCCCAGCAGAAATGCCCAATATGCCTCTTGTGGTTGGGGAAGGAGTTGGATCAACATTTTCTAACAACAAGAGAACAGAGAACTTGTGGTGACAGGAGACAATCTCTTGCTTTGTTGGTTCTCTTGGCAGACATGAGGGCCCAGAATCATGCTCTTCCTTGAGGGTTCGGAGGCACTGCCCAGGAGCCTGAGGAGATTGGCATGTCTCCCACTACTCCTTAGGGAACAGCAAGAAATCCTGCAGGATTCCCCTCTTACAGAAGAGATGCCCAGAACACACTCCAGTAGAGCTCAGACTCTGTGCACTAAACCGCTTTATAATGATGCTTCCATGGGTTGTTCTTCCTTCAGTGAACCTTGGAGAGTGGAGAAATGATTGATGAGCTATGTTTTTCACTGGCAGTAAAAACTCCACTTTACTCTGACTTGTCTCTCTGATCCTCTCCATTCTCCTACTCTAGCATAGAAGGTCACTGGTGTTGCTTTCCTGGACAATTTTTTGTCCTTGGCTCCCTTGTCTTTAATAGACATGTATTCTCATATAACTTATAAAGTTATACGGGAAAGTCATAGTAGAAAGGTATTCATATGAGCCTTTCTCAATATGTAGCTTGAAATCACCTCAGTGTTCGTCATATGTGAAGTAGTTTTACATTAGTGTAATGTTTATCATTAATATCAAAATTAAGGTGTGAAAAAAAATACAAAATATTTTTATATGTAAATTATATCAAACAACATAATGGTTGGTACAGATGGGCCCTACTTCTTGTGTCGAGCTTCCTGATCTGCTGTCTGTGAGCATTTGGTGTCCCCACCCATTGGGCTTGGCACTTTGCTGGGAGCCCTGAGGGCTGGCTGGCAGGCACCAGCAAGAGAGAAGTCATACTTCAGGATGGTGGAAAAACAATGAAATGTTGCCCGGAGGCTTCATACCTTTAAGGACTGGTAGGGAAGCCCCTTCCAGGAGCTTGGAGGCCAGTGACTCTCCAGACCAAAAGGTATATTCCCTTCCAGGACTAGCCAACTCTACGACTTCTCATACACCTTCCCCCTCACACCAGCTGTGTGCTTGGGGAAGGTAGTCTGTCTCCACCTCCCCCAGCAGAAATGCCCAATATGCCTCTTGTGGTTGGGGAAGGAGTTGGATCAACATTTTCTAACAACAAGAGAACAGAGAACTTGTGGTGACAGGAGACAATCTCTTGCTTTGTTGGTTCTCTTGGCAGACATGAGGGCCCAGAATCATGCTCTTCCTTGAGGGTTCGGAGGCACTGCCCAGGAGCCTGAGGAGATTGGCATGTCTCCCACTACTCCTTAGGGAACAGCAAGAAATCCTGCAGGATCCACTCTTACAGAAGAGATGCCCAGAACACACTCCAGTAGAGCTCAGACTCTGTGCACTAAACCGCTTTATAATGATGCTTCCATGGGTTGTTCTTCCTTCAGTGAACCTTGGAGAGTGGAGAAATGATTGATGAGCTATGTTTTTCACTGGCAGTAAAAACTCCACTTTACTCTGACTTGTCTCTCTGATCCTCTCCATTCTCCTACTCTAGCATAGAAGGTCACTGGTGTTGCTTTCCTGGACAATTTTTTGTCCTTGGCTCCCTTGTCTTTAATAGACATGTATTCTCATATAACTTATAAAGTTATACGGGAAAGTCATAGTAGAAAGGTATTCATATGAGCCTTTCTCAATATGTAGCTTGAAATCACCTCAGTGTTCGTCATATGTGAAGTAGTTTTACATTAGTGTAATGTTTATCATTAATATCAAAATTAAGGTGTGAAAAATACAAATATATATATGTATATATCAAAAACATAATGTTGGTTGATAATAGCTAGATAGAAAATTGTACATTCATTCAGAAAGGGTAAGCCTAATTTGCAATGGTAGATATCAGAATTGTTGTCTGATGGGGATGGGTGGGCATTACCTGGAAAGTGTACTATAGGGCTACACTTGAATGACGAAAAATTGATCTGTCGTGATTCTGGTAATGATTACACACTGCAATATTCTAATAGCTGGCCATTCCTGTCTTGTGTATTTTGTTTTGTGAACACATTTTAATAGTTTCCTTTTAGGATAAAAATTGGAATTAGTATGACAGAGAATTCAGTGAAGTACATTGTAAGTGGATTGGAGTGCACTATAAATTCTTTATTTAAATTTTATTTTCTTCTGTGTAAAAAAGCCTCACTGCTATTTGAAATATTCCAACCCCCCACCCCACCCCCCAATTCCTATACTACTACCCGATATCCTGCGTTTTCCTGATCTTAATTCTATTTGGCGACCAAAAAGTGGTGGTAGATAAAATGCAAAAGACCTAGTGAAATTTGCCGTGATTCGAATTCGAACCGAGGTTGCTGCGACCACAACGCAGAGTACTAACCGCTATACGATCACGGCGCGCCACTGGACCGGCAGTAGATGAGACCGTTGCGCTTCTGTATGTTAATATAAATCCTTTCCAGCTACTTACCTGTTTTGCCGTGGAGTAACAGTCAAGAACTCGTGCGTTTCCCTCATGTCTTCCTTCTATTATTCTCTGCCCATTCTGATGCATTTCTCATCTCTCTCGTGTCCAGTCCGTGGCTCAACACAGGTGTCCTGGGAAGTATCTTCGTTTTGTGTTTGCCTCCCCCGCTTCACTCCTTTCTCCTTACATTTACTCTTTTGACCGACCCTCCCGACCGCGTCCTTCTGGCTCCCGGCACGTAACACCGGCAGAAAGGAGGGAGGGCAGCGCCAACGGTGCAGTCAGATGAAGGCGGAGTAATGAACCGAAAGAACCGCTACTAAGCCCACCCGGCGTTCAGCTTCCCTCGGGGCTCCCTCAGCTCAGGCCCGGAGCGTCACTGGGGCGCTACATCTGCGGAAGGTGGGGAAAGCAAAGCGCAGCGGAGATGCTCGGCCGCTCTTCTGCTTTCGGATTCGCTAAGGCGAGGAGCTCCCCCTAGAGTGGAAACCATGCTTGTTTTCTGTGGAATGAGGTTGGCGGGGAGGTTGGAGAAACCACACCTTGTGAATGTCTCTGTGGTGCAATCGGTTAGCGCGTTCGGCTGTTAACCGAGAGGTTGGTGGTTCGAGTCCACCCAGGGACGCCTAGTCCTGATATTTTACAGCCAAAGCTAACTAAGAATTTGAAATTATTTCTGCCTTGCACATTCGTTCTTGAAAACTTGGAGCTAGGCCCATCTTGTCACCTATGTCTTATTAACATGAAGAGCACCTAAGACAAACTCGTCGCTGATTCTCACAGAAGGTTGTTGGCTCTGGAGGAAAACAGATCACTTGGAATCTAGGATCAAAAGAGTAAAATTGTCTCATCGTTATCCTCTGGGTTCCTTTCAACAGTGAAATTTCTTCCACCATTTACTAGTATTCATTGATGACATGACGTATACCTTTGAAATTACTCTCAGTTTGTTGAGTAGTTCCTTAATGTTCTAGTGGCTAGGATTTGACACTTTCACTACTGTGGCCTGGATTTGATCCCAGGGAAGGTGGAACATTTTGGGCCTTCCCAGGTGACGCTAGTGGTAAAGAACCTGCCTGTCTGAGCAGAAGAGACATAAGAGATACGGTTCGATTTTTGAGTTGGGAAGATCCTCTGGAGCGACTGAGCACCTATGAGTTTAAGTAAAAAGTCATTCACTTACCATAGCTTGGAATGTTGCTATTAAACTCATTTGGAGCTATTATATGATAAGACGTATTCTTTGTGCTGCCTTTAAGTTCAGTTCAGTTCATTAGCCCAGTCCTGTCCGATTTTTTGCAAGCCCATGGACTGTTGCACACAAGGCTTCCCTGTCCTTCATCATCTCCCCAAGCTGGCTCAGACAATGTTCATTGACTCAGTGATACCATCCAACCATCTCATCCTCTGTTGGCTCCTTATCCTTTTGCCTTCTATTTTCCCCAACATCAGGGTCTTTTCCAGTGAGTGGTTTTTTCGCATCAGGTGGCCAGAGTATTGGAGCTTCAGTTTCAGCATCAGTCCTTCCAATGAACATTCAGGGTTGATTTCCTTTAGGATTGACTGGTTTGATCTCTTTGCAGTCCAAGGATCTCTCAAGAGCCTTCTCCGGCACCACAGTTCAAAGGCATCAATTCTTTGGTCCTCAGCCTTCTTTTTGGTCCAGCTCTCACATCCATACATGACTACTGGGAAAACCATAGCTTTGACTATATGGACTTTTATCAGCAAAGTGATGTCTCTGCTTTTGAATACTTCTGTCTAGGTTTGTCACAGCTTTTTTTCCCAAGGAGCAGGTGCCTTTTAATTTCAAGGCTGCAGTCACCATCTTAATGATCTTGGGGCCCAAGAAAGTAAATTCTGTCACTGTTTCCATTGTTTGCCCATCTATTTGCCATGAAGTGATGGGACCGGATGCCATGATCTTGTTTTTTTGAATGTTGAGTTTTAGGCCAACCTTTTCACTCTCCTCTTTCTCCTTCATCAAGAGGCTGTTTAGTTCCTCTTTGCTTTCTGCCATAAGGGTGGTGTCATCTATGCCTGAGGTTACTTATATTTCTTGCGGCAATCTTGATTCCAACTTCTGCTTCATCCAGGCTTCCCTTTTGCATTATGTACTCTCCATATACAATAAATAAGCAGGGGGACAATGTATAGCCTTGCCGTACTCCTTTCCCAGTTTGGAAGCAGTCTGTTGTTCCATGTCCGGTTCTAACTGTTACTTCTTGTCTTGCATACAGGTTTCACAGGAGGCATGTAAGGTGGCCTAGTATTCCCATATCTTTAAAATTTTACCAGTTTGTTGTGATCCACAGTCAAAGGCTTTTGTGTAGTCAATAATATAGAAGTAGGTGTTTTTCTGGAATTCTCTTGCTTTCTCTATGATCCAAGGAATGTTGGCAATTTGATCACTGGTTCTACTGCCTTTTCTAAAAGGTTCACCTTTTTATTGAGTCAGAACCATTTACAATGATGATAAGAATTAAAGTGGTGTATCCACTATGGATAAAAGTATGGAGATTCCTATCTAGTAGGACGGTCTTGATATCACACACAGGGAACTCACGGAAAAACAGAGCATTGACACAGGGACATCATGGCGAAGAAATAGGGAGGGGGAAGCATGGAGGAAGTAACAAGGAAACCTATAGTGTTATGTGTGGAAAACACAGCTAGTGTCATAGTGCTAAGGGAATGGGAGTGCTTACAATGGCTTGGGGCGAAGGTCTGGAGGGGCGGGATGGGGGGATCTGGGCGGGTGGGGACCATGGATATGCATATGACTGATATGGGAACATACATGTCTGTGAACAACAAAACTCTGTAAAACCTTTAAAATAAAGAATAAAAAAAAAGTATGGAGATTCCTTTTAAAAATTAAGAATAGAACAGCCATATCATCCAGCTATTTTGCTTTTGAGTATTTACTCAGAAAACACAAAGCCACTAATTAGAATAGATATATATGTCCATATGTACATCACAACGTAATTTACAATAGTCAAGACATAGAAAATACCCAAGTGTCTATCAACAGGTGAATGGATAAAGATGTGGCCTACATGCACAGTGCAGTACTACTGAGCCTTAAAAAACAAGCAAACAATCTAAAACTTGCCATTTGCTCCAACATGGATGGACTTGAGGGTATTATGCTAAGTGAAATAAGTCAAAGAAATACTATGTGACTTCACTTACACGTGAAGTATAAAATGTTTTTAACGAATGAACAAACCAAATCATACAAAAACAAACACATAGGTACAGAGAACAGAGTAATGGTTACCAGAAGGAGAGGAGGAGGAGGAAGGAGTAAGTGAGTAAAGTAATTTGTTGTAAACAAACAAATATCCTAGCAGGACACAGAGACCCAGGCAAGAACCAAGGAAGCAGCTTCACTTTCCTGAAGGGTCTCTTCCAAGGTGAGTGGTTCCAACACTCAGTTCCACCCAAGACCCCACAGCCCACTGAAGCAACTAAGCAGAGTCTACAAGGCAGTAGGTCCCAGGGGGACACTAGTCTACTCCTGTCCTTCCTACCAGCTCAAGGCCTGCTTGAGAGAGTGGAATAAATTTCCACCTGAAACTTCTTATAGCTGCAGAGAACAGGGCAAAAGGACAAAATCTTCCCCTGGCCTTGGAGGACAGGTCCTGCAAAAGCTGGTCTGCAGGATGTGCCAAAGGAAGGGAGCAACAGTGGGCTAAGGAGTGACCTTGAGATGTTTGCAAGTTACTCTTGAATGGAACAAATCATGTATATGGAGAGAGAGGGAGAAAGCAGACTTGGGAAGATGTTAACTGCGCACTTAAGTGAAGAAAGAAAGAAAGTGAACACATTGGTGACAAGCACCTGGTTTTTTGCCACCCCATGGACTGTTGCCTACCAGGCTCCTCTATCCATAGCATTCTCCATTCAAGAATACTGCAGGAGAGGTGGGGGGAACGTGTGTATACCTATGGGGAATTCAAGTCGATGTGTGGCAGTAAACAACAAAACTCTGTAAAAAATAAAATTAAAAAAAAAAAATACTGGAGTTGGTAGACAATCCCTTTTCCAGGGGAACTTCCTGACCCAGGAATCAAATCCAGGTCTCCCACATTGCAGGCAGATTCTTTACTGTCCCAGTCATCAAGGAAGTGAAGTATATACAGTGTTAACATACATATAAAATTTTGTAGCTTCCAAACTTTTTTCCTGTTTCTTTCTTTCTTTTTTTTTTTGAGAGGAAAGTAAAGTTTATTAGAGTGAGGGAAGAGAGAGTGGCTGCCAGAACAGCAGGATCAGTGTTGTTGAAGATGCTGCTAAAACAGCAGGTCGGCTCAAAGAAGAACCGACCCTAAGCAGGGGTCTTTGATCCATTTTATACCTGGGGTCTAAGGAGTGGCATAGGCCTCTTAAGAATTGGGCAGTGTACTATAGCCCGGGGGACGGGAGAACAATAAGGGTCTTCGTGCTTGGGTTTTAGGTTCTCTTTAAGACAGACACTCTACGTGAGACTTGAGATTTCTGAGATGAAAAGAAAAGGGAAACGAAGGACTCTCCAGGTTGCTCCTCACATCTCCCCTCCACCACTCTGGAAGATATCCTGGACCTGTGGTCCAGTCTCACTGACTTAAGAGATTCAGTGACAAGATTCTATGGTATCTGGACCTTTGGGAATATCATACTTGTGGAAATGAGAATGTTAGTCGCTCAGTCCTTTGCCTGGGGAACCCACCCAGGTTGATCCCTGGGTCTCCTGTATTGCAGGGAGATTCTATAGTCTGAGCCGCAGAAAAGAGTGAAACTTGCTCTACGATCTACGTGGAGATGAAAAGAGGAGCTTCCCTGACCGGGAATCGAACCCGGGCCGCGGCGGTGAAAGCGCCGAATCCTAGCCACTAGACCACCAGGGAACTGTTAGCGCGAGTCGCCATAAGTGACAATCGGAAGTCTGCAAAGAGTGTGCGACGTCTCCTCCCTTCCTGTTCTAGGTTCCCCATTTCCTTTCAAAGAGTTGTACCTCTCCTCCATCGCTTTCTCCAAAGGAGGAGCCCCACACCCAAGGCCGAGCGCTCTGGGACACTACACGCGCCCGCGAGGCCTGTCTGCTCCACAAGTCCCCTGCGACTTGCCCCGGCCCGGCCGCACCCCACAACCGCCCTCGAGACGCGCCTTTGCTGGCCGAGCGCAAATGGAGAGCAGGTCGCCGGGGACCGGGCAATAGTGGCGAGAGGGATGCCGCGCTGGGTGAAACCTGGGGATCCCCGACATCAGAAAAGACCCCTGGCGCAGGCAGGAACGCAGTAGCTGGATGAAAAACGCTTTCAAGCAAGCCTCCGCGCCCAGACCTGTTGCCCTGTTGCTTTCCGCCTTGGATGACGCCACCTCCAGCCAGCTTCCTTGGCTTCAGACCACAGTGTTGTTGAAGATGCTGCTAAAACAGCAGGTCGGCTCAAAGAAGAACCGACCCTAAGCAGGGGTCTTTGATCCATTTTATACCTGGGGTCTAAGGAGTGGCATAGGCCTCTTAAGAATTGGGCAGTGTACTATAGCCCGGGGGACGGGAGAACAATAAGGGTCTTCGTGCTTGGGTTTTAGGTTCTCTTTAAGACAGACACTCTACGTGAGACTTGAGATTTCTGAGATGAAAAGAAAAGGGAAACGAAGGACTCTCCAGGTTGCTCCTCACATCTCCCCTCCACCACTCTGGAAGATATCCTGGACCTGTGGTCCAGTCTCACTGACTTAAGAGATTCAGTGACAAGATTCTATGGTATCTGGACCTTTGGGAATATCATACTTGTGGAAATGAGAATGTTAGTCGCTCAGTCCTTTGCCTGGGGAACCCACCCAGGTTGATCCCTGGGTCTCCTGTATTGCAGGGAGATTCTATAGTCTGAGCCGCAGAAAAGAGTGAAACTTGCTCTACGATCTACGTGGAGATGAAAAGAGGAGCTTCCCTGACCGGGAATCGAACCCGGGCCGCGGCGGTGAAAGCGCCGAATCCTAGCCACTAGACCACCAGGGAACTGTTAGCGCGAGTCGCCATAAGTGACAATCGGAAGTCTGCAAAGAGTGTGCGACGTCTCCTCCCTTCCTGTTCTAGGTTCCCCATTTCCTTTCAAAGAGTTGTACCTCTCCTCCATCGCTTTCTCCAAAGGAGGAGCCCCACACCCAAGGCCGAGCGCTCTGGGACACTACACGCGCCCGCGAGGCCTGTCTGCTCCACAAGTCCCCTGCGACTTGCCCCGGCCCGGCCGCACCCCACAACCGCCCTCGAGACGCGCCTTTGCTGGCCGAGCGCAAATGGAGAGCAGGTCGCCGGGGACCGGGCAATAGTGGCGAGAGGGATGCCGCGCTGGGTGAAACCTGGGGATCCCCGACATCAGAAAAGACCCCTGGCGCAGGCAGGAACGCAGTAGCTGGATGAAAAACGCTTTCAAGCAAGCCTCCGCGCCCAGACCTGTTGCCCTGTTGCTTTCCCGCCTTGGATGACGCCACCTCCAGCCAGCTTCCTTGGCTTCAGACCACGAGCCGTCCCCGACGCGGCGCTTTCCTCAGACCTCACATCCAATTAGGACTTCGTGTTTGCTCCCTCGTCCATGTTTACTTTGACCTACACAGTCCCTCCCTTTCGCGCCTCTGGACTTGGGCGAACAAGTCTCCTGATAAAGGTGGTCCCTCGGGCGCGCGCTGTCCCTCCGCTCTGACGGGGAAAGTACGGCCACCACCTTACCCCGTCCACATAAGACGGCAGCGCGCCGGTCGCAACAGAATGAGAGCGAATCCGTTCCTTTGGCTGGACGTGGCGGGTGAAAACTAGGACCTGGAAAAGCAGGTGGAAATCTCAGAAAATGTCCCGATGTCGAGCTGTTTTCAAGTCCACCTCTTTGGGGACTCAGGCCTGCAGTGCTGGTGACGGTGCTGCAGCGCGGTCTGACCCTCGACGGCACTTGGAGTCGCCGGGCCACCAGGCAGCGCCCGGCGGCTTGGGGGCCGGTGCGCACGCTGCCTGCGCCTTCCTCGGGGTTGGAGCACTGAACGTCAGACGCGGTCACCGCCTCACTAGGGAGGAGAAAAACCACTGCAGGAGAACACGCGCATGCTTCCCCAAACTTGCAAAGCTTTACTTCTAAAGAAAACCAGAGACAGACAGACACAGACAAGACTACATTAAAGCTTCCAGCGAAAAAAACTGCCTAGTGTGAGATGAACACGAAAACCCCTCAAGACACTTGCTTTCTGAGAAAACCGCCTTGCCCCCTCCTGGGTTAAAAATCACACTAAATGACCTGTTGAACTGGAAAATTATGAAAGGCAAATAGAAGGCGTTTCAGACATAGTAAAGGCTAAAACAAATCTGTCCTTTAAGAATAATTTCAAATATGAAGACGGAGGAATGAACGACCGTGAGATCTGCGTGGACCGCGCCTGGCTCCTCCGCGACTTTAAGCGGGGCCTAGTTTTGGGATGCCGCGCTGGGTGAAACCTGGGGATCCCCGACATCAGAAAAGACCCCTGGCGCAGGCAGGAACGCAGTAGCTGGATGAAAAACGCTTTCAAGCAAGCCTACGCGCCCAGACCTGTTGCCCTGTTGTTTTCCCCGCCTTGGATGACGCCACCTCCAGCCAGCTTCCTTGGCTTCAGACCACGAGCCGTCCCCGACGCGGCGCTTTCCTCAGACCTCACATCCAATTAGGACTTCGTGTTTGCTCCCTCGTCCATGTTTACTTTGACCTACACAGTCCCTCCCTTTCGCGCCTCTGGACTTGGGCGAACAAGTCTCCTGATAAAGGTGGTCCCTCGGGCGCGCGCTGTCCCTCCGCTCTGACGGGGAAAGTACGGCCACCACCTTACCCCGTCCACATAAGACGGCAGCGCGCCGGTCGCAACAGAATGAGAGCGAATCCGTTCCTTTGGCTGGACGTGGCGGGTGAAAACTAGGACCTGGAAAAGCAGGTGGAAATCTCAGAAAATGTCCCGATGTCGAGCTGTTTTCAAGTCCACCTCTTTGGGGACTCAGGCCTGCAGTGCTGGTGACGGTGCTGCAGCGCGGTCTGACCCTCGACGGCACTTGGAGTCGCCGGGCCACCAGGCAGCGCCCGGCGGCTTGGGGGCCGGTGCGCACGCTGCCTGCGCCTTCCTCGGGGTTGGAGCACTGAACGTCAGACGCGGTCACCGCCTCACTAGGGAGGAGAAAAACCACTGCAGGAGAACACGCGCATGCTTCCCCAAACTTGCAAAGCTTTACTTCTAAAGAAAACCAGAGACAGACAGACACAGACAAGACTACATTAAAGCTTCCAGCGAAAAAAACTGCCTGGTGTGAGATGAACACGAAAACCCCTCAAGACACTTGCTTTCTGAGAAAACCGCCTTGCCCCCTCCTGGGTTAAAAATCACACTAAATGACCTGTTGAACTGGAAAATTATGAAAGGCAAATAGAAGGCGTTTCAGACATAGTAAAGGCTAAAACAAATCTGTCCTTTAAGAATAATTTCAAATATGAAGACGGAGGAATGAACGACCGTGAGATCTGCGTGGACCGCGCCTGGCTCCTCCGCGACTTTAAGCGGGGCCTAGTTTTCAAACGAATTCAAAACAGGCGGGGAAGAGAGGCTCGGCTCGCGTTGATGCTCGCTCTTTCCAAACAGCCAAATACTTGAGCCGTCAGCATTTGCGGCGCTTCCTGCTTAACGTGAAAGTGTGATGCAAGTCTTGGACTTGAACCGTAATAGACAACTAGAATAAGCCACAGCGTCAGAAGCTTGAGCAAGCCAGTTTGCCGCCGACGTGGCGGGGAGAAGCGCTGCTGCGAAAGAAAGGAAAGAGCTTGGGGGTCAGGAGCATTGGAGCAGAGGGGAAGGCGAGTCCTCGGGTTCCCAGGCAGATTCGAAACTGCTCATATCCGAGAGCCCTGATCGCTTTCTGCAGTCGGGGAGGAGCGGCGTCTTCACAGAAAGGCGTCTGAGTTACCTGGGGCTCATACGCCCCCAATCATCCCCAGCTCCTTAGGCTTCTGGGAGATGGGGTTCAGTGGGGCGATCTCTGGACTCCAGCGTTAGGCTGAGGAACTGGAGAAGTTGGATGTGAGAGCCCAAAGTTAGACTGTGAGGGTCCGAGAGACCTCGCTTCGGAGGAGATGAGGAACTAGGGTTCCTAATGCCTCTCTGAAGTTGCACACTACTTGCCAGAGAGATCGCAGGTGCTCCCAGGATTCTTTTAAAACATTTTGGTGGACAGTCTAGGTAACACGATCAATAGTGACTTCATATGTTGTTTCTGCAGTGTGGTGGTTATCACGTTTGCCTAACACACAAAAGGTCCCTGGTTCAAAACTGGGCAGAAGCAAGTGCGTGTTGTTTTTTTTCCCCCTGAAACTTACTCTCAGGTTTAAAAACCTAAAAGGAAGTGAGTAGGATGGATGGTGGCAGAATGTGTAACTACGTTTTTCTCTCCCCAAACACAGGAGTTCTCTTACTACCTTAAGCCAACTCTGCACTAGGAACCAGGCCTGTTTCTCTGGTCTGAGTCGCTTTGGAGGCCAGGCCACAGACATTCCAAGGACGGCACCGGAGAAGGCCTTCTTCAGTTTATCCTTCTATCTGAAAATCCCCTCACCACCTCTTCAGGGACCTAAATCTCCTCTACGTGCTGATATGGATCATGTCTTGGAAAACCAAGAAATGTATTCCTGTGAAGCAAGCTTGGCTTTCCCTCACCCCAGCACACTTGTGAAAACAATTTGATTTGTACGACAGAAAAGAGGAGAAAAAATTCAACTCTGCCTGGGGCTCCAACCAAAGACACAAGATGAAGAATTTCATGCTTCACAAACTGAACTGATTGGAGAGGAAAAGGAGCCAGTATGTGTGCCTTTACCAGGAGAGGCCTCCCCGACTTAAGTCAGGGATTTGGAAGTCAATGGATCTGCTCATCACCCTCTGATAACTAAATCTGGCCCTGACTCATAGGGCAACTGAAGTTCAAAAGAGAGCCTGACATTGGCGTCCCCCCCCCCTCAACCCCCGCCCCAGCACACAGTACTAGGTGCTATGAAAGCTAGAGTCAGACAGAACCCAGCCTGTTACCTGTGGCCTGGTCTCAGAGCCCAAAGCCTCACCCAGGTGCGGAGTGGTGAAGGGTGATGAGCAGCGAGGCAAGGGGTGGGAACTGCATTCATACCTGGGGTCTGGGAATCACCTTTTTTCTGTTCCCTGCATCTCTGATATCTAATTGTTACCAGGGTAGACTGCCAATATCCACTTTGCTTAATTCTCATGGAGTTTTATTTTGTTCATTCATTTGGAGCACATCCCTCTATCACCTCAGTTTACTAATGTACTGTTTTTATATCTATGTGTCTGGTAGGGTCGTTACATTTCCTGGCCTTGGAGAAGTGGCCATTTGTAGGGGACTTCCTGTGGGTCCCAGCAGCCCACTGCCGTCTCATCACCAGATCTATATGCTCTAAGGGAGCCCTGGGTGTGGGGCTGCATGGGTCCTTTTGTTGTGACTGGCTGAGTACAGTGCATGGTCTGGTAGCATTAGTTGGCTCCAGTCT
Source organism: Tragulus kanchil (assembly GCA_022376925.1). Taxonomy (NCBI): domain Eukaryota; kingdom Metazoa; phylum Chordata; class Mammalia; order Artiodactyla; family Tragulidae; genus Tragulus; species Tragulus kanchil. The sequence goes on along the minus strand of JAIOJX010000032.1, from coordinate 82,734,846 downwards.
TGTTGATTGCCAGGCCCTGCTTTGTTTGAAATCTGCAGCCACTGGTTAGCATGACAGGGTCAAGAGACAGCTGGCTGGGAACTCCCAGGCGCTAGGGCTAGTGCTGGCCAACTTGTGGGCAAAGCCAGGTCCTGGGGTCTGGCTGCAGGGCCCAGGAGTCCCAAACCTGGTGTCAAACTGCTGGTATGTGGGACTAGTTCCTGACAAAGCAGACTATGGGAGGTCCAGACACTTCTACTGGTCAGCTAATGGGCGGGGCCAGAGTCTAGCCAATCCCAAAGCTGGTGAAAAAAAAAAAAATAGGACAGTTTAAAGAAAAGTAAGAACCTTGGATTGTTATTACTTGGACAATAACCAAAGGTTTATAACACATGCAAAAAAAAGTAAAAAGACTAGGTACACAAGATGAAGAATTTCATGCTTCACAAACTGAACTGATTGGAGAGGAAAAGGAGCCAGTATGTGTGCCTTTACCAGGAGAGGCCTCCCCGACTTAAGTCAGGGATTTGGAAGTCAATGGATCTGCTCATCACCCTCTGATAACTAAATCTGGCCCTGACTCATAGGGCAACTGAAGTTCAAAAGAGAGCCTGACATTGGCGTCCCCCCCCCCTCAACCCCCGCCCCAGCACACAGTACTAGGTGCTATGAAAGCTAGAGTCAGACAGAACCCAGCCTGTTACCTGTGGCCTGGTCTCAGAGCCCAAAGCCTCACCCAGGTGCGGAGTGGTGAAGGGTGATGAGCAGCGAGGCAAGGGGTGGGAACTGCATTCATACCTGGGGTCTGGGAATCACCTTTTTTCTGTTCCCTGCATCTCTGATATCTAATTGTTACCAGGGTAGACTGCCAATATCCACTTTGCTTAATTCTCATGGAGTTTTATTTTGTTCATTCATTTGGAGCACATCCCTCTATCACCTCAGTTTACTAATGTACTGTTTTTATATCTATGTGTCTGGTAGGGTCGTTACATTTCCTGGCCTTGGAGAAGTGGCCATTTGTAGGGGACTTCCTGTGGGTCCCAGCAGCCCACTGCCGCCTCATCACCAGATCTATATGCTCTAAGGGAGCCCTGGGTGTGGGGCTGCATGGGTCCTTTTGTTGTGACTGGCTGAGTACAGTGCATGGTCTGGTAGCATTAGTTGGCTCCAGTCTTGTTGATTGCCAGGCCCTGCTTTGTTTGAAATCTGCAGCCACTGGTTAGCATGACAGGGTCAAGAGACAGCTGGCTGGGAACTCCCAGGCGCTAGGGCTAGTGCTGGCCAACTTGTGGGCAAAGCCAGGTCCTGGGGTCTGGCTGCAGGGCCCAGGAGTCCCAAACCTGGTGTCAAACTGCTGGTATGTGGGACTAGTTCCTGACAAAGCAGACTATGGGAGGTCCAGACACTTCTACTGGTCAGCTAATGGGCGGGGCCAGAGTCTAGCCAATCCCAAAGCTGGTGAAAAAAAAAAAAATAGGACAGTTTAAAGAAAAGTAAGAACCTTGGATTGTTATTACTTGGACAATAACCAAAGGTTTATAACACATGCAAAGTAAAATACAACAAAAAGCATAAAGGAAGTAAGGGGAGAAACATGAACTGGTACGGCTTCACTTGAAGGCAGACTGTGGTAAGTTACAGATGGATGTGTAAAGCCTAAAGCAATTGCTGAAATAACAGGTTATAGCTGACAAGTCAAAAAAGGCAAGGAAATGGAATTATATACAAAACCATCTATAATCTATGATAGAGCATTTGATCTTATGGCATTCTATTCTATGGATATATGTACAAGAAAGATGACTACAGCATTATTTGTGTGCTAAGTAGTCGTGCATGGATGCAAGAATTGGACCACAAAGAAGGTTGAGCACCGAAGAATTGATGTCTTTGAACTGTGGTGTTGGAGAAGGCTCTTGAGAGATCCTTGGACTGCAAAGAGATCAAACCAGTCAATCCTAAAGAAATCAACCCTGAATATTCATTGGAAGGACTGATCCTGAAGCTGAAGCTCCAATATTCTGGCCACCTGCTATGAAGAGACCACTCATTGGAAAAGACCCTGATATTGGGAAAAATAGAAGGCAAAAGGATAAGGGGCCGACAGAGGACAAGATGGTTGGATGGCATCACTGAGTCAATGAACATTAAGTTTGAGCCAGCTTGGGGAGATGATGAAGGACAGGAAAGCCTGGTGTGCTGCAGTCCGTGGGGTTGCAAAGAAGTGGACAGGACTGAGCAACCGAACTGAAGTCGCTTCAGTCCTGTCAACCTCTGTGACTGCAGGCTCATCTGTCTATGGGATTCTCTAGACAAGAATACTGGAGTGGGTTGCCACAGCTTCCTCCGAGAGATCTACTGAACCCAAGGATGGAACCCAGGTCTCTTATGCCCATCTGGATTGGCAGGTGTGTATGTGTGTGTTTAACCACTAACACCACTGGGCAAGCCCATAATAAAAGTATGTTGTTCAGTCGCATAGTCGAGTCCAACTCTGTGACTCCATGGGCTGCAGCACGCCAGTCATAGGACCAAATGAATTCCAAAAGTATATGCAAAGGAGTAAATACATATTAGTACAAACAATAGAAGAAACTTCTTTTTTTTACAGGAATTCATGGGGTAGTGATGAGTCTACTCTTGAGAATTCCTCAATTCCTAGAATGCCTCAGTTCCTCAGGCCTGTTTTCTTGCTGAGCTCCTTCCCGTGGATCCACGACAATCCGATCTTAGAATCTGAGTTTAGGTTTTCCTGTTGTGCACAAAATACTGGGGACTGAAAGATAATAGTGGAGTTGCCTGTCTTGGCCTTTAAAGGAGAAGGGCGTGTGTAGAAAAAATGTAGCGGTTGAGTTCTTCACGTTCTAGAGCGGGTAAGCAAACGTCCCTGGGTGGGCTTGAACCACCAACCTTTCAGTTAACAGCCGAACGCGCTAGCCGATTGCGCCACAGAGACACCGAAAGAAAAGTAAATTTTTCTTCTACCTTCCAGAGACCTTGTTCGGGTGGCGAGGAAGCACGTTTTCTGGTCTATGCCCGGCCACCTGCCATTAGAACGACAGTTGTCTTCTTTCCAAAGCCTCGGAAAATCGGAAAAACGCGTGGGGAAGCCGTGAGTCGGGCTATTTCGAAGGCAGAATGGCAACTGAACTTCCCCGATGCGCCTTGCTCCCCACCCGCCTCCGCTGCAGCGCCCAAGAGACGCCCTGGGGCCGAAGCCGAGGAGGGTCACCGAGGAAGCGGAAGCCCCGGTGTTGAGATCAAATCCAAAGAGGAAGCGGTGCAAAGAAGTGGACAGGACTGAGCAACCGAACTGAAGTCGCTTCAGTCCTGTCAACCTCTGTGACTGCAGGCTCATCTGTCTATGGGATTCTCTAGACAAGAATACTGGAGTGGGTTGCCACAGCTTCCTCCGAGAGATCTACTGAACCCAAGGATGGAACCCAGGTCTCTTATGCCCATCTGGATTGGCAGGTGTGTATGTGTGTGTTTAACCACTAACACCACTGGGCAAGCCCATAATAAAAGTATGTTGTTCAGTCGCATAGTCGAGTCCAACTCTGTGACTCCATGGGCTGCAGCACGCCAGTCATAGGACCAAATGAATTCCAAAAGTATATGCAAAGGAGTAAATACATATTAGTACAAACAATAGAAGAAACTTTTTTTACAGGAATTCATGGGGTAGTGATGAGTCTACTCTTGAGAATTCCTCAATTCCTAGAATGCCTCAGTTCCTCAGGCCTGTTTTCTTGCTGAGCTCCTTCCCGTGGATCCACGACAATCCGATCTTAGAATCTGAGTTTAGGTTTTCCTGTTGTGCACAAAATACTGGGGACTGAAAGATAATAGTGGAGTTGCCTGTCTTGGCCTTTAAAGGAGAAGGGCGTGTGTAGAAAAAATGTAGCGGTTGAGTTCTTCACGTTCTAGAGCGGGTAAGCAAACGTCCCTGGGTGGGCTTGAACCACCAACCTTTCAGTTAACAGCCGAACGCGCTAGCCGATTGCGCCACAGAGACACCGAAAGAAAAGTAAATTTTTCTTCTACCTTCCAGAGACCTTGTTCGGGTGGCGAGGAAGCACGTTTTCTGGTCTATGCCCGGCCACCTGCCATTAGAACGACAGTTGTCTTCTTTCCAAAGCCTCGGAAAATCGGAAAAACGCGTGGGGAAGCCGTGAGTCGGGCTATTTCGAAGGCAGAATGGCAACTGAACTTCCCCGATGCGCCTTGCTCCCCACCCGCCTCCGCTGCAGCGCCCAAGAGACGCCCTGGGGCCGAAGCCGAGGAGGGTCACCGAGGAAGCGGAAGCCCCGGTGTTGAGATCAAATCCAAAGAGGAAGCGTGAAAAAGAGTGAAAAAATGCAGAGGCATGAATGAGACAAATGAAACCTCCCAGGAAGTCCCTGAGGAGACTCGAGCCAGAACCTGAGAGAAAAATTGCTTTTATTAAATAGCAAAATAGGGAGAGAGACTCGGAGAAGACCTGAACGAGAGAAAAGCACGAATTTCCGTAGATGTCCAATAATTAAACAGCGAAAACGGTGTGACATGTTTACCTTCAAAACCTTACAGTAACTGCAGTGACTGCCAACGGGCCTGAGGCTCGTCGTGATGGTATGGTGGTGAATACTATGTGGTGGCTGCAGAAATCCGAACTACAGCGTGGTGGGGTCTGTGAGATCTACTACCAAGGTTACTGTTGCCTGCTATTGAAATTCAAAAGAATGAATGTACTTTTTTTTTTGTCTGACTTTTAAAGCAGATTATTTTTATAAACATATCCATATTATTGTGTATATCACTTCTTACTTTGGTATTATGGAAGTAATTTTTGTGTTATTTATGAATATTCAGATTTTTATTGCTATTGATTAATATTCTTGGTGTTTTGATGAATATTCCGTACTAGTCTTTTTGTGTACTTGTGCATTCATAGAAGCACTGCAACTGCTGGGTCATGGAGTAGTTACAAGATTAACTTTATTAGAATTGACAAATAGTACTCTAGAATGGTTTCAGACCAGCAACTATAGTTGCAATTGCTCCATATTCTCATCTGCATTTGGTGTACTGATTCTTTTAAATATAGCCATGCTAAAGGATATGTAATACTATCCCCTTATAGTATTAAAGTAAATTTCCCTAATGAATAAAAGTGTTAGTTGTGACCAGTTCCTCATGACCCCATGGGCCAATTCTTTGGGACCCCATGGGCTATAGCTCACTATAGAACTTTCCAGGCATTCTCAGAACACTTTCCCAGGGATTGAAACTGCATTTCTTTTGCCTCCTACTTGGCAGGCAAGTTCTTTACCACTAGCACCACTTGAGAAGCCCATGTAAAAATGTCAAGAATGTTGTCTTTTGGTCATTAAAGATTGTTTAACTCCCTTTTTAATAATTGCATTTTCACCATCTAAATATTATAATGCACATTTAAACATTACATAATTGAGGAATAATAAATTGTTACTGATATTTTAGTATCAGAAATAATGCTGCAAAGAGTTCCTTGGCAATTCTGTAGGATAGACACTGTTCTTTTTTCCCACACTGTCAATGTAAAATACCATCAATAAAAATTTGCCAACAATCAAATCCTTGGGGTTAATTGCCTCAGCTTGTTACCATCTCAGTTCAAGGACTCCAGGAAATTGGCATAATATCCTGGATTAGCCATAATGAGGCTTTCTTCCCTCACTCTCCTGTTTTATTTATCTCCTTTCTTCTCTTTGTAGGTCACAAACTGCTAATAAAATGATTGGCAATAACAACATACATTGGGGGAATGTTTCTTGGGGAATGTCAGTGCTTTAGTTGTTCACATGCTGGTTTTACCCAGTTTGTGCTTGATGCCAAGGAAGAAGAGATCTGCCAAGGGCCCCCCACTCTGTTCCTCTTCTGACTGTGTCTTCTTTCATTAGATAAGAACCATGTGGAGCCAAAAGGACATTCCAACATGGAGCCCATGTCCTCCCTCCCCCATAGGCTTATCAAATGTACAAAGAATCCCAGAATCCCTTGCCCAAGTGTCTTTTAGCCCACGTGTAGAGATTGCAGACCTTTAGCTCAGCTCTTATAGTCAAAACTACCTTGAGGATTTCAATTCTCATTTTCATGCTCCTGATGGTGATCAGAACCACATAGTATTCGGACTTGACTGTGCACTTGGCAAAACAAGAAGGAAGCATGAGATTTGGAGAGGGGTGAAAAAAGACAATACAAAAGCTTCTTGCATTGGCCGGGAATTGAACCCGGGTCTCCCGCGTGGGAGGCGAGAATTCTACCACTGAACCACCAATGCTGTGTCCTATAGCCCCTTATGACAGCTCCCCTGAAAGTATCTCAGGGAAAGAAAGTGGACTTCTTGGTGGGGAAATAAAAAACGTCCCAAATAGGTTTACATCTTTGTCTTTGGAAGACAGAGCTCACAGAGAGGCAAAAGGCAACAATATGAAGTGGGGGACAATCAAATGAAAATATAAAAATATTGGCTTTGCCAGCTCTAATCACAACTCTGATAGAGGCTCTTTCCAACCACAGAACAGTCCCCTGAAGAAAAACGTTGGAGATTCATCCAGATCCCTTGTCTATAACCCTAAACCTTCAACTGTCAACCTCAAATTTTTACCTTAAAGAGTCTATGAGGGCTTCCCTGGTGGTCCAGTGGGTAAGGACACCACCTTGCAGTGCAAGGGGCGCCGGTGCTCTGTGACAACAGAGGCCACTGCGATGGGAGGCCCACACGGGCCAGAGAACAAAGATGGATGAAAATAGATGAATGAAAGACCCAGAGAGGTGGCCTGCCAGCCCCCCTCCCTCCCCAACTCACCTCCCCCCCCCAAAAAAAAAATTAAAAAAAAAGAAAAACAGAGTCTATGGAATGGTCTTAAAAAGTCTGAGCCCTGGTGGTTCAGATGGCAAAAATCAGCCAGCAATGGGAGACCTGGCTTCATATTGCTGAGTTGGGAAGATCCCTGGAGAAGGGAATGGCTACCCACTCTAGTATTCTTGTCTGGAGAATTCCATGGACAGAGGAGCTTGGCAGCCTACAGTCCATGAGGTCACAAAGAGTCAAACATGACTGAGCGACTTTCATTGCTAGGTTTGGCAAGTAAAAAAATTATTTAATTAAGAAATATTTTTAAGACTTTAAAATATAAAAGTTTAAAGGCTCCTTTCCACTTACAGTTATTTAAAAAATATTGGCTATACGCACTGTGTTGTACAATACCTCCTTGAGCCTATCTTACCCAGCAGTCTGAAACTTCCACACATCATCCTTATGCCACCCCTCCCCATCACTGATAACTGTTAATTTGTTCTTATCTGTGAGTATGCTTCTTTTTTATATTTACTAGTGCATTGTACTTTTTAGATTCCATATGTAAGTGATACCATACAGTATTTGTCTCTCTCTGCCTGACAAATTTCACTCAGCTTAATGCCCTCCAAGTCCATCTATGAGCTGCAAATGGCAAAATGTTGTTCTTTCTTATGGCTCAATAGTATTCATTTGCCACACTGTATCTTGAGTGACCTTGCACATCCCAAAGTCCCCATATTCCTTCACTAAAATGTCTTATTACCTCTACAACATATATTCTTCTTCTCCCCCTCCTCATCACTGGAATATCTCTCGCCAATTCCCAAGTCCAGCAACAGTGAGGTACTTAATGTGTCAGGAGCTCTCTCCCTTTCAGGGACTTGCTTCTTTCAGGGTAGGCCTTTCACAGCTCCCTCTTCATTCTTCAAACTCACTCATTCTCATTCTTCAGGTCTCAGCTCAGAAGTTTAAACCTTATCGCTGTGGGTAAGGACACCACCTTGCAGTGCAAGGCGCCGGTGCTCTGTGACAACAGAGGCCACTGCGATGGGAGGCCCACACGGGCCAGAGAACAAAGATGGATGAAAATAGATGAATGAAAGACCCAGAGAGGTGGCCTGCCAGCCCCCCTCCCTCCCCAACTCACCTCCCCCCCCCAAAAAAAAAATTAAAAAAAAAGAAAAACAGAGTCTATGGAATGGTCTTAAAAAGTCTGAGCCCTGGTGGTTCAGATGGCAAAAATCAGCCAGCAATGGGAGACCTGGCTTCATATTGCTGAGTTGGGAAGATCCCTGGAGAAGGGAATGGCTACCCACTCTAGTATTCTTGTCTGGAGAATTCCATGGACAGAGGAGCTTGGCAGCCTACAGTCCATGAGGTCACAAAGAGTCAAACATGACTGAGCGACTTTCATTGCTAGGTTTGGCAAGTAAAAAAATTATTTAATTAAGAAATATTTTTAAGACTTTAAAATATAAAAGTTTAAAGGCTCCTTTCCACTTACAGTTATTTAAAAAATATTGGCTATACGCACTGTGTTGTACAATACCTCCTTGAGCCTATCTTACCCAGCAGTCTGAAACTTCCACACATCATCCTTATGCCACCCCTCCCCATCACTGATAACTGTTAATTTGTTCTTATCTGTGAGTATGCTTCTTTTTTATATTTACTAGTGCATTGTACTTTTTAGATTCCATATGTAAGTGATACCATACAGTATTTGTCTCTCTCTGCCTGACAAATTTCACTCAGCTTAATGCCCTCCAAGTCCATCTATGAGCTGCAAATGGCAAAATGTTGTTCTTTCTTATGGCTCAATAGTATTCATTTGCCACACTGTATCTTGAGTGACCTTGCACATCCCAAAGTCCCCATATTCCTTCACTAAAATGTCTTATTACCTCTACAACATATATTCTTCTTCTCCCCCTCCTCATCACTGGAATATCTCTCGCCAATTCCCAAGTCCAGCAACAGTGAGGTACTTAATGTGTCAGGAGCTCTCTCCCTTTCAGGGACTTGCTTCTTTCAGGGTAGGCCTTTCACAGCTCCCTCTTCATTCTTCAAACTCACTCATTCTCATTCTTCAGGTCTCAGCTCAGAAGTTTCCTCTGAAGAGACTTTCCCTGTCAGAACTGAATGTGTGATGTGTCCACTTTGATTTTGTCATTGTGTTCTAACAAAAGCACATTTTACTTGAGTCTGTATTTTGAAGACATATTTTCACATGAAAAATATTCATATTTTCCAGAAAACCAAGACTATGTATGTAAATAAAACATTCTCAAGAGATAGCACAGTGCCAAAAGTTTATAGTCTAGGGTTATTAAACAATGTAACAGAGAGAGACAGAGAGAGAGGAGCAAATAAGGGAAGTTTCTGTCTTTCTCTCTCTCACACACACACTAACAGATAAAGAAAAAATAAATTCAGTATGATAAGAAGAATGATTAGTCTACAAAGCAGTGAAACTCCAGCATAACAGCAGAAAAAGGTGGAGAACAAAATGATCAAAAATAAAGTTTTGCTTGAGTGTAATGTGGTAAGAAGATCTGGAGTTGATCTTCAGAATTGAAAATAAGTCAAGAGCTGTGAAGGAGAGGGGAAAGATGTGGTATGGTATGATGAAGGGAGTAAATCTTGGTGTGAAAATTTTACTTATACTTTTGTGTAGGTCTCTGTAAGATGCAAGAGTTTGAAAACTGGCTATTTTGTTCCTTGGGTTTTTCTAAGGATTTAAAAGAGATGCTCACAATAAGAAGAAGGGGGAAAAAAAAGGAAAGAACAAAAACTAAAAGAAAAATAAATGAAAAAAAAAAAAAAAAAAGAGATGCGCAGGAGGAGAGAAACTCTGGGGCCCTCCAGTGATTGTGTATGGGTTAGTGCTTGGCCCGTACTAGGCTAATTTTCTCTTTTTTTAAAGAATAAAAAATGGACAATATGAATATCAGAGTATCAGACAAAGCAAAGGGCAAAAGAGCTTTATGTTAAAAGAGTAACATTCTAGCATCTACCGAGACTCAAATGCAATTGTTCTTCCCTGGCATACCCTCCTTTAATGGCTAAAAACCATGGGGCTAAAAGGAAATCTCGAAGTAAAATTTTCACTTGTTCACCCTTTTGTAGGTCACAAGAGCTTAAAACCAGGGCCATTTGATTCCTGGCCTTTTTCAACAACTCAAAAGAGTGTCTTCTCTGGTTAATTTTATTTATTCTGAAGAGAATAGATTAAATTCTCTAAGTTGTTCACTTTATTAAATTTTTGTTATAGTTTATGTTACCGTAATTGAATCAGGACAGAGGAAATCAAATGCTTTAGAAAAGAGACAGAAAGTCTTAGGAGGAGAGAGGCTTAGTTGTCATTCACATCTTCTGGTAACTCAGACACACTGCCAAACTTTGAGCCTCCCAAAGTGCATGTTTAGGGACAGAATTGTCACTTGTCTCAAGATTGGGGATGGGGTGAGGGAGGATTTGGAAGGCACCAAGCAATCAGAGGACAAAGAGAATGCATCCTAAGTGAAGAAATGAAGTCCAGTGTTTGGAGTTGAATGCCACGCCTTGATGGTGTCTCCTAACCTAAGCCGCCTATACAAACTTTCATTTTGGGTGTGTTTTTTGAGGTTTATTCTGCATTTGTACGGCATATATAAATTTATTTTTAGAATTGACTTTTCAAATTCCTTCCTGTGACTCTTCCTGAAGATATCCAGGGCACTACCCACAGAAAAGCATTGACTTATACTTTTGTGTAGGTCTCTGTAAGATGCAAGAGTTTGAAAACTGGCTATTTTGTTCCTTGGGTTTTTCTAAGGATTTAAAAGAGATGCTCACAATAAGAAGAAGGGGGAAAAAAAAGGAAAGAACAAAAACTAAAAGAAAAATAAATGAAAAAAAAAAAAAAAAAAGAGATGCGCAGGAGGAGAGAAACTCTGGGGCCCTCCAGTGATTGTGTATGGGTTAGTGCTTGGCCCGTACTAGGCTAATTTTCTCTTTTTTTAAAGAATAAAAAATGGACAATATGAATATCAGAGTATCAGACAAAGCAAAGGGCAAAAGAGCTTTATGTTAAAAGAGTAACATTCTAGCATCTACCGAGACTCAAATGCAATTGTTCTTCCCTGGCATACCCTCCTTTAATGGCTAAAAACCATGGGGCTAAAAGGAAATCTCGAAGTAAAATTTTCACTTGTTCACCCTTTTGTAGGTCACAAGAGCTTAAAACCAGGGCCATTTGATTCCTGGCCTTTTTCAACAACTCAAAAGAGTGTCTTCTCTGGTTAATTTTATTTATTCTGAAGAGAATAGATTAAATTCTCTAAGTTGTTCACTTTATTAAATTTTTGTTATAGTTTATGTTACCGTAATTGAATCAGGACAGAGGAAATCAAATGCTTTAGAAAAGAGACAGAAAGTCTTAGGAGGAGAGAGGCTTAGTTGTCATTCACATCTTCTGGTAACTCAGACACACTGCCAAACTTTGAGCCTCCCAAAGTGCATGTTTAGGGACAGAATTGTCACTTGTCTCAAGATTGGGGATGGGGTGAGGGAGGATTTGGAAGGCACCAAGCAATCAGAGGACAAAGAGAATGCATCCTAAGTGAAGAAATGAAGTCCAGTGTTTGGAGTTGAATGCCACGCCTTGATGGTGTCTCCTAACCTAAGCCGCCTATACAAACTTTCATTTTGGGTGTGTTTTTTGAGGTTTATTCTGCATTTGTACGGCATATATAAATTTATTTTTAGAATTGACTTTTCAAATTCCTTCCTGTGACTCTTCCTGAAGATATCCAGGGCACTACCCACAGAAAAGCATTGGTATTTTTTTATTTTCCAGTTTGTTCTGCGTGTCTATTGAAGAGGGAGATCTGCTGTTTACAGAACTTTTTAAAAAGTCTTTCCTGAGACTCTTCCTGGGGAGACTTAACTAAAGTTAGCAAGAGAGGGCATTGGTGGTTCAGTGGTAGAATTCTCGCTTCCCACGCGGGAGACTCGGGTTCGATTCCCGGCCAATGCAGAACTCTATGCGCTCCACTTTTAAGGAGCTGCACTTTGTTGGAAAGACACATCTTTTGCAGCTCTCTGAAGCTACAAAGCGCTGACAAGTGCTAGTGCCGCACCTGCAATGTAGACAACTTGTGGGAGCGTGTCTTTAAAGCATCAAAGTCTGTTGGATCTGTTTTTGCAGTCACCCGATGCCTGGCTTTCACCGGTTTCTCTGGTTTTTGGAGGCACTGGAGCCGTTACAACAGTTCGATGAAAGGCAGGTGGCTCTTGCTAAAGCAGAAGGCAGGCTAGCTTGCCAAGACAACGAAGTGGGGGAGGGGGGAAGAAGCCATTCCATTAGGTGTCTCTGTGGCGCAATCGGTTAGCGCATTCGGCTGTTAACCGAAAGGTTGGTGGTTCGAGCCCACCCAGGGACGCCTTTCTCTGCTCTTTTATAGCCTAAGCTAACTAAGAATTTGGAATTATTTCTGCCTTTTTTCCCTTTCTTAGAACATAGGTTTGCAGTTAATTCTACCCAGTACATTGCCTTAAGGGCGCAGAAGTTCTCAATTACCTTTTTGTTCCCTGAATCTTATGCATAACAGGAGGACAGAAACCAAGGTCATCACTGATCTTCACAAAAGAATTCTAGAGGAAAACAGGTCACTTGGAATCCAGGATTTCTCATCTCATCGTTATCCTCTGTGTTCCTTTTAGCAGTAAGTTTCTCCCATTTTTTTGTGCTAGTATTTATCGAACCCTTCCCATATTCCTTTGAGATTAACTGGGCTCTATGCAGTTTTTACTGCAAATAATACCCTCGTCATCATTCTCATGCACATGTCTATAGGGTAGAGTTCTGGAAGAGAAATTGCTCTATCCTAGTGTTTACATGGTTTACATTTCTCACCTTTGTTGGCCTATTAGTTCTAATTCTGTGTTTTGTTATTCTAGCAACTGCTTCAGGCTTTACAGCACACATTGGTAACTTACCACAGTCTGCCTTCATGCGATGTCACACCTCTTCACATTTTCCGCTGCTGGCCTTTATGCTATTGTCATGCACTTTTACTTTGCCCATGTTATAAACTCCACAGTCCATCATTGTGACTTTTCTTTAAATTCTTCTATGTTTTTAAAGAATTTAAATAGTAATAATACCAACAATAATAATAAATGTTGTATATTTTCTCCACAGATGCCGTCTTTGTTGTCCTTCTTTTTTTTATTTTTATTTTTTTGGGGGTGGGCAGGGGGGACGGGTTGGAGAGGGAGGGGAACGGGCGGGCCGCTTCTATTGGCCTTTCATTTATTTATTTTTCATCCATCTTTTGTTCTTTGGCCCGTGTGGGCCTCTGTTGTCGCAGAGTGCCGGCTCTGGGCGCATGCGTTCCAGAGCTCCGGCTCGGTAATTGGACACATCGGTCCAGCCGCTCCGCGGCACGTGGGATCTTCCCAGGCCAGGGATCGAACTGGCGCCACTTGCACTGCAGGGCGGTGTCCTTACCCACTGGACCACCAGGGAAGCCCATTGTCTTTCATTTTGTGTACATTCACATTTCCATCTGGTGTGAGTTTCCTTTTTCCTGAAGAACTCTTTTAACATTTCTTGTAGTGTGAGTCTGCCGGTGATGAAGTCTTTCAACATTCGTATGTCTGTATAATTTTCATCTTTATCTCTCCAAGACTTTGGGGAGGGGTAAGTAGTGTAAAATTCTACATAAACTATTTTCTCCCCTCTGCAATCCTTTAAAGATGTTGCTTCACTATCTGTTTTTTTAACATGTATATAACAAAAGTTTATTTTCCTATTTCTTTTCAAAAAGTCTTCTATTTTTAAGTTGGGGTATAGTTACTTTTGTGCCTTCTTGGGTGACTCAGTGGTAAAGGATCTGACTGCAACACAGGAGCCACAGAAGACGAGGTTCAGTCCCTGGGTTGGGAAGATCCCTGGAGGAGGAAATGACAACCCACTCCAGTGTTCTTGCCTAGAGAATCCCATGGACAGAGGAACCTGACTGGCCACAGTCTATGGGATCGAAAAGAGTCAGATATGACTGAAGCAACTTAGCACTCATGCCAGCACTAAACAGGTGTGATGCAGACAGGGCTTCCCAGATGGTGCTAATGGTAAAGAACCGACCTTCAGTGCAGGAGACTTACCACAGTCTGCCTTCATGCGATGTCACACCTCTTCACATTTTCCGCTGCTGGCCTTTATGCTATTGTCATGCACTTTTACTTTGCCCATGTTATAAACTCCACAGTCCATCATTGTGACTTTTCTTTAAATTCTTCTATGTTTTTAAAGAATTTAAATAGTAATAATACCAACAATAATAATAAATGTTGTATATTTTCTCCACAGATGCCGTCTTTGTTGTCCTTCTTTTTTTTATTTTTATTTTTTTGGGGGTGGGCAGGGGGGACGGGTTGGAGAGGGAGGGGAACGGGCGGGCCGCTTCTATTGGCCTTTCATTTATTTATTTTTCATCCATCTTTTGTTCTTTGGCCCGTGTGGGCCTCTGTTGTCGCAGAGTGCCGGCTCTGGGCGCATGCGTTCCAGAGCTCCGGCTCGGTAATTGGACACATCGGTCCAGCCGCTCCGCGGCACGTGGGATCTTCCCAGGCCAGGGATCGAACTGGCGCCACTTGCACTGCAGGGCGGTGTCCTTACCCACTGGACCACCAGGGAAGCCCATTGTCTTTCATTTTGTGTACATTCACATTTCCATCTGGTGTGAGTTTCCTTTTTCCTGAAGAACTCTTTTAACATTTCTTGTAGTGTGAGTCTGCCGGTGATGAAGTCTTTCAACATTCGTATGTCTGTATAATTTTCATCTTTATCTCTCCAAGACTTTGGGGAGGGGTAAGTAGTGTAAAATTCTACATAAACTATTTTCTCCCCTCTGCAATCCTTTAAAGATGTTGCTTCACTATCTGTTTTTTTAACATGTATATAACAAAAGTTTATTTTCCTATTTCTTTTCAAAAAGTCTTCTATTTTTAAGTTGGGGTATAGTTACTTTTGTGCCTTCTTGGGTGACTCAGTGGTAAAGGATCTGACTGCAACACAGGAGCCACAGAAGACGCAGGTTCAGTCCCTGGGTTGGGAAGATCCCCTGGAGGAGGAAATGACAACCCACTCCAGTGTTCTTGCCTAGAGAATCCCATGGACAGAGGAACCTGACTGGCCACAGTCTATGGGATCGAAAAGAGTCAGATATGACTGAAGCAACTTAGCACTCATGCCAGCACTAAACAGGTGTGATGCAGACAGGGCTTCCCAGATGGTGCTAATGGTAAAGAACCGACCTTCAGTGCAGGAGACTTGAGACTGCGGGTTAGATCCCTGGGCTGGGAAGATCCCCTTGAAACACTGGCATGGCAACCCAACCCCAGAATTCTTGCCTGGAGAATCCCCAAGGACAAAGGAACCTGGCAGGCTATAGTCCAGTCTATAGCATCACAAAGAGTCGGATGCAAGCACTTATACCCGTGATACATAAAAGGAGTCATCTTTAGAAGTATGACACGACAAAAGCATTATCTATGTCATTATACATCAATTATTAGAATTCTTTAGTCTTTAAAATTATTTTTTTCTTTTACCTTATACTGAAGATCACAAATTTATCCACAGCTTAACTTTTTTTTTTTTTTTTTGAGCTAAATTCTCTCTCCCTCCTTCCCCTTCCACTGAATTAAACATTACCAAGGAAAAAGGAAAGAACCCAACCTATGGATTCCATCCACTGGGCTCTTGGAAGTAGAGGCTCAGTGACTACCCCACTTCGAAGAGAATGGAATATGTACTGCAAACCAGCATACTGCTGTCTGCTTGGGCTCAGATTGGACCTGGAGCCAGGTCAAAGCCGGGAGAAGACTACATACCAGGATGACAGGGCAGCCACCTCTGAGAGCACCAACACAGACAGTTGTGGGAAGCTCTAGAGAACTCTCTCCTCCCTTTAACACACTTCCCACCTGCTCCTTTCATCCTCTGACCAAGAAAAGATCTTTCACCTTTCTGTTCAGTTGGAATCCTTTCTGCTTCTTGTAGAGCACAAAGAGCCAGGCAAGAGCCTAGGGGACAGCTGTACTTCCTTGAAGGGTCTCTCGGGAGGTAGGTGGTTCTAGTGCTCAGGCTGACCCAAGTCCTCCCTGCCCAGAAAGATGACCTGGAGGAGTTTCGAGAGCAGGCAGTACTGGGGAATTGACACCTAGTAGTGTTCCTACAAACAGAGGGAGGCCTGACCTGCACTTTGGGGGAGCAGTGCATAAAGCACTGCCCGAAGCTTCTTTACAGCCTGAAGAGAAGGGATTTTAGATTTCTGAAGGGCAAGATGGAACTCTGTACAAAGACAAAGGCTTCCCTTGGCTTTGGAGGACAGGTCCTGCAGAGCTGGTTTTGAGGGAGACACCAAAGGAAATGCACAACCGTGGTCCAACCCGTGATTGATCGATCTATCTATCTATCTATCTAATCTCTCTCTCTCTCTACATATATATATATATATATATATATATATATATATATATATATATTGTTGTTGTTGCCTCTCCTAGGTACTCAGTCTTTTTTTTTTTTTTTTTTTGAGACTTCTTTATTTATTTATTTTTGGCTATTCTGGGTTTTCACTGCTGCCACAGTCTCTTAAGTTGCAGGGAGTGGGGGCTACTCTCTAGTTGTGGTGAGCAGGTTTCTTATTGCAATGACTTCTCTTGTTGTGGAACTCGGGCTCTAGGGCACACGGGCTTCAGTAGTTGCAGCACATGGGCTCCATAGTTGTGGCTCCAAGGCTCTAGAACACAGGCTCAATAGTTGTGGCCCACGGGCTTAGTTGAACCTATGTCTTCTGCATTGGCAGGTGAACTCTTCACCACTGAGTTACCAGGGAAGCCCCCCAGCCAGTGATCTTAAGTTGAGATGTCTGCAAGTTACTCTCAAATAGTGAAACAAATTATGCATATGGAGAGAAAAAAGTGGGAAAACAAGCATGGGAAAATGTTAACTGTATTCTAAAAGGTTTTATGCTTTTGGTTTCTTTTAAAATTTATTTTCACTTGTTTATTTGGGCACACTGGGACTTAGCTGTGGCACACTGGATCTTCCATCTTTCTTGCAGCATGTGGGATCTTCTAGTTGCAGCATGTGAACTCTTCATTTCAGGATGTGAGATCTAGTTCCCTGACCAGGAACTCAAGTCCCAGGTTCTCTTTGAGTGAAAACTCCGTATGTGAGAAACTAGGTTTTTGAAATAAAGGAAGAAAAGAGTGGTGGGTATAAGCTTGGGTGGTTCATCACATTTCTCTTGCTCATCTGACCACCCAGAACCCTGCAGAGGGTCTTGTCTGTGCCTTGAGGCAAGCCACCTCTGGTCAGGAAGAGGAAGAATTAATGCAATTTACAGCTCTTCTGGCCTGCACTCAAATCCAGACCAATAGCAGTGAATGCAGCAAATTGTAGCTACCAGGCAACCCAACGTAACAAACCTTCTGCTTCTAATTTGGCCTTTCCAGTTGAAAACGGACAGGTCCTGCAGAGCTGGTTTTGAGGGAGACACCAAAGGAAATGCACAACCGTGGTCCAACCCGTGATTGATCGATCTATCTATCTATCTATCTAATCTCTCTCTCTCTCTACATATATATATATATATATATATATATATATATATATATTGTTGTTGTTGCCTCTCCTAGGTACTCAGTCTTTTTTTTTTTTTTTTTGAGACTTCTTTATTTATTTATTTTTGGCTATTCTGGGTTTTCACTGCTGCCACAGTCTCTTAAGTTGCAGGGAGTGGGGGCTACTCTCTAGTTGTGGTGAGCAGGTTTCTTATTGCAATGACTTCTCTTGTTGTGGAACTCGGGCTCTAGGGCACACGGGCTTCAGTAGTTGCAGCACATGGGCTCCATAGTTGTGGCTCCAAGGCTCTAGAACACAGGCTCAATAGTTGTGGCCCACGGGCTTAGTTGAACCTATGTCTTCTGCATTGGCAGGTGAACTCTTCACCACTGAGTTACCAGGGAAGCCCCCCAGCCAGTGATCTTAAGTTGAGATGTCTGCAAGTTACTCTCAAATAGTGAAACAAATTATGCATATGGAGAGAAAAAAGTGGGAAAACAAGCATGGGAAAATGTTAACTGTATTCTAAAAGGTTTTATGCTTTTGGTTTCTTTTAAAATTTATTTTCACTTGTTTATTTGGGCACACTGGGACTTAGCTGTGGCACACTGGATCTTCCATCTTTCTTGCAGCATGTGGGATCTTCTAGTTGCAGCATGTGAACTCTTCATTTCAGGATGTGAGATCTAGTTCCCTGACCAGGAACTCAAGTCCCAGGTTCTCTTTGAGTGAAAACTCCGTATGTGAGAAACTAGGTTTTTGAAATAAAGGAAGAAAAGAGTGGTGGGTATAAGCTTGGGTGGTTCATCACATTTCTCTTGCTCATCTGACCACCCAGAACCCTGCAGAGGGTCTTGTCTGTGCCTTGAGGCAAGCCACCTCTGGTCAGGAAGAGGAAGAATTAATGCAATTTACAGCTCTTCTGGCCTGCACTCAAATCCAGACCAATAGCAGTGAATGCAGCAAATTGTAGCTACCAGGCAACCCAACGTAACAAACCTTCTGCTTCTAATTTGGCCTTTCCAGTTGAAAACTGACAATAAAGGTTCGATTTCTGAGACTGGCAGAAAAAGGAGTCCTTGTGGCCCAGGGCTGTATGCAGCAGGCTAAGGCTTCAGCCCTCATTTGCTGCTTCTCATCCTTCACCCTCCTGCCCTGGGCAAAGCTTTGGGCTCTGAGGCCAGGCTGAAAGACTGGGTCCTTCCTCGTCTGGTGTTAGCACTCTGTGCTGCCAAGACAAAGTCACACTCTCTTTCTAAACCTTGGTTTCCTTCTGAGTCAGGGGCCAACTTGGTTCTCCGTGGGTGATGAGTGTGGATAGGACTGCTTCCTGACCTCTGACCTGACTCCAGGGCCTCTCCTGATAATGGCACCTGTAAGGATTCCTTTTCCTGCAATTCTTGAGCCTGAAATCCTTCATCTACATTGGGTTGAGTACCCAGTGAGGAGTTGGGTTTGGTCTCTTTATGTTCTCTCAGGCAACCCTAATCATTCCACAGGTGTGCTGAGGTGGGGGAAAACAGGTGAGCTTCACAGGGATAAACTTTTTGGTTTTCAGAGACAAAATATATGTCTGCATGTAGAGGAGACTTAGGCGCTGGGTGAGGAGGTGAGAGGATTCCAAATGTAAAGACAACCTGGAGTTGACTTTGTGCTCTCCTTGGACTTTCTGTGGCCTAATCTTCAAAGTGACTCAGAGAAGACAAGGGAGGGTTGGTTCCTAGTGCCAGCTTTAAAGTAATTGAGGAACTCCCCCTGTATTTTGGTCTGGGGCATAAAAGTGCACCTACAATACATCTAGCTTGACCCAGGTTTTTTAGGGGGGTTTTGGTGTGTGTATACTGTGGGGGCAGTTTATGAATGTTGTAAGATTTAGGGAAGAAAAAGATATTCTCTTGTTCCCGCCCGGTTTCAAACCAGGGAGCTTTTGCGTGTTAGGCTAACATGATAACCACTACACTAGGGAAATCAATGAAATACCATTCCCTAATGACATATCCAAGAGTTGTGCCTCTTTCATGACTGGTCATAAACATTCTTGAAAAAAAAGGAGCCTAGGGACACAGACTACCACCCAGGTAAGGAGACTGAGACTCTGGCTTAGGGTTCCTCGCCTTCCTTGAAGCGAGGTTCCTAGGTACCCCATAGTGTAGCGTGGGTGTCCCTCATCCAAGGCAGGGCCTCCAGTTCCACAGTTATGCACCCGAGAGCAGAAGTCAACCCCTGCAGACTCCCCAGTTCCCAGAAGCCGCAGTAGCCAGGGGTTAGTGTTGTCGAGCCCCAGTGACCCTGATGTCCCTGCCCGCCTGCAGATATCAACATGAGCCTCGCCTGGCTTCCCAGCCTGTTTTGAATTCGTTAGCAGACCAAGCCCCCTCATAAAGCCATGGAGGAGCCAGGCGCTGTCCACGCAGATCTCATGGTCAGTCATTCCTCGACAGTTGAGGTTCCTCTTAAAGAATAGTTTTGTGTTCAGCCTGAATTCTTGAGCCTGAAATCCTTCATCTACATTGGGTTGAGTACCCAGTGAGGAGTTGGGTTTGGTCTCTTTATGTTCTCTCAGGCAACCCTAATCATTCCACAGGTGTGCTGAGGTGGGGGAAAACAGGTGAGCTTCACAGGGATAAACTTTTTGGTTTTCAGAGACAAAATATATGTCTGCATGTAGAGGAGACTTAGGCGCTGGGTGAGGAGGTGAGAGGATTCCAAATGTAAAGACAACCTGGAGTTGACTTTGTGCTCTCCTTGGACTTTCTGTGGCCTAATCTTCAAAGTGACTCAGAGAAGACAAGGAGGGTTGGTTCCTAGTGCCAGCTTTAAAGTAATTGAGGAACTCCCCCTGTATTTTGGTCTGGGGCATAAAAGTGCACCTACAATACATCTAGCTTGACCCAGGTTTTTTAGGGGGGTTTTGGTGTGTGTATACTGTGGGGGCAGTTTATGAATGTTGTAAGATTTAGGGAAGAAAAAGATATTCTCTTTTTCCCCGGTTTCAAACCAGGGAGCTTTTGCGTGTTAGGCTAACATGATAACCACTACACTAGGGAAATCAATGAAATACCATTCCCTAATGACATATCCAAGAGTTGTGCCTCTTTCATGACTGGTCATAAACATTCTTGAAAAAAAAGGAGCCTAGGGACACAGACTACCACCCAGGTAAGGAGACTGAGACTCTGGCTTAGGGTTCCTCGCCTTCCTTGAAGCGAGGTTCCTAGGTACCCCATAGTGTAGCGTGGGTGTCCCTCATCCAAGGCAGGGCCTCCAGTTCCACAGTTATGCACCCGAGAGCAGAAGTCAACCCCTGCAGACTCCCCAGTTCCCAGAAGCCGCAGTAGCCAGGGGTTAGTGTTGTCGAGCCCCAGTGACCCTGATGTCCCTGCCCGCCTGCAGATATCAACATGAGCCTCGCCTGGCTTCCCAGCCTGTTTTGAATTCGTTAGCAGACCAAGCCCCCTCATAAAGCCATGGAGGAGCCAGGCGCTGTCCACGCAGATCTCATGGTCAGTCATTCCTCGACAGTTGAGGTTCCTCTTAAAGAATAGTTTTGTGTTACTGTTTACAATGCCTAAAAATTACAAAAAAATTTAAATTTTGATTTTATATTGGAGTATAGCTTGTTGACAATGTTGCAACTGTTTCAGGTGGACAGAAAAAGGACTCAGAGATACATACACTTGTGTCTATTCTCCCCCAAACTCTCCTCCACCCAGGGAAGACATCTAACACTTATTTGCTTTTAACAGGTCATGGCGCTCGAATGTTAACCTAGAGTGGCAAAGAGGTGAAGGCAGTCTTCTCAGAAAGCAGGTGTCTTGAGGGGTTTTCGTGTTCATCTCACACTAGGCAGAGTTTTCTTTTTGCTGAAAGACTGATGCAATGTTGTCTGTGCGGCTGTGTGTCTGTCTTTGGTTTTCTTTAGAAGTAAAGCTTTGCAAGTTTGGGGAAGCATGTGCGTGTTCTCCTGCAGTGGTTTTTCTCCTGCCTAGTGAGGCGGTGACCGCGTCTGACATTCAGTGCTCAAACCCCGAGGAAGACGCGGCCAGCGTGCGCGCCGGCCCCCAAGCCGCCGGGCTCTGCCTGGTGGCGCGGCGACTCCAAGTGCCGTCGAGGGTCAGACCGCGCTGCAGCACCGTCACCAGCACTGCAGGCCTGAGTCCCCAAAGAGGCGGACTTGAAAACAGCTCGACATCGGGACTTTTCCTGAGATTTCCACCTGCTTTTCCAGGTCCTAGTTTTCACCCGCCACGTCCAGCCAAAGGAACGGATTCGCTCTCATTCTGTTGCGACCGGCGCTTCTTTTGAAAAAAGGAGCCTAGGGACACAGACTACCACCCAGGTAAGGAGACTGAGACTCTGGCTTAGGGTTCCTCGCCTTCCTTGAAGCGAGGTTCCTAGGTACCCCATAGTGTAGCGTGGGTGTCCCTCATCCAAGGCAGGGCCTCCAGTTCCACAGTTATGCACCCGAGAGCAGAAGTCAACCCCTGCAGACTCCCCAGTTCCCAGAAGCCGCAGTAGCCAGGGGTTAGTGTTGTCGAGCCCCAGTGACCCTGATGTCCCTGCCCGCCTGCAGATATCAACATGAGCCTCGCCTGGCTTCCCAGCCTGTTTTGAATTCGTTAGCAGACCAAGCCCCCTCATAAAGCCATGGAGGAGCCAGGCGCTGTCCACGCAGATCTCATGGTCAGTCATTCCTCGACAGTTGAGGTTCCTCTTAAAGAATAGTTTTGTGTTACTGTTTACAATGCCTAAAAATTACAAAAAAATTTAAATTTTGATTTTATATTGGAGTATAGCTTGTTGACAATGTTGCAACTGTTTCAGGTGGACAGAAAAAGGACTCAGAGATACATACACTTGTGTCTATTCTCCCCCAAACTCTCCTCCACCCAGGGAAGACATCTAACACTTATTTGCTTTTAACAGGTCATGGCGCTCGAATGTTAACCTAGAGTGGCAAAGAGGTGAAGGCAGTCTTCTCAGAAAGCAGGTGTCTTGAGGGGTTTTCGTGTTCATCTCACACTAGGCAGAGTTTTCTTTTTGCTGAAAGACTGATGCAATGTTGTCTGTGCGGCTGTGTGTCTGTCTTTGGTTTTCTTTAGAAGTAAAGCTTTGCAAGTTTGGGGAAGCATGTGCGTGTTCTCCTGCAGTGGTTTTTCTCCTGCCTAGTGAGGCGGTGACCGCGTCTGACATTCAGTGCTCAAACCCCGAGGAAGACGCGGCCAGCGTGCGCGCCGGCCCCCAAGCCGCCGGGCTCTGCCTGGTGGCGCGGCGACTCCAAGTGCCGTCGAGGGTCAGACCGCGCTGCAGCACCGTCACCAGCACTGCAGGCCTGAGTCCCCAAAGAGGCGGACTTGAAAACAGCTCGACATCGGGACTTTTCCTGAGATTTCCACCTGCTTTTCCAGGTCCTAGTTTTCACCCGCCACGTCCAGCCAAAGGAACGGATTCGCTCTCATTCTGTTGCGACCGGCGCGCTGCCGTCTTATGTGGACGGGGTAAGGTGGTGGCCGTACTTTCCCCGTCAGAGCGGAGGGACAGCGCGCGCCCGAGGGACCACCTTTATCAGGAGACTTGTTCGCCCAAGTCCAGAGGCGCGAAAGGGAGGGACTGTGTAGGTCAAAGTAAACATGGACGGGGGAGCAAACACGAAGTCCTAATTGGATGTGAGGTCTGAGGAAAGCGCCGCGTCGGGGACGGCTCGTGGTCTGAGGTCAAGGAAGCTGGCTGGAGGTGGCGTCATCCAAGGCGGGAAAGTAACAGGGCAACTGGTCTGGGCGCGGAGGCTTGCTTGAAAGCGTTTTTCATCCAGCTACTGCGTTCCTGCCTGCGCCAGGGGTCTTTTCTGATGTCGGGGATCCCCAGGTTTCACCCAGCGCGGCATCCCTCTCGCCACTATTGCCCGGTCCCCGGCAACCTGCTCTCCATTTGCGCTCGGCCAGCAAAGGCGCGTCTCGAGGGCGGTTGTGGGGTGCGGCCGGGCCGGGGCAAGTCGCAGGGGACTTGTGGAGCAGACAGGCCTCGCGGGCGCGTGTAGTGTCCCAGAGCGCTCGGCCTTGGGTGTGGGGCTCCTCCTTTGGAGAAAGCGATGGAGGAGAGGTACAACTCTTTGAAAGGAAATGGGGAACCTAGAACAGGAAGGGAGGAGACGTCGCACACTCTTTGCAGACTTCCGATTGTCACTTATGGCGACTCGCGCTAACAGTTCCCTGGTGGTCTAGTGGCTAGGATTCGGCGCTTTCACCGCCGCGGCCCGGGTTCGATTCCCGGTCAGGGAAGATGGGTTTTTACCCCGGCCCCAGTGCCCAGGGTGGTAGAGGGGAAATTAAACAGTATCAAAAGGCAAAAAGATATAACACTGAAAGATGAAATCCCCAGGTCGGTAACACTAACATGCTACTGTGGAATAGGAGAGAAACAGCTCCATAGAGAATGAAGAGGCTGAGCAAAAGCAGAAAAAATGCCCAGTTGTGAATGTATTTGGTGGTAAAAGTAAAGAACTCATGTAGGGCGATTGGGTTGTTGAAAGCAGTATCCACATTTCTTCTGAACATGGGGAGATAGATTGAGAAAGAATACTGAAAGAATAAGAGATTGACTAAGAATGCCTTCCTGAGAAAGCAGGAAAAATAAGAGTCCCGAGGGATGTGAGAATGCAAAAAAAAAAAAAAAAAAAAAAAAAAGACGCAATCACACAGAATAATAATGACTATGAAAGAACTTTATATTTTTTCCTGTACCCCCAAACAGAAGAGATAGATCTTAAATGAATATGCATTGTCTAATGACTATTAGAATTAATATTCAGTGATTCTTAATGTTGCTTGGCATTATCTCACTATCTCACTTAATATTTCCAACAACCATATGAGATAGATTTTTAAAAATTATGGTGATAGAAATGAGGAACATGGGACTGGCTTAAGTATCCAGGAGTCTACATTGTCTAAAGGAAAAACAAAAACAAACAAACAAACAAATGTGGCAAACCAGGACTCCCTGCAGATTGCGGGGACAAGCAGCTGTACATAATACAGCAAAGGCTCATGACACCTAATTTGAGTCTTAGGGGGTAGATGTTTTTAAGCTCTCAGAATTTGTTATTCTTTTTAGAAAAATAATATAAAGCACAACCCCTCCAGTGAAGCCTTGGATTGTATTCCATAATCAAATATATATAGTGGATTTTAAAGATGTAGGCATCCCTTGTCTTGCCCTAGTCACTTCTAGCTCATGAAATGGGGGCCACTTCATTTGGAGTCTTTATATGAAAGGGCATTCATCCTGGAAATATAAGATCTCCTGTTGTTCTTCTTCTAGTTCTATGAGAGCTACTGTCACTCCACCTTCTTTTGCTATGCCTTCCATTTGAACTCTTGATGTCAGGACTGAGAGGAGAACAGAGCCTCCTCAGGAATTCCATCTTCTTAGAGTGTTCTGGTGAGACCAGGTTGGGAAGGGGATAAAGGAGGGGGAATCTGGGTTCTCATCATTGCACAGCTGTCAACTGGAAGGTGAGTCCAGTCATACCCCTACTGATACTGAGATCTAAAGCGAAGCTGGAGGAAAGGATCACTATTGGTATCTGAGGTGAGCTAGGGCCACAGAATGGCCCCTAGGCTGACCTGCACTTAACTGGGTTCAGTGAATTAAGAGTGGCATCAGGGAAACTGGGGAACCTAAGCGTAGTCCTAGGCATCAGGGGATATTCAGGTATATTTGTGGGAGGCTGATGGGGGTTGCAGAGAGCTGTTGAGACAATGTGGATGCCTTTGTGATAATCAACTGATAAAAGTAGGATCCAATAAAAACAAATGCATAAAAACTATAGGGGCTTCCTTGTTATTTCAGTGGTTAAAACGCCATGCTCCTAATGCAGGGGGCACAGGTTCAATCCCTGGTTGGAGAAATAAGATCCTGCATGGTGAACAGCATGGCCAAAATAAAGAAATAAATAAAGTATGCAATAGAACTATTTAAAAGACCAATTCATGAATACCAATTAAAGAATCAAAGAAGCATACAGGTGGATTGTGTCTAAGGCATCTAGTTCAGCAAGCTCTCCTTTTAAGGATTCCCTCTCAGACATTCTTCATG
Source organism: Tragulus kanchil (assembly GCA_022376925.1). Lineage (NCBI taxonomy): Eukaryota > Metazoa > Chordata > Mammalia > Artiodactyla > Tragulidae > Tragulus > Tragulus kanchil. The sequence goes on along the minus strand of JAIOJX010000032.1, from coordinate 82,709,320 downwards.
AGGAAACAAGGACTCTGGTCTTCAACATTTCCAAGGACAGAGAGCCCTCTCCACAATGAGGCATGCTACTTCTGTCATTGGACAGTTCTAGTCCATAGAAACGGCTCTTTTCTCTAAGTCCACCTCAGCCTTCACGTCCCTTTCATCCACTGCTGTTTGTTCTTCCTCTAACTCCATAGACAGTCTATTTCTTTTCCATAGTCTTGCCCTAGTCACTTCTAGCTCATGAAATGGGGGCCACTTCATTTGGAGTCTTTATATGAAAGGGCATTCATCCTGGAAATATAAGATCTCCTGTTGTTCTTCTTCTAGTTCTATGAGAGCTACTGTCACTCCACCTTCTTTTGCTATGCCTTCCATTTGAACTCTTGATGTCAGGACTGAGAGGAGAACAGAGCCTCCTCAGGAATTCCATCTTCTTAGAGTGTTCTGGTGAGACCAGGTTGGGAAGGGGATAAAGGAGGGGGAATCTGGGTTCTCATCATTGCACAGCTGTCAACTGGAAGGTGAGTCCAGTCATACCCCTACTGATACTGAGATCTAAAGCGAAGCTGGAGGAAAGGATCACTATTGGTATCTGAGGTGAGCTAGGGCCACAGAATGGCCCCTAGGCTGACCTGCACTTAACTGGGTTCAGTGAATTAAGAGTGGCATCAGGGAAACTGGGGAACCTAAGCGTAGTCCTAGGCATCAGGGGATATTCAGGTATATTTGTGGGAGGCTGATGGGGGTTGCAGAGAGCTGTTGAGACAATGTGGATGCCTTTGTGATAATCAACTGATAAAAGTAGGATCCAATAAAAACAAATGCATAAAAACTATAGGGGCTTCCTTGTTATTTCAGTGGTTAAAACGCCATGCTCCTAATGCAGGGGGCACAGGTTCAATCCCTGGTTGGAGAAATAAGATCCTGCATGGTGAACAGCATGGCCAAAATAAAGAAATAAATAAAGTATGCAATAGAACTATTTAAAAGACCAATTCATGAATACCAATTAAAGAATCAAAGAAGCATACAGGTGGATTGTGTCTAAGGCATCTAGTTCAGCAAGCTCTCCTTTTAAGGATTCCCTCTCAGACATTCTTCATGAGGAAACAAGGACTCTGGTCTTCAACATTTCCAAGGACAGAGAGCCCTCTCCACAATGAGGCATGCTACTTCTGTCATTGGACAGTTCTAGTCCATAGAAACGGCTCTTTTCTCTAAGTCCACCTCAGCCTTCACGTCCCTTTCATCCACTGCTGTTTGTTCTTCCCTCTAACTCCATAGACAGTCTAATTTCATTTCCATATGGTAGCTCTTCCAATATTTGATGATACTGTATTTATACTTTTTTCTTTCTCCTATATCTTTCTTCATGAAGTACTCCAGCATCCTCTGAAAACTAACAAAACTATGTCTCTTAGGAAAAAAGCCGGCAGAAGTTCTCCTGAAACCAAGTTATACCTTGATGAATATAGAGCACATGGGATTAAATGCTATCTTTGACGCAGCTCTCTAGGTATTCCTCTGACCTGCTAAGTTATTAATGTGGCTTGACTTGCTCTTGGTGAACTCATTCTGATTATTAGTGCCCATCTTTTCTATGTGCTTACATGTCATCTCATTAATACCAATCAATTCTTTAAAAAAAAAAACAAAATAAAACTTACTCTTCTATATACATTAACATATATTATTTCTCCCATTTTGAGAATTCAACGACTAGTATTTCCCAGGCTTGAAGCAACTCTGCCTTTCATGGTTTTGAGCAGCACTCTCTTAAATGGAGTTCACCTGGGTCTGGCAAATGGTCTTCATTATAAACATTTAGATTTTATCTTACTATATTCTCACATGTGATAGTTTTTCTTCCTTCTAGGCATGTAATGGAGGTCAGGGAGTCCCACAGTCTCACTCTCAATCCTCTAGCCTTTTCCCAGTATTGACCTTTCTGGTCTAGTTCTCTGAAATAGAGATAGCCAATAGAGAAAACACAATTTTCCTTTAACCTTTTAAAAATGAATTTCAGGCCATTCTGAGTTTTAGTCTTCCTGCATAAATTTTACTCTTTATAGATAGTATTACTCTATTGTACTAGCATGGCCAAAATAAAGAAATAAATAAAGTATGCAATAGAACTATTTAAAAGACCAATTCATGAATACCAATTAAAGAATCAAAGAAGCATACAGGTGGATTGTGTCTAAGGCATCTAGTTCAGCAAGCTCTCCTTTTAAGGATTCCCTCTCAGACATTCTTCATGAGGAAACAAGGACTCTGGTCTTCAACATTTCCAAGGACAGAGAGCCCTCTCCACAATGAGGCATGCTACTTCTGTCATTGGACAGTTCTAGTCCATAGAAACGGCTCTTTTCTCTAAGTCCACCTCAGCCTTCACGTCCCTTTCATCCACTGCTGTTTGTTCTTCCCTCTAACTCCATAGACAGTCTAATTTCATTTCCATATGGTAGCTCTTCCAATATTTGATGATACTGTATTTATACTTTTTTCTTTCTCCTATATCTTTCTTCATGAAGTACTCCAGCATCCTCTGAAAACTAACAAAACTATGTCTCTTAGGAAAAAAGCCGGCAGAAGTTCTCCTGAAACCAAGTTATACCTTGATGAATATAGAGCACATGGGATTAAATGCTATCTTTGACGCAGCTCTCTAGGTATTCCTCTGACCTGCTAAGTTATTAATGTGGCTTGACTTGCTCTTGGTGAACTCATTCTGATTATTAGTGCCCATCTTTTCTATGTGCTTACATGTCATCTCATTAATACCAATCAATTCTTTAAAAAAAAAACAAAATAAAACTTACTCTTCTATATACATTAACATATATTATTTCTCCCATTTTGAGAATTCAACGACTAGTATTTCCCAGGCTTGAAGCAACTCTGCCTTTCATGGTTTTGAGCAGCACTCTCTTAAATGGAGTTCACCTGGGTCTGGCAAATGGTCTTCATTATAAACATTTAGATTTTATCTTACTATATTCTCACATGTGATAGTTTTTCTTCCTTCTAGGCATGTAATGGAGGTCAGGGAGTCCCACAGTCTCACTCTCAATCCTCTAGCCTTTTCCCAGTATTGACCTTTCTGGTCTAGTTCTCTGAAATAGAGATAGCCAATAGAGAAAACACAATTTTCCTTTAACCTTTTAAAAATGAATTTCAGGCCATTCTGAGTTTTAGTCTTCCCTGCATAAATTTTACTCTTTATAGATAGACACTCAATAAATATATACAAACAATTTTTAAATAATAATTTATTAATCTGATCCATTCATTTAAAGGTAATGTCTGATGCCTTCAAGTTTACACCCACAAATGCAGTTGGATAGGGCTGGAAAATCTAGGCAACATTCCTCTAGACTCTCTTGGTGTCATGCCACAAGATGTCCTTACCAGAGCCAAAAGTGTGACTCTCAGTGTATGAATGAGGGATTGTGAGGGAGACACCTGGAGTTGACCGTGCAGTGCCTGGGGAGAAAGAGACAGAGCTGCAGTAAAGTCTGGAGGGACTTGGGAAAGTCTCTCCACTGACTGCTTCAAACAGAAACAACATTCTTTCCCCTCCTTATTCACACTCAACTGGAAGTGGGAAAGGCAGAGAGAAAGAGAGACACCAAACTGGCAACCAATTCACAGCCAGAGGCCCTCTGGTTATCTGGAGAAGGGCTTACATGTGAACTGTGAATTTCCCAGTGCAATTCACTAGAGCTTGTGAGTTTAGGGACTGGTAGGTGGGACCTCACAAGCAGCAGCCTTATCTATATTGGGCCATGTGTATCTGGGCAAGCTTGGTACTCTCCACCTTCTTCTGTTTGCTTCTGCAGTGGGCACTGCTGCAGAAGGGAGGAATATGGAAGTAACTAAGTTTGGGTTTTGCAGAAACTACAAACAAAGTGAAAAGACAGCCTTCAGAATGGGATAAAATAATAGCAAATGAAACAACTGACAAAGAATTAATCTCCAAAATATACAAGCAACTCAGACAACTCAATGCCAAAAAACCAAATAACCCAATCAACAAATGGGAAAAAGACCTAAACAGACATCTCTCCAAAGAAGACATACAGTTGGTCAACAAACAGATGAAAAGATGTTTCACATTGCTCATTGTTAGAGAAATGCAGATCAAAACTACAATGAGGTATCACCTCACACCAGTCAGAATGGTCATCATCAAAAAGTCTACAAAGAATAAATGCTGAGAAAGGGGGACCCTCTTGCACTGTTGGTAGGAATGTAAACTGATACAGTCACTATAGAAGACAGCATGGAGATTCCTCAAAAAACTAGGACTAGAACCACCATATGATCCAGCAATTCTACTAATAGGCATATACCCTGAGGAAATCAAAATGGAAAGAGACACATGTACCCCATTGTTCATTGCAGCATTATCTACAATAGCTAGAACATGGAAGCAACCTAGATGCTCGTCGACAGATGAACAGATAAAGAAGCTGTGGTACATATATATATAATGGACTATTACTCAGCCATAAAAATAAGTGTATTTGAATCAGTTCTAATGAGATGGATGAATCTAGAACTTATTATACACAGAGAAGTATGTCAGAGAGAGAAAGATAAATATTGTATATTGACACATATATATGGAATCTATAAAGATGGTGCTGATAAATGGATATGCAGAGCAGGAATGAAGAGGTGGACATGGAGAACAGTCTTATAGACATTGAGGTGAGGGAGGGGAATATGTGGGACTGTGGGACTAGGGGATCTCAAACGGGGGCTCTGTGGGGACCTGGAGGGGTGGGATGGGGAGGGAGATAGGGAGGAGCTTTTGGGGGTGGAGCGTGTGTATACCTATGGCAGATTCAGGTTGATGTGTGACAGTGAACAACAAAACTCTGTAAAAAATAAAATTAAAAAAAAAGTTTTGGTTTTGCCCTGTGTAGGCCTGAAAGCTCCAGTTTACTTCCCTCAGGGCCTTTTTCCTGTTGGAGAGGTGAGGTATGGACTCTGGGTTCTATCCATGGAAGCCAAAGGTAGATACTATCTCAGGAAATATAAACAAACCAGACAAGTCATACATTTGGGTAACAGGTGCTTTCAAAGATATACTTCCCTACATTCACCAAAATTTCAGCAAAATCCGGGAGCCTCATGGGCTAGGACAACAGTCTGATGTGGCTGAGTCACACTGCGATGGGCCACATCCTCATGTCAATGAGTGCAGTTGTGGAACAGGGTCTCTCCCCCTAATTGGTTGCTGTTGTGATGTTGTCGAGGCCCTGGTCACCATTTTCCTGATCTTGACAAGGGAGAAGGAATGTGGAGCTACTGGTCTTCCAGTGAGCACATCTGGGTAGAATGTGTGGAAATACAGGCCATTTGCATGAGGGGGAGGGAAGGGGCAGGTGGCACCCAGGGCATGTGGTAGCAACATGAAGGGCATGTGGTCCTCCCTCTGTTGAAGTGGGCACCGTGGAAGCCTTGGCTCTACCATCTGATAGCCAGGCATCACATTAGACAGCCCTGAGAATAAGAACAGCTTCCCAGGTGGCACAGTGGTAAAGGACCTACCTGCCAATGCAGAAGATGCAGGAGACATGGATTCTATCCCTGGGTCAGGAAGATCCTCTGGAGGAGGAAATGGCAACCCATTCCAATATTCTTGCTTAGAGAATCCCAAGAACAGAGGAGCCTCCTGGGCTATAGTCCATAGAGTCTCAAAGAATCGGACGTGGCTGAGCACACATGCATAAATGAAGATAAGAACTAGACCCACCTGGGGCAAGCCACTTAGTGTCTTAATTTATAAAGTAGGGACAATAGTTCATGTCCTGCTTCCCTCTCTGGGATGACTGTGAGGAAGAGTGGGATAGTGCACAGCAATGTGCTTTATAGTTGCAAGTCTATATGCCCTTTTGAGACCCCCTAGATGTGGACAGAACCAGGAGGTTTTGGTACCCTTCTTACCTTTTCCTTCTTTCCTTTTCTCAAGTACAAATTCCAGCCTCTCCTGCAGGCGGTCATTGATGAATACAGATTCCTCCAGGCGTTGGCGCAGGTTCTGGATCTCAATAAGAGTCTCTTCTAGCAGGTCAGCCCCTGTTGCATACCACCAAGACATGGAAAAGGTAGTAAATGGGGAAGACTGATCCCTCATGGGCAGTTGAGAAGCCTGCCCAGGGACTCTCTGCAAGATCCCAGACCATATCCATACTTCCATCAACTTTCTCCTCTCACCTGGGCACCCAGGAAGCACCAGGCAACTTTGTTTAAAGTGCTCCTAGGCTTTCAACCCGAAGACAGACCTCTGTTAGGAACTCCACGAGGGCCCCTCCCAGACAGAAGTTGAGATAGACACTGGGAGATGGACACTGGACTGGCAAATGAAGGTGAAAAACCAGTAAAGTCCTCTAGGAAGGACTGGCCTAATACTGAGAAAGTATGTCTACCTCCTTTGGTAGAGGGCCTCTCTCTCTACCTCAGACCTCTCCTACCCTATGATCCATGACTGAACAACCTGTAACATCCATCCACTAGAAGAGACTAAGGCAAATGCATATGAAGTTAGATCAGGCTGTGAATAATTAGTGACACTGAATGTTTTCCTTTGGAAAAGAGTGACAGGAAGAGGCTGGGGAGGTATCAAGACCTGAAGGAGGAATGAGAGAAGGGAACACCTTCAAGGAAGGAAAAAGATGCATGAAGAGAAGGGTAAAAAGACCAAAAATAGGCTTCACTGGGACATCTTGCTCTGAAATTTTCAAATATTGTATTGTTATACTGTCTGCATCCCAGAAACTAAGCTGCTTCCAAACAGTTCCTCTACATAGGTGCACCCCTAGCCACTGAGTTCCAGGAGTCCTGGCTCCAAACCCAATGGCAAAGTATGAGAGACAGGACTGGCTTAGAGTTGTATACTAAGTTTTTGTATGTGTGTGTGTAGATAAATAGTCTCCCAGTGTGCAGTAACTCTTGACCTGGAGAAGACCTACCTTATCCTTGGAAGTTTGAGCTTAAAATTCTAGAGCAGTTTAAATCTAGGCCTAAAATGTTATAGCACAGAGAAAAGAGGACACACAAATGTGAGGCAACACATCCTCCTGATAGAATGCCTCAGAATGTCCCTGATTTCCTTTATTCTCCTTCCCAAGTGAGTCCCTAGGTAGAGGAAATGGGAGATGCATGTAGTAAGGACCAGCCCTGAGCTGGGACTTCATTCTCTGGCTGACCCATGGAACACTGTCCCTTCATCTTATGACCCAGTTCTGTGAGTCAGGGTCTAACAGAGGAACAAAAGACCATCTGGCCAGGAAAGGAATGTATCATTTCTGTCAATGGTCTGTATAATTTCACCAACAGCTCCTTTGTGTTTTACCAGAGGGCTTGGAGTTGGGCTGGTCCAAAGAGGAGGAGGATAGGTTCCCAGATGGGTTTATTTCTGGGTCATCTATCATGGTCACAACGCCTGTCCAGGGCTGGGTTTGCTGAAAGATTAAAACACTGGGAGATGAAAAACACTGGAACTGGCAAATGAAGGTGAAAACCAGTAAAGTCCTCTAGGAAGGACTGGCCTAATACTGAGAAAGTATGTCTACCTCCTTTGGTAGAGGGCCTCTCTCTCTACCTCAGACCTCTCCTACCCTATGATCCATGACTGAACAACCTGTAACATCCATCCACTAGAAGAGACTAAGGCAAATGCATATGAAGTTAGATCAGGCTGTGAATAATTAGTGACACTGAATGTTTTCCTTTGGAAAAGAGTGACAGGAAGAGGCTGGGAGGTATCAAGACCTGAAGGAGGAATGAGAGAAGGGAACACCTTCAAGGAAGGAAAAAGATGCATGAAGAGAAGGGTAAAAAGACCAAAAATAGGCTTCACTGGGACATCTTGCTCTGAAATTTTCAAATATTGTATTGTTATACTGTCTGCATCCCAGAAACTAAGCTGCTTCCAAACAGTTCCTCTACATAGGTGCACCCCTAGCCACTGAGTTCCAGGAGTCCTGGCTCCAAACCCAATGGCAAAGTATGAGAGACAGGACTGGCTTAGAGTTGTATACTAAGTTTTTGTATGTGTGTGTGTAGATAAATAGTCTCCCAGTGTGCAGTAACTCTTGACCTGGAGAAGACCTACCTTATCCTTGGAAGTTTGAGCTTAAAATTCTAGAGCAGTTTAAATCTAGGCCTAAAATGTTATAGCACAGAGAAAAGAGGACACACAAATGTGAGGCAACACATCCTCCTGATAGAATGCCTCAGAATGTCCCTGATTTCCTTTATTCTCCTTCCCAAGTGAGTCCCTAGGTAGAGGAAATGGGAGATGCATGTAGTAAGGACCAGCCCTGAGCTGGGACTTCATTCTCTGGCTGACCCATGGAACACTGTCCCTTCATCTTATGACCCAGTTCTGTGAGTCAGGGTCTAACAGAGGAACAAAAGACCATCTGGCCAGGAAAGGAATGTATCATTTCTGTCAATGGTCTGTATAATTTCACCAACAGCTCCTTTGTGTTTTACCAGAGGGCTTGGAGTTGGGCTGGTCCAAAGAGGAGGAGGATAGGTTCCCAGATGCGTTCATCTTCTGGGGCCTCATCTCATCCCATGGGTCACAACTGCCATGACATCCAGGGTCTGGTGTCCCACTCTGCTGGGTGGTGCCACCCAAAGGATTGAAGGGCTGAGCAGATGTGGCTTCTGAACGGCTGCTGGGCAATGAGGCTGAATCAGCAGGAGTAGCTGGGCTGACATCTGTCCAGAAAGGAATAGGAGTGAGGAAGAAACAGGGACATCAGGAATGAAGGGTTTTAAAAATAATTATACCCAAAAAAAGGCGAAAAAGAAGAAAAGAAAAATAGAAAAAAATGAAAAAAAAATTATACGGGCTTGAATAGTATCCTCCAAAGATTCATGTCTACCTAGAACCTAAGACCATGATCTTGTTTGAAACTAGGGTCTTTACACATATAATCAGTTAAGAGGAGATGATACTGGATTAGGGTGGACCTTAAACCCAACATGACTGATGTCCTTGTAAGAAGAGGAGAGGAGACAGAGATAAGGAGACACACAGGGAAGAAGACCAGGTGACAAAGTGAGCAGAGACTGGACTGAGGCATCTTCAAGGCAAAGGATGCTCCCCACAACCATCAAGTCAGGAAGAGGCAAAAAGAAGGGAATGTGACACCTTGATTTCAGACTCCTGGCCTCCAGAACTGTGAGAGAACAAATTTTGCTGTTTCAAAACATTCAGTTGGTGATACTTTCTTTCAGAAGCCTTAGAAAACTGATACAGCAATCCATGGAATGAAGACTAAGGTGAATACCAGCGATCAGCGTATTGCTTAATGAGCTAAAAACTCATTTCCCAAGGAATATCAACTTCACCCCAAGGTTACTTACACTCCTGGCCTACGATATCAAGAAGTAGTTATTAGATGTAATGTGTGGGAGTCACAGTACACATACAAGAAAGGTATAGGGGCCCCTCTTCTAACTCCCTCCAAGATCCCCATGGGATGATCCCAGGAAAGGAATGTATCATTTCTGTCAATGGTCTGTATAATTTCACCAACAGCTCCTTTGTGTTTTACCAGAGGGCTTGGAGTTGGGCTGGTCCAAAGAGGAGGAGGATAGGTTCCCAGATGCGTTCATCTTCTGGGGCCTCATCTCATCCCATGGGTCACAACTGCCATGACATCCAGGGTCTGGTGTCCCACTCTGCTGGGTGGTGCCACCCAAAGGATTGAAGGGCTGAGCAGATGTGGCTTCTGAACGGCTGCTGGGCAATGAGGCTGAATCAGCAGGAGTAGCTGGGCTGACATCTGTCCAGAAAGGAATAGGAGTGAGGAAGAAACAGGGACATCAGGAATGAAGGGTTTTAAAAATAATTATACCCAAAAAAAGGCGAAAAAGAAGAAAAGAAAAATAGAAAAAAATGAAAAAAAAATTATACGGGCTTGAATAGTATCCTCCAAAGATTCATGTCTACCTAGAACCTAAGACCATGATCTTGTTTGAAACTAGGGTCTTTACACATATAATCAGTTAAGAGGAGATGATACTGGATTAGGGTGGACCTTAAACCCAACATGACTGATGTCCTTGTAAGAAGAGGAGAGGAGACAGAGATAAGGAGACACACAGGGAAGAAGACCAGGTGACAAAGTGAGCAGAGACTGGACTGAGGCATCTTCAAGGCAAAGGATGCTCCCCACAACCATCAAGTCAGGAAGAGGCAAAAAGAAGGGAATGTGACACCTTGATTTCAGACTCCTGGCCTCCAGAACTGTGAGAGAACAAATTTTGCTGTTTCAAAACATTCAGTTGGTGATACTTTCTTTCAGAAGCCTTAGAAAACTGATACAGCAATCCATGGAATGAAGACTAAGGTGAATACCAGCGATCAGCGTATTGCTTAATGAGCTAAAAACTCATTTCCCAAGGAATATCAACTTCACCCCAAGGTTACTTACACTCCTGGCCTACGATATCAAGAAGTAGTTATTAGATGTAATGTGTGGGAGTCACAGTACACATACAAGAAAGGTATAGGGGCCCCTCTTCTAACTCCCTCCAAGATCCCCATGGGATGATCCCAGGGAGGTACTTCAGAAATGTCTCCTCCAATAGCAGGAATCACTGCCAATATTTTAAGGCGTGACAGTAAGGACTCTTCTACTGATCTGTGAACAGATGATCTACCCACCCAAGAGTCTATGCCCTTGCCAGCAACACAGCAGCTAATTCTTCCTGAGCTTTCTCCATACTGGGATTTTTGGTAGAAGATAAGGAAGGGAAAACAGTCTCCATTTCTGGCTGATGAGCTGAAAACCTAGATAGAGGCTTACTCCTGGAGGCTTTTACTCCCCCTGCCCTAGCTGACTCTGGATGCCTTCTGAGGCTGAGGGGGTGTCTGGGGAAGGCAAGACATGGTTTGCAATCTACTCAGAATGGCTCATGAGAATGTAAAGAGAATTCTTAAATATAGCTCAGATGGTCTGGTTCCTATCCAAAGAATGACTTGGGATATAATATTTTTGCATAGAGGATTATAGAACCAAAAAATATATGGTATCTTACAGCTCAATGATGCTATGGGAATATTATCATGTCCTTTGCTGGGTCCCTTTAGACAATAATAATAAAAAAAAACTGGCTAGGTGAGAGGGCCACAATTCAGAGAAAAGTTTAAGAGTCTGCCCCTTTCAATGATTATTATCAAGGGCTACAGAGCAGTCAGGTTTTTTCTCTGAGCATGTCGCAGTGAGGTTCTTATTTTTCTCAACCAAGCCAAATTCCTTCAGAGAATTGCTTACTTAAATCAATATCCAGTAGGTCTCTCTCCTTCCTGATTTACATAATGTCAGATATAACTAACATTACTGTGAAATAAAGAGTAAGGTAGACTATGTTAAGCCTTTAGTTCAAAGCCTAACTTAGAGCAGGAACATATTTTGCTGTTTCAAAACATTCAGTTGGTGATACTTTCTTTCAGAAGCCTTAGAAAACTGATACAGCAATCCATGGAATGAAGACTAAGGTGAATACCAGCGATCAGCGTATTGCTTAATGAGCTAAAAACTCATTTCCCAAGGAATATCAACTTCACCCCAAGGTTACTTACACTCCTGGCCTACGATATCAAGAAGTAGTTATTAGATGTAATGTGTGGGAGTCACAGTACACATACAAGAAAGGTATAGGGGCCCCTCTTCTAACTCCCTCCAAGATCCCCATGGGATGATCCCAGGGAGGTACTTCAGAAATGTCTCCTCCAATAGCAGGAATCACTGCCAATATTTTAAGGCGTGACAGTAAGGACTCTTCTACTGATCTGTGAACAGATGATCTACCCACCCAAGAGTCTATGCCCTTGCCAGCAACACAGCAGCTAATTCTTCCTGAGCTTTCTCCATACTGGGATTTTTGGTAGAAGATAAGGAAGGGAAAACAGTCTCCATTTCTGGCTGATGAGCTGAAAACCTAGATAGAGGCTTACTCCTGGAGGCTTTTACTCCCCCTGCCCTAGCTGACTCTGGATGCCTTCTGAGGCTGAGGGGGTGTCTGGGGAAGGCAAGACATGGTTTGCAATCTACTCAGAATGGCTCATGAGAATGTAAAGAGAATTCTTAAATATAGCTCAGATGGTCTGGTTCCTATCCAAAGAATGACTTGGGATATAATATTTTTGCATAGAGGATTATAGAACCAAAAAATATATGGTATCTTACAGCTCAATGATGCTATGGGAATATTATCATGTCCTTTGCTGGGTCCCTTTAGACAATAATAATAATAAAAAAAAAACTGGCTAGGTGAGAGGGCCACAATTCAGAGAAAAGTTTAAGAGTCTGCCCCTTTCAATGATTATTATCAAGGGCTACAGAGCAGTCAGGTTTTTTCTCTGAGCATGTCGCAGTGAGGTTCTTATTTTTCTCAACCAAGCCAAATTCCTTCAGAGAATTGCTTACTTAAATCAATATCCAGTAGGTCTCTCTCCTTCCCTGATTTACATAATGTCAGATATAACTAACATTACTGTGAAATAAAGAGTAAGGTAGACTATGTTAAGCCTTTAGTTCAAAGCCTAACTTAGAGCAGGAACTCAATCAAAGTGTGATTTCCAACCCTTTTCCTTTACTCCCTCCCCAAAATCAGCTTACTCTCTTAGCCAAAGGCATATAAGGTTAAAAGTCTGTAACTGTAATCAGCATTTTCTTGTCCCATTCTCCCCTGGACACACAACACAGGAAGCATGTCCTACATCACACAAAGAAGGTAGAAGAGAAGAGCCTCCTGGAAGGGGAATTCAGCCTCACAGTGAAGCTGCCACACACCATTTATTAACTACTTTAGAACCTTTGATCCCTAAAGAAGGGCTAATGATAAATCATTCCCCCTCTGAGATAATAATGACTTCAGCTGGGAAAAAGAAGGGCTTCAGTCTCACTCAGAAAAAACAGACATAACAGAAAACAAGACTGAGAGTGCCACCGCAGTGGCCACAACAAGTAGTGGCAGTAACAGCAGGTAAGGAGAAGGTATGTTTGTCCTTCTCCTGTTGTCTCTCAGGAAGTGTTGAGGTGGAACCAAGTGCCTCTGGGCAACTGAGTTCAAGGATGCATACCAAACTTTCATCAGCCCCTTGGACAATGTCACATATATAATAAGGGCAGCCCATTCATTTATAATGGGCTTCCCTGATGACTTAGCAGTAAACAATCCACCTGCAATACAAGAGACCCAGGGTTGGGCTACCCTGGTGGTCCAGTGGGTAAGGACACCCCCTTGCAATGCAAGGGGCGCTGGTTCGATCCCTGGCCTGGGAAGATCCCATGTGCTGTGGAGTGGCTGGACCAATGTGTCCAATTTGTGTCCAATTACTGAGCCGGAGCTCAGGAGAACATGCGCCCACAACTGGTGCTCTGTGACAACAGAGGCCACTGTGATGGGAGGCCCACATGGGCCAAAGAACAAAGTTGGATGAAAAATAGGTAAATGAAAGACCAATAGAAGTGGTCCACCCACCCTCTCCTGCCCAACCCACCCCCTCACCACCAAAAAAATTAAAAAGAAATAGCGACCCACTGCAGAAGGCTGGCGGGCTACAGCCCACAGAGTCGCAAGAGTAAGATATGATTTAGCATGGTTCATGGATGAAAGTGTGTGCGTATAGCATCTTGGCTCCTTTGCAGAGGTTAGACCATTATGCTGGGCATAGGGGCAGAAAGAATGGAATTGGGAAAACACTGGTTCCAGAAGCCTAGAGAAAGAGGTGTGCACAGGGGTGATTCCCCCCGCCCACACTCAACCTGGTCCCTGACTGCTCAGGCCACCGTGTAGTGAACAGTCTAAGCTTTAGAGTCAGTCAGGCTCACAGTCAACATTACCCCGAGCTGGGCTATCTTCAGTAAGTTCCCTGACTTCACTGAGCCTCAGTGTCTTTAGCTATGCGGTCAAATCTGGACATCACCACTAATTTAAGAGGATTATTGTCCTGATTAAATGAAACAGCATATGTGTAGTGATCAATAATAGCATAATAGATGCTCAACAAATGTAAATTTGTCTTCCCTTGGCTTCTATACTCTTGAGGAAACATGCTGCTTTATTTCCATGTAAAATGAGAAACAGGAATAGTACCAGGTCAAAATCCATTGCTCCCTTCAAGGATCACTGCCTAGTCACTAGAACCTGGTATGGACTAACTGATTGGTTCAGGATTGAGAAAGGAGTATGACAAGAGTGTTTATTAACACCCTGTTTATTTAACTTCTATGCAGAGCACATCATAAGAAATTCCAGGCTAGATGAGTTACAAACTGGAATCGAGATTGCTGGAAGAAATATCAACAACCTCAGATATTCAGATGATACCATTATAATGGCAGAAAGTAAAGAGAAACTAAAGAGCCTCTTGATGGGGGTGAAGGAGGAGGATTAAAGAAGCTGGCTTAAATTCAATATTAAAAAACTAAGATCATGGCATCTAGTCTCATCACTTCATGGCATTTAGAAGAGGAAAAGGTGGAAACGGTACAGATTTCTTCTTGGGCTCTAAAATCACTGTGGATGGTGACTGCAGCCATGAAATTAGAAGATGATTGCTTCCTGGCAGGAAAGTTATGACAAACCTAAACAGTGTGTTAAAAAACTAAGACATCACTTTGCTGACAGGTCTATATAGTCAAGGCAATGGTCTTTCCAGTAATCATGTATGGATGCGAGAGCTGGACCATAAAGAAAGTAGAGAGTCAAAGAATTCATGCTTTCAAACTGTGGTGTTTGAAAAGATTCCTGAGGATCCCTTGGACAGCAAGGAAATCAAACCAGTCAATCTTAAGGGAAATCAACTCTGAATAATCTTTGGAAGGGCTGAAGCTGAAGTCGAAGCTGAAGCTTCAATAGTTTGGCCACCTGATGTGAACAGCTGGCTCACTGGAAAAGACCCTGATGCTGGAAAGATTGAGGGCAAGAGGAGAAGGGGATGACAAAATGAGATGGTTGGATGGCATCACTGATTCATGGATGTGAACTTGGGCAAACTCCAGCAGATGATGAGGGACAGGGAAACCTGGTGTGCTGCAGTCCACGGGGTCATGAAGAGTTGAGCACAACCTGGCGACTGAACAACAAGAAAATCCATTACCACTTATTCATGCCTAAAATATTTAGAAAAAAATGAAAACAAACAAATACAGCCAGGGACTAAGGATGGTTTCCTAGTCCCTGGTTGTTCACACCAGAATGTGACTGATACAGCTACCTAAAAATTCAAATGCTTTTTCAGGAGAGAAAGGAGTATGACAAGAGTGTTTATTAACACCCTGTTTATTTAACTTCTATGCAGAGCACATCATAAGAAATTCCAGGCTAGATGAGTTACAAACTGGAATCGAGATTGCTGGAAGAAATATCAACAACCTCAGATATTCAGATGATACCATTATAATGGCAGAAAGTAAAGAGAAACTAAAGAGCCTCTTGATGGGGGTGAAGGAGGAGGATTAAAGAAGCTGGCTTAAATTCAATATTAAAAAACTAAGATCATGGCATCTAGTCTCATCACTTCATGGCATTTAGAAGAGGAAAAGGTGGAAACGGTACAGATTTCTTCTTGGGCTCTAAAATCACTGTGGATGGTGACTGCAGCCATGAAATTAGAAGATGATTGCTTCCTGGCAGGAAAGTTATGACAAACCTAAACAGTGTGTTAAAAAACTAAGACATCACTTTGCTGACAGGTCTATATAGTCAAGGCAATGGTCTTTCCAGTAATCATGTATGGATGCGAGAGCTGGACCATAAAGAAAGTAGAGAGTCAAAGAATTCATGCTTTCAAACTGTGGTGTTTGAAAAGATTCCTGAGGATCCCTTGGACAGCAAGGAAATCAAACCAGTCAATCTTAAGGGAAATCAACTCTGAATAATCTTTGGAAGGGCTGAAGCTGAAGTCGAAGCTGAAGCTTCAATAGTTTGGCCACCTGATGTGAACAGCTGGCTCACTGGAAAAGACCCTGATGCTGGAAAGATTGAGGGCAAGAGGAGAAGGGGATGACAAAATGAGATGGTTGGATGGCATCACTGATTCATGGATGTGAACTTGGGCAAACTCCAGCAGATGATGAGGGACAGGGAAACCTGGTGTGCTGCAGTCCACGGGGTCATGAAGAGTTGAGCACAACCTGGCGACTGAACAACAAGAAAATCCATTACCACTTATTCATGCCTAAAATATTTAGAAAAAAATGAAAACAAACAAATACAGCCAGGGACTAAGGATGGTTTCCTAGTCCCTGGTTGTTCACACCAGAATGTGACTGATACAGCTACCTAAAAATTCAAATGCTTTTTTCAGGAGAGAAAATAAAGGGAATGTTGAACAGGAGAAAAAGGAAGGTTTGATTTTTAAACTTGCTCTCTTCCTCCTATCCCTACCAAGGCTACCCAAGGGCCCTCCTGGGGAATTCTGGGAAGCACAGCATGTTGGTGATGGATTCAGTCAGTCCCAGTTGCTGATGGTTTAGAGGATATTATAGCTGAATTATTAGAATGATGGATGGGATCTGTAAATCCACAGATGATAAAGAATATTTAGTGATAAATATAAAATAGAAAAAACATATAAATATAAAAAAAACACAAAAAATAGTAAAAAAAAAATGGGGGTGCTTTCCTGGTAGCTCAGGTGCTAAATAATCTGCCTGTAATGCAAGGGACTAGGTTCCATCCCTGGGTTAAGAAGATCCCCTGGAGAAGGGAATGGTTACCCATTCCAGTATTCTTGCCTGGGGAAATCCAAGGACTGAGGAACCTAGAGGGCTACAGTTCATGGGATCCCAAAGAGTTGGATGCAACAGAAAGACTAACAGAAACAAAAAAAAACTGGTTGTTTACCCAAAGGAGGTCAGGATCAGAAATACATGTCCATGGTCTAAAAGATGACTTGAGTGTGTTGCAGGGATGAGGGAGTATTTGTCCCCTCCCCTTCCCAACTTGTGACACCTCCCCTAAGTCTAGCACCATGCGTGTGTCTGAGTGGGGTCTGGTGGTTGATGATATATCGGACTAGAAATGGAGAAAACTATCTGACATCCTTGGAGCCTATGCTTGGCTCTGAGACCCTGAGGGCTGGAAAGATTGAGGGCAAGAGGAGAAGGGGATGACAAAATGAGATGGTTGGATGGCATCACTGATTCATGGATGTGAACTTGGGCAAACTCCAGCAGATGATGAGGGACAGGGAAACCTGGTGTGCTGCAGTCCACGGGGTCATGAAGAGTTGAGCACAACCTGGCGACTGAACAACAAGAAAATCCATTACCACTTATTCATGCCTAAAATATTTAGAAAAAAATGAAAACAAACAAATACAGCCAGGGACTAAGGATGGTTTCCTAGTCCCTGGTTGTTCACACCAGAATGTGACTGATACAGCTACCTAAAAATTCAAATGCTTTTTTCAGGAGAGAAAATAAAGGGAATGTTGAACAGGAGAAAAAGGAAGGTTTGATTTTTAAACTTGCTCTCTTCCTCCTATCCCTACCAAGGCTACCCAAGGGCCCTCCTGGGGAATTCTGGGAAGCACAGCATGTTGGTGATGGATTCAGTCAGTCCCAGTTGCTGATGGTTTAGAGGATATTATAGCTGAATTATTAGAATGATGGATGGGATCTGTAAATCCACAGATGATAAAGAATATTTAGTGATAAATATAAAATAGAAAAAACATATAAATATAAAAAAAACACAAAAAATAGTAAAAAAAAATGGGGGTGCTTTCCTGGTAGCTCAGGTGCTAAATAATCTGCCTGTAATGCAAGGGACTAGGTTCCATCCCTGGGTTAAGAAGATCCCCTGGAGAAGGGAATGGTTACCCATTCCAGTATTCTTGCCTGGGGAAATCCAAGGACTGAGGAACCTAGAGGGCTACAGTTCATGGGATCCCAAAGAGTTGGATGCAACAGAAAGACTAACAGAAACAAAAAAAAACTGGTTGTTTACCCAAAGGAGGTCAGGATCAGAAATACATGTCCATGGTCTAAAAGATGACTTGAGTGTGTTGCAGGGATGAGGGAGTATTTGTCCCCTCCCCTTCCCAACTTGTGACACCTCCCCTAAGTCTAGCACCATGCGTGTGTCTGAGTGGGGGTCTGGTGGTTGATGATATATCGGACTAGAAATGGAGAAAAACTATCTGACATCCTTGGAGCCTATGCTTGGCTCTGAGCCCCAATCATGTGCTTCACCAGGGACATCACAGTGAATCTGCAGGGTCTGGTTGCCAAGATGCCTCCTCTTGGTCTAGGCAGATGTGCAAGCACCCAGAAAACTGGAGACATTCTGGGTACTTACTGGCCACACCCACTGTAGGGTGCACTTCCTGTTCATTGAGCAGTGGGGAGGTGCTGCTAGGGGAGTGATGGGGAGCAGACTGGGCAAGGCTGCTGGAGCAGGTCTGAGGCTGAGTCCGTGGCCAGGCATCCTGCTTGGTCTGCAGGACTTCTGTCTTCTTATCCTTCTTCTGCATCTCCCTTAAGATACTAGGGAGTAAGAAAGACAGAGGAAAAGCGAAAGTCGTCCAAACACAACTGCATTGATCTGGGGAGTCAAAGAGACTGCTCCTTTAGAGAGGAAGCCAAACAATCCATTTCCATTTGGGGGGTAGAGAGATGGGAAGCAGGGAGAACAACAGTGTCCAGTGCCTTGGCCACAAACACCCTGTGAAAGAGAGAAGACCCATCACGCTCTTCAATATAGAGTTCCTTGACAAGACACCCAGAGGCCCATAAGAATTCAAAATACTCTGTAACATGATCCACTGAATAGTATTTGTGATGGCCCATTTAAAACTGCTTCCTGAGGCAATGCCGCCTTCTAGGTGTCTTGCAACTTCCAGATCTCCTTCCCTAAATTCAGTCATACACAGTATACATCTGTGTCATATTTCTAGTATAAATCTTTTTTCTTTTGAAGAAATTTGTAGCCATTTAGTATCTGCCAGCACTCACTGGGTCACTGTTAAAGATACAAGATAGAAACTCACTCCAGGTTTTAAAGATCTATGGGAGATCAGAGGTGATCCCTGGGAGTACAGGAGACTCCTAGGACTGGAGATTTAGACTAAATTACTACAGCACTAAGTTAGTCAATTAATATGAGACTTGGAACCTAAAGAGTATATAAATTAAAAAGATAGGAAATGAGACCACCTATGGATACAGAGTGGTTTGAGGGTATGATCAGCTGTTTGTTTTTTATGGGGTGTGAGAGCTCCTCTTCCTTTAATCTTCTGGCCCTTGCTCTGGATCCTTTAACAGATTTTCTCTTTTGTAGTCCCTGAACATCTGGAGTTACCTGAGGTTCCGCAGCATCTGTTCTCTTGGATTCTTCTTACTTATATAGTCATCTTAAAACCAAATTCAGAAAAGGACCAGTCATAATTTAAACAGCTCTCATTTACCAAATACAGACACATACTGGGTTCTCTCTCTGGTATCAGACATACATAGCTGCTTGATACTCAAGTACAGGCTACTCTGAATTTTCTCAGGAGACATAGGGTTGCAAGTTTAGAGAACGTCTCTGGCAAACTTTCCTGAACCCACCATGAAGATCATCATCTCTACTTGTTCTGCCCTGAGTTGGAGTAAAAAGTTGAAAATGTCTCTTTTCCCACAGATCATGGGATACTTGTTCAGCTGGCCTCTGGGGAGTCAAAGAGACTGCTCCTTTAGAGAGGAAGCCAAACAATCCATTTCCATTTGGGGGTAGAGATGGGAAGCAGGAGAACAACAGTGTCCAGTGCCTTGGCCACAAACACCCTGTGAAAGAGAGAAGACCCATCACGCTCTTCAATATAGAGTTCCTTGACAAGACACCCAGAGGCCCATAAGAATTCAAAATACTCTGTAACATGATCCACTGAATAGTATTTGTGATGGCCCATTTAAAACTGCTTCCTGAGGCAATGCCGCCTTCTAGGTGTCTTGCAACTTCCAGATCTCCTTCCCTAAATTCAGTCATACACAGTATACATCTGTGTCATATTTCTAGTATAAATCTTTTTTCTTTTGAAGAAATTTGTAGCCATTTAGTATCTGCCAGCACTCACTGGGTCACTGTTAAAGATACAAGATAGAAACTCACTCCAGGTTTTAAAGATCTATGGGAGATCAGAGGTGATCCCTGGGAGTACAGGAGACTCCTAGGACTGGAGATTTAGACTAAATTACTACAGCACTAAGTTAGTCAATTAATATGAGACTTGGAACCTAAAGAGTATATAAATTAAAAAGATAGGAAATGAGACCACCTATGGATACAGAGTGGTTTGAGGGTATGATCAGCTGTTTGTTTTTTATGGGGTGTGAGAGCTCCTCTTCCTTTAATCTTCTGGCCCTTGCTCTGGATCCTTTAACAGATTTTCTCTTTTGTAGTCCCTGAACATCTGGAGTTACCTGAGGTTCCGCAGCATCTGTTCTCTTGGATTCTTCTTACTTATATAGTCATCTTAAAACCAAATTCAGAAAAGGACCAGTCATAATTTAAACAGCTCTCATTTACCAAATACAGACACATACTGGGTTCTCTCTCTGGTATCAGACATACATAGCTGCTTGATACTCAAGTACAGGCTACTCTGAATTTTCTCAGGAGACATAGGGTTGCAAGTTTAGAGAACGTCTCTGGCAAACTTTCCTGAACCCACCATGAAGATCATCATCTCTACTTGTTCTGCCCTGAGTTGGAGTAAAAAGTTGAAAATGTCTCTTTTCCCACAGATCATGGGATACTTGTTCAGCTGGCCTCTGGACCACTCCAGTCAGAGCTTCCAAGTCCTGCCATGGGGTGTAATCCCAGTCCTGTGTCTGTGTGTCCCATCAGTTTTCATGGAGAACCTACTCCCGTCTCCATAGAGGTGACGGCCATCCCTGTCCCACATCTGCACTTGCCATCAGAAGCCTGTATAGTGGCATCAAGTCAGCTCTTACTATGTGTTCTCAAGTCTCTGAGCAATATTCCACATAAAGCCTCCAAATATTCCCACAAAAGGTACTAATACATATAGTGCCTAAGCCATTCCCAAAACAGCATGATTCTTTAATCATTCTTTTGAAGTACACTGGTTAATATTTTTTTATTTGATCCTAAGAACAATCATCCTGGAGAAGGGAATGGCATTCCACTTCAGTATTCTTACATGGAGAATTCCACAGACAGAGGAATCTGGTGGGCTACAGTCCATGAGGTTTGAAAGCAAAATCACTTTTTTGGCTTCCCAAACATCTCAGATAGGAAATGACCTGCCTGCAAGGCAGGAGACCCAGGTTCAACCTCGGGTCAGGAAGCTCCTCTGGAGAAGACAATGGCTACCCACTCCAGTATTCTTGCCGGGATAATCTCATGGACAGAGAAGCCTGGTAGGTTATAGTCCATGGGATTGCAAAGAGTTGGACATGACTGAGTAACTAAGCACAATAACAATCATGTAACAGTTAAGGGCTCGGGCTTCCCCTGGTGGTCCAGTGGGTAAGGATAGCACCTTGCAGTGCAAGGGGCGCCGGTTCGAGCCCTGGCCTGGGAAGATCCCACGTGCTGCGGAGTGGCTGGACTGATGTGTCCAATTACCGAGCCGGAGCTCTGGAGCGCATGCGGCCGGAGCCGGTGCTCTGTGACAACAGAGGCCACTGCAATGGGAGGCCCACAGGAGCCAAAGAACAAAGACGGATGAAAACAGAGAAATGAAAGACCAATAGAAGTGGCTGGCCCATCCCCCTCCCTCCCCACCCTGCCCACCAAAAAAAGATAAATAAATAAATAAATGTTTAAAAAAAAAAAAACAGTTAAGGGCTCATATTATTTGACCCAATTTGTTTAGGTGAGGAAACATATATCAAAAGAAATATGAATATGTCCAGAACTAGTAATGAACACATACAGGATAGAACAAGACTCTTTAGATTCCTAGTTTAGGGCTCTTTTCACAGGAACCAGCTGCCCCTATTCCACTTCTCTTTCTACCAGTAAGTTTCAGATAAATGTGTCAACCCAAGTGATTCCTCTGGCTGTAGCAGTCATACTCCACGAGACATGGAGGAGCTGGTAATCATGATGGCATCCACCATTTTTTTGATCTCAGCCTGCAAATATTCCCACAAAAGGTACTAATACATATAGTGCCTAAGCCATTCCCAAAACAGCATGATTCTTTAATCATTCTTTTGAAGTACACTGGTTAATATTTTTTTATTTGATCCTAAGAACAATCATCCTGGAGAAGGGAATGGCATTCCACTTCAGTATTCTTACATGGAGAATTCCACAGACAGAGGAATCTGGTGGGCTACAGTCCATGAGGTTTGAAAGCAAAATCACTTTTTTGGCTTCCCAAACATCTCAGATAGGAAATGACCTGCCTGCAAGGCAGGAGACCCAGGTTCAACCTCGGGGTCAGGAAGCTCCTCTGGAGAAGACAATGGCTACCCACTCCAGTATTCTTGCCGGGATAATCTCATGGACAGAGAAGCCTGGTAGGTTATAGTCCATGGGATTGCAAAGAGTTGGACATGACTGAGTAACTAAGCACAATAACAATCATGTAACAGTTAAGGGCTCGGGCTTCCCCTGGTGGTCCAGTGGGTAAGGATAGCACCTTGCAGTGCAAGGGGCGCCGGTTCGAGCCCTGGCCTGGGAAGATCCCACGTGCTGCGGAGTGGCTGGACTGATGTGTCCAATTACCGAGCCGGAGCTCTGGAGCGCATGCGGCCGGAGCCGGTGCTCTGTGACAACAGAGGCCACTGCAATGGGAGGCCCACAGGAGCCAAAGAACAAAGACGGATGAAAACAGAGAAATGAAAGACCAATAGAAGTGGCTGGCCCATCCCCCTCCCTCCCCACCCTGCCCACCAAAAAAAGATAAATAAATAAATAAATGTTTAAAAAAAAAAAAACAGTTAAGGGCTCATATTATTTGACCCAATTTGTTTAGGTGAGGAAACATATATCAAAAGAAATATGAATATGTCCAGAACTAGTAATGAACACATACAGGATAGAACAAGACTCTTTAGATTCCTAGTTTAGGGCTCTTTTCACAGGAACCAGCTGCCCCTATTCCACTTCTCTTTCTACCAGTAAGTTTCAGATAAATGTGTCAACCCAAGTGATTCCTCTGGCTGTAGCAGTCATACTCCACGAGACATGGAGGAGCTGGTAATCATGATGGCATCACCAATCCCATGTGTCTCCCTGCTGCACCTCATCAGCCAGCGCTGACTATGCCATGGACCCAGGATGGTGATTACAAAGCAGGACACTAGACTGGAAAGTCACTTCTGGATAAGTGCAGGGCTATGCGAGTGCAGGTCCTGTGCAGACTGAAGTCCCTCCTGAGTTCTGGGGTCGGCTTACCTGCATTGAACTTGCTGGCAAGGCTCTCTGCCAGCCAGCTGCCCTTGGCCAGCTGCTCACGGAAATGCTGCTCCATGTGGTGGTCAGTCTTAGTATTGCTCAGGAGCTCCTCAAAAGTCTTCACTGTGTTCTGAACATGTTGGATGAGAAGGGAAGAGACAGCTTTTCCAATCCTTATCTTTTCCCGCAGGTGGGTCAACTCTCGAGCCTGATCCTGGATCAAGGAATATTTCCTAGAGTGGGAAAAGGTAAGCGTGAAAAGGGGTGACTGATAGACTATGGCACTTCAACCAGAGGTGCTTTGAGAATTTCACCAAGAGTCCCTATGCTGAACTCTAGATTCTGTTTAGTAACTGGAATGTGGTAAAGGGAATGAAGGAAGAAAAATAAAAGAGTTTCTCTGTATAAAAGAGTCCTTCAAAGATTATCTTTCCCCCTGCCCCAGACTTCTAAACATTGTTGGTTTTTTTTTTTTTTCTAATTCTACTTTATTTATCAATTATTTATTTATTTGGAGTATAATCACTTTACAATCTGCTGTACAACAAAGTTAACCGGCTATATGTATCATATATCCTCTCCCTCTTGACCCTCCCTCCCACCCCTGTAGGTCATCACAGAGCACTGAGCTGAGCCACCTGTGCTCTACAGCAGCTTCCCACTAGCATCTGTTTTATACCTGGTAGTGTATATGTCAGTGCTACTCTTTCAATTCGTCCCATCTTCTCCTTCCTGCTCTGTGTCTACCTGTCTGTTTTCTACATCTGCATCTTTATTCCTGCCATACAAGTAGGTTCGTCTGTACCATTTTTCTAGATCCCATGTGTGTGTGTGTGTGCACATGCGCGTGTGTGTTTTCTGATTTACTTCACTCTGTATGAGAAACTCTAGGTCCATCCATATCACTACAAATGACCTAATTTCATTCCTTTTTATGTCCGAGTAATATTATATCATATATCTATATATCTCGCTCTATATATATACCACGTCTTCTTCATCCATTCAAGTGTTGATGGACCCTTAGGTTGTTTCCATGTCCTGGCTTTTGTAAACACTGCTGCAATGAACATTGCGGTACATGTGTCTTTTTGAATCATGGTTTTCTCAGGGTATATGCCCAGTAGTGGGACTGCTGGGTCATATGGTAGTTTTATTTTTAGTTTTTTAAGAAATCGCCATACTGTTCACCATAGTGGCTATATCAATTTACATTCCTACCCATAATACAAGAGGGTTTTCTTTTTTTAATAATTATTTTAATTTTGCTTTTTGCTTTTTTTTTTTAAAAAAAAAACCTCTTATTTTACTTTTTACTTTTACAGAGTTTTGTTGTTTACAGATATGTATAATCCCATACTGGTCATATGTATATCCCTGGCCTCCTCCCAAGAGGGTTTTCTCTTCTCCACACCCTCTCCAGCATTTATTGTTTGTATATTTTTTCATGATGGCCACTCTGACCAGTGTGAGGTGACACCTCATTATAGTATTGATTTTAATTTTTCTAATAATGAGCAACACTGAGCATCTTTTCATGTGTTTGTTGGCCATCTATATGTCTTCTTTGGAGGAACGCCTATTTAGATCTTCTTCCCATTTTTGGATGACATCAGTGTCATCATGGAACTTCCAATTAAAACAACAGTAAGCTACCACAATGCACCTGTTAGAATGGTGACAATACAGAGTACTGACAACCCTAAATCCTTGGGGATGTGCAGTAAGAGATACTCTCACTCATTGCTGGTGGGAATGCAAAATGCTATAGCCACTCTTGAAGACAGTTTGACAGTTTCTTACTAAATTAAACATATTCCTACCATATGACCCAGAAACTACATGTTTCACTATTTACCCAAATTAGATGAAAACTTGTCCACATCAATGCATGTCTGTGGATGCTAAGTTGCTCCAGTCATGTCCAACTCTTTGTGATACTATGGAGTGTGGCTTGCAGTCTCCTCTGTCCATTGGATTTTCATGGTAAGAATACTGGAGTAGGTTGCCATGCCTTCCTGAAGCAGATATTCCCAACCCAGAGATCAAACCTGTGTTTCTTACATTTCCTGCACTGGTAGGTGGGTTCTTCACCATTAGTGCCACCTTGGAAGCCCTACACAATGTTTATAGCAGTTTTATTCATAACTGCCAAAACCTGGAAG
Organism: Tragulus kanchil; assembly: GCA_022376925.1. Lineage (NCBI taxonomy): Eukaryota > Metazoa > Chordata > Mammalia > Artiodactyla > Tragulidae > Tragulus > Tragulus kanchil. The sequence continues at coordinate 82,683,764 of JAIOJX010000032.1, read as the reverse complement.
CAACCAAGATATTTCTCAGTACATAAATAGATAAACTGTGGTGCATCCAGAAAATGGAATAACTTTCAGTTCTTAAAAGAAATGTGCAATTAAGCTATTTATTTTAGACATGGAGGAATTTTAAATACATATTGCTAAGTGAAAGAAGCCAGTTTGAAAAAACTAGATGGTATATTATTACAACTATATGACATTCTGGAAAAGGCAAAACTATGGTGACATTAAATAGACCAGTGGTTAGGGATTAGAAGGCAGAGGGTGAATAGGGGAAGCACAGACCATTTTTAGGGCAGGTAATATTCATTCTATATGATACTGTAATGGTGGATGCTTGTCATTATACTTATGTCAAAACCCATAGAATGTACAATACTGAGAATGAGCCCTAATGTAAACTATTGACTTTGATAATGATGTTCATTGATTGCAACATATATGAACAAATAATCACTCTGGCACAGGATGCTGATACTAGGGCAAGACGCTATACCGTGAGGGGACATGGATAGGCATATGGGGACTCATACTTTGCACTCAATTTTGTTTAAAGCTACTTAAAACTAATCTAAAAACAAAGCCTATTTTAAAAAAAAATTTTAAGGGCAAAGGGTACGACTTTTTTACTTGAAAGTCGAGACTATACTTTGGGGTACTGACAACCCTAAATCCTTGGGGATGTGCAGTAAGAGATACTCTCACTCATTGCTGGTGGGAATGCAAAATGCTATAGCCACTCTTGAAGACAGTTTGACAGTTTCTTACTAAATTAAACATATTCCTACCATATGACCCAGAAACTACATGTTTCACTATTTACCCAAATTAGATGAAAACTTGTCCACATCAATGCATGTCTGTGGATGCTAAGTTGCTCCAGTCATGTCCAACTCTTTGTGATACTATGGAGTGTGGCTTGCAGTCTCCTCTGTCCATTGGATTTTCATGGTAAGAATACTGGAGTAGGTTGCCATGCCTTCCTGAAGCAGATATTCCCAACCCAGAGATCAAACCTGTGTTTCTTACATTTCCTGCACTGGTAGGTGGGTTCTTCACCATTAGTGCCACCTTGGAAGCCCTACACAATGTTTATAGCAGTTTTATTCATAACTGCCAAAACCTGGAAGCAACCAAGATATTTCTCAGTACATAAATAGATAAACTGTGGTGCATCCAGAAAATGGAATAACTTTCAGTTCTTAAAAGAAATGTGCAATTAAGCTATTTATTTTAGACATGGAGGAATTTTAAATACATATTGCTAAGTGAAAGAAGCCAGTTTGAAAAAACTAGATGGTATATTATTACAACTATATGACATTCTGGAAAAGGCAAAACTATGGTGACATTAAATAGACCAGTGGTTAGGGATTAGAAGGCAGAGGGTGAATAGGGGAAGCACAGACCATTTTTAGGGCAGGTAATATTCATTCTATATGATACTGTAATGGTGGATGCTTGTCATTATACTTATGTCAAAACCCATAGAATGTACAATACTGAGAATGAGCCCTAATGTAAACTATTGACTTTGATAATGATGTTCATTGATTGCAACATATATGAACAAATAATCACTCTGGCACAGGATGCTGATACTAGGGCAAGACGCTATACCGTGAGGGGACATGGATAGGCATATGGGGACTCATACTTTGCACTCAATTTTGTTTAAAGCTACTTAAAACTAATCTAAAAACAAAGCCTATTTTTAAAAAAGAAGGATCATGAGAATATAAAACTGTTAAATGCATTTGACAAAGGGGGTGAACTGAGCCCAACATTCTGATATTATTTCTGCCAACGGCTAATATGAAACTGTGTTCGAGCAACTATATCTTTGGGTCTCGGTGTTCTCAGTTCTAAAATAACTCTCAAGTTGCTTTAGCTCTAACATTATTCTCTGGTTTACATATTAAATACACACATATTAACAGTGACCCAAAGGAGGATAAAGCAAAATCTGAACCACCTCCAAGGCTGCACCTCAACCACTAAGTTAGTGATGATTTAGAACTTCAGTAACTGATGCTCACAGATAATTGGATAATAGATTAATTCTATATTAATTTAATGTCTTTGAAAAGCTATAGGAAAATGGCCATTAAAGACAGACTGACAAATCTAGCCATCAGGCCATTATTTGGCAATTTTGTAAGCTTATTTTTGAAATTGAGCTGCTCACACTGTAGTGTATACAGAAGTAGAAATATAAGATTGTATTCATTGAAGTTATATGATGCTATAAACCAGTGGTACCTCAATAAAAAATGAATTAAAACAAACTGAGGCTACACAAAGGGCTGTTCTAGAAACCAGGGATGTGAGCTTTTGAAGAGAATGGAGTAGAGATGGAGGAGCCTTTGTATAACTCTATCTCCTCACCACTAATATGGGCCAGCTTTCACCATCAAAACATATGAAGTAATGGGAGAGTCTCATGTGCTCCCATCAATGCAAAAAAGAAATACCACTAAATATCATGTATTTGGTGTATATATTTGGGCTTCCTGGTGGTTCAGTGGTAAAGAGCCCACCTGCCAATGAAGGAGATGCAAGAGACTCAGGTTCGATCTCTTGGTTGCAAAGATCCCTTGGAGAAGGAAATGGCAACCTGTTCCAGTATTCTTTCCTGAAAAATCCCATGGACAGAGGAGCCTGATGGGCTATAGCATGTGAGGTCTCGAAACAGTCAAACCCAACTTGGTGACTAAACAGCAACATGCATTGTTAGTTAGAATAAAGCCAAATTATTCTGAATAATATAAAGTAATAATAAAAATACTATAGACTTTTCTCTAAAGAATTTCCAGGCAGGTCTTAAAGGAAAGCCCTATATTTCAGGTACAGAGCCTGAATACAGGCCCTGAAAGCTGCTACGAAAGTTATGACATGACTTAATTTTGACAGGATTCTCTGAAATAAAGAGTCTCTTACCAACTGAGGGACTCGAGGAGCCCAACATTCTGATATTATTTCTGCCAACGGCTAATATGAAACTGTGTTCGAGCAACTATATCTTTGGGTCTCGGTGTTCTCAGTTCTAAAATAACTCTCAAGTTGCTTTAGCTCTAACATTATTCTCTGGTTTACATATTAAATACACACATATTAACAGTGACCCAAAGGAGGATAAAGCAAAATCTGAACCACCTCCAAGGCTGCACCTCAACCACTAAGTTAGTGATGATTTAGAACTTCAGTAACTGATGCTCACAGATAATTGGATAATAGATTAATTCTATATTAATTTAATGTCTTTGAAAAGCTATAGGAAAATGGCCATTAAAGACAGACTGACAAATCTAGCCATCAGGCCATTATTTGGCAATTTTGTAAGCTTATTTTTGAAATTGAGCTGCTCACACTGTAGTGTATACAGAAGTAGAAATATAAGATTGTATTCATTGAAGTTATATGATGCTATAAACCAGTGGTACCTCAATAAAAAATGAATTAAAACAAACTGAGGCTACACAAAGGGCTGTTCTAGAAACCAGGGATGTGAGCTTTTGAAGAGAATGGAGTAGAGATGGAGGAGCCTTTGTATAACTCTATCTCCTCACCACTAATATGGGCCAGCTTTCACCATCAAAACATATGAAGTAATGGGAGAGTCTCATGTGCTCCCATCAATGCAAAAAAGAAATACCACTAAATATCATGTATTTGGTGTATATATTTGGGCTTCCCTGGTGGTTCAGTGGTAAAGAGCCCACCTGCCAATGAAGGAGATGCAAGAGACTCAGGTTCGATCTCTTGGTTGCAAAGATCCCTTGGAGAAGGAAATGGCAACCCACTCCAGTATTCTTGCCTGGAAAATCCCATGGACAGAGGAGCCTGATGGGCTATAGCATGTGAGGTCTCGAAACAGTCAAACCCAACTTGGTGACTAAACAGCAACATGCATTGTTAGCTAGAATAAAGCCAAATTATTCTGAATAATATAAAGTAATAATAAAAATACTATAGACTTTTCTCTAAAGAATTTCCAGGCAGGTCTTAAAGGAAAGCCCTATATTTCAGGTACAGAGCCTGAATACAGGCCCTGAAAGCTGCTACGAAAGTTATGACATGACTTAATTTTGACAGGATTCTCTGAAATAAAGAGTCTCTTACCAACTGAGGGACATCGAGGAGAATCCTGCTTTCTCAGGCTGAGTCTTCTGCTCATTTGCTCCCCTCTCAGCAGGTCCTTTCTTCTCTAAGGGCTGATGTGTCCCAGGCTTCAGTTGGAGCATTTTCTCACAAAGAACCCTCTTGTTGTCTCCTTCAAAAGGAAATGCATCTCAGTTTCCAAAATGGTTAGCCTCTCTTCCACATCTACCTAGAGGAGTCAAAACAAAATAATGGTTTAAAGAGGTTGGATTACTAAGGAGGGTTCCCCAGGAGCATAAAAATCACAAGGGCAGAACCTACAAGGAAGTAAACAGTGAAGTTCACAATGTTCCCCTCTGAAGAGTTCTTTATTAGCCATGAGAACCTTGGTGATCCACTGGGTTGGAGGAAAGACCCAGCAAATAGAGGGAGATGCTGCTATAAGGAGGGAGAGGAAGGTCCAGAGAAATTTTAACGTTAAATACAAGCAAATCATGAAGTAAACACATGAAAACAAATGGGCTTTAAACTGAGCTAAATGATGAGTAGTTTTGATTCTTAGAGTTGAGATAAAGTTCCCTGGGAGTGTCCCTTTGGAAACCCAGAAAGCCTTTGTATCATCACTAAGTTCTGACAACCATGTCAGCAGAAACAAAATTTGAGATGTCAGAGTTCAAATCTCAATAACTGTGACTCAACAATAGCACCACGAGAAGGATTCAGAGTGCCTGGTGGCTAGTTGCAACCACAAAATGTGGAGGTAGCTACAAAACCCTCCTGATGGCCTGCCATACTCAACACAAGGCTGCCTCCCTCTGGGTGTCTCTATCAAGAAAGAGCACTTCTCTCACCAGCCAGTTTTAATATCAGTGCATCCTTTTGCTGATACTACCAACCAATCAGTTTCTAAAGAAAAGTCTAAACATGTTTTCCTTGTTTAATTTTGCTGTTAAATAGAAAACATCAAATGGGGAATTCCCTGGCAGTCCAGTGGTCAGGACTCTGGGCTCTTGCTGCCAGGAGCAGAGGTTGAATCCCTGATCAGGAAAATAAAATTCCACAAACCATGTGGTACAGCCTAAATAAATAAATATTAAAAAAAAAAAAACATCAAACAATACTTTCTCAATACCTTTTATTTTCTTGAAGATAGTTTCAATGAAAACAATTCTTATGACTTTTCCTAAATGAGCTTTTTAAGACTTCTGGTGATTTTTAGCATTTTTCTTTGGGAACTCTCCAGATTTTGCTTCCAATATTCTTTTTTTTAATTTTTAAAAAATGTTTTACTTTTTATTTTTACAGAGTTTTGTTGTTTACAGATATGTATAACCCCATTGGTCATGTGCATATCCCTGGCCCTCTTCCTCCTCCACCACTCTTCTAGTCCCCCCCACTCACTCCACCCCTCCAGACCGTCGCACAGCACCCCTGCAGGATCCCCTATCCAATATTCTTTTAAGAGCAAAGTAATAAAAAAACTGGAGTTTATGTTCTGATTAATAAATTTATCATAATAAAATTAATTAATCATAATATTTTCATTCCATGATAATTAATATATCCCAATGCAATTTTAGATTTCTTTCCCTTAAAGCAGGGGAACATGAGGGATTTCATTTAACAAGAAGTCAATTTTAATTTTTTTGAGCTCCCACCCTCACCCAACTGTTCTTCTTACAGATAATTGCTTTTGCAGTGCTTTTTAAAAAATATGTATAAACATTATGCTCTATTAATGTCTGCTTTAAATTGAATTCTGAATTACAAGTTAATTTCCAAATTATCGCAGCCCTTAAAATATTTTAGCTCCTTAAATATGATTAACTAAATCATTATTTAATTTCATGGTAGTTACTGCAATGCAGGAGACTCTGGGTCGATCCCTGGAATTCAGAGTGCCTGGTGGCTAGTTGCAACCACAAAATGTGGAGGTAGCTACAAAACCCTCCTGATGGCCTGCCATACTCAACACAAGGCTGCCTCCCTCTGGGTGTCTCTATCAAGAAAGAGCACTTCTCTCACCAGCCAGTTTTAATATCAGTGCATCCTTTTGCTGATACTACCAACCAATCAGTTTCTAAAGAAAAGTCTAAACATGTTTTCCTTGTTTAATTTTGCTGTTAAATAGAAAACATCAAATGGGGAATTCCCTGGCAGTCCAGTGGTCAGGACTCTGGGCTCTTGCTGCCAGGAGCAGAGGTTGAATCCCTGATCAGGAAAATAAAATTCCACAAACCATGTGGTACAGCCTAAATAAATAAATATTAAAAAAAAAAAAACATCAAACAATACTTTCTCAATACCTTTTATTTTCTTGAAGATAGTTTCAATGAAAACAATTCTTATGACTTTTCCTAAATGAGCTTTTTAAGACTTCTGGTGATTTTTAGCATTTTTCTTTGGGAACTCTCCAGATTTTGCTTCCAATATTCTTTTTTTTAATTTTTAAAAAATGTTTTACTTTTTATTTTTACAGAGTTTTGTTGTTTACAGATATGTATAACCCCATTGGTCATGTGCATATCCCTGGCCCTCTTCCTCCTCCACCCCTCTTCTAGTCCCCCCCACTCACTCCACCCCTCCAGACCGTCGCACAGCACCCCTGCAGGATCCCCTATCCAATATTCTTTTAAGAGCAAAGTAATAAAAAAACTGGAGTTTATGTTCTGATTAATAAATTTATCATAATAAAATTAATTAATCATAATATTTTCATTCCATGATAATTAATATATCCCAATGCAATTTTAGATTTCTTTCCCTTAAAGCAGGGGAACATGAGGGATTTCATTTAACAAGAAGTCAATTTTAATTTTTCTGAGCTCCCACCCTCACCCAACTGTTCTTCTTACAGATAATTGCTTTTGCAGTGCTTTTTAAAAAATATGTATAAACATTATGCTCTATTAATGTCTGCTTTAAATTGAATTCTGAATTACAAGTTAATTTCCAAATTATCGCAGCCCTTAAAATATTTTAGCTCCTTAAATATGATTAACTAAATCATTATTTAATTTCATGGTAGTTACTGCAATGCAGGAGACTCTGGGTCGATCCCTGGGTGGGGAAGATCCCCTGGAGAAGGGATAGGCTACCCACTCTAGTATTCTTGCCTGGGAAATCCCATGGACAGAGGAGCCTGATGGACCCATCATGGGATCACAAAGAGTTGGACACAACTGAGTGACCATGCACGCATGCAAGGAACTAGATCCCACATGCCACAATTAGTACAGCCTAAATAAATAAAAATAAGTATTCAAAAAAGAAATAAGAATAGTGGTTACCAAAGACTGGGGGTAGGGGGATGTAGGGAGTTGTTGTTTAGTAGGTAGAGAATTTCAGTTTTGCAAGATGAAGATTCTGTGGATGGTGGCAAGTCGTATATACTGCTATAATAATCACATGAATGTACTTAATACCACCGAACTGCACACCTAAACAAGGTGAATATGGTAAACTTATGTTACGAGTATTTAAACACAATTTACAGTAGATGCAAATAACCTCAAGAACATAGATAATAGTAAAATGTAAACTAATTAGGAAAAATGAGTTTTCAGAATTTATTACCTTATTTTTGACATAATTTACTTAATTATAAATTAATGTTCTTTCATTTTGACTAATGGCTGGTTTCTGTGAATTTAATAACCAGTTTCAAGAAATGCTACTAGCTGGCTCCAGCACATCATTACCACCAACTAAAGTTTAAATGCAGCGCCCTAGTTCTGTGTATCAGACTTGGACAATATTTCAAAATAATAAAAACTGGAGTTTATGTTCTGTTTTTTTTTTTTTGATAATTAATATATCCCAATGCAATTTTAGATTTCTTTCCTTAAAGCAGGGGAACATGAGGGATTTCATTTAACAAGAAGTCAATTTTAATTTTCTGAGCTCCCACCCTCACCCAACTGTTCTTCTTACAGATAATTGCTTTTGCAGTGCTTTTTAAAAAATATGTATAAACATTATGCTCTATTAATGTCTGCTTTAAATTGAATTCTGAATTACAAGTTAATTTCCAAATTATCGCAGCCCTTAAAATATTTTAGCTCCTTAAATATGATTAACTAAATCATTATTTAATTTCATGGTAGTTACTGCAATGCAGGAGACTCTGGGTCGATCCCTGGGTGGGGAAGATCCCCTGGAGAAGGGATAGGCTACCCACTCTAGTATTCTTGCCTGGGAAATCCCATGGACAGAGGAGCCTGATGGACCCATCATGGGATCACAAAGAGTTGGACACAACTGAGTGACCATGCACGCATGCAAGGAACTAGATCCCACATGCCACAATTAGTACAGCCTAAATAAATAAAAATAAGTATTCAAAAAAGAAATAAGAATAGTGGTTACCAAAGACTGGGGGTAGGGGGATGTAGGGAGTTGTTGTTTAGTAGGTAGAGAATTTCAGTTTTGCAAGATGAAGATTCTGTGGATGGTGGCAAGTCGTATATACTGCTATAATAATCACATGAATGTACTTAATACCACCGAACTGCACACCTAAACAAGGTGAATATGGTAAACTTATGTTACGAGTATTTAAACACAATTTACAGTAGATGCAAATAACCTCAAGAACATAGATAATAGTAAAATGTAAACTAATTAGGAAAAATGAGTTTTCAGAATTTATTACCTTATTTTTGACATAATTTACTTAATTATAAATTAATGTTCTTTCATTTTGACTAATGGCTGGTTTCTGTGAATTTAATAACCAGTTTCAAGAAATGCTACTAGCTGGCTCCAGCACATCATTACCACCAACTAAAGTTTAAATGCAGCGCCCTAGTTCTGTGTATCAGACTTGGACAGGATCCCGCATGCTGCAGAGCGTCTGGACCAATATGTCCAACTACTGAGCCAGTGCTCTGGAGCACGTGCGCCCAGAGCTGGTGCTCTGCAATGAGAGAAGCCACTGCAATGGGAGGCCCACACAGATCAAAGAACAAAGATGGATGATAAATAAATGAAAGACCAATAGAAGTGGCCAAAAAAAAAAAAAAAAAAATTAACCCTGAATACTTCCTGGAAGGACTGATGCTGAAGTAGAAGCTCCAATACTTTGGCCACCTGATATGAAGAGTCAACTCATTGGAAAAGACCCTGATGCTGGGAAAGATTGAAGGCAGAAGGAGAATGGGGCAACAGAGGACCAGATGGTTGGATGGCATCACTGATTCAATGGACATGAACTTGGGCAAGCTCTGGGAGATGGTGAGGGACAGGCAAGCCTGGCATGCTGTAGTCCATGGGGCTGTGAAGAGTCCAACATGACTTGATGACTGAACAACAAAATGAACATACTCATTTTTCTTTTTTTTAACACCAGAAACATTTTTGTTGGGGTATAGTCAGTTAACAATTTTCTAATAGTTTCAGGTGAACTTGATGGGGCTCAGTCATACATATACATACTCATTTTTCTATCAGGCCTCAAGTGTTGGCAGCTGAATCAATCTAATGTGTCTGTCTTGAGTTGGACTGGTTTGTTTAATTAATTGGATTCAATTTTCCACTGGCTTCAGATGTTGAGAAGGATCGGAAATTTTTTTTTTCAGCCAGACTTGAGATCTGAGTACTTTTTGTTTTGGACATTTTTAACAAGGCATTTCAGCCCAGCAACCAGTTTTTCTGAACCAGGAAAGATATATTTTTCCTTTACAGCCTGACTTTTTACTTTCTGGGTCATAGTCGAGGTATTTAAATTTTTTTTTTTTTTTTTTGCTTTTCAGTTCTGCACCGAGCTTTCTGTGCTCTGTTGCTTTATTTATTTATGTGCCACTTCTATTGATCTTTCATTTATTTATGTTTGTTCTTTGGCCTGTGTGGGCCTCCCATCGCAGTGGCCTCTCTTGTCTCAGAGAATTGGCTCCGGGCGCATGCGCTGCAGATCCAGCTTGGTAGTTGGACACATCTGTCTAGCCGCTCCGCGGCACGTGGGATCTTCCCAGGCCAGGGATGGAACCGGCGCCCCTTGCACTGCAAGGCGGTGTCTTTACCCAATGGGCCACCAGGGAAGCCCACTCTGTTGCTTTAGACTGCTGCTCTCTGGCTAGGCTTTAGGGGATCCAAGATATATGAACGTAAAGTCACATTTTCATTTAAAAAGTTAATCATGCGACTTAACATCATCAAAACAAACAACCAAATCAAAAAATGAGCAGACGACCTAGTAGACATTCCTCCAGAGAAGACATACAGATGGCTAAAAAGGACATGAAAAGACACTCAACACTGCATTTATTAGAGGACATGCAAATTAAACATACAATATCATCTCGCAGAGAGTCGAACACGATTCAGTAACCGAACAACAATATCCCCCACACCTGGAAGTCAAAACCCGCCATAATCTGTTTCCTTTGCTAAGTGATTTTAAAGTACTCTTACCCCAGGTAAGTGCACTTTAAAAATACGCGTATCTGTTGCTTCCTTGGAAGCCATCCAAAGCCAAGGAAGAGAAGTTCAAAGGTACGAGTTCAAGTGCTGCCCATCCGGGTAGGAAGAAGGGCTGCTTACTGACTGGTCGCCGGGCCCAGGTTGTCTGTTTCAGCTCCAGCTGCCGTTGGGAACTTCCTCACCTTCACCAGCGCGGGGAGAATCTGATCTCCGCTTCATCTTCAGGGTGCTTTTAGATGAGAAAATCACCTAAGGTTTCCTCTTTTCCCTTACCGTATTTCCAGCTTTCCCTGTCTCTTCAAGACCGTTTTTGGAGCCTCACTGGACAGGACTTAAAGGAGAGGCCGCTCTTACCGGCCTCTTCCTACCGGGACGTTACTGCCCACTGGGTCAGCACGAGGAGCGCAGCGGGTGCCCAGAGAACCACAAAGCTGCCGCGCGCTCCAGCGCTCACAACGCACCCGCTCCTCGCTGGTTCAGGGCAATTTGAATCCACGCCACCGGAAGCTTCTCCGCCAGCGCCACGCGAGCTGTAGCGCCCCGGACCTCGAGAGAAGGGGCAGCGCTAAGGCTGCCAGACCCTGCTTCGGCTTTGGAGGACAGGCAAGGGAGAGGCTGATTTTGACCCACGAAACCAAGAAAACCTCAACCGTGGCCCAAACCCAGGACGCTGAGACGCCTTTATCAGAAAAGTCAAGGGCCGAAATCAGACCAAGGAAAGGACATTGTGCATCAAAGTACGCAATTAACCAGAGAAGAAAAAAGATTTCTTAACCGATTAAGTTGTGAACTAGGGGGAGGAGGGGGGGATGGGGGGAGGGGGCGAAAGACCGGCATCAAGTTTTCTGGCGTGAACACACTGTCAAGCAGACGGAACTGGGGCATGAAAAGACACTCAACACTGCATTTATTAGAGGACATGCAAATTAAACATACAATATCATCTCGCAGAGAGTCGAACACGATTCAGTAACCGAACAACAATATCCCCCACACCTGGAAGTCAAAACCCGCCATAATCTGTNTCCTTTGTTAAGTGATTTTAAAGTACTCTTACCCCAGGTAAGTGCACTTTAAAAATACGCGTATCTGTTGCTTCCTTGGAAGCCATCCAAAGCCAAGGAAGAGAAGTTCAAAGGTACGAGTTCAAGTGCTGCCCATCCGGGTAGGAAGAAGGGCTGCTTACTGACTGGTCGCCGGGCCCAGGTTGTCTGTTTCAGCTCCAGCTGCCGTTGGGAACTTCCTCACCTTCACCAGCGCGGGGAGAATCTGATCTCCGCTTCATCTTCAGGGTGCTTTTAGATGAGAAAATCACCTAAGGTTTCCTCTTTTCCCTTACCGTATTTCCAGCTTTCCCTGTCTCTTCAAGACCGTTTTTGGAGCCTCACTGGACAGGACTTAAAGGAGAGGCCGCTCTTACCGGCCTCTTCCTACCGGGACGTTACTGCCCACTGGGTCAGCACGAGGAGCGCAGCGGGTGCCCAGAGAACCACAAAGCTGCCGCGCGCTCCAGCGCTCACAACGCACCCGCTCCTCGCTGGTTCAGGGCAATTTGAATCCACGCCACCGGAAGCTTCTCCGCCAGCGCCACGCGAGCTGTAGCGCCCCGGACCTCGAGAGAAGGGGCAGCGCTAAGGCTGCCAGACCCTGCTTCGGCTTTGGAGGACAGGCAAGGGAGAGGCTGATTTTGACCCACGAAACCAAGAAAACCTCAACCGTGGCCCAAACCCAGGACGCTGAGACGCCTTTATCAGAAAAGTCAAGGGCCGAAATCAGACCAAGGAAAGGACATTGTGCATCAAAGTACGCAATTAACCAGAGAAGAAAAAAGATTTCTTAACCGATTAAGTTGTGAACTAGGGGGAGGAGGGTGGGATGGGGGGAGGGGGCGAAAGACCGGCATCAAGTTTTCTGGCGTGAACACACTGTCAAGCAGACGGAACTGGGGCTTGAAAAGAATTTCCAGACACCGAGCATTTCGGAAGAGTTTATTAAGCACTGCGAGCACAGGGTCCATCTCCTGACACACCAGGGAAAGTCCACACTTTTCCTGGGTTACTAGCCAAGACAAAGAAAATTCTGCTGGAGGGTTGGCATTATGTGATTGGTTAGGGCGCTATAGGCTGTGCACTCGGGTGGACATTTTTGCTTAATTTGGGGTCAGGAAGCTCGCCTGTGATGATGATGATTGCTGGGTGGCTTTGGGGAGTGGTGACAAACAGGCTCAGTCAGTTCCAGAGATGACGTTTTTTCTATCTGTTTCTGGGCTCCGTGTCTGTGGCCTTGAGGTAGGGCCCACACATAGGAAGGATGGCATTGCCTTCAACTAAGGTAAAAAAATTGCAGGTGCAACAGGCTGTAGGGTGAAGATACAGAATCCGGTTCAGGGCCTTGTAGCCAGGCTTGAAAGCTTACCCATGCTGTCTCCCACGCGGCATGCACCTGAGTCCGTTTGGACCCCGGAGATACCGGGTCTCGGTGCGCAGCCCCTTCTCACCCCTGGCACATCCCCTCCTGCCATCTCTCAGCCCCAGGCCCCCTTGCCAACTCTCCTTGCCAGCTCCCAGGCCTCAGCGGCCTTCTATTCACTGGCAGTCATCTCGCAAAGGAGCGTCACAAGGCCACTTCTGAGGTGCAGCAGGAATAAGGCAACTTGCTGGGCAATGAGGACTTGCAGACCAGGAGGGCCTCAGGGGCACTGGGCAGGTCGCCTGTGGGTGATTTTTTTTTTTTTGAGGAAGCAGGGAAGAAATGGTCTTAGGAAAAGATTTCTGGAAATGAAGGATGACCCCTCTGGAAGGCCCACGGTCTCCTGGGAAAAGGGGAAAAGGTGACTAGTCAGAAGCAAGAAGGGCTGCTTACCTGTGGCTCCCTGGAGGCTAGGATTTGGTGCTTTCACCACCATGGCGCAGGGTTTGATTCCTGATCAGGGAGGAACTATTAGCTTTGGCATTTTCTAGTCACTATGGTTCATTTTTTCCCCAGCTGGAGCAGACACGGGGTTCACTTTATAAAGGATACCTTCCAGAAAGTGGAACCGCTAGGTGAAATGTAGTATGAATTTTAAAACTGCCGTTTGCACTGATGTACAAATACCAATAACATGCTCCCAACTTAATGAGACTTAATTTTCTCCCCATATTTAAAACCAACACTAGAAATTATCAGTCTTTTAGATATGATTTTGAACTTTATTTACCATCAATCTCTTCATAGTCAATTTCCTCATAGACTTTTAAGTCCACAAAAGATAAACTGAAAGAACTGCCTAATATTTCAGCAAACTTGAATTCAAGAGTCTTCCTCTGTTCTCTTCTTTTTATGTGATCACTCTTTTCTCCCAGGTAAGATCAATCGCAATAAAAATGTAAGCAGCATAAACAAATGTAGCATGTCGTAGCTTCCCACATCCACAATCCCTCATCTTACTAGAGGGATCAGATATCAGGAAGGAAGGAGCCAACTTCACATTTTGGCCAAGCAGTTTTATAGCTTGCATAGTCCCTTCTGTGAAAGTCTTCTATCTTGTAGGTTAGGTAAGGTATAATTCTAATCCAGGAAAGAAATCAGAATCAGAATTACAATTAGAAGAAAGAGGGGGGAAAGACAGAATCAAGATAGAGATAGTGAAGAGATACATTTTGGAGTTTGGTGTTGGACCTCTGAGGCTTTAAAATTTTTTTTCATGAAAGAGTAATGAGCAGTCTTATGATCATTATAGTAATATGATGTATCTGCTTTTTAAGGTACGTAAAACATACAAATGGGTTTATGGTATGAAAAGATTAATGTTTAGCTTACAATCAACATTTAATTTTTGGAGAATTCAATTTCTGAAATTAATTTGTTGTTGTTCACTCCCTCAGTCAGGTCCAACATTTTGTGACCCCATGGAGGCCTCCCTGTCCTTCACTCTCTCCCAGAGTTTGCTCAGACTCATGTCCATTGAGTCGGTGATGCCATCCAAACGTCTCATCCTCTGTCATCCCCTTCTCCTCCTGCCTTCAATCTTTTCCAGCATCAGGGTCTTTTCCATTGAGTTGGCTCTTTGCATCAGGCAGCCAAAGTATTGGACTTTCAGCTTCAGCATCAGTTCTTCCAATGAATATTCAGGGTTGATTTCCTTTAGGATTGACTGGTTTGATCTTCTTGCTGTTCAGGAGACTCTCAAGAGCCTTCTCTGAAATTAATAGGCTTGGATTTACTAGCTGTATTACGAGCAGATGATTTTATTTTTTATTTCTTTAATTTTTAAGATTATTTATTTTTGGCCACACCAACTGGTATGTTGGGTATTAGTTCCCCAGTGAGGGGTCTAACTTTCACTCCTTGCATTGGAAACATGGAGTTTTAATCACTGGACCACCAGAGAAATCCCATGAGTAGATTTTTTTAATTAAAAAAAATTATTAATTTGACTGCAGTTGGTCTTAGTTGCCACATGTGAGATCTAGTTCCCTGACCAGAGGTCAAACCTGGGCCATCTGCATTGGGAGCTCAGAATCGTAACCACTGGACCACCAGGGAAGTCTCAGGAAGATTATTTTAAAGAAATACTGATCATTAAAATATTATCATTGTGATCTTTTGGTGATGTTCAAATAGTGTATAGGTTTCTTTCTTCAATTGTCCCTGGGGAAATTCAACTGAGGAGAGGAACCTGGGAAGCTCCCTTACATGTTGGGATCTAGAACTTTTTGAATGATAGGAGCTGAGACCTTGAACCATGTTTCTCCTGCTGAGAAGCCATGCTAGTTCCAGACTGAGTCATGAACTTGTATTCAACAAGGACAATAATCATTATCTTGACCTGGAAGAGCTTTGGTGCTGTCTTCCCTCTGTCCAACACCCAAGACACACACAAGCTCTGGCCAACATGGTTTCAATCACCTCCAACATCAACTAGATCTACATTTGTTCCCACATCCCTTTCTAAATTACAAATTTATACTTCTAACTCACAACTCCTAATTCACAAGTCAGTGCCCCATATGTGTCTCAGAGTCACAAATGTTAAAACTCAACACACCAGCGAGCTCCTTGTCAGCATCACACACCACGATCTGCCTCAATATTACAATCAGACCCAAGAACAGCATCCCCGAAGGAGTACTATGCCCCATGTTTTAACTGATAACTAAACAACACCTAGACCTCTTTCCATCCCTGCCCAGTACACTTACCCTCACCACCATCCAGCCTGCTGCCCATACTAGATCTTGCTGTCCTTTTTGGATAAATGCTCTCGTTCTCCCTGTAGATAAGTTTATTTCCAGTATAATTAACAAGTTATGCTTAAATTTATTGGATTCTCTACAGAACTCTGCTTTATTACTACTATACCTTTCCTCTATCACCTCTTACCTCCACCAGTGTAAGCAAATCAAAAACTGGCCAGTCGAGTCTATCTAATCCCTTTGCCACATTGCATTCTGACTGACCATTCCATGTCATAAATCTGGACATTTCACATCAATCAAGCAACAGTAGTCCCCCCTCCCTTGGTCATTAGGGCCCTGGAGACTGTGAGAGGCACTGGGAAAAGCACTGCAATAGATCGGCCTCTGGGGTTAGTGGGTTCTTGGATTTAGGTTGGCTTTGAAACATTTACATATTGGAGAAGCACAAGTCCCTGACAAGGCCATTGATTTAAAAAAAAAAGCATTAAAATATTATCATTGTGATCTTTTGGTGATGTTCAAATAGTGTATAGGTTTCTTTCTTCAATTGTCCCTGGGGAAATTCAACTGAGGAGAGGAACCTGGGAAGCTCCCTTACATGTTGGGATCTAGAACTTTTTGAATGATAGGAGCTGAGACCTTGAACCATGTTTCTCCTGCTGAGAAGCCATGCTAGTTCCAGACTGAGTCATGAACTTGTATTCAACAAGGACAATAATCATTATCTTGACCTGGAAGAGCTTTGGTGCTGTCTTCCCTCTGTCCAACACCCAAGACACACACAAGCTCTGGCCAACATGGTTTCAATCACCTCCAACATCAACTAGATCTACATTTGTTCCCACATCCCTTTCTAAATTACAAATTTATACTTCTAACTCACAACTCCTAATTCACAAGTCAGTGCCCCATATGTGTCTCAGAGTCACAAATGTTAAAACTCAACACACCAGCGAGCTCCTTGTCAGCATCACACACCACGATCTGCCTCAATATTACAATCAGACCCAAGAACAGCATCCCCGAAGGAGTACTATGCCCCATGTTTTAACTGATAACTAAACAACACCTAGACCTCTTTCCATCCCTGCCCAGTACACTTACCCTCACCACCATCCAGCCTGCTGCCCATACTAGATCTTGCTGCCCTTTTTTGGATAAATGCTCTCGTTCTCCCTGTAGATAAGTTTATTTCCAGTATAATTAACAAGTTATGCTTAAATTTATTGGATTCTCTACAGAACTCTGCTTTATTACTACTATACCTTTCCTCTATCACCTCTTACCTCCACCAGTGTAAGCAAATCAAAAACTGGCCAGTCGAGTCTATCTAATCCCTTTGCCACATTGCATTCTGACTGACCATTCCATGTCATAAATCTGGACATTTCACATCAATCAAGCAACAGTAGTCCCCCCTCCCTTGGTCATTAGGGCCCTGGAGACTGTGAGAGGCACTGGGAAAAGCACTGCAATAGATCGGCCTCTGGGGTTAGTGGGTTCTTGGATTTAGGTTGGCTTTGAAACATTTACATATTGGAGAAGCACAAGTCCCTGACAAGGCTTGGAAATTAGGAAGCAAGGATAAAAAAGAGTCACTGTGCTGATACACCTGACCTTCTGGCTTTTCAGTTTCATTGAGTCAGTTTCCTCGCAGCAGGAGTAAAGGCCACCAAAAGGCTCCTGTAGAAAGTTCTCTGGAAGAAACATTCTGAAACTTGGTCTTACAGGAATTCTCATTGGGTCAAGATTCAGAGGTGTCCTAGGAGCATAGAGGTCTTCACACAGGGGCAATTTGGGGTTTCTCAGGGGAGAATTTTTATCCTTTAGAGGAATCTGGGACCCAACTACAGTTCTCTTCCATCCCAAACCAAGCTCCAGAAACAGTAGGCTTCTTAATATGCTGGAATCTGTGTGATCATTGAGTCCAGGTGTAGACTGGTGCATATCCATTTCTTTGAAGAATCCTGTTAGATGAAGTCCCAGGACTTACTGGGGCGGTGGGAGAATAAGCCTCATGAAGTACTGATGTCTTATGACTTATGGAAGGACACCTTAAACTAAGAAATCTGGTACCTCAGTAGGAAGCATCTAATCTCCCACCTGAGTGATCCAGGTTTGAAGGCCAAAACCTATAATGGTCTTTCTTCTTTCCACCACAGTGGCTTCATTTACTATCTCTATTAAGTCTTTATTGAAAAGACAACTCGCAGCTATGAAAAGATTCAACAGGCAAGGGCAACACAGTCAGTTGAGGAAAGGGAGGGAAAGAATAAATGGTCAGAGTTTTGGGAACAGATATGACTGAACACTTTTCTTAAAAACAGACTTGGACCATGATCATGGACAGATTAGTGGCTGGCATGAGTTACACAACTGTTCCTCAAGGGTGCATCTTTCAAGGCACCTCTTACCTCCACCAGTGTAAGCAAATCAAAACTGGCCAGTCGAGTCTATCTAATCCCTTTGCCACATTGCATTCTGACTGACCATTCCATGTCATAAATCTGGACATTTCACATCAATCAAGCAACAGTAGTCCCCCCTCCCTTGGTCATTAGGGCCCTGGAGACTGTGAGAGGCACTGGGAAAAGCACTGCAATAGATCGGCCTCTGGGGTTAGTGGGTTCTTGGATTTAGGTTGGCTTTGAAACATTTACATATTGGAGAAGCACAAGTCCCTGACAAGGCTTGGAAATTAGGAAGCAAGGATAAAAAAGAGCCACTGTGCTGATACACCTGACCTTCTGGCTTTTCAGTTTCATTGAGTCAGTTTCCTCGCAGCAGGAGTAAAGGCCACCAAAAGGCTCCTGTAGAAAGTTCTCTGGAAGAAACATTCTGAAACTTGGTCTTACAGGAATTCTCATTGGGTCAAGATTCAGAGGTGTCCTAGGAGCATAGAGGTCTTCACACAGGGGCAATTTGGGGTTTCTCAGGGGAGAATTTTTATCCTTTAGAGGAATCTGGGACCCAACTACAGTTCTCTTCCATCCCAAACCAAGCTCCAGAAACAGTAGGCTTCTTAATATGCTGGAATCTGTGTGATCATTGAGTCCAGGTGTAGACTGGTGCATATCCATTTCTTTGAAGAATCCTGTTAGATGAAGTCCCAGGACTTACTGGGGCGGTGGGAGAATAAGCCTCATGAAGTACTGATGTCTTATGACTTATGGAAGGACACCTTAAACTAAGAAATCTGGTACCTCAGTAGGAAGCATCTAATCTCCCACCTGAGTGATCCAGGTTTGAAGGCCAAAACCTATAATGGTCTTTCTTCTTTCCACCACAGTGGCTTCATTTACTATCTCTATTAAGTCTTTATTGAAAAGACAACTCGCAGCTATGAAAAGATTCAACAGGCAAGGGCAACACAGTCAGTTGAGGAAAGGGAGGGAAAGAATAAATGGTCAGAGTTTTGGGAACAGATATGACTGAACACTTTCTTAGCAGTTAAAATGACAGTCTTGGGACTGGGATAGGACCATGATCATGGACAGATTAGTGGCTGGCATGAGTTACACAACTGTTCCTCAAGGGTGCATCTTTCAAGGCAGGAAGTTAAAGTTCTGGTGTTTTGCTGAGACATGTAACATTTGGAGCTAAAATCCGTGACACACTCCTGTGTATCATCTCTGCCACTGTGACATCACCTACAACTACATGAGTGCCTAGAATATAAAGAATAACTTTACTGTGTATTCTCTCTTTGGAAGTTAGCTTTGGAAGAAGATCAGAAGATTCCTCTCCCTTGTCGTGCCTATAATATTCTGATTTTCTTTTGTCATGATGCATATAAATGTACCCAAAAGAGATCTGAGGAACATAGAGGAGGTCTCACCTTCTTCTTTAGGTTGCCATAAACTTTTCTTGAACCTCCAAATGTTACATTGGGCTGGAAAGATGAGGTGTCTGGCCAATAAAGGCATTTCTCTCAACAGGTTACTATACAGGTCACCACATCACAAATGGTCAAAAGTGTACACTGAGTTAACTTTTGGAACCTAGTATCTGAGATGTCAACTGTTCATTCTGAATGCTAATTATTTACCTCTTCTAACCATCTATCAGACAATTCCAGATAACTGACATAGAGAAGTGTTCAGAACTTCTGGCTTAGTGAGTACAACCAATACAGAACAAAAGCTGTTTAGAATGGGAAAGAAACTGGAGAAGCTCTAGAAAGTGCCAATACCAGTCAAAAGCCAATCAGCTTTCATTGCCAACCACTCACTTAATGGCAAAACTCCCCGAATGACTGTAAGGCCACTCCTCACTCCTCACAGATGAGACTACATTGAGTGGTAATCATAAAAAACACTAATCTCCCACCTGAGTGATCCAGGTTTGAAGGCCAAAACCTATAATGGTCTTTCTTCTTTCCACCACAGTGGCTTCATTTACTATCTCTATTAAGTCTTTATTGAAAAGACAACTCGCAGCTATGAAAAGATTCAACAGGCAAGGGCAACACAGTCAGTTGAGGAAAGGGAGGGAAAGAATAAATGGTCAGAGTTTTGGGAACAGATATGACTGAACACTTTCTTAGCAGTTAAAATGACAGTCTTGGGACTGGGATAGGACCATGATCATGGACAGATTAGTGGCTGGCATGAGTTACACAACTGTTCCTCAAGGGTGCATCTTTCAAGGCAGGAAGTTAAAGTTCTGGTGTTTTGCTGAGACATGTAACATTTGGAGCTAAAATCCGTGACACACTCCTGTGTATCATCTCTGCCACTGTGACATCACCTACAACTACATGAGTGCCTAGAATATAAAGAATAACTTTACTGTGTATTCTCTCTTTGGAAGTTAGCTTTGGAAGAAGATCAGAAGATTCCTCCCCCTTGTCGTGCCTATAATATTCTGATTTTCTTTTGTCATGATGCATATAAATGTACCCAAAAGAGATCTGAGGAACATAGAGGAGGTCTCACCTTCTTCTTTAGGTTGCCATAAACTTTTCTTGAACCTCCAAATGTTACATTGGGCTGGAAAGATGAGGTGTCTGGCCAATAAAGGCATTTCTCTCAACAGGTTACTATACAGGTCACCACATCACAAATGGTCAAAAGTGTACACTGAGTTAACTTTTGGAACCTAGTATCTGAGATGTCAACTGTTCATTCTGAATGCTAATTATTTACCTCTTCTAACCATCTATCAGACAATTCCAGATAACTGACATAGAGAAGTGTTCAGAACTTCTGGCTTAGTGAGTACAACCAATACAGAACAAAAGCTGTTTAGAATGGGAAAGAAACTGGAGAAGCTCTAGAAAGTGCCAATACCAGTCAAAAGCCAATCAGCTTTCATTGCCAACCACTCACTTAATGGCAAAACTCCCCGAATGACTGTAAGGCCACTCCTCACTCCTCACAGATGAGACTACATTGAGTGGTAATGTGGACAGTTCACCTGCCAAAACAGAGAATGTGCTCATCTTATCTCAAATCTGTTCAAATCTGCCAGCTCAGAAGTCTGAGGCTGGGACTTCCCTGGTGGTCCAGTGGCTAAGACTCTAGCTCCCAATGCAAGGGGCCTGGGTTCAATTCCTGGTCAGGAAACTAGATCCCACATGCCGCAACTAAAACCCAGTTTAGCCAAATAAATAAATAAAATAAATTATATATATATAAAAAAAGAAGTCTGAGGCTGCAAGAGAAAGACCTCTGCTTCTTTGGTACATGTATAGAAAACATGGGACATCAGGAGGTAGACAAACAATAAGGATGGGGAAGTCATCATCATCAAGTCTTGGTGTTCTGAAGAGACAAAGTTAGGAGGGAAGAAAGAAAAATGATTGAAGTTTGGTGGGGTGCTGGAAGACTGTGTTGTGTTGTGTGCTGTGCTCAGTCGTGCCCAACTCCTTGCAATCCTATGCACTGTAGCCTGCCAAGGTCCCCTGTCTATGAAATTTCCCAGACAAGGATACTGCAGTGGGTTGCCATTTCCTTCTCTAGGGGATCTTCCCAACCCAGGGATTGACCCACGTGTCCTACATTGCAGGCAGATTCTTTAAGACTATTCTGGTCCAAATACCTCCTGATGTTGGCCCAGGGATAAGTAAAGCAGTTAGCATTGGAGAAGCCACATAAATGAGCATTTGATTCAATATGGGAGGCAGAGACAAAAGAGCAGTATAAAGTTGGGCAAGAGCAGGCAAGGAGTTTGGTACCAGCACCATCCATCCATCCATCCTTCCATTCTCCATCTGCATGCCAGAAACAGTGTCATCCTGGGTTTTTTTGCCTACAGTCTCCCCTGACCCTGTGTCCAGGCTTAGATCACTAAATGACTTAGTCCAAAAATGGCTTCTCTTATGACAAGAAAGCTATGCCTGGTTTTCTTTCTCAGGGATTCCCCATCCTTTCCCTTTTTCAACAGAACTTAAATGCCAAAGTCAAAAGCCAATCAGCTTTCATTGCAAACCCTCACTTAATGGCAAAACTCCCCGAATGACTGTAAGGCCACTCCTCACTCCTCACAGATGAGACTACATTGAGTGGTAATGTGGACAGTTCACCTGCCAAAACAGAGAATGTGCTCATCTTATCTCAAATCTGTTCAAATCTGCCAGCTCAGAAGTCTGAGGCTGGGACTTCCCTGGTGGTCCAGTGGCTAAGACTCTAGCTCCCAATGCAAGGGGCCTGGGTTCAATTCCTGGTCAGGAAACTAGATCCCACATGCCGCAACTAAAACCCAGTTTAGCCAAATAAATAAATAAAATAAATTATATATATATAAAAAAAGAAGTCTGAGGCTGCAAGAGAAAGACCTCTGCTTCTTTGGTACATGTATAGAAAACATGGGACATCAGGAGGTAGACAAACAATAAGGATGGGGAAGTCATCATCATCAAGTCTTGGTGTTCTGAAGAGACAAAGTTAGGAGGAAGAAAGAAAAATGATTGAAGTTTGGTGGGGTGCTGGAAGACTGTGTTGTGTTGTGTGCTGTGCTCAGTCGTGCCCAACTCCTTGCAATCCTATGCACTGTAGCCTGCCAAGGTCCCCTGTCTATGAAATTTCCCAGACAAGGATACTGCAGTGGGTTGCCATTTCCTTCTCTAGGGGATCTTCCCAACCCAGGGATTGACCCACGTGTCCTACATTGCAGGCAGATTCTTTAAGACTATTCTGGTCCAAATACCTCCTGATGTTGGCCCAGGGATAAGTAAAGCAGTTAGCATTGGAGAAGCCACATAAATGAGCATTTGATTCAATATGGGAGGCAGAGACAAAAGAGCAGTATAAAGTTGGGCAAGAGCAGGCAAGGAGTTTGGTACCAGCACCATCCATCCATCCATCCTTCCATTCTCCATCTGCATGCCAGAAACAGTGTCATCCTGGGTTTTTTTGCCTACAGTCTCCCCTGACCCTGTGTCCAGGCTTAGATCACTAAATGACTTAGTCCAAAAATGGCTTCTCTTATGACAAGAAAGCTATGCCTGGTTTTCTTTCTCCAGGGATTCCCCATCCTCTTCGCACACACTGTGAATTTTTTGCAACAGATATTGCTTCCTGGGACATGGAGTTTAAAAGCCAGTATGAGGCTTCCCTGGTAGCTCAGTGGTAAAGTGTTTGCCTGCCGATGCAGGAGACATGGGTTCGGTCCCTGATTCAGGACGATCCCACATGCTGCGGAGCAACTACGCCCGTGAGGCACAACTACTGAACTCTAGAGCCTCAGAGCCACAACTGTTGAGTCCATGTGCCACAACTATTGAAGCCTGTGTGCTCTAGAGCCCTAATCCCACAAGAGAAGTCACCATAAGAAGCCTTCTCACCTCAACTAGAGAGTAACACCATTCCCTGCAACTAGAGAAGAGCCTGTGGCAGCAATGAAAACCCAGAATAGTCAAAAATAAATAAATTAATTAATTTTTTAAAAAAGCCAGTGTGGCTCCACTGTATCTTGCTGCCTTACACCTCACAGTAGAAAGTGAGGGGCAGAGAACCAGGATAATATCTCCTGGGTGACAGTACAGACTGCTGCAAGGACTGCTCCCACAGAAGAATGATGCTCAAAGCTTCCCTACACGGAAGCTATAGTTCTTATCTTTTATCTTTCTGAGTAGACTGGTGCCATGGGTAGCGAATGAAAGTCTTAGGATTCTGGATGTTTAGTTGCAGCTAAGCACTAGCTTCCCTGGTGGCTCAGCAGTAAAGAATCTGCCTACAAGGCAGGAGACATGGGTTTGATCTCTGGGTTGGAAAGATCCCCTGGAGAAAGAAATGGCAGTGTCCAAGAACTTCATGGGGTGGCAGAGTTGGATACAATTCAGCACGTATGCATGCCCGTTTATGTCTCTGGGTTCCAGTTTTTCATTTACTTTAGACCTGGAAATTCTTTATTGTCTAATCATCACTTTAATACATTTAAGAATACACTTTCTAGGGCTTCCCTGGTGGTCCAGTGGGTAAGGACACCGCCTTGCAGTGCAAGGGACGCCAGTTTGATCCCTGGCCTGGGAAGATCCCATGTGCCGCGGAGCGGCTGGACTGATGTGTCCAATTACCGAGCCGGAGCTCTGGAGCGCATGCACCCAGAGCCAGTGCTCTGTGACAACAGAGGCTACCGCGATGGGAGGCCCACATGGGCCAAAGAACAAAGATGGATGAAAACAGAGAAATGAAAGACCAATAGAAGTGGCCCGCCTGCTCCCCTCCCTCTCCACCCCACCCCCACCAAAATAAATAAATAAATATATCTTTAAAAAGAAAAAAAAACAGAATACACTTTCTATATTTTATCCAACACTCATTGTTAGAAAGGTTCATTTAAATAGCCTAGCCACCATTACTGGAAATGTAGCACCAACTTTAAAAATATATACAGAATGCCTCAAAAAATAAGGTCATGTTTTACTGCTACGGCTCTGACTTAAACCTAACTTGCTAACACTATAAAATGGAGTACAAATCACAGTCCCACCATTGTAAGAACTATCAGATCACTACAGATACCTATCATATCACTACAGATACAGACTTTATTATAGAAAATTACTACAGAATTTTCTTGCCCCTCTTTTTGTTAACTCATGCTAGTGACCAGTGTATTTTGGGCTACGCAATTAAAGGCTTCGATCTCAAAATCTAACAGTTTTTTCCCCTTTGGGTCTCCCAAATGGTAATCTTTTTCATATGCAGACTTTACTTGGAAAAGAGTCACACCATTTAAAATTAAACATTTCATTTTTTATTGTGAAGTTTAAGAGTGTAGTAGACAGACACATGTGTATATGTTGGCTAGAAATTGAGGTATGTTTTCAAAAGTGAGATCAAGAATGCCACTGTAGAATCTTCAGCCTCAACTTTCCCTGTCTGAACAAGACAGAGTGGCCTAGCTTCACCCACAAGTAAGAGCACACTTTTGGTCATTTTTCAGTATCCTTGAAGCTTTCAACTACCTGCCAGAGGACAGGTCATGCAAAATTATTGAACAAATGGTGCCAGTTTCCAAGTGCCTTCAAGTGACAGAAGGAAAGATTTAAATGAACAGAAGCTAAGAACACAGGAGAAAGTAGCTCTGCTCTCAAAGGATTCTATGGCACAAGAGTAGAGGGGTTTACTTAGGATTTCAAGAAAGAGATAGAGCAATTCTTCACTAGTTTATACTTGAGGTGCTTTTGGTGGCTGGGACCCTACAGGGATAATCCTGGGATCCTTTCCAACCGTACGACTGTCTTAGGACCCAAAAAACCTAATTTCTGGCATTTCTGCTTATCATAAAGCCTGTTCAACAGGTCATGCATTGTTTAATGTTGCATCTGGAAATGGTTATTACTGTTGTTTCTATTTGGATGGTTATCTCATTTCCTGCTTCAAAATATATAGACAGCATGGCTTAGGACCACATTCACAAAGAGTCAGACACAACTGAGTGACTTCACATGTGGCTTAAGACCACATTCTCAATTTTTAGGTGAAAAGCAGTCTCTGAAGACATAGAGCACAATAAAATACTTCCTTAAATGACAGTGAAGTGTATTAGTGGATTAGGAATCAGGAAAGGAAGCGTGTTCTCCTAGGAGATAGCAAAATTGACAGAGCAGTTGAAATGATACCAGCTACCCTTCATGTCCTATATAGCAGGGAAGTTCTTGCCTTACCTAACCAGTAGATGGAGCTACCAAGATGAAAAATAAATTTTGGTCTGATTCAATTCTTTTCTGATCCATATGTTCTTGAAAATACTTCACTCTTTGTGTTTCAATGTGGGTAGTTTTTTAAAAAAATTATCATTAAGTCCATTTTGAAGTCAAAGTCATTCAAATATTGGCAGCTTCATATGGCTCAACATAATTGACTAACCTAATGAAAAAAGGTTAATCTCAATATGTTGCACTCAATATGCCAGCAAATCTGGAAAACTCAGAAGTGGCCTCAGGACTTGAAATGACAAAGGCATTCATGGTTTAGTGGTGGAATTCTTGCCTCTCACGAGGGTGACCTGGGTTAATTTTCTCTGATGACTCAGATGGTAATGAATCTGCCTGTAACACAGGAAATCCAGATTTGATCTTCAAAGATGTCCTGGAGAAGGGAATGGCAACCCACTCCAGTATTCTTGCCTGGAGAATCCCATGGATGGGAGAAGCCTGGAGGGCTACAGGATTATAAAGACATGACTGCTATATACGTTTTAAAATGCCTTTGCCAATTTGCTTCCATTGATCCAGTGTGTAAAAGTACCCATTTCCTTTCATTCTTTCCAACCTGATATCTTCAATAATTTTTACAAACCTGAAGAGGAGGTTATGGGAACTTCTGATTCAAAGCTGGTCAGTCAGAAGTGGGACTGAGCCTTAACCATGTTGGGGTCTGCACTTTGAGTAGCTAGTATCAGAATTACTTAATGTGAGGGAAAACTCATACATCTGGTGTCAGAATTGTGAGTAGAAGAAATAATTTTTTTCCCAGATGAAGGGAAAAGTACCCTTAAACTCACTTACCTTAGGAAAGAAGGAGGGTACCACAAATCTGACACCGGAAATGGCCCTTCCCCATGTGTTTTTCTGAACTGAATGAACTGCCGTCTAACTGAGCTAGGATAACAGTATTCCTAACCAAAACAGTGAGACTAATGATATGACTCCACAAAATCCTTGTACCCTTTTCCTATACCAAATACAAAAGTGAGAGCAGTTGAAATGATACCAGCTACCCTTCATGTCCTATATAGCAGGGAAGTTCTTGCCTTACCTAACCAGTAGATGGAGCTACCAAGATGAAAAATAAATTTTGGTCTGATTCAATTCTTTTCTGATCCATATGTTCTTGAAAATACTTCACTCTTTGTGTTTCAATGTGGGTAGTTTTTTAAAAAAATTATCATTAAGTCCATTTTGAAGTCAAAGTCATTCAAATATTGGCAGCTTCATATGGCTCAACATAATTGACTAACCTAATGAAAAAAGGTTAATCTCAATATGTTGCACTCAATATGCCAGCAAATCTGGAAAACTCAGAAGTGGCCTCAGGACTTGAAATGACAAAGGCATTCATGGTTTAGTGGTGGAATTCTTGCCTCTCACGAGGGTGACCTGGGTTAATTTTCTCTGATGACTCAGATGGTAATGAATCTGCCTGTAACACAGGAAATCCAGATTTGATCTTCAAAGATGTCCTGGAGAAGGGAATGGCAACCCACTCCAGTATTCTTGCCTGGAGAATCCCATGGATGGGAGAAGCCTGGAGGGCTACAGGATTATAAAGACATGACTGCTATATACGTTTTAAAATGCCTTTGCCAATTTGCTTCCATTGATCCAGTGTGTAAAAGTACCCATTTCCTTTCATTCTTTCCAACCTGATATCTTCAATAATTTTTACAAACCTGAAGAGGAGGTTATGGGAACTTCTGATTCAAAGCTGGTCAGTCAGAAGTGGGACTGAGCCTTAACCATGTTGGGGTCTGCACTTTGAGTAGCTAGTATCAGAATTACTTAATGTGAGGGAAAACTCATACATCTGGTGTCAGAATTGTGAGTAGAAGAAATAATTTTTTTCCCAGATGAAGGGAAAAGTACCCTTAAACTCACTTACCTTAGGAAAGAAGGAGGGTACCACAAATCTGACACCGGAAATGGCCCTTCCCCATGTGTTTTTCTGAACTGAATGAACTGCCGTCTAACTGAGCTAGGATAACAGTATTCCTAACCAAAACAGTGAGACTAATGATATGACTCCACAAAATCCTTGTACTCCTAGACATCTAATCTTATTTATTTCATTTTGTTTCATAATTCATAGTTCTCAAAACTGTAGAGACAGAGCTGAGGACTGGGCCATGTTTGGGGCTGATGTCTCTAGGGTTGAAAGAACCAAGACTTGGATCTACATGTGAGATCTAGTGGATCGAGTGGAAAGGGAAAGAATATGGTTATAAGTAAGAACCACCTCAGTCCTCCCTGAGTTAGTATTTGTCATCATCTTACTTAAGCTGCTCCTAAGAGATTTGCATATAGATGTAAATTCTTCTAATGGCTCTTGTGAGCACCATGATTTTCACTGAGCATTATGCATTAGAGACTACTCTCTGCCTTAGTTACAATGCTCATTCCATTATCCTAGTTCTTTTTCACATGGATTCAAACTTCCATCCTCAAGTTTTGGAAACTATAGAGGCTTACTAGAAAACAAGTATTTCATTCTTCCAGGTTATGGATCTCTTTCATTTCTCTTCTGCACAACAAGACTTATTCCCCTCATTTTTTTCCTGGTCAGTGAAACACATTCACTCATTTTTTCAAAGCAGCAGCTCTTTTACTAGAAAGCTGGAATTGTTAGGGATGAGAAGGGCACTGTTAAAATCTACTGATGAGGATGTAGAGGAAATCAAGCCACTGGTTTTGAATCTTGCCTCTACTTTTTATAACCATGGACAAGTTACCAAATTCCTATTTGACTAGTTTCATTTGTAAAATGGAGATAACAATAGTACCTCCTCACTGTTTACAGTGAGGATTAAAGAGAAAACACATATCAAGCATGGGCCTGGCAGGCAATAAGCACTCCACAGTTACATGCATAGATGATGACAACAGACAGCCTAACGATCTATCCAAAGCAGGGGGAATGTATGTTTTCTGTGACAAAACAATGCTGAGTCTAATAGTGCACCTATGGAAATAACAAGCTGCCTATTTGAAGATTAGACAATTCATTGCAGTTCAGGTCATAACAGTAAAGCATTAGAAATAACCTGTGAAGAGACATTAGAGAAATAAAGTACGGTCATCTATGCAATGGAAAACTCTGGAATCAAAATAATGTAATAGTTATGAATACAGACTTTTGAGAGTAAAATGCAATGAGCTGAAGCTTTTCCCATCTCTCTCAGAACATTCTGAATTCTTCCTAGACTTCTGTTTCTTGCTTTTTACTTGTATTGGTCAGCTATTACGCCATAATAATCTCAAAATCTCAGTGGCATAAAACAGTAAGTATTTATTTCTCACTTGAAGTTTGTAGGGCAGCCAGGCAGCTCTACTCTGGGGCGAGGACAATAGAACTGTGTTGTGTTCCACCTCAGAGCAGAACCGGCCAGCCAGAGTATGATCTTGCTGTGGCAATCACAGAAGTACAAGAGGATGAGAGAATACGTGAACCTTCCTAAGGTCTACGTTCAGAATTAGCGCAACTCTGTTTCCACCTGAAAGTCACATGGATGAGCCAAAGCCAAGAGTCAGAGAAATACTCCCAGCCTTTCATGAAGCTGTAAGGATAGGGTAGATTGAGGGAGTGATAAGAAATTGGGGCCAGTAATTTAAGCTACAACATTATTTGTCATCATTTTAAATTCTCTGTCAGTAAGATTCCTACCCAAGTCTCTTTGGATGCTCACTGAATTCATCCTTGTTTCTGTATAGTTTACTTTCTCTAATAACAGAATACCTAGAAATTTCTTTGTGTCTTTCCAACTTGGACTCAGGAACCAACTCACTTTAGTGGCAGAAAAGCTTCCCATCTGTACTCTGTTCCGTTCTGAAGTATATTTTTACCCATATATATGAGCTATTTTCTTCTCTATAGTACTCACATTTAATTTCCTTGGATTCAGCAAATGTATAGTACTTACATTAAACATGCTAAATTCATAGTGTCTTTCAGGGGATGACTTTTTAAAAAAACCAAAATAGGCTATTAATCCTTCACATATTCCCAGAGGAACAGAGGCTGGTTTGTACAGATGAGTAACTTCTCACATGTCTCATAGACACTGATGTAGATAATCTGCATTCAAGTGATCAGATCTTGGAGGCATCAGTCAAGCTTTGAACAATTATTTTTATAATTTTGTTTATCTATTTATTTATTTTTGGCTGTGCTGGTCTTCATTACTACATGGGCTTTTTCTCTAGTTGTGGAAAGAGGGGGCTACCCTTTGTTGCTGTGTACAGGCTTTTCATTGCAGTGGCTTCTCTTGTTGTGGAGCACTGGCTCTAGGGAACAAGGGTACAGTAGTGGCAGCTCCTGGGCTTTAGAGCACAGGCTCAATAATTGTGGCACATGGGCTTAGTCACTCTGCAGCATGTGGCATCTTCCCAGGTCAGGGATTGAACCTGTGTCTCCTGCATTGGCAGGCAGATTCTTTACCACTGAGCCACCAGGGAAGCCCTGAACAATTTTTTTTAATGGAGATTTGCCATATTCTAGCCCCCAAAAAACAGAACTAGTGGAGGGAGAACATAATCCGGAGAGAATGTCAATAAAATTCTAGCCCTGTTCTTGGAGTCGAAAGTTACATAAACCTGAAATCCAGAGTTTCAAACTGGGGGAGATGAGGCTAGAAACATAAAAATGAGATCATGCTTCAAGAATTAGGGATGCATTTCCAAGAAAAGGAACATGTGGAGAGGCAGTTTCCTTCCTCTATTCTAATCTTGGCTCCAGAACGCCTAACACAAACTCTTCATTTTTTAAAATGAGATCATGCTTCAAGAAGGGGTTAGAGGAACTGTAGGATTGTCCTTTCTCTAATAACAGAATACCTAGAAATTTCTTTGTGTCTTTCCAACTTGGACTCAGGAACCAACTCACTTTAGTGGCAGAAAAGCTTCCCATCTGTACTCTGTTCCGTTCTGAAGTATATTTTTACCCATATATATGAGCTATTTTCTTCTCTATAGTACTCACATTTAATTTCCTTGGATTCAGCAAATGTATAGTACTTACATTAAACATGCTAAATTCATAGTGTCTTTCAGGGGATGACTTTTTAAAAAAACCAAAATAGGCTATTAATCCTTCACATATTCCCAGAGGAACAGAGGCTGGTTTGTACAGATGAGTAACTTCTCACATGTCTCATAGACACTGATGTAGATAATCTGCATTCAAGTGATCAGATCTTGGAGGCATCAGTCAAGCTTTGAACAATTATTTTTATAATTTTGTTTATCTATTTATTTATTTTTGGCTGTGCTGGTCTTCATTACTACATGGGCTTTTTCTCTAGTTGTGGAAAGAGGGGGCTACCCTTTGTTGCTGTGTACAGGCTTTTCATTGCAGTGGCTTCTCTTGTTGTGGAGCACTGGCTCTAGGGAACAAGGGTACAGTAGTGGCAGCTCCTGGGCTTTAGAGCACAGGCTCAATAATTGTGGCACATGGGCTTAGTCACTCTGCAGCATGTGGCATCTTCCCAGGTCAGGGATTGAACCTGTGTCTCCTGCATTGGCAGGCAGATTCTTTACCACTGAGCCACCAGGGAAGCCCTGAACAATTTTTTTTAATGGAGATTTGCCATATTCTAGCCCCCAAAAAACAGAACTAGTGGAGGGAGAACATAATCCGGAGAGAATGTCAATAAAATTCTAGCCCTGTTCTTGGAGTCGAAAGTTACATAAACCTGAAATCCAGAGTTTCAAACTGGGGGAGATGAGGCTAGAAACATAAAAATGAGATCATGCTTCAAGAATTAGGGATGCATTTCCAAGAAAAGGAACATGTGGAGAGGCAGTTTCCTTCCTCTATTCTAATCTTGGCTCCAGAACGCCTAACACAAACTCTTCAATGTCTTGTGTGTTAAAGATTTCACTGCTCCTGTCAGGCTGGAGATAACATGTGGCTCATGATAGCTCTGATCTTTTGGGGTAAGTTGGGTTTAGAAGGGGGTAACTAGAAGGGTTCAGCCTCTGACTGTGAGGGACTTTTTGTCTTTCTTTGGTATCCTAGGTTGGAACTCATGAGTATGGAGAGAACTTGTTTCTGTGTTTCCATGGTTTATTAGTGTTTATTATATCAAAAAATAAAAATAAAAATAGTGAGGGAGACTCCGAGGTAACATTAAACCTAGAGCAGTGTGTCAAAATAACGCCTCACCAATAACCATCTGTAGGCTATTCATTACCACCAGTACCCAATTTTGGAAAAGGGGGTAAAGAGAAACTTTAGAGACCTAAGCTGGACCCTCAGAGTCCACATTAATTCTGGCTCCCCAATTCTCCCTTCCTTGTCATCTCCCACCGACTAACTGAGGTCTCTGTTCTTTGGTCTCTTACAGTTCCAGTTGGTGGGCAAGTGGGTGAGTAATCTCTACCTCAATTTCCCTTCCTCCACCACAGAATGGGTCCCATTATCCTGAAGAAGAGAGTAGAGGGAGAGGACAGAAAGGAGAAAGATTTATAAATGATGTAAAATCCTCTATATTCAGAATATGATTGTGATCAATTCCTGGTTTTTAAGGTTTATCTGTAAAATTTTCTGAATGCACCCTGACCTCTTAATTAAATGTCTAAATAAATACATATTTAATAACAAGCAAGGACCAAAACTGTGAAAGCATAGATATAGCTCTGCTGATTTTTCTGATATCCCCCACACTAGTCCTCTGTAGAAGAAAACTTAGTATTTATTTTTTCTTCTCAGAGAGAATCAAACAGGTACCGAAGGCTTCAAAGTATAGTTTGAACCTAGCTTTCCAATACAGATATTAAAGTCTGAGATTAATTCTCAGAAACAGCACAGTACAGAAGATAGAAGAATCAGCTTTAGTTACTTTGCCCTAGTTTAAAACCAGACTTCATGTGTAACAACATGAGATATAAGTTATTCAATTATTTCTCAAGAATTTCAAATCTCCAACAATCAGATGCAGATTTAATCACATGAACAGAAGTCTCCTCTACAGGGTCCGGATTAATCTTAATGGTTGGTGTTTGTAGTTTTCTACTTGCCTATTTTTCACTCTAAGTATTGATACTATATGTTTTGGTTTTTTTTCCCCTTGCTCTAGCCAAAAAATCTAGAACATTGTTCAGACTTCCCTTTTATTCCACTTGATCTTTTTTTTTTTTTTAAATCTCCAAGCAGACTTCACAAAGGCAGTGCTCACTTTGGAGCCTCCATGGGTCAGTGTATTCCGTGAAGAACGTGTAACCTTAAGCTGTGAGGGACCCCATCTGCCTGGGAACAGTTCTACACTGTGGTTTTTCAATGGCACACTCTTTACGACCTGGAACCCCAGATATAGTATTGATGCTGCTACCTTCAATAACAGTGGTGAATACAAGTGCCAGACAGGTCTCTCAGCACCAAGTGACCCTGTACAGCTGGAAATCCACAGTGGTAAGTATGGCATGGTCATTCCTGGATGCCGCGTGTGTGTGTGTGTGCTGATTTATCTGAGTATGCATCTCAACTCTGTGTCTACTGAAGTAAAATCAAATTTCCCAGTGTGTGTGTGGATGCGTAAAAAGCTAAGGTGTCTGTGTTTGGGCAGTGCAGTCTTTGAGAACCTTTTGGTTGGGAGTGAAAATAAGGAACAATGTTCATTCTATTTAGAAGCACTGCGGCAGCATCCCAGACTGTAAAACCATGCAGCGTAGAGCATGGAATACCTGCCTTCCATTCTTAGATAAGTTCTGGAGGAGGAAAAGCACTATTACCTCTTCTCTTCTTTTGTCCTTTAAGAACCTCATCCTGATTTTCCCCACACTAGTCCTCTGTAGAAGAAAACTTAGTATTTATTTTTTCTTCTCAGAGAGAATCAAACAGGTACCGAAGGCTTCAAAGTATAGTTTGAACCTAGCTTTCCAATACAGATATTAAAGTCTGAGATTAATTCTCAGAAACAGCACAGTACAGAAGATAGAAGAATCAGCTTTAGTTACTTTGCCCTAGTTTAAAACCAGACTTCATGTGTAACAACATGAGATATAAGTTATTCAATTATTTCTCAAGAATTTCAAATCTCCAACAATCAGATGCAGATTTAATCACATGAACAGAAGTCTCCTCTACAGGGTCCGGATTAATCTTAATGGTTGGTGTTTGTAGTTTTCTACTTGCCTATTTTTCACTCTAAGTATTGATACTATATGTTTTGGTTTTTTTTCCCCTTGCTCTAGCCAAAAAATCTAGAACATTGTTCAGACTTCCCTTTTATTCCACTTGATCTTTTTTTTTTTTTTAAATCTCCAAGCAGACTTCACAAAGGCAGTGCTCACTTTGGAGCCTCCATGGGTCAGTGTATTCCGTGAAGAACGTGTAACCTTAAGCTGTGAGGGACCCCATCTGCCTGGGAACAGTTCTACACTGTGGTTTTTCAATGGCACACTCTTTACGACCTGGAACCCCAGATATAGTATTGATGCTGCTACCTTCAATAACAGTGGTGAATACAAGTGCCAGACAGGTCTCTCAGCACCAAGTGACCCTGTACAGCTGGAAATCCACAGTGGTAAGTATGGCATGGTCATTCCTGGATGCCGCGTGTGTGTGTGTGTGCTGATTTATCTGAGTATGCATCTCAACTCTGTGTCTACTGAAGTAAAATCAAATTTCCCAGTGTGTGTGTGGATGCGTAAAAAGCTAAGGTGTCTGTGTTTGGGCAGTGCAGTCTTTGAGAACCTTTTGGTTGGGAGTGAAAATAAGGAACAATGTTCATTCTATTTAGAAGCACTGCGGCAGCATCCCAGACTGTAAAACCATGCAGCGTAGAGCATGGAATACCTGCCTTCCATTCTTAGATAAGTTCTGGAGGGAGGAAAAGCACTATTACCTCTTCTCTTCTTTTGTCCTTTAAGAACCTCATCCTGATTTAGCCAAACCAACTGCCCCCAAGGGAGATAAAATCAAGGAGGCTGTTTGGGGTATGTGGCAAGATATACATCAAAAGGAGGGCCAATTTGGATGTATTTTCCACTGATGTCACTGACTTGTTTGTCAGTGTTCTATTAAATTAGAAGCATATCTACATACACCTACATATGTTTGCTGTTCTGTTTGTTTGTCTTAGTACGTGTAATTCCATTAACAAACTAGTCAGGAGTTAGAATGTATTAGTTTTTCATTGCTGTGTAACAAAGTACCCTAAGTTTAGTAGCTTAAAACAACATGCATTTACTATCTTTCTGTGGGCCAGGAGTTTTGGCACAGCTTGGCTAGGTGCTCTGTTGAGGCTGCAGGCAGGGTGGACTGGGCTATGTTCCTTCCAGCAGCTCTTCCAACCACCCAAGGTCACTGGCAGGATTCAGTTCTTCGTGGTTGTAGGATAAAGTCCCTGCCTTTTTATTGGCTGTCAGCTGAAGGCCAGTCTCATTTTCTGAAGACTCTCTACCATGTGACCCTCACACAGGTCCTCTCACATGTCAGCTCACTTCTTCAAGGCCAGCTGGAGTCTCCTACAGTCCAGTCAGCTAAGACAGTCTCATAATGCAATGTCATCATGGGAGTGGCATCTCAACCTTTGCTATAGTCTGTTGGCTGGAAGTAAGTCATGGGTTCCAGCCACACACAAGAGTGTGACTCACTGGAGGCATCTTAAAATATTGCCTACTAGATAGAGTAAGCTGTTTTTGTCCCAACCAGCTTCTGAGATCTGGAAAGGAAATGTAAGAAGAGGCTGCTGGTAAAGATGACTTTTCTTCCCAGAAAAGCTAAAGATATTTGAGGAACAGGAGATGGGCCTCAAATTCAGCAGAGCTCTCAAGTTTTCTACCAAGAGAAGAAAGATAAGCCCCCAGGGTCCAGCATTGGCTTCCTTGTACCTCTGCTAACATAAACACCCACATTTTCCAGATTGGCTACTACTCCAGGTCTCTAGCAGAGTCATCACCGAAGGGGAACCTCTGACCTTGAGGTGTCACGGATGGAAGAATATGCTGGTGTACAAAATATTTTTCTACAAAGATGGCA
Source organism: Tragulus kanchil (assembly GCA_022376925.1). Taxonomy (NCBI): domain Eukaryota; kingdom Metazoa; phylum Chordata; class Mammalia; order Artiodactyla; family Tragulidae; genus Tragulus; species Tragulus kanchil. The sequence continues at coordinate 82,647,925 of JAIOJX010000032.1, read as the reverse complement.
AATTTTTTAGGTTTTTTAGTCAGAATTCTGAATTCACCATTCTGAAAACCAACCTGAGTCACAACGGCATCTATCACTGCTCAGGCGAGAGAAGGCGTCGCTACACATCAGCAGGAGTATCTATCACTATAAAAGGTACTATATTTGAATAGTCATAGAGCTAAAGTTTTAAGAACCAGAGGCCCCATCATAAATGCTCACTTCAATTTGCCAGTAAATAAACTGAACTCCAGAGAGGTAAACTGCCTTATGAAGGGCACACAGGGACTAGTGGCATGGATCTGAACAAAGTACCCTAAGTTTAGTAGCTTAAAACAACATGCATTTACTATCTTTCTGTGGGCCAGGAGTTTTGGCACAGCTTGGCTAGGTGCTCTGTTGAGGCTGCAGGCAGGGTGGACTGGGCTATGTTCCTTCCAGCAGCTCTTCCAACCACCCAAGGTCACTGGCAGGATTCAGTTCTTCGTGGTTGTAGGATAAAGTCCCTGCCTTTTTATTGGCTGTCAGCTGAAGGCCAGTCTCATTTTCTGAAGACTCTCTACCATGTGACCCTCACACAGGTCCTCTCACATGTCAGCTCACTTCTTCAAGGCCAGCTGGAGTCTCCTACAGTCCAGTCAGCTAAGACAGTCTCATAATGCAATGTCATCATGGGAGTGGCATCTCAACCTTTGCTATAGTCTGTTGGCTGGAAGTAAGTCATGGGTTCCAGCCACACACAAGAGTGTGACTCACTGGAGGCATCTTAAAATATTGCCTACTAGATAGAGTAAGCTGTTTTGTCCCAACCAGCTTCTGAGATCTGGAAAGGAAATGTAAGAAGAGGCTGCTGGTAAAGATGACTTTTCTTCCCAGAAAAGCTAAAGATATTTGAGGAACAGGAGATGGGCCTCAAATTCAGCAGAGCTCTCAAGTTTTCTACCAAGAGAAGAAAGATAAGCCCCCAGGGTCCAGCATTGGCTTCCTTGTACCTCTGCTAACATAAACACCCACATTTTCCAGATTGGCTACTACTCCAGGTCTCTAGCAGAGTCATCACCGAAGGGGAACCTCTGACCTTGAGGTGTCACGGATGGAAGAATATGCTGGTGTACAAAATATTTTTCTACAAAGATGGCAAATTTTTTAGGTTTTTTAGTCAGAATTCTGAATTCACCATTCTGAAAACCAACCTGAGTCACAACGGCATCTATCACTGCTCAGGCGAGAGAAGGCGTCGCTACACATCAGCAGGAGTATCTATCACTATAAAAGGTACTATATTTGAATAGTCATAGAGCTAAAGTTTTAAGAACCAGAGGCCCCATCATAAATGCTCACTTCAATTTGCCAGTAAATAAACTGAACTCCAGAGAGGTAAACTGCCTTATGAAGGGCACACAGGGACTAGTGGCTGGACTGGGATCTGAACTGAGGTCTCCTGGGTCCCTGTCCATCCCTCTTTCCAGTATAACACAGTACCCCGCCAGTCATTCCACAGCTCATGTCAAGGCCATGGCATTATGAGAATCCACCTCATCAATTTTATTTTAGTTGCAAGGAATAGAGATGCACTTGAGGTAGGTAGGAAGGTTATCAGAGAATAACTCAATGGAACTTAATAAAAGATCCTGGGGGCTTCCCTCATGGTTCAGTGTTAAAAATATACCTTGGAAAGCAGGGAACATGTGTTTGATCCCTGATCTGGGAAGGTCCCACATGCCACCAGGCAGCTAAGTCTGTGTACCCCAACTACTGAGCCTGCACCCTGGAACCCAGGAGCCACAACAAGAGAAGCTACCACAATGAGAAACCTGTGTACTAGATAGTAGCCTCTGCTCTCCACAACTAGAGAAAGCCCATGTGCAGCAATAAAGAACCAGTACAGCTAAAACAAAACAAAAAAACCAAGAAACACCATAGTTATACTTTCTATTTCTCTCTCAGGGACTGCGTGACCTCTCTGGTTCCACTTCTCTCTGAACATCTGCTAATTAAGCAGTTTCCTCTGTTCCAGTTTGCATGTGGCTCTTGATATAACTCTTTTATGGCCGTTTATCTTAGTACTCATAACCACAAGCAACTTCTGTCTGAAAAATAGTTCATTCCTGGGGAAAAGAAATTATTGTCCTATGATTTCACCCACATTTTCTGAAGCAACATTCTGAGGTGTCACGGATGGAAGAATATGCTGGTGTACAAAATATTTTTCTACAAAGATGGCAAATTTTTTAGGTTTTTTAGTCAGAATTCTGAATTCACCATTCTGAAAACCAACCTGAGTCACAACGGCATCTATCACTGCTCAGGCGAGAGAAGGCGTCGCTACACATCAGCAGGAGTATCTATCACTATAAAAGGTACTATATTTGAATAGTCATAGAGCTAAAGTTTTAAGAACCAGAGGCCCCATCATAAATGCTCACTTCAATTTGCCAGTAAATAAACTGAACTCCAGAGAGGTAAACTGCCTTATGAAGGGCACACAGGGACTAGTGGCTGGACTGGGATCTGAACTGAGGTCTCCTGGGTCCCTGTCCATCCCTCTTTCCAGTATAACACAGTACCCCGCCAGTCATTCCACAGCTCATGTCAAGGCCATGGCATTATGAGAATCCACCTCATCAATTTTATTTTAGTTGCAAGGAATAGAGATGCACTTGAGGTAGGTAGGAAGGTTATCAGAGAATAACTCAATGGAACTTAATAAAAGATCCTGGGGGCTTCCCTCATGGTTCAGTGTTAAAAATATACCTTGGAAAGCAGGGAACATGTGTTTGATCCCTGATCTGGGAAGGTCCCACATGCCACCAGGCAGCTAAGTCTGTGTACCCCAACTACTGAGCCTGCACCCTGGAACCCAGGAGCCACAACAAGAGAAGCTACCACAATGAGAAACCTGTGTACTAGATAGTAGCCTCTGCTCTCCACAACTAGAGAAAGCCCATGTGCAGCAATAAAGAACCAGTACAGCTAAAACAAAACAAAAAAACCAAGAAACACCATAGTTATACTTTCTATTTCTCTCTCAGGGACTGCGTGACCTCTCTGGTTCCACTTCTCTCTGAACATCTGCTAATTAAGCAGTTTCCTCTGTTCCAGTTTGCATGTGGCTCTTGATATAACTCTTTTATGGCCGTTTATCTTAGTACTCATAACCACAAGCAACTTCTGTCTGAAAAATAGTTCATTCCTGGGGAAAAGAAATTATTGTCCTAGATTGTCTCTTTTTCTCACTCTTTGACTGTACCACACAACCTGAGGGATCTTACTTCCCCCACAAGGGATCAAACCCTAGCCACCTGCAGTGAAAGCCCCAAGTCCTAACCACTGGACCTCCAGAGAATCCCCCCAGACTACCTTTTGAGTCAGAAACACAAGTAATGAGTCACTGAACTGGCTACTTGATGGAGGTTTGTGTCTCAGTGTCCACTCCCAGTTAACCATTACCAAAGGGCACACCATACAGCAAATAACACGGCTGTTCAGTGAAGCATGAACTGTGTAGAAGTGTTCTCCCCAGAAGAAGAATATGGGCAAGCTGGTAACGGCAGGTATGTCTGTGAGGAAATCCTAAGAATATCTCTCTGCTAGAAGTGGGAAAATTCTGTTTTGTGGATGTATTCTCTAGGGGCAGATTTCCCAAAAAGGGTCAGAGTATATCTCCTGTTAAAAAACAAACAAGGGGCTTCCCTAGTGGTCCAGTGGGTGGGGACACTGCCTTGCAGTGCAAGGGGCGCCGGTTTGATCCCTGGCACGGGAGGATCTGACGTGCCACGGAGCGGCTGGACCGATGTGCCCAACTTCCGAGCTGGAGCTTTGGGGCGCATGCGCCCAGAGCCGGTGCTCTGCAACCAGAGAGGCCACTGTGATGGGAGGCCCACAGAGGCCAAAGAACAAAGATGTTTGGAAATAAATGAAAGACCAATAGAAGTGGTCAAAACAAACAAACAAAACAAACACTCTTGACACTGATGTAAGTCACCCTATCCTTATCAACTTTTTCTTCAGAGCTATTTCCAGCCCCAGTGCTGAGAGCATTCTTCTTATCCCCCAACTCTCTGGTCAGCCTGAGCTGTGAAACAAAGTTGCTCTCACCGAAGCCTGGTCTGCAGCTTTATTTCTCCTTCTATGAGGGAAACAAGACCCTAATGAACAGAACTACATCCTCTGACTACCAGACACCCACTGCTATTGAAGACTCCAGGTTATACTGGTGTGAGGCTGCTACAGAAGATGGAAGTATCACCAAGCGCAGCCCTGAGGTGGATATAACTCTTTATGGCCGTTTATCTTAGTACTCATAACCACAAGCAACTTCTGTCTGAAAAATAGTTCATTCCTGGGGAAAAGAAATTATTGTCCTAGATTGTCTCTTTTTCTCACTCTTTGACTGTACCACACAACCTGAGGGATCTTACTTCCCCCACAAGGGATCAAACCCTAGCCACCTGCAGTGAAAGCCCCAAGTCCTAACCACTGGACCTCCAGAGAATCCCCCCAGACTACCTTTTGAGTCAGAAACACAAGTAATGAGTCACTGAACTGGCTACTTGATGGAGGTTTGTGTCTCAGTGTCCACTCCCAGTTAACCATTACCAAAGGGCACACCATACAGCAAATAACACGGCTGTTCAGTGAAGCATGAACTGTGTAGAAGTGTTCTCCCCAGAAGAAGAATATGGGCAAGCTGGTAACGGCAGGTATGTCTGTGAGGAAATCCTAAGAATATCTCTCTGCTAGAAGTGGGAAAATTCTGTTTTGTGGATGTATTCTCTAGGGGCAGATTTCCCAAAAAGGGTCAGAGTATATCTCCTGTTAAAAAACAAACAAGGGGCTTCCCTAGTGGTCCAGTGGGTGGGGACACTGCCTTGCAGTGCAAGGGGCGCCGGTTTGATCCCTGGCAGGGGAGGATCTGACGTGCCACGGAGCGGCTGGACCGATGTGCCCAACTTCCGAGCTGGAGCTTTGGGGCGCATGCGCCCAGAGCCGGTGCTCTGCAACCAGAGAGGCCACTGTGATGGGAGGCCCACAGAGGCCAAAGAACAAAGATGTTTGGAAATAAATGAAAGACCAATAGAAGTGGTCAAAACAAACAAACAAAACAAACACTCTTGACACTGATGTAAGTCACCCTATCCTTATCAACTTTTTCTTCAGAGCTATTTCCAGCCCCAGTGCTGAGAGCATTCTTCTTATCCCCCAACTCTCTGGTCAGCCTGAGCTGTGAAACAAAGTTGCTCTCACCGAAGCCTGGTCTGCAGCTTTATTTCTCCTTCTATGAGGGAAACAAGACCCTAATGAACAGAACTACATCCTCTGACTACCAGACACCCACTGCTATTGAAGACTCCAGGTTATACTGGTGTGAGGCTGCTACAGAAGATGGAAGTATCACCAAGCGCAGCCCTGAGGTGGAGCTTCGAGCACTTGGTAAGTAGGAACGAGGGGAGCTGACTGGCACATGAGCAGATGCACCTGTCTCTCCTCGGGGCCTGAGGTCTCATGACACCTTTTCCATGGCCCAGCCAGGGAAAACCATGAATGGATCTTTGCATTCTTGATTCAAAATTTCACTTTTCTCTTCATAAACTTCCTTATATTTCCTTCCCTTTCTTTTTCTTTCTTCTCTTTCCTTTCTCAATTTATTCCCTTCCTTCTTTTCCTTTCTCTATGTTCTCCTGTCTTTTCTCTCTCCCTCTCCTCTCTTTCTTCCTTCCCTCCCTCTTTCACCAACAATCTCAATGACACTATACTGAGTTCCTCCTATTTATTTTACAAGTATGGGGATATAAAGGCACTGGGGTACAGTTTTCACTTCAGGGAGTTCACATGGTAGATTGGTGAGAGAGGTGTTTTGTGGATTGTACATGAATATCTGCCCAAGCGTCTACAAATGGTTGAGGCAGAGGGATTATGAGTTCCAGAACAAAGACTCTTTGGAGAAAAAAGTTCATCATCAACCTAAACTCTAACCTTGATATGGCACAGATATAGTAGTTGTCTCTGTAACTAGCAACTAAGTGCACTGCGAGGCCCTGGAAGTTAAGCTCTTAGGAGAAGCCTGCCCACTGTCCATAACCATAGAGCCCAGCTGGAGAGGTTCCATCAGATTCCTCCTACCCCACTTCCCTCCAAGTCCCCAGTGTCTCCCTCGGGCACAGGCATTAGCAGGTCTCAGCCAACCTTCTCTGCCAAACATAACTCAGCCAGATTCCTCTAGTTTCTAAATAGCACTTATCTTTTGTTGTTTTCTTTTATAGGCTTCCAGTCACCAACTCCTGTCTGGTTTCATTTCCTTTTCTATCTGGCAGTGGGGATAATGTTTTTGGTGGACAGTGTTTTATATATCACAACACATAAGGAAATACAAAGAAAGAAAATGCAGAATGTAGAAATGCCTCTTGACTATGGTTATGGGAAGGTACTTCCTACCTTCAAAGATATAGATAATTAGAAGAAAGCTGAAATATCAGGAACCAGAAGAACAACTGCAAGGAAGGACACACAGGAGAAGCCCTGGGAGGGTGGACTGTGGCAGCGGTGGGTGCTGTGGGTGCCCATAGGTCCACAAGCCCCGCCCCTCTTCTCTGTGCCCCCAGGGCACAAACATCTAAGCACTGAAAGACACTAGAACTTTGACTCTCATGGCACCTAACTTTTACGTAAAGCAAATAAATGAGATTGACTTCAATGGAAATTATCTCGGTAATTTGATAATGGATGATTTGAAGTGAGACTTATTCTAAAGAAATTTTAAAAAAGAAAAACTTGGAAGCCAAGTCTAGCCTGATTATCCTATTAGGGTTCCTGAGCAATAATTTATTTCTGGAGATGGGATGGAAAGGTAAGTGTGTATATATGTATGAGATTAACACAGAGAAATAGACAGAGAGGAGGGGAAGATATGAGAGGAAGAAGAAACAATATAGACAAAAAAGGAAGAAGTATAACCCACAAATGTATCTGGTTGAGGCAGAGGGATTATGAGTTCCAGAACAAAGACTCTTTGGAGAAAAAAGTTCATCATCAACCTAAACTCTAACCTTGATATGGCACAGATATAGTAGTTGTCTCTGTAACTAGCAACTAAGTGCACTGCGAGGCCCTGGAAGTTAAGCTCTTAGGAGAAGCCTGCCCACTGTCCATAACCATAGAGCCCAGCTGGAGAGGTTCCATCAGATTCCTCCTACCCCACTTCCCTCCAAGTCCCCAGTGTCTCCCTCGGGCACAGGCATTAGCAGGTCTCAGCCAACCTTCTCTGCCAAACATAACTCAGCCAGATTCCTCTAGTTTCTAAATAGCACTTATCTTTTGTTGTTTTCTTTTATAGGCTTCCAGTCACCAACTCCTGTCTGGTTTCATTTCCTTTTCTATCTGGCAGTGGGGATAATGTTTTTGGTGGACAGTGTTTTATATATCACAACACATAAGGAAATACAAAGAAAGAAAATGCAGAATGTAGAAATGCCTCTTGACTATGGTTATGGGAAGGTACTTCCTACCTTCAAAGATATAGATAATTAGAAGAAAGCTGAAATATCAGGAACCAGAAGAACAACTGCAAGGAAGGACACACAGGAGAAGCCCTGGGAGGGTGGACTGTGGCAGCGGTGGGTGCTGTGGGTGCCCATAGGTCCACAAGCCCCGCCCCTCTTCTCTGTGCCCCCAGGGCACAAACATCTAAGCACTGAAAGACACTAGAACTTTGACTCTCATGGCACCTAACTTTTACGTAAAGCAAATAAATGAGATTGACTTCAATGGAAATTATCTCGGTAATTTGATAATGGATGATTTGAAGTGAGACTTATTCTAAAGAAATTTTAAAAAAGAAAAACTTGGAAGCCAAGTCTAGCCTGATTATCCTATTAGGGTTCCTGAGCAATAATTTATTTCTGGAGATGGGATGGAAAGGTAAGTGTGTATATATGTATGAGATTAACACAGAGAAATAGACAGAGAGGAGGGGAAGATATGAGAGGAAGAAGAAACAATATAGACAAAAAAGGAAGAAGTATAACCCACAAATGTATCTGGTTGACTGAGAATGAGAGAGTTCATACCTCTTGGTGGTCAGAGTGGTCCCTTCCTGGCTTTTCTATATAGCATACATCTCAAACAGATAGAAGAGAGCAACTCATGATGAGAAATGGGTGTTTTATTCTTGCCCTTTCCCTTGAGGTTTTCTCATAACCTCTCTGTGACCAGAGACACTAAGTGTTCTCATAACTTCCTCATCTGTCCCAGTCCCAGGCCCCACAGGAAGGCAGACTATAACTGCTGCTTTCCTTAATAAATTAAACCCAGCTCTCCAAGTATGGCACTGCATGTGGGAGGGGCAGTGACATAAAGCCCCAGCTCCTACTTTCAGAGATTTATTTTACCCTTCAAATTTTCTAGATGATTCAAGATAATACTACCCCCTCCCCCAACTTGGACAAAATATTTTCCTGCTACTCCATAACACAACTGGGGGAAAAAGAAATATGTGAATAAGACTTCGCCAAAGCTTAGGAGGAAAAAAATGGAAAGGGTGTGAACAAATCTAGTGACATAATTCTTAAGATTCTTCAGTTTAAAAAAAAATGTGGCTTATCTGCTAAACAAGGATGTGCCTATGCCTAGCCTCTGTCCTGGCTCCACACGGCAGGACTCACTTCTAATCTCATCCCTGCCTCACCTAGAAGCACCTTCAAGTAACTTGGGACTTCAAGCAGATGGAAAGACACCTTAGTCCTCTGTTTCCCTAGTCTGTGGACAATGAGAATGTCCTTCTCTCCTTTATCTTAAGAAAAAAGTACAGTAATCATCATCTCAACAGAAGTTACAAAAACTCCTAACTTTTATTCCTAATGTTGTTTTGATTTGGAAAGCAAATAAATGAGATTGACTTCAATGGAAATTATCTCGGTAATTTGATAATGGATGATTTGAAGTGAGACTTATTCTAAAGAAATTTTAAAAAAGAAAAACTTGGAAGCCAAGTCTAGCCTGATTATCCTATTAGGGTTCCTGAGCAATAATTTATTTCTGGAGATGGGATGGAAAGGTAAGTGTGTATATATGTATGAGATTAACACAGAGAAATAGACAGAGAGGAGGGGAAGATATGAGAGGAAGAAGAAACAATATAGACAAAAAAGGAAGAAGTATAACCCACAAATGTATCTGGTTGACTGAGAATGAGAGAGTTCATACCTCTTGGTGGTCAGAGTGGTCCCTTCCTGGCTTTTCTATATAGCATACATCTCAAACAGATAGAAGAGAGCAACTCATGATGAGAAATGGGTGTTTTATTCTTGCCCTTTCCCTTGAGGTTTTCTCATAACCTCTCTGTGACCAGAGACACTAAGTGTTCTCATAACTTCCTCATCTGTCCCAGTCCCAGGCCCCACAGGAAGGCAGACTATAACTGCTGCTTTCCTTAATAAATTAAACCCAGCTCTCCAAGTATGGCACTGCATGTGAGTGGGGCAGTGACATAAAGCCCCAGCTCCTACTTTCAGAGATTTATTTTACCCTTCAAATTTTCTAGATGATTCAAGATAATACTACCCCCTCCCCCAACTTGGACAAAATATTTTCCTGCTACTCCATAACACAACTGGGGGAAAAAGAAATATGTGAATAAGACTTCGCCAAAGCTTAGGAGGAAAAAAATGGAAAGGGTGTGAACAAATCTAGTGACATAATTCTTAAGATTCTTCAGTTTAAAAAAAAATGTGGCTTATCTGCTAAACAAGGATGTGCCTATGCCTAGCCTCTGTCCTGGCTCCACACGGCAGGACTCACTTCTAATCTCATCCCTGCCTCACCTAGAAGCACCTTCAAGTAACTTGGGACTTCAAGCAGATGGAAAGACACCTTAGTCCTCTGTTTCCCTAGTCTGTGGACAATGAGAATGTCCTTCTCTCCTTTATCTTAAGAAAAAAGTACAGTAATCATCATCTCAACAGAAGTACAACTCCAACGGTTGTATTAAAAGAAACAGTCATAGATCATCATAGGAGCTTTATTGATTCCTAATGTTTGGTCTTATGGAGTGAGGAACAGAAATAAGAATTGAAGGGAATTATTTCTACCTTTTTTGGTGTGGTTTTTTTGTTTGTTTGTTTGTTTCTTCTTGTGCTGCAAGGAATTAGTTCTATAGGAAAGAGGCCCAAAGACCCTTTATAGAGGGACTATCTGTAGAAGACTCCAGCCTGTGCTTAGTCGCTCAGTCATGTCCGACTCTTTGTGACCCCATGGACTGTAGCCTGCAAGTTCCTCTGTCCATGGAATTCTCCAGGCAAGAGTACTGGAGTGGGTTGCCATGCCCTCCTCCAGGAGATCCTCCCAACCCAGGGACTGAATCCAGGTCTCCCGCATTGCAGGCAGATTCCTCACCAGCTGAGTCACCAGGGAAGTCCAAGAATCCTGGAGTGGGTAGCCCATCCCTTCTCCAGAGGATCTTCCCAACCCAGGAATTGAAACAGGGTCTCCTGCAATGCAAGCAGATTCTTTACCAACTGAGCTACTCCGGACTGAGGAACTAGAAATTGAAGCAGGAAGTGACAGTTACACTCAGAGGAGATAGCTACATTCTACCCTCACTGGGTGGATTGAATTTCAGGAAAAGGGCTCTCTGGGGACAGAAAGTTGGGGGCCCGACACAAGATACAGACCTTTGCATCAGGGAAACCTTTTTACTTTCTCTCCAGAGTTAACACAACTGGGGGAAAAAGAAATATGTGAATAAGACTTCGCCAAAGCTTAGGAGGAAAAAAATGGAAAGGGTGTGAACAAATCTAGTGACATAATTCTTAAGATTCTTCAGTTTAAAAAAAAATGTGGCTTATCTGCTAAACAAGGATGTGCCTATGCCTAGCCTCTGTCCTGGCTCCACACGGCAGGACTCACTTCTAATCTCATCCCTGCCTCACCTAGAAGCACCTTCAAGTAACTTGGGACTTCAAGCAGATGGAAAGACACCTTAGTCCTCTGTTTCCCTAGTCTGTGGACAATGAGAATGTCCTTCTCTCCTTTATCTTAAGAAAAAAGTACAGTAATCATCATCTCAACAGAAGTACAACTCCAACGGTTGTATTAAAAGAAACAGTCATAGATCATCATAGGAGCTTTATTGATTCCTAATGTTTGGTCTTATGGAGTGAGGAACAGAAATAAGAATTGAAGGGAATTATTTCTACCTTTTTTGGTGTGGTTTTTTTGTTTGTTTGTTTGTTTCTTCTTGTGCTGCAAGGAATTAGTTCTATAGGAAAGAGGCCCAAAGACCCTTTATAGAGGGACTATCTGTAGAAGACTCCAGCCTGTGCTTAGTCGCTCAGTCATGTCCGACTCTTTGTGACCCCATGGACTGTAGCCTGCAAGTTCCTCTGTCCATGGAATTCTCCAGGCAAGAGTACTGGAGTGGGTTGCCATGCCCTCCTCCAGGAGATCCTCCCAACCCAGGGACTGAATCCAGGTCTCCCGCATTGCAGGCAGATTCCTCACCAGCTGAGTCACCAGGGAAGTCCAAGAATCCTGGAGTGGGTAGCCCATCCCTTCTCCAGAGGATCTTCCCAACCCAGGAATTGAAACAGGGTCTCCTGCAATGCAAGCAGATTCTTTACCAACTGAGCTACTCCGGACTGAGGAACTAGAAATTGAAGCAGGAAGTGACAGTTACACTCAGAGGAGATAGCTACATTCTACCCTCACTGGGTGGATTGAATTTCAGGAAAAGGGCTCTCTGGGGACAGAAAGTTGGGGGCAGACACAGATACAGACCTGGGGGAAACTGTAATGAATCCAGTCATCGCTATCGCATCAGGAAGTACTGTCACTTTCCCATGCCTTTCTTTTGTACTTTCTCTCCAGAGTTTTCCACACTCGTGTCTTTGCCACAGTATTTTCTCATATGTACTTTAGTATATTTAAAAATTTATTCGATTCAGTTAGTTTCTTAGTTGAACAATCTGTACCGCCATCTACCCTCATTTCTAGTATAGAGGTGGACCAGAAATAGGTTCTTGGGAGTTCCTAAATCGAGGCCTACCTGCGTGGTCCCCAAGCCTTGGTGGTAGGTCTGGTAGAGGCCTGGTACCACCTCCCCCTTTCTCCAGGTAGGTGTCCATTCCTCCAGTTTCCCTACAGGGGCTGTGTGCCTTCTCCCTGGCATGGGCCCTCTCTATGAGCTCATTCCTCTTTACTTTTACTTCATCTAGTGTGTGGAAACACACAGAAATTCCTGGCTCCTACTGGAGGGAGAGACCCAAAGGATCCCAGGTCCCTTCTTTGTTCACCATCCTCCACCTGTGGTTAAAGCCTATGTATGTGGGACCAGGAAACCATGGGAAGGAAAGGGAAAGTTTCTCTAAGCCTGCTCGAGAGACAAATGAACAGGCACCCACAGGGAAACTTGACCTCATGATCTCATTTCTTGAATCCAAAGGTTCAACTAAATCCAGTTTGTTTCAGACACAAGGCAACAACCTGAATCTTCACCCCAGTTTTTCAGTTTGCAGGGAGGGGCACAGCTGAAGTAAGTCAGAGATGGTCACTGACAGTAGCCTTTGGAGCAGGCATGATCACTGGAAAGGAACCATCTGTTTACCGTGGTTTGCCACCATTGTCAGTCCCATGGCCACTCTACAGGCAACTATAAAATGTCTGTGATTCTTAAAGGCTCCTCTGCTGTGGAAATTAGCATCCAGGCAAGCAGAAGTGCTTTTCTAAAAGCCGACATCAGCTCTTACTCACTGGAGGATATGGGAAGTATGTTTTACAAATCCCTTCCAGAAAATGAACTGAAAACTAAATTTAGGCTCCAGATCATGTACAACAGATTCATTTGGCCAACATCATGTCCACTAATCATAACTTAATGCATGATTACACGTTTAAGATTTATAATCAGATGTATCTTGATAAACCTAATTGGTGTTTTACCATCTATAAAAACCAAAATTTTTTAATCAGTTCAGTTCAGTCACTCAGTGGTGTTTGACTCTGCAATCCCACAGACTGCAGCATATCAGGCTTCCCTGTCCACCATCTCCCCAAGATGGCTTAAACTTATGTTCATTGACTCAGTGATACCATCCAATTATCTTGTCCTTTGTTGTCCCCTTCTCCTTTTGCCTTCTATTTTTCCCAACATCAGGGTCTCTTCCAATGAGTTGTCTCTTCACATCAGGTAGACAAAGTATTGGAGCTTCAGTTTCAGCATCAGTCCTTCCAATGAATATTCAGAGTTGAACTAATTTCCTTTAGGACTGACTGTTTTGATCTCCTTGCAGTGCAAGGGGCTCTGAAGAGCCTTCTCCAACATCACACTTCAAAGGCATCAATTCTTTGGCCCTCAGCCTTCTTTTTTTTTTAAAACTTTTATTTTACGTTTAACTTTTACAGAGTTTTGTTGTTTACAGATATGTATGTTCCCAGATCAGTCATATGTATATCACCCCCTTCCCACCCCTCCCGACCATCACACAGCACCCCTGAAGGATCTCCTTTTCTCACAGAGCAATGACTATAGCTATTTTCTTCACTTATGATGGTACAGGCCTTCATGCTACTTCCTTTACGCCTCCCATCACACAGCACCCCTGAAGGATCTCCTTTTCTCACAGAGCAATGACTATAGCTATTTTCTTCACTTATGATGGTACAGGCCTTCATGCTACTTCCTCTACGCCTCCCAACCACTGTACCTTCCCCACAATGTCCATATGTCCACTGTCCATGTCTGTCTTTCCGTCGCTTCACGGCATGTGCCATCATCACCATCCTACTATGTTCCATATATATATGTGTGTTAATATATTGTATTTGTCCTTCTCTTTCTGACTGACTTCACTTTTTATGATATGTTCTAGGTCCAGCCACCTCATTAGGGCTGATTCTTCTGCATTTCTCTTTACAGCTGTGTAGTATTCCATTGTATATACGTACCAGAGCTTTTGGATCCATTCGTTCGTCGATGGGCATCTAGGTTGCTTCCATGTTCTAGCTATTGTATAGAGAGCTGCAATGAACATTGGGGTACAGGTGCTTCTTTCAGATTTGATTTCATGTGGGTATAAGCCTAAGAGTGGGATTGCTGGGTTGTATGGTGCTTTTATTTTTAGTTTTTAAAGAAATCTCCATACTGTCTTCCATAGAGGCTGTATCAATTGACATTCCCACCAGCAATGCAGGAGTGTTCCCGTTTCTCCGTGCCCTCTCCAGCATTTATTGTCTGTTGATTTGTTGATGATGGCCATTCTGACGGGTGTGAGGTGATATCTCATTGTAGTTTTGATTTGCATTTCTCTAATTATAAGTGAAGTTGAGCATTGTTTCATGTGCTTTTGGGCCATCTGTATGTCCTCTTTGGAGAGGTGTCTATTTAGGTCCTTTTCTCATTTTTTGATTGGGTTGTTCATTTTTCCGGTGCTGAGTTGTCTGAGTTGCTTGTAGATTTTGGAGATTAATTCTTTGTCTGTTATTTCATTTGCTATGATTTTCTCCCATTCTGTGGGCTCTCTGTTCAGTTTTTTTGTGATTTCTTTTACCGTGCAAAAGCTTTTAAGTTTCATTAGGTCCCACATGTTCATTTGTCTTTTTAGTTCTACTATTCTAGTAGGTGGGTCAGAGATCTTGCTTTGATTTAGGTCCTTGAGGGTTTTGCCTATATTCTCCTCTAAGAGTTTGATGGTTTCTGGTCTTACATTTAGGTCTTTAATCCATTTTGAGTTGATCTTTGTGCATTGTGTCAGGGAATGTTCCAACTTCATTTTTTGCATGTAGCTGTCCAACTTTCCCAGCACCATTTGTTGAAGAGGCTATCTTTGTCCCATTTTATAGGTTCGCCTCCTTTGTCAAAAATAAGGTACCCATAGGTACGTGGGTTTATCTCTGTGTTCTCTATCTTGTTCCATTGGTCGATGTTTCTGTTTTTGTGCCAGTACCATACTGTCTTGATGACTGTTGCTTTGTAGTAGAGTCTGAAATTGGGGAGGCTGATTCCTTCAGCTCCATTCTTATTCCTCAGGATTGCTTTGGCCTCAGCCTTCTTTATGGTCCAGCCTTCACATCCATACATGACTACTGGGAAAACCATAGCTTTGACTATATGGAAATTTGTCAGCAAAGTGATTTCTCTGCTTTTGAATATGCTGTCTAGGTTTGTCATAGCTTTTCTTCCAAGGAGCAAGTGTCTTTTAATTTCATGGCCGCAGTCACCGCCCGCAGTGATTTTGGAGCCCAAGAAAATAAAGTCTGTCACTGTTTCCATTGTTTCCTCATCTATTTGCCATAAATTTTTCAGAACTTAATATTTAAACAAAAATATCCATTCTTTTAATATCATCAGGATACATCAAGGTCTTACATGTTTTTAACATGATGCTCTTTTCAGAATAGCTAAAAATATTTATTGAACATTTAGCATCACATTATCTATATAAAATAATTTTTCATTTCTGTATATATGGTCAAATGCAAAATGGACCAAAAAAAAGTTAAAAATCTCCTTCCAAAAAAAAAAAACTTGGGGGGGGGGGCTTCCCTGGCGGCCCAGTGGGTAAGGACACCGCCCTGCACTGCAAGGGGCGCTGGTTCGATCCCTTGCCTGGGAAGATCCCACGTGCCACAGAGCAACTGGACCGATGTGTCCAATTACCGAGCCGGAGCTCTGGAGTGCACGCGCCCAGAGCCGGTGCTCTGCGACAACAGAGGCCACCACGATGGGCGACCCACATGGGCCAAATAACGAAGATGGATGAAAATAGATAAACGAAAGGCCAATAGAAGTGGCCCACCCGCCCCCTCCCTCCCCAACCCATCCCCCCCCAAAATAAATAAATAATAAATATTAAAAAAAATTTTTCCTTCTATCTCAGACTTCTATTCCTTTATGCTTAGTCTGTTTGTACTATTATTAAAAAAAAGAATACCATAGGCTGGGTCGCTTATAGACAACAGAAATATATTTCTCACAGATCTGGAGGCTGGGAAGTCCAAGATCAAGGTGCTTACAGATTTGGTGTCTGGTAAGAGCCCAATTCCTGGTCCATAGATGACTATCTTCTTTCTGTGTTCTCGAATGCAAAGGGGTGAGGGGGCTGTCCAGGGTCTCTTCTCTATGGGCATTAATACCACCCATGAGGGCTGTACCATCATGACTCAATCACCCCTTACCCACGGCCCCACTTCCTCATACCACACATCACGTTGGGAACTAGATTTCAACCGATGAATCTGGGAGGAAACATGAATACTCAGTCCTTAGCATCTTCTAATGTCCTTTTCAACAGATAATTACTATTGGTTGTTTTCTGTCATCTAGAGACTTTTATGCTTTTATAGTCAAATAAAGGGAGACATCCTTCCTTCTATCTCCTTTTGTACACAAATGTTAGCACAATAAACACACCCTTGTACCTGACCTTTTTTGAGTATCTTATCAGGAGCAGCACTTGCTCCAGAGCTCTTTGGGGGGTCTATCAAGGCTTTGTCAGGCCTTCCTTGCAATCTGATTTCTTCCTCTTCCCAATCTTATGTTCTCATTCTTCCTTTTGCAAGGGTTCATCCCTAATAATCAGCTTGTACCCCAAACTTTGTCTCAGCCTCTGCTTCCAGAAAGTCCACCCTGAGCATTTTGTAAGTCTCTACAACAATTTGAAAAGTCTTTGGAGTCTCATAACATGTTCAAATAGCATGTCTAGGGACACATTTGTTGTAACAGAGAACAAAACAAGTTGATAACATTAAAAAGTATATACCCCAGCTCCATTTTGGACAGGAGAATAAGCTTGATATCCCTATGAATGTTCTTGGTTTAACACCTTATAAAATCAGATTTTTTTTTGAGCTGGTTTATGGTGCAAAATGTCCTCTCTCTCTAACTGTGAGAGAGAGCATCTTCATTTTTTTCTGATTATACTTTTACGAGTTACTCAGGCTAGCATTTTAAGGTCAGAGTTTGGAATTTGACTAGTTAACATTAGAAACTAAATGCAACCCTAGAGACTTCCCTGATGGAGCAGTAGATAAGAATCCTCCTGCCAATGCAGGGGACACAGGTTCCATCCCTGCTAAGAGGAGATTTCACACGCTGGAGAGCAACTAAACCCCAGCGCCACGATTATTGAGCTTGCGCTCTAGAGCCCAGGAGCCGCAACTACTGAGCTCATGGGCTGCAACAACTGAAGCCCGTGTGCCTACAGCCTGTGTCCCACAACAAGAAAAGCCACTGCAATGAAAAGCCCTCACACGGTATGGAAGAGGAGTCCCTATTCACCGCAACTAGAATAAGCCCTTGCAAAGAGGAAGACCCAGTGCAGCCATAAATAAATAAAGTTAATTAATTAAAAGGAAATGTGAGCCAGCTCATTTTATTTGCAGAATCAAGAAATGGGTTAATATGATTCTATTCAATACCGGTAAAACAAGCACCATACTGAATTTTATTCTACAGTCACCACCATTCCATATTGTCATCCCTACGGCTTCCTTCACTCACCGTTACTGGTGTCCTCTCAGAGTTTACAGCCCACAGGGATATACAAAGACATTCTCACAGGTACCTTGGCAATGGTAGTTTAAGAGAATCAACCCCCAATCGTCAATTTCCATATGCACCCTGTCAATACATTTCGGAAACCTAAGAACATGCCAGCTGTAAATGCTGAAGCTGGTTCACCTTTTCCAGCTCCTCTTTCCCACTCATCCTTCCTCCAGCTTACAAAAGAAAGGCATATCTGTCACCCATCCCATATCATGATACACTACACTGGGGACAAAACAAAAAACTCTGAGTGTACCAAAAAGACAAAGGAACTATGATAGAAATCAGAGGTAAGTTTTTATGTCTTTCTCTATCTTACACTTATGGATGTTAAGGGCCAAGTCAGGTACTAGAAACCGCTATTGGTCCTTGGCACACCTTACGTGTGCCAAGTCACTCTGTTGTGTCTGACTTTGCCACCCTGTGGACTGTAACCTGCTAGGCTACTCTGTCAACAGAATTTTAATGGCTTACTCTTTCCTACTCCGGGGCATTTTGCCAAACCCAGAGATCCAACCCTAATCTCCTGGGAGATGGATTCTTTACCACCGGATAGCAACTTACCTCATCTAGGACAACAAACATGAACAGCTCTATACCTAATGTATTCATCCGTGCATTGGACTGTATTAGAATGTATAACATACCCGAGCCTAAGAATAGGCTAGGGTGTGTTAAGGTTCGAACAACTCCAAAATCCCAGCACCTTACACCAACAAAGTTTTGTTGTTCATATTTGCACTAGGGTCAACTGAGAGGGAGGGAGGACAGCTGTTTGTGCCAGAATGAAAAAGAATTCTGGAGTATCTCAAACCAGGAATTAATGCTACAGCCCAGAAGTGACATACAACACTCCCACTTCAGCGTTAGTTACACCCAACCACAAAGAGGATGTGAAATCCTCATGTAAGCTAAAGCAAGAAGCTGGAAACATTGTGAGACAGCATAAATGGCATTACAAAGAGTGTTTAAGAGATGCAAAAAAGCACGTTGGGCAATACCAAGTTATTTCTAAAAAGCAGTCTTCCTGCAATACCTCCATCTTCAGTAAAAGGAAGAAGTTGATTTCATTCATCCATGACTCAGTCTGTTTCTTAGTTGAATAGCTGACATGATTTAAAAACAACAACAAAAATCCTAAAAAGTCTTTTTTTACTTCTAGTCAACATTACATTTTACATTTTCAAGTAAAACTATTGTGCTGTGTGTGTGTGACCCCTTGAACTAGGGACCTACCAGGTTCCTCTGTGCATGGGATTTTCCATGGCAAAAAATACTGATGTGGACTGCCATACCTTTTAGAGGGGGATCTTCCAAACCCAGGAATCAAACCTGAGCCTTCTGAATGGCAGGCAAACCCTTTAGCACCAAGCCATGGGAGAACTTAATGGCAAACTTGTCTTTTACATCTTCTTGAGCAATTTAGAAGGGATTGTTTCATTACTTATAACTGGAAAAAAAAGTAGTACTAGATATTGTAAATCCATATTCATACTTTACTTGGTTGCAAATCTGCTTGTTTCACTCATCAGTCATTTCTGTTCCTAACTGGGAAGTGTTATACTTCTGTAAAGAGTCATTAATCTTTACCACCCCCGGATTTTCCCAGCAACCCTTCTCCTGGGAGATGGATTCTTTACCACCGGATAGCAACTTACCTCATCTAGGACAACAAACATGAACAGCTCTATACCTAATGTATTCATCCGTGCATTGGACTGTATTAGAATGTATAACATACCCGAGCCTAAGAATAGGCTAGGGTGTGTTAAGGTTCGAACAACTCCAAAATCCCAGCACCTTACACCAACAAAGTTTTGTTGTTCATATTTGCACTAGGGTCAACTGAGAGGGAGGGAGGACAGCTGTTTGTGCCAGAATGAAAAAGAATTCTGGAGTATCTCAAACCAGGAATTAATGCTACAGCCCAGAAGTGACATACAACACTCCCACTTCAGCGTTAGTTACACCCAACCACAAAGAGGATGTGAAATCCTCATGTAAGCTAAAGCAAGAAGCTGGAAACATTGTGAGACAGCATAAATGGCATTACAAAGAGTGTTTAAGAGATGCAAAAAAGCACGTTGGGCAATACCAAGTTATTTCTAAAAAGCAGTCTTCCTGCAATACCTCCATCTTCAGTAAAAGGAAGAAGTTGATTTCATTCATCCATGACTCAGTCTGTTTCTTAGTTGAATAGCTGACATGATTTAAAAACAACAACAAAAATCCTAAAAAGTCTTTTTTTACTTCTAGTCAACATTACATTTTACATTTTCAAGTAAAACTATTGTGCTGTGTGTGTGTGACCCCTTGAACTAGGGACCTACCAGGTTCCTCTGTGCATGGGATTTTCCATGGCAAAAAATACTGATGTGGACTGCCATACCTTTTAGAGGGGGATCTTCCAAACCCAGGAATCAAACCTGAGCCTTCTGAATGGCAGGCAAACCCTTTAGCACCAAGCCATGGGAGAACTTAATGGCAAACTTGTCTTTTACATCTTCTTGAGCAATTTAGAAGGGATTGTTTCATTACTTATAACTGGAAAAAAAAAAAGTAGTACTAGATATTGTAAATCCATATTCATACTTTACTTGGTTGCAAATCTGCTTGTTTCACTCATCAGTCATTTCTGTTCCTAACTGGGAAGTGTTAGTAGCTTTCACTGTAAAACAGCTACTTAACCAACGGTCATTAATACACTTTTATCTCCACACTTACTGGGTAGAATTAGGTTCCCGGATGGACAGACCACGGCGGTAGGTCTCGGACAGACGCCGAGTCGTCGTGCTCCGACCGTATCCCGCGGAAGCTGGCGCCATCCTGTGATCTCTCGTGCACATTGCGGCCTTAGCTCGCCAGAGACTGCTGCCAGGCTCTGGGACTCAGCGGCGCGGAGGCCGGCGGGGTGCACGCGTCTTGCAACCTCTCCCCAAAGCCCTGTGAGAAATATTTGCTTCCCCAGAACCGGCAACTGCAAGAAATTAGCTCTGGCAGAAGCGGCGGGCGAGTAGACGACATCAAGGGGTCTTGCGTGTTCGAGCAGACGCGGTACCCAAAATTGCACTTAACTCCTGGGCTGTTCCTCCAAATGCCGGAGTAATTGTTTGCTTGGGGCCGTCTGGAGTAAGAACCCGAATTCCGATTGGGCCTGGTCGACAACTGCAAAGGAACCGCGTAGCTGATAACCCCTTCTTAGGCCATTGGGTGGGGAGAGGGACAGCTCGGTCCCGCTCGCGGGCACGGGGGCGGCGCCACCCCGCGGC
Source organism: Tragulus kanchil (assembly GCA_022376925.1). NCBI lineage: Eukaryota > Metazoa > Chordata > Mammalia > Artiodactyla > Tragulidae > Tragulus > Tragulus kanchil. Next base: position 82,627,141 of record JAIOJX010000032.1, on the reverse strand, counting down.
CGCCGGTTGCGGTTGCAGTCTCGGCCGCCGTCTCGCGCAGGGGCTGCCGGGAGGCGCGGGGCGCGCGAGTTTGCGGGCGGCTGCGGTCTCCGCCTAGACCTGGTCTGGGGGCCACTGGAAGGGGAGGGGCGCGTGTGGGCGAGGGCTGATGAGAAAAGGCGGCTAGAGGCGGCGGGAGCAGCGGGTAGGTAGCAGGTGGAGAGTAAGAAAAGGCTGCCCAATAGAGCAGTGAAGACGTCCTTGCTGGTTCCATCGCCATCAAAAGACAGGAACGGGCCCCCGGCCGGCAGAGCCTCCTGGCTGATAGGCAAGGAGCCCCCAGGCTCTTCACGGGCTGCTCTGAAATGCTTTTGAGAACCGTGGAGTTTCTCCCTCAAGGGTCCAAGGCCTGTCCATCCTGAAAGATATTTCCAGGACTGAGAACTAGGGTCCTATACTGTAGCCCTCCAGGCTTTGTAATTTTCCAGGCGAGAATCCTAGAGTAGGCTGCCCTTTCCGACTCCAGGGGATCAACCCAACTCGAGAATCGGACCTGCATCTGTTGTGTCTCCTACATTGCAGGCACTGTTTAAGGAAGTAGTCTTTTTTCAGGCCTCAGAGACAAAGCAGCGCAGGCCTCTGACTTGTTCCTGACCTGCCTCTGTACCGCCCTAGCTCTGTGCCTGCCTGCCCATATACTAGCTGCCAGGCTCTGGGACTCAGCGGCGCGGAGGCCGGCGGGGTGCACGCGTCTTGCAACCTCTCCCCAAAGCCCTGTGAGAAATATTTGCTTCCCCAGAACCGGCAACTGCAAGAAATTAGCTCTGGCAGAAGCGGCGGGCGAGTAGACGACATCAAGGGGTCTTGCGTGTTCGAGCAGACGCGGTACCCAAAATTGCACTTAACTCCTGGGCTGTTCCTCCAAATGCCGGAGTAATTGTTTGCTTGGGGCCGTCTGGAGTAAGAACCCGAATTCCGATTGGGCCTGGTCGACAACTGCAAAGGAACCGCGTAGCTGATAACCCCTTCTTAGGCCATTGGGTGGGGAGAGGGACAGCTCGGTCCCGCTCGCGGGCACGGGGGCGGCGCCACCCCGCGGCCGCCGGTTGCGGTTGCAGTCTCGGCCGCCGTCTCGCGCAGGGGCTGCCGGGAGGCGCGGGGCGCGCGAGTTTGCGGGCGGCTGCGGTCTCCGCCTAGACCTGGTCTGGGGGCCACAGGAAAGGGGAGGGGCGCGTGTGGGCGAGGGCTGATGAGAAAAGGCGGCTAGAGGCGGCGGGAGCAGCGGGTAGGTAGCAGGTGGAGAGTAAGAAAAGGCTGCCCAATAGAGCAGTGAAGACGTCCTTGCTGGTTCCATCGCCATCAAAAGACAGGAACGGGCCCCCGGCCGGCAGAGCCTCCTGGCTGATAGGCAAGGAGCCCCCAGGCTCTTCACGGGCTGCTCTGAAATGCTTTTGAGAACCGTGGAGTTTCTCCCTCAAGGGTCCAAGGCCTGTCCATCCTGAAAGATATTTCCAGGACTGAGAACTAGGGTCCTATACTGTAGCCCTCCAGGCTTTGTAATTTTCCAGGCGAGAATCCTAGAGTAGGCTGCCCTTTCCGACTCCAGGGGATCAACCCAACTCGAGAATCGGACCTGCATCTGTTGTGTCTCCTACATTGCAGGCACTGTTTAAGGAAGTAGTCTTTTTTCAGGCCTCAGAGACAAAGCAGCGCAGGCCTCTGACTTGTTCCTGACCTGCCTCTGTACCGCCCTAGCTCTGTGCCTGCCTGCCCATATACTAGCCTGCTGGGCGGCACATGGGGAGCACAGGGAGTAAGTCTTGGAATTCTCCTGAGCCCTGGAGATCCGACCAGTCTCCCAGACCCAGATCAGATGAGTATCAACACTCACAAGAAAAGACAGCCTTGCCAAAGATTAACGTGACACCCAAATTGCAGTTTTCTCGCAGACTGATGACGATATAGGATTATAAGCAGGGACCCCCCAAATTGCAACTTCAAAGCCTCACCCATGGAGTGAATGCTGCCTGGGGCCTTTTCCCAGTTGGTGTTCCAGGTTGCTGCTGTTACACGGGATTTCCCAGTGCTGTTTGAGTCTGGATATTGGTGAAAACTCAGTTTGGTTATCTATTTCTCTTTCCTTTTAATGATTGTTTATTGAAAGTTAGATAATTCTCCATTAAATATTGAAATTGTTTATTTGTGTATGACGAGTGGTTTCATTTGTTAACAAATCCTTCCAACCTGAGAAAAAGTTTAAACTTTTGGTAAAACACAGGCAGTTTTTTTTTTTTTTTTTTTTTTTTTAACCACTGCGCTACTTTGTATCTATCTTATAGCACATTTCTTTTAAAATTTGTATTACTGGTAATTTGGTATGTGTTATATTCCTTTGTTAGTTGAGTCTTTTCTGATTCATTTATTCATCTTCTATCACCTAACTTCCAATTTCTCAAAAGCTATTCAATAAAGAAATTAGATGGGGAATTCCTGGTGGTCCAGTGGCTAAGACTCTGTGCAAGGAGCCCCAGGCTCTTCACGGGCTGCTCTGAAATGCTTTTGAGAACCGTGGAGTTTCTCCCTCAAGGGTCCAAGGCCTGTCCATCCTGAAAGATATTTCCAGGACTGAGAACTAGGGTCCTATACTGTAGCCCTCCAGGCTTTGTAATTTTCCAGGCGAGAATCCTAGAGTAGGCTGCCCTTTCCGACTCCAGGATCAACCCAACTCGAGAATCGGACCTGCATCTGTTGTGTCTCCTACATTGCAGGCACTGTTTAAGGAAGTAGTCTTTTTTCAGGCCTCAGAGACAAAGCAGCGCAGGCCTCTGACTTGTTCCTGACCTGCCTCTGTACCGCCCTAGCTCTGTGCCTGCCTGCCCATATACTAGCCTGCTGGGCGGCACATGGGGAGCACAGGGAGTAAGTCTTGGAATTCTCCTGAGCCCTGGAGATCCGACCAGTCTCCCAGACCCAGATCAGATGAGTATCAACACTCACAAGAAAAGACAGCCTTGCCAAAGATTAACGTGACACCCAAATTGCAGTTTTCTCGCAGACTGATGACGATATAGGATTATAAGCAGGGACCCCCCAAATTGCAACTTCAAAGCCTCACCCATGGAGTGAATGCTGCCTGGGGCCTTTTCCCAGTTGGTGTTCCAGGTTGCTGCTGTTACACGGGATTTCCCAGTGCTGTTTGAGTCTGGATATTGGTGAAAACTCAGTTTGGTTATCTATTTCTCTTTCCTTTTAATGATTGTTTATTGAAAGTTAGATAATTCTCCATTAAATATTGAAATTGTTTATTTGTGTATGACGAGTGGTTTCATTTGTTAACAAATCCTTCCAACCTGAGAAAAAGTTTAAACTTTTGGTAAAACACAGGCAGTTTTTTTTTTTTTTTTTTTTTTTTAACCACTGCGCTACTTTGTATCTATCTTATAGCACATTTCTTTTAAAATTTGTATTACTGGTAATTTGGTATGTGTTATATTCCTTTGTTAGTTGAGTCTTTTCTGATTCATTTATTCATCTTCTATCACCTAACTTCCAATTTCTCAAAAGCTATTCAATAAAGAAATTAGATGGGGAATTCCCTGGTGGTCCAGTGGCTAAGACTCTGTGCTCCCAGTGCAGGGGGCCTGGGTTCAATCGCTGGTCAGGGAGCTAGATCCCACATGCTACAACTGAGACCCAATGCAGCTAAATAAATATAAATAAGATATTTTTTTAAAAAAGAAATTAGGTGGATGAATCAATACCAAGTGTTCTAAGCCTTAAAGAAACTTTTCTAGAACTTAGGACTTAGCAATATATTTTACTGGGCACATAGCCCCTTTCTGGGAATCCCATATCTTCCTTTTAAAATCTTTTCTTAATCTTGCATAAATACAACTCCAGAAATCCTTTCAGAGCAGCCTGAAGTCACCCACGCTTAGATGATAATTTGGTTGGATATAGAAATTTAGTTTCAAAATTATTTTCCCTAGACTTAAAAAAAAAAAATACTGATTCTATGTCTTCTTATATCCAATCTTGGCCAGATGAGAAGTCTGGCATAACTTGATTTCTATTTCTTTGTAAAGAATTTTCTCTCTCTGGAGTTTTTTTCTTAACTCTTGTGTTTTGAAATTTTATCAGAATCTATAGATAAAGATATTTCTAATTCATCTCTATATGCTCTGCATTTGATGGAAACCTTGCAGTCTGAAGATACATATTCTATGAAAGTCTCCTTTTATTTCCTCAGGACCACCACCTCCTTACTAACACACTGTACAATGGCATACTCAGAAGATTTTAAGACTACGTCATCCTTCTACACTGCCTGAATAAACTTACTTTGACATCTCTGTGCTGCTGTGGGCCTGGCTACATGGTTGTCTGCCAACTCAATCTAGAAGACTCAGTCATGCTTGTAATCTATATACATGTCCTGTGTACTGAGTTGCTTCAGTTGTGTGTGACTGTGCAACCCTAAGAACTGCAGGCTGCCAGGCTCCTCTGTCTGTGGGATTCTCCAGGCAAGAATACTGGAGTGGATTGTTGTGCCCTCCTCCAGGGGATCTTCCCTACCCAGGGACTGAACCCACACCTCTTATGGGTTCTTTATCACTAGCGCCATATGGGAGCCCAACCCAAATCCAAGTACGCATTACTGTTTTCTCCTGTCAGGAAGAATAGTCACTGTTGGTTTGTTTTACAGTTGTTGAGGCTTTACTATTTCCCATTATAAATGATTGGCATGTACTAATCCAGAAAGATTTATCTATTATGCCCCTTCTTGCCTAAACACATGCCACAATCATAAAACCATGAAATTTCCTTGGCCAAAGGAAAAGATTTCTCACTTCTATTCTCTATGCTAAGAATTGAAATCAAATTCTACTTTGGTTAACTTTCCTGCTATCTATGCATACCTACTGTTTCTGAAAAAAATTAAAAATCATGTAAGAATAATTTCTGGGGCTTCCCTGGTGGTCCATTGGGTAAGGACACCACCTTGCAGTGCAAGGGGCGCAGTTCAATCCCTAGGCTGAGAAGATCCTACGTGCCTTCAGAGCAGCTGGACCAATGTGTCCAACTACCAAGCTGGAGTTCTGGAGTGCATGCACCAAATGCTGATGCTCTGCAGTGAGAGAGGCCACTGCAATGGGAGGCCCACACAGGCCAAAGAACAAAGATAAATGAATGAAAGATCAATAGAAGTGGCCCCCAAAAAAGAATTTCTGTCACTCAGTTCCTCGATATTAATGCGAAAAAATTATGAAAATCAAAATTCAAACATTTAAGGACATCACAGGAAAAGGCCCTTACAAAGCAGCTTATATAAGCAAAATCATTCTTATTCAACTTTCATATTGCAGCAACAGAAACAGTGAAATAGCCTATGAAAACATGGATATGCTCCCTTGCTGGTAGTAATCTCATGGTTGATGCATATACAAGTTAATCAGTATGACTTTCTCCTACTCATTATTCTACCTGTTATTATAGGGAAGCTGAGTAAGGGGACATGCCAAACTAGATGCAGACATCTCCAGAGAGAAATTCTAGTGGTTTAAGGCCCAACTCTAGGACTGGGAATTTTCTTAAGACCACTGAACCACCTTTGTCTAGGATTGTATCTGTGGTGTGTCTGAACTCTTATTTCACATTCCCTCTTAGACTAAAGAGTTTTCCTTCAATGCATTCGAAAATGATAATCCCACTAACTGAAACTAAGTTCTGCACAAATCTCAAACATTGTTGCCAAACAACAAAAAATAAAGCTAGCTTTAGGTATTTTCTCTTCCACTGAATGTTAAAAACACTGATATCAAAAGAGTGACGCGGATTTTCCCCTACCTTCTGGTAATCTAAAATTATTGTCTTTGATCATGTAAAACAACAGAGAGAAATCGTTATTTATTTCATTTCAAAAATCTTCATCCTCCATTTTTTTTTGCCACAAGAATTCCTTCTGGGTGCCTCATGCTGCTTCAGTCCCAAGATCAATTGTGATCTTGATTTGCCTGTCACTCTCTCAAAATACACAGCCAGTCCCAAGTCATTACCTCTTTACCATCCTTATGACAATGGGTCAGCATCCAGCCTTGGATCCTCCAAGGCAAAATGCTGAAGAATTGCGCAAACTCTATTAATTCCCCTGTTTTGCTCTGTTTCTGGCTTTGGCCATCCAAGGCAAAGTTCTTGGATTGGTCGATAATGATACTCTCTAGATTCTTAGGCTTCTTTTTAGTAGAACCATCTGAAATATCTATTGTATAATGAGTTATTGGTCAAAAAAAAAAGAAATACTGAGGTTTGGGGACTATCATCTTACTTGTTACACCACACCTTGAACTGCAGTTTAAATAAGAAAGTCTTCCTTATATTCTTGTGGAAACTTTGGTTCCTGAATAGGTGACAAGAACAGGAGCTTCATCTTGAAAATACTAAGAGGAAAAACATGAAGTGCTTTAACAAGCAGAAATGGACTCAGAAGTCACCAACCTGACTCCACCAAGCCAATTTTTTTAATTTCTAATTAAACATTTCCCAGTGATTCAAACATTCTCCTTTTGGTTATAAGGGGTGTCATTCTCTGTGCTACCTGATAGTATGCCCTAGATCATTTCTATTCATTTGGCTTATGTTAAATCCTCAAAATTCAGAGATTTTGACTCAGAAGTAATGAAAATATTCCATTTTTTTTTTGTCTGAAAGCATTGATGGGAAGTATTACAAACATCATCTGATTTTTTTTTTTTTTTGGGTCCATTTGTATCAGTCTTTCATTTATCTATTTTCATCCATCTTTGTTCTTTGGCCTTGTGGGCCTCCCATCACATTGGCCTCTGTCACTGCAGAACACTGGCTTTGGGCACATGCGCTCCAGATCTCTGGCTTGGTAATTGGACACAACAGTCCAGCTGCTCCATGGCACGTGGAATCTTCCCAGGCAGGCCAAGGGTCGAACCGGTACCCCTTGCACTGCAAGGTGGTGTCCTTACCCACTGGACCACTACGGAAGCCCTGATTTTCTTTTTTTTTTTTTTATAATTTTATTTGTTTATTTTGGGCTGTGCTGGCTGTTGCTTTACATTGGCTTTTCTCTTGTGAGCTTGGGGCTTAGCTGCTCCGCAGCATGTGGGATCTTCCTGACTCAAGGGTCGAACCCGCATCTTCCTCACTGGTAGGCGGATTCTTTACCACTGAGCCACCAGGAAGCCCCTGGTTTTTGTTTTGTTGTGTTTTAATAAAATGTATTTGCCTAATATTATATTTGTCTTTATAGAGCACTAGTATAAGACACTAGAAATAAGATCTTTTATTGTGTCATTTATTTTTTTTCCCTATTGAGATGCATAGCTGATACTTGAAGAGTCTAAGAATTAGAGGCCCAACATGTAAATTGTGGCACTGCCTTCTTAGATGTTTTTAAAATAAAGAAGAAAAAAAATAAAATAAAAAACAAAGGAGGTCTTATTGCCCTAACACAAAATGCTTAGGGAGTTGACTGACAAATCTCTGGAATCTCTTAAAAGCACAGCTTGTTGGGAAGGAAATGTGCTCTGGAGGCACAAGGGTGCCCATGCAAGTACCTTCCCAGTCAGGATAATAATGGGGAAAATACTGATTGAATATCTGCCATGTTCCAGCTGCTGTACTAACTGTTTTTCTTATAGCAAGCCTTGAAAGTAGGTTTCCCAGTGGTTATAAGGGGTGTCATTCTCTGTGCTACCTGATAGTATGCCCTAGATCATTTCTATTCATTTGGCTTATGTTAAATCCTCAAAATTCAGAGATTTTGACTCAGAAGTAATGAAAATATTCCATTTTTTTTTTGTCTGAAAGCATTGATGGGAAGTATTACAAACATCATCTGATTTTTTTTTTTTTTGGGGTCCATTTGTATCAGTCTTTCATTTATCTATTTTCATCCATCTTTGTTCTTTGGCCTTGTGGGCCTCCCATCACATTGGCCTCTGTCACTGCAGAACACTGGCTTTGGGCACATGCGCTCCAGATCTCTGGCTTGGTAATTGGACACAACAGTCCAGCTGCTCCATGGCACGTGGAATCTTCCCAGGCAGGCCAAGGGTCGAACCGGTACCCCTTGCACTGCAAGGTGGTGTCCTTACCCACTGGACCACTACGGAAGCCCTGATTTTCTTTTTTTTTTTTTTATAATTTTATTTGTTTATTTTGGGCTGTGCTGGCTGTTGCTTTACATTGGCTTTTCTCTTGTGAGCTTGGGGCTTAGCTGCTCCGCAGCATGTGGGATCTTCCTGACTCAAGGGTCGAACCCGCATCTTCCTCACTGGTAGGCGGATTCTTTACCACTGAGCCACCAGGAAGCCCCTGGTTTTTGTTTTGTTGTGTTTTAATAAAATGTATTTGCCTAATATTATATTTGTCTTTATAGAGCACTAGTATAAGACACTAGAAATAAGATCTTTTATTGTGTCATTTATTTTTTTTCCCTATTGAGATGCATAGCTGATACTTGAAGAGTCTAAGAATTAGAGGCCCAACATGTAAATTGTGGCACTGCCTTCTTAGATGTTTTTAAAATAAAGAAGAAAAAAAATAAAATAAAAAACAAAGGAGGTCTTATTGCCCTAACACAAAATGCTTAGGGAGTTGACTGACAAATCTCTGGAATCTCTTAAAAGCACAGCTTGTTGGGAAGGAAATGTGCTCTGGAGGCACAAGGGTGCCCATGCAAGTACCTTCCCAGTCAGGATAATAATGGGGAAAATACTGATTGAATATCTGCCATGTTCCAGCTGCTGTACTAACTGTATTATCTCACTCAATCTTCATAGCAAGCCTTGAAAGTAGGTTCCATTATTTACTCATTTCACAGAGGAATAAACTGAAGTTCAGAGGACTAAAGAAACTTTCCTAAGGTCATTGAGCTCTTAGATGGGGAAGCTGGGCTCAAAGTTAATGCCCACTGGGGCTTCCCTGGTGGTCCAGTGGGTAAGGACACCGCCTTGCAGTACAAGGGGCGCCAGTTTGATCCCATGTGCCACGGAGCAGCTGGACCAATGTGTCCAATTACCCAGCCGGAGCTCTGGACAGCATGCACCCAGAGCCGGTGCTCTGCGACAACAGAGGCCACTGCGATGGGAAGTGGCCACACAGGCCAAAGAACAAAGAGATAGATAAAGGAAAGACCAATAGAAGTGGCCCGCCCGCCCCCCTCCCTCCCCAACCTGCCCCTCTCTGCCAAAAAAAAGTTTAAAAAAAAAAAAATTTAATGCCCATCACTGCTACAGTATACTGCCTTTCAGCTGGTATCTTGACTTTTATACTGGTTTGCTATAAGGCGTCTATGACCAGAGACCATGGGTGAATTCAGACATAATAAATGTATATTTGGTCTCTTCCCCCAGTTCTTGACACAGAACTTCTAAAACTCTTGTAATTCTCTGAGTGATAGCAGTGCAAAGAAACATCTTTTGTTCTAATATTTGGTCTTTGGCCCAAATTTTTTTTTTTTAATTTTTATTTTACTTTTAACTTTTACAGAGTTTTGTTGTTTACAGATATGTATGTTCCCAGATCAGTCATATGTATATCACCCCCTTCTCACCCCTCCCGACCATCACACAGCACCCCTGAAGGATCTCCTTTCCTCACAGAGCAATGACTACAGCTATTTTCTTCGCTTATGATAGTACAGGCCTTCATGCTACTTCCTTTACGCCTCCCAACCACCGTACCTTCCCCACAATGTCCTTATGTCCACTGTCCATGTCTGTCTTTCCGTCGCTTCACGGCATGTGCCATCATCACCATCCTACTATGTTCCATATATATATGTGCGTTAATATATTGTATTTGTCCTTCTCTTTCTGACTGACTTCACTTTTTATGATATGTTCTAGGTCCAGCCACCTCATTAGGGCTGATTCTTCTGCATTTCTCTTTACAGCTGTGTAGTATTCCATTGTATATACGTACCAGAGCTTTTGGATCCATTCGTTCGTCGATGGGCATCTAGGTTGCTTCCATGTTCTAGCTATTGTATAGAGAGCTGCAATGAACATTGGGGTACAGGTGCTTCTTTCAGATTTGATTTCATGTGGGTATAAGCCTAAGAGTGGGATTGCTGGGTTGTATGGTGCTTCTATTTTTAGTTTTTAAAGAAATCTCCATACTGTCTTCCATAGAGGCTGTATCAATTGACATTCCCACCAGCAATGCAGGAGCGTTCCCTTTTCTCTGCACCCTCTCCAGCATTTATTGTCTGTTGATTTGTTGATGATGGCCATTCTGATGGGTGTGAGGTGATATCTCATTGTAGTTTTGATTTGTATTTCTCTAATTATAAGTGAAGTTGAGCATCATTTTATGTGTGGCCCCAATTTCTGACATAGGACTCCTAAATCCCCTGGGGTTCTCTGGGTAATATGAACATGTCTTGCTCTAATGAGATGACTCTTGGTGGACTCCTGGGTAGCTTCAGGATAGGGGCTGATCACCAGAAAGGCTGGGCTATAGACTGGAAGACTGAAACTGTTAACTCCCCAGCCTGCATCCTTTGGGGAAGAGAGAGGGACTGGAGATTGAGTTAATAATCCATCATGCCTACTTGTTGAAGCCTCCATGTAAATACCTAAACTAGGAGATTCAGAGAGTTTCTGGGTCAGTGAACATCCCACATGCCAGAAAGCCATGTGGACATCCCAGTTACACAGGGACAGAAGCTTCTGCATTCGGGACACTTCTGGCTCTTGCCCTGTGTACACCTTCATTAGACTGGTAGTCTGTATCCTTTACTACATATCCTTTATGATAAACTGATACATGTGTTTCCCTAGTTCTGCAATCCACTGTCCATGTCTGTCTTTCCGTCGCTTCACGGCATGTGCCATCATCACCATCCTACTATGTTCCATATATATATGTGCGTTAATATATTGTATTTGTCCTTCTCTTTCTGACTGACTTCACTTTTTATGATATGTTCTAGGTCCAGCCACCTCATTAGGGCTGATTCTTCTGCATTTCTCTTTACAGCTGTGTAGTATTCCATTGTATATACGTACCAGAGCTTTTGGATCCATTCGTTCGTCGATGGGCATCTAGGTTGCTTCCATGTTCTAGCTATTGTATAGAGAGCTGCAATGAACATTGGGGTACAGGTGCTTCTTTCAGATTTGATTTCATGTGGGTATAAGCCTAAGAGTGGGATTGCTGGGTTGTATGGTGCTTCTATTTTTAGTTTTTAAAGAAATCTCCATACTGTCTTCCATAGAGGCTGTATCAATTGACATTCCCACCAGCAATGCAGGAGCGTTCCCTTTTCTCTGCACCCTCTCCAGCATTTATTGTCTGTTGATTTGTTGATGATGGCCATTCTGATGGGTGTGAGGTGATATCTCATTGTAGTTTTGATTTGTATTTCTCTAATTATAAGTGAAGTTGAGCATCATTTTATGTGTGGCCCCAATTTCTGACATAGGACTCCTAAATCCCCTGGGGTTCTCTGGGTAATATGAACATGTCTTGCTCTAATGAGATGACTCTTGGTGGACTCCTGGGTAGCTTCAGGATAGGGGCTGATCACCAGAAAGGCTGGGCTATAGACTGGAAGACTGAAACTGTTAACTCCCCAGCCTGCATCCTTTGGGGAAGAGAGAGGGACTGGAGATTGAGTTAATAATCCATCATGCCTACTTGTTGAAGCCTCCATGTAAATACCTAAACTAGGAGATTCAGAGAGTTTCTGGGTCAGTGAACATCCCACATGCCAGAAAGCCATGTGGACATCCCAGTTACACAGGGACAGAAGCTTCTGCATTCGGGACACTTCTGGCTCTTGCCCTGTGTACACCTTCATTAGACTGGTAGTCTGTATCCTTTACTACATATCCTTTATGATAAACTGATACATGTGTTTCCCTGAGTTCTGCAAACTGTTACAACAACTTATTAAAACTGAGGAGGAGGTTATGAGAACTCCTGATTTATAGCCAAGACTGACAGAGGTGTGGGAAACCTAGGGACCTACTACTTGTGATCAGCATCTGAAGTTGGTGTGTGTGTGCTGGGGGTTGGGGGGCGTGGAATCTTATTGGCTGAGCCCTTAATGTATGCTGGTTGCAATAACTCCATGTAGTGAGAACTGCTTGGTGTGGAAAACCCACACACTTGGTGACCAAAAGTATTGAAAGTAAGGAAGTAGAGAAAACAAAAGTTTTCCTTTTATGCTCTTGTGGCTTCTGAGTTACTGTACGTTAAGGGCCCAACAGTGTATACCATGAAGCTTCTAAAATGATTTCTGGACCCTGGTGGCTGCAAGTTCACCTAGACTTTCACTCTGAATTGTGCCATTCCCCATTCAGAGGGCAAAAGATTTTAAAAATAATGTTTTGTTAAATCCGACTCTTAGGATTTCTTCATCTCATACATACAATCCCACTGCCCTCCTTTCTCAGCTACTCCTTCCCTCGTCAATCCATTCACCCCTTCGGTATTTACTGAGTTCCCACTCTAACCCAGACACAGCTTGAGATGAGAGGGATAGAGCAGTGAATAGAACAAAGTACCTACATTCATAGGACATGAAGGTAGGAGGAGTGTCAGGCAACATATTGGTCACAAAGCAGTCGAAATTACTGTACCAAAAATATTTTTTAAATGGTTTAAACAAGATACACATTTATTCATCTTTCATGTATTAGTCCAGGGTTAATAGAGAAGGTCTGCCCTTCTCAACACATGGCTTCTGAATCTGGACCCAAACTGGTTTCCACAGTTCCTGTCAACATATCTGCATCCTAGCCTGAGGAGAGGATAAAAGGGTAAGGGCAGCACATATCTAGCCATTCTTAGGGCACAAATTAGAAGTAATATGTTATCACTTCTATTCATATATCATTGGCTCTGAACTTTGTCTTATGGACAAACCCAGATGAAAAAAAGCTGGTAAAGTAGCCTTTAATTGAGAAGCTATGTACCCATAAAGCAGGGAGTTAAAGTAAGCAGGGAAGAATAGTTTCTATGGGTAATATTCTCTGATTCAGTAATAAACAAGTAAGTAAGTATATTAGTATGCAGATGGTACATGGAAGGAAATTTAGTACTTTTTTCCATCTCTGGAATGTAACTTCCATCTCCCTCCTTGTTTGAAACACTGGAAAAGCAGTAAGTACATCAAACCAGGCTAAAAAACTCCACTCTAATCTCATCATTTTGATTACAAAGATACTTTGATCAGCTGCAGGAAAGGTTTCAAGTGCAGTACTTGTTCTCTCAGGATTTAAAAATCTCTAACAGTCATTTTAATTGGCTCACTAATTACTAAGAGCAATTCAGAAAGTATCCAGGTTAAAGGAAAGGAAAAAATAGGAAAAAGTGGAGGAAAAAAGAAGTCTCATGGGAGCGCGTAAATCTACCATTCTCACATCATTTTCTAGTGTTCTATGGTCTGGAATTAGTCAGCAACATTTGAGGAGCTATTTTATATCAGACACTGGGATGCCCCTTCTGGAAGAAAACAAGTAGTATTAAAAAACAAACAGGTCGGTTCTCCTTTGAGCAGACCCACTGTTCTAGCAGTGTCTTCCACTTTAACAACACTGATTCTCCCTTAAATTGGCCCACTGTACTGGCAGCGAATCTCCCTTCCCCCACTCTAATAAACTTTACTTTCCTCTCAAAAAAAAAAAACAAAAAAACCCCTACCCTCTAATAGGAGATAGACACAAGAAAATGTAAAACCAATGAAAAGGAAATTTAGGGACAATACTACATAATTCACAAAGCTACAAGAGTTAATTGTAAATTCATTGTGCAAGGAATAGAGCCTTAAGAGTCAAAAGGAAGAAAACTTTCCCCATGAACTATGGGAAGGCTTCACAGAGTGAGATTTAAGCAAGAGTTTAGAGAATGGATGTGTTGAGAGGTTTGTGTAGTCTAGAGAACGACAGAGTACTTAATACAATTTAGAAGAATGATACCACAAAAACAAAAATGAAGAGAAATTTAAGATGCATTAAAGAATAATGAGCAAAACATTTTATCTAAGCTGGAGGACTAGAAAAAATGAGTAATTGAAGATGGTACATTTTGGCCAGATAATAGAAGGCCTTTAGTTTCAGGATAAGAAGTTGAGGTTTCATCCTTTAGGCACTGGATAAATGATGACTTTTGATTAGGTGAGCAAACTGCCAATGCTTTAACAACTTCAAAAGACCGTAAGAAACATGGTCCCTAGGTTTCAGGGAGAAAAGAGTCCCTGAACTTTAGGATTTTAGTTGAGGAGAACATATACTTTCTCATGGCTGGATTGGGTGGAAGACAGACCACCCTGGCCTTTTAAATTTATGATTTTTCCTACTATAAAGTATATTGTATGATTTCTTTCAACTGCGAATTTTAGGTCCTCAGTTGAGTCATCTTTCTCTGCCCTCTTGTCTGATAGTCTCTCTGAGGAAAGAGGACTCACTGAGAATCTTTATTTCCCAGTGATAGAAATCACATACAGCCCACTTTATTCAACTTTTAATTAGATGTAAATTTGAACTCCTACATTATAAATTAATAAAACTAATTTTAAGCATAAAGTCATGTAAATTTCCCCAATTTTACCAATAATGGATTAATATCAAAACTTGATTGTCAAGTGAATTGAAATCTAAGATTGTTTACCTTTTGCCTGAAGGGTATAGATTAGTCTTGAGTTATGCAAGTTTTGAACTGAGAAGAGCCTTAGAAATTCATCCCACGTTAACTGTCCCCTTTTGTACATCATGCCCCCAAAATTTATTTTAAAAAAGATACCCGAGAACACTAAAAAACTACCTCCTGAATCCCCCACCCTCAACCTGGCTTTACCAAGGAACTTCAGGAGAAGCACCTGGAAGTATGCTTAGCAAGCTGGTAAGTCGTTCTTATAACCAGAAAAGTTTGTTACAAAACCAAGACAAGGTCCTTACCTTGGAGATTATATTCCTGTGGAGTGTAAATAATCACAGGAAACTATGTATTGCCCAGTCTTCACCAAAAGCAGGGAAGGACTGGGGACCTGTTTGACCTAAATGAGGATTAAATCCTAAAAGGAAAAGAACAATCCTGAAGGAAGGGAAGCCTTTGGATACTGGGTCTTTCAACCTTAGCACAATGGTTAACGTTATGCACCAGATAACTCTTGACTGGGTGGGCTGTGCTACACATTATAGGATGTACCTACTAGATGCCAGTAGTGTCCCTCCCAAGTGATGATTATCAAGTGACTCCAGATATTGCCAAATGGGCGGTGTTGCAAAAGTCTATATGGTTGAGGGTCACTGGGCTAGAAATAATTTAGGGGAGAATGGCTAGATTGAGATTTACTGGTAGGGCCACTCACTGGTAGGGCTATGTGGGCAAAAGCTTGAGACAGTCATCCAGAAGTGTATGTTAAGAAAAGACTAAAATATTAATAAACAGCGGGGACTGGGTAACTGAGGGCTTTGTATCCGTCCATTGAGAGTAACTTTCAGCTCGTTTACTAAATGACAAATGAATCTAGTAAGATACGCCCACTCCCGCCCCACTGAAGACCCAAACCAAGCAGGGAGGGACCATTTTACCATAAACAAAACACTCATTACCACCAAGAGGACGTGTACCATTAGGTGACACCACTGGGCCACGAGGGTTGCAGATTTTAAACAGCTAAGGCAACCGTTACCAATCTAGCCCAATACAAACACGCTCCTGATCACGAACTTACCCAACCTAACCAAAATCTAGCCAGCCTTTTAACAAGTGTTTACAGCCGCTTTCTTTGGCAAGTTAGGTGGCTCTGAAAAGAGCCTTTGGGTGTAAAGTAGATGTTCAATCTCGTCCCCTGAGCGCCCTACTTTGAACTGGTATACTTGGTGACCGCCTTGGTGCCCTCAGACACAGCGTGCTTGGCCAGCTCGCCAGGCAGCAGCAGGCGCACGGCTGTCTGGATCTCCCGGGACGTGATGGTTGAGCGCTTATTGTAATGCGCCAGCCGGGAGGCCTCGCCGGCGATGCGCTCGAAGATGTCATTGACGAACGAATTCATGATGCCCATGGCCTTAGACGAGATGCCGGTGTCCGGGTGTACCTGCTTCAGCACTTTATACACATAAACGGAGTAACTCTCCTTGCGGCTTCGCTTACGCTTCTTGCCATCCTTCTTCTGCACTTTCGTGACGGCTTTTTTAGAACCTTTTTTAGGAGCAGGAGCGGATTTTGCTGGATCCGGCATTTCTACACGAAGTGACGCCTCACGGCCGTAGAAATAATCGCGACTACCTCATACCCAGCGGGTTACGCGCTACTTATAGGGCCTGTATGCAAATGAAAGCTAACAGAGTACTGCATTTTTATTGGTTAATATACAACAGTGTCGTCATAAGGGGGCAGAATCCATGTAAATAAGGTTCTGCTGGCGCTTTCTTAGTGGCTCTTAGAACAAATGTCTTGTTAACCAATCAAAATGTTGTATTTCACACTAACGTATGTAAAATGTAGTTTCACCTGTTTCGGGTGTTAATTGATTTTCACTTTTTCTTGTTGACTTGCAAATAGTAGAGATCTGAAGCACATGCTAAAGACAAGTTAACTTTTTCTTATTTTGCAACGTTTTACTTCTCTGTACTACTGTGTGAAGTTTGTTTCTGGTTTTCCAACACCTTGTCCCACTTTTTTTTTGTTTGAGCCTTGAGCCTTGTTTGTGCAATGAGGAAGATGGGTTCCGACACATCTTGGGACTCTTGCCTCGATTTTTCTTATCAGTTAAAATACTGGGGAACTACCTGAGGATCGAGGATTTTATCTGACATCTGGCCTAATTCTAGTAACTGTAGAGTTGAGCTGAAATCGATTCCCCTCCCTACAGTTATCACATGACAGCCTTCTATTTCAGTATTCAGATTTGTGCTCACGTTTTGTACTAGTAGCTTAGAACACGGTACAAGCTATTGGAAAGAACATTAAACTTCTTGCCAAGTTTCATCACAGAAATAGGTAGGTTAGCGCTCTGAACTAAGAGATCAAACCAGCTTGTAAAAGCAGTTAACGGAAAACGACCCAGACCTTACCTCTGGTGCTCCCTCTAGCGTCTGTCAGCTTTAGTTCCGTAACCTCACCACCCAACACGTGCGAGACTCTCGTACCCCCATTACTCTTAATACTCGTGCATTAGGAGTTGATCGATTAAAGTGAAAACTGGTACAGCTGCTCTTTATGAAAACGTGGGTGGCTCTGAAAAGAGCCTTTAGATCATCTATTTTAAAAACGAAAGCCTTAAGCCCGCTCGCCGCGGATGCGGCGGGCCAGCTGGATGTCTTTGGGCATGATGGTCACGCGCTTGGCGTGGATGGCGCACAGGTTCGTGTCCTCAAACAGCCCCACCAGGTAGGCCTCGCTCGCCTCCTGCAGCGCCATCACGGCCGAGCTCTGGAAGCGCAGGTCGGTCTTGAAGTCCTGCGCGATCTCGCGCACCAGCCGCTGGAAGGGCAGCTTGCGGATCAGCAGCTCGGTCGACTTCTGGTAGCGCCGGATCTCGCGCAGGGCCACGGTGCCCGGCCGGTAGCGGTGCGGCTTCTTGACGCCGCCGGTGGCGGGCGCGCTCTTGCGGGCCGCCTTGGTGGCCAGCTGCTTCCGCGGGGCCTTGCCGCCGGTCGACTTGCGGGCGGTCTGCTTTGTACGCGCCATGGTATCTCACTGGTTTTATTCAGCGACCCCTAGGCAGTCTTATTTATAGACATAGCTTCATCTTGATTGGGCTAGGAAAGCTAGGAATTTCGGAAATTGTAATCTCATTGGCTAGAATTCAATCCTATTTAGGCAGAAGATTGTAATACTAATCTCGTTATTTACAACCTCCCTTTTCCAGTCCTTTTCTATAATCTTATCAATCACGGATTTTCTTTAGACCGTTTCTTTAAATTGCTGTAACCTTTTGTAAGAACAATTTATAAAGTGTTTTTTGCACGCTTAGGATTTATATATTTTAACAGTTCTTTCAAAAGACAAGCACGCTCTAGGTTTCAACCTGAATTTCCACGTACCAACTCCTCTCACATAACTAACCATTTAGTTAGTTCCTGACACTGATCTAAACAAGTTACATTATGACTGAGGTTCAGCAAAACAATATGCAGAAATTAAACTTAACGTTTACCTGATACAGAACTACGCCAAAACTGTGCGCTGACAGATACCAACTCAGAGTTACAGCCTTCTGCCTGGAATACGGGTTCCTCTTCAATCCATCGATGGCTAATTAGGTCCTATGGATGTAACACTCTAAATAAGAGAGAATAAGACCGGAAATATTAATTTCTTCCTTACAGTGGTGAATAGTTTTAAAGTCAAGTTGCTTATCAGTCAGATTTAATGTTTAAGAGTTAAAGCAAATAAATTATTCGTTGATTACAGAGTTGCTAGCATATTTTCTTCAATAAAGTGCTTCCTAATGCTTAAAGTTTCGTATCTTGCGGAAATCGGAGATTTTTTTTGCCTTTTATTACCTGTGCTTTGAAGAATTTCTCTGAAAATTGCATGTAATAAAACAAAAGTCGGGGCTTCCCTGGTGGTCCAGTGGGTAAGGACACCGCCTTGCAGTGCAAGGGCCGCGATGTGTCCAATTACCCAGCCGGAGCTCTGGAGCGCATGCGCCCAGAGCTGGTGCTTTGCGACAAGAGAGGCCACTGCGATGGGAGGTCCACACCGGCCAAAGAACAAAGATGGATGAAAATAGATAAATGAAAGACCAAGAGAAGTGGCCGGCCCACCCACCTCCCTCCCCAACCCGCCCACCCCCAAAAAGAAAAAGAATCCAAAAAAAAAAAAAGTCATAAAAGGTCACCAATGCTTAAAATTGTAATAACTAACATAAAATCTTTTAATCATATGCTTATTTGACTGAAAAAATATGATTGCATATAAAAACTCCAGCCTGAGAATAAAATTAGGGCCTAGAGGCTCAAAACTTAGGTCATAGGCATCAGTATGAATGATCATCTTCATAAAGTTAAAATAAAAGTGATTTTGAGAGGATTTCCTGAACATTAAACACAAGCTAGAAACTTACCTTTGTAATGGTCTCTGATGTATAGCTGCCTTAGAAGTCACCTTTAATAACAGAATGCTGACTCATATTAGAAGTCTCCTTAGGCAGTAGCAATCTCCTGCTCTAGGGAAAAGATCTAAAATGTCAGCACAGAAATATAGTGCATATCAACAATTGTTACCCTCTCCAATGGTTATTTTATAATAATGTGTTACATATACAGAGCACTACTCAGTATTTTTAAATTCTCTACACACACTATCTCATGTAATTCCAACTCTGTGAAATAGATGTTAACTCACTTTACAGATAAGGAGAAGTTATGAGTCTCAGAAAAGTTATGGCTCACCCTGGATAAGTAACAAGGCCTACATAATATTCTAAAGCAAAAAAATTAAATTATAATGGATTTCCAGTTTCATCAGGTTTGGGGTATATTTGAAAGCACTTGAGAATTTTTCCAACGTACAATCGAATTACTCAACTGAACTGTTCCCATCAGAAGAGGAAACTACCCCAGACCAGATGTCTGGATAATAGCCCAAAGCTGCCCACCCAAGTATCACATTTCTTTGAAATGTTCTTTAAAAAAAAAATTTTTTTAATGTATGCACCCTTGGCCAAACTGTATGAATGTATTCATTTGAACAAGAAGAAGATTCTCAAGCTGTCTGTTTATACAGAACGAGATTTACATTACCTTTGTCAACCACAAATTGATACTTGCTATCAGCACTTGCCATCTATCTCTAACAAGGATTAAATCATGTGTTGCTGCAGCTACTGACCTCCAACACCCCATGAAAGAGTTCAGGGTAGAAAGTAGAAATGAGGCACTCTGTGTTCCAGGAAACTGGCAGGAGAGGTCTTAAGATAGATATTCTCAGGAGCTGACTTTATGAGCCCAATTCTGTATCTTCTCATATCTAGAAAAGCACTAAAATCCTTCATGGTAATGATTGTTTCTTGTGACTAACAGAAGCTTCATGAGACTAGCAGAAACTTTCTACAAAAAAATATGCGCTTGATTACACGTATTCCCTCTTTGCCAAAATCACATATATACTATCTTTTCCTTCTTCCTCTTTAGAATAGTTTCTCAGAGCTGTCTGAGGTGCTGTCTCACACGCTGGCTGCAGTCCTCATATTGCCCCCAGTAAATCTTAACTCATAACTCTCACATTGTGCTTTTTTTTTTTTTTTAAGTTGACACCTTTATCACAGAGAATGAGAAAATTCCAAGAATCTTCCTCTGCTTAATAAAGAAACAATAAGAGTTTCTACTTCTCAGAAAATGGGGTTTCCCAGGTGGCGCTAGTGGTAAAGAACCCACCTGCCAATGCAAGAGACATGGATTCGATCCCTGGGTCGGGAAGATATCCTGGAGGAGAGCATGACAACCCACTCCAGTATTCTTGCCTGGAGAAACCCCATGAACAGAGGAGCCTGTTGGGCTACACTCCATGGGGTCGCAAAGAGTCAGACATGGCTAAAGTGACTTAGCACAAAACAGTGATGTTAATTTAAATGTTAACTCTGGGACAACAAATCAAATAAGATAATCAGAATAGTATATTATTATGGGAGCTTCCCTGGTAGCTCAGTGGTAAAGAGTTCGCCTGCCAGTGTAGGAGACATGAGCTCGATCCCTGATCTGGGAAGATCCCACATGCTGCGTATCTGACAAGCCGGTGAACCACACCTATTGAGCCTGTGCTCTAGAGCCTCGGAGCCACGACTATTGAATCCATGTGCTGTAACTACTGAAGCCCATGTGCCCTAGATTCCGAGTTCCACAGCAAGAGAAGTCACTGCAACAAGAAGCCTGCTCACCTCAACTAGAGAGTAGCCCCTTCTCCCTACAACTAGAGAAGAGCCTGCAGCAACAGTGAAAACCCAGAATAGTCAAAAATAAATAAAATTTTAAAAATGAAGAATAGTATATTAGTATGGGTCATAAGTAACATTTATTTGAATATAGCAATCTGTACTATATGGTAGCCTTAGAAGTCACCTTTAATATGATTATCTTAGAGGTCACCTTTAATAACAAAATTCTGATTCATATTAGTTCAATTTTACTTAGTCTCCACATTGGACAATTGACTGGTACACCTGTAAATGTTCTCAATAAACCACTTTATCAAAAACAAGTTTAAAATGCAAAAGAACCTCTGCTTTGCTACAGTTGTGGGGAAGAGACAACATTTTTCTCTTTTAATATTTCTGAATTTTCTTTCATTAGAAATAAAATTAATCTGCAAAAACCATAGTTTGACAAGCTTAATTTTTTTTTTTTTTAAGTTGACACCTTTATCACAGAGAATGAGAAAATTCCAAGAATCTTCCTCTGCTTAATAAAGAAACAATAAGAGTTTCTACTTCTCAGAAAATGGGGTTTCCCAGGTGGCGCTAGTGGTAAAGAACCCACCTGCCAATGCAAGAGACATGGATTCGATCCCTGGGTCGGGAAGATATCCTGGAGGAGAGCATGACAACCCACTCCAGTATTCTTGCCTGGAGAAACCCCATGAACAGAGGAGCCTGTTGGGCTACACTCCATGGGGTCGCAAAGAGTCAGACATGGCTAAAGTGACTTAGCACAAAACAGTGATGTTAATTTAAATGTTAACTCTGGGACAACAAATCAAATAAGATAATCAGAATAGTATATTATTATGGGAGCTTCCTGGTAGCTCAGTGGTAAAGAGTTCGCCTGCCAGTGTAGGAGACATGAGCTCGATCCCTGATCTGGGAAGATCCCACATGCTGCGTATCTGACAAGCCGGTGAACCACACCTATTGAGCCTGTGCTCTAGAGCCTCGGAGCCACGACTATTGAATCCATGTGCTGTAACTACTGAAGCCCATGTGCCCTAGATTCCGAGTTCCACAGCAAGAGAAGTCACTGCAACAAGAAGCCTGCTCACCTCAACTAGAGAGTAGCCCCTTCTCCCTACAACTAGAGAAGAGCCTGTGGCAGCAGTAAAAAGTAAAAACCCAGAATAGTCAAAAATAAATAAAATTTTAAAAATGAAGAATAGTATATTAGTATGGGTCATAAGTAACATTTATTTGAATATAGCAATCTGTACTATATGGTAGCCTTAGAAGTCACCTTTAATATGATTATCTTAGAGGTCACCTTTAATAACAAAATTCTGATTCATATTAGTTCAATTTTACTTAGTCTCCACATTGGACAATTGACTGGTACACCTGTAAATGTTCTCAATAAACCACTTTATCAAAAACAAGTTTAAAATGCAAAAGAACCTCTGCTTTGCTACAGTTGTGGGGAAGAGACAACATTTTTCTCTTTTAATATTTCTGAATTTTCTTTCATTAGAAATAAAATTAATCTGCATTAAAATCTCAGTATTCAGTACTGAGTGGGCATGACAAGCTTAATTTTGTTGTTGTTAAGGCCACTTCTACTGGTCTTTAATTTATCTATTTTCATCCATCTTTGTTCTTTGGCCTGTGTGGGCCTCCCATCGCAGTGGCCTCTCTCCTTGCAGAGCATGGGCTCTGGGCACATGTGCTCCAGAGCTCCGGCTGGGTAGTTGGACACATCGGTCCAGCTGGTCCGCGGCACATGGGGTCTTCCCAGGCCAGCGATCGAACTGGCGTCCCTTGCACTACAAGGCGGTGTCCTTACCCACTGGACTACCAGGGAAGCCCAAGAGAAGCTTAATTTTTATCATAGGAAACTAACAGACAAAATAAAATGTTAATTAAGTGAATCATCTAGGCATATAATGCTTTGTATGTGCATGTGTTTATTTTTAATACAAAAGTAATGAGCAGAATTCATATATATGTTCCTCAAAGACAGTTTGTGTCTCATTTTTTATTTGAAGTGCCTCCAGGGTTTCAAGTACTCAAATTTTGAGACTGAATCTTTTGGTCCATAGGTTAGGCAGGCCACATGACTGCTTCTTTTCATTTGGAGTGGCTTGCAGCTTTAGACCAAACTGAGAGAAGGCAGAGGATTTTGACCTCCCTTTCTTATCTCATTCTGAGCTAAACTCATTCCCCCAGCATTCTGCTCATTAGATAAACACTTTTCGCTTTTCTATCTGCCCTTGACTCTACTGCCTGTATGGTACAGTGAGGGGTTATGTCTGGGAAGAAAAGTTTTCCTTGGCACACTTAGGGTCCCTGGCTGGGTCTGAAAATTAAACTAACAAAGACAGATTAACGGGGGGAAAGCACACACATTTATTTAAGTTTAATATGATATAGGAACATTTATAAGGAAATGAAGAGATGAAGAAACAAACCTGAGTATTTTTTATGCTAGATTTGATGAAGAGGGGGCATTGCATATGAGAGGTTAATGAGTATGAGGTAAATGTATTAAACTAGGGGAACAGCAAGGCCTGCTTGTTAGGATGCTTCTATGCGTCCCTTTGCCTTTAGAGATAAGGATCTCTTTTTCTCTGGGTATAGTGGCAGTATCTCTCAGAAAAGAGTTTTATAACCTGTTTCAGATAAGAGAGTAGGCGAAAGGTTATAGTCACCTTCCTGTTTCTATCATTTTCTTCAGTTAAAATGTTCAGTATGCTGAGGTGCCATAGTTTGGGGTGGCATACCCTGAATCACGTCAGTGGCAGTATATGCCACCCCTAAAACATGCCACTTTGATATAAGGATTATTTTAAATGAGGGAACATCTCTGGTGGCTTTGATCATAATCTGCCTGCAATGTGGGAGACTTGCGTTCGATCCCTGGGTTGGGGTCACCTGGAGAATTGAATGGTTACTCACTCCAATATTCTTGTCTGGAGAATTTCATGGCCAGAGGAATCTGATGGACTACAGTGCACGGGGTCACAGAGAGTTAGACCCAGCTGAGTGACTTTCACTTTTTAAACTAAATGCACTTGAATAACAACAGATGCAAGAAGAGCCCTCTGATCTCTTCTTTTCTTTCTTAATTAAGGAGATAGCCCCCATATGGAAGATGTCTTCCCTACACCAGAAGGGTGTTCCAGAACAGGGAGTCCTGGGAAGCTAAGGACTCAAACCTTATTGAGCCGAGCTCAAACCGTATTATACTAATCTATATCTTCCTAGCTACTTTTCCACCTAGTTAACTTCCCAAGTTAACTATACCTAGTTAACCGCCCTCCTACGAATCCTTTTGTCTTGTCACATTCCTATTATTTATTATTTTTGCTGTTGTTGTTTTAAAAGGTATATATAAGCTTGGGGCCTATCTAGGTCGTCATTGTCCTTTTGAAAACTCCTGTATACGTACAGAAATATGAAAATGTGTCTGCTTTTCCCCTTTGACCTGATTTATGCCAGTTTAATTCTCAGGTCCAGTCATGGAATCTAAGATGTAAAAGAAAGTTTGCTCTCTGTTATAAGTTTATGCAGTTTCTGGCTTTCCAATGTAACATATACCTGTGAACTATAGTTGGTTCAAGTAATGTTACAAACAGTATTTTACAGCTATACAAATAAAAACTTTTTTTGTTTCATTAACTATCCTCATGAGATTTAAGCTACGTATTGCAGGAATTTTAAGGGCTATAGATACTATTTTAAACATTTATTTATAATAGAAACAAAGTACACTTTAAAAAAATATTCAGGCCACAGTTGTTAGCATGACACTTAATATTTCTGATCTATGGGGACAATTAGAACAGAATACTCACAGCTTAACTGATACATAGTCTGTGTGCAAAAGAAACCCTCCTCCCCCCCAAAAAGTATTTTTTAATCATATCTTATTCCTCAACATTCTTTTCATTTAATTTTTGTAATCAATAGTATACATATATTATTTAATTTAATACTCACAGCTTCATGTGAATTGCTTTCTCAATCTGAATTTACTTGCAACAGAGAAATTTATTTTGGAGAGAATTTTGTTTAGGTAACAAGTGATTAGAGCCATCACAGAAGGATGAAGAACATTGAAAGTTTGTAGATAGTCTTTGTGAATTTGCCTGTGGCATTGTTCTTTCTGACACCAAAAATCATTACTTCTGTCAGCCTGAGGAAGGAGATACATAGGCCCCAGGCTGAACAGTTTCTTCCAGTCGGGGGCCCTGCCCAGATAAGTGATAAAAGACCACATATTTCTCATTCTTGAAGTTAAGGAGACCTCCCTGACTACACATATGCAGAAAGATTCCTTGGAGGTCAAAAAGGGAGGGAGCATCACCTCTTAGTAATTGATGTCAACTACTCATAAGCCTCTCCACTAGAATCCACCTTGGTTAGGAGATACATGTGTGCATACATGGAAGGATCCTGAGATATACCAAATACAGACCCAGAACTGAGTGGAAATGATTGGCCAAAGGAAAACCAGAAGAAAGGCCCCTTAAAATTGATTCAAACCCGCAGAGCATAGTTATTTATTTCTGATTAATAGAATTGAGGAAACACTCAATTGCCCCGGTATGATTATCAGAACACTTCCAACCTTAAAACTCGTAAAAGGTGTGGAGTTCAAATCAAGATCAGATTTATTGAAAAAAATCAATATTTCCAATGTAACATATACCTGTGAACTATAGTTGGTTCAAGTAATGTTACAAACAGTATTTTACAGCTATACAAATAAAAACTTTTTTTGTTTCATTAACTATCCTCATGAGATTTAAGCTACGTATTGCAGGAATTTTAAGGGCTATAGATACTATTTTAAACATTTATTTATAATAGAAACAAAGTACACTTTAAAAAAATATTCAGGCCACAGTTGTTAGCATGACACTTAATATTTCTGATCTATGGGGACAATTAGAACAGAATACTCACAGCTTAACTGATACATAGTCTGTGTGCAAAAGAAACCCTCCTCCCCAAAAAGTATTTTTAATCATATCTTATTCCTCAACATTCTTTTCATTTAATTTTTGTAATCAATAGTATACATATATTATTTAATTTAATACTCACAGCTTCATGTGAATTGCTTTCTCAATCTGAATTTACTTGCAACAGAGAAATTTATTTTGGAGAGAATTTTGTTTAGGTAACAAGTGATTAGAGCCATCACAGAAGGATGAAGAACATTGAAAGTTTGTAGATAGTCTTTGTGAATTTGCCTGTGGCATTGTTCTTTCTGACACCAAAAATCATTACTTCTGTCAGCCTGAGGAAGGAGATACATAGGCCCCAGGCTGAACAGTTTCTTCCAGTCGGGGCCGTGCCCAGATAAGTGATAAAAGACCACATATTTCTCATTCTTGAAGTTAAGGAGACCTCCCTGACTACACATATGCAGAAAGATTCCTTGGAGGTCAAAAAGGGAGGGAGCATCACCTCTTAGTAATTGATGTCAACTACTCATAAGCCTCTCCACTAGAATCCACCTTGGTTAGGAGATACATGTGTGCATACATGGAAGGATCCTGAGATATACCAAATACAGACCCAGAACTGAGTGGAAATGATTGGCCAAAGGAAAACCAGAAGAAAGGCCCCTTAAAATTGATTCAAACCCGCAGAGCATAGTTATTTATTTCTGATTAATAGAATTGAGGAAACACTCAATTGCCCCGGTATGATTATCAGAACACTTCAACCTATACTCTGTAGTTCCTTCTAATTTGAGAATAGAACTTCAACAGTAAAAAAGGTGTGGAGTTCAAATCAAGATCAGATTTATTGAAACATAATATAAATCAACTCAATATTCATTATAACGTGCATCAACAACTCTAAGCAATGTAACAATAATAATAACTTCAAGAGTTTAAAATTATCTCAGAACTCTGAAGTTATTTCAGAACTTTAAAGTTATCTCAGAACTTAAACAGTAAATTATTTCAGAACTCAATCAACAATACAGTATTCTTACCCCAGAGCTGAGGAGCTTCCCAAGCGTGGCTGAGCCGCATGAGCGAGCTCCTTAAAATCTGTTCCCCTGCCCCCTTTATAGTGAAACAATTTCATTAAAATTAGAGCTTGTTTAGAATTTTGGCCTGAGTACAGTTCGTGTACACCAAAGCATTTCCTCTTTCTTTAAAGTGACAGTAACAATTTGGGCACTTGATTTTACTTCTCATTCAACCATTGTATTTACTCAGGCATTATATAAATCAAACTCAAGCATAAACACAAAATCTCTCGATTAGTTTTAAAATTAGAGAAAGTTTAAGTAAAAACTTAAAAAGTCAAAAGAAAACTTTCTTCCTAATCACTCAATCTAGTGATTAAAGAAAAACCTAAGCCTTGGAACTATCACACAGAGACTTTACCCTTTGTGCTAGACCAGGGCAGGCTATTTTACTTATTATTTAAATTTCCTTATACTTAATAAGTAACTACATATTACCTCAGGGAGTTCCCTTCTTATTTTTATTTCTTTCCTCTCCGAACCTTACGGGGCGGTTGTGACTCAGGTTCACTTTCATTTTCACTAGAAAGGCTTTGACTACTTTGTTCATGATTTCTTTTATTCCTTTCTGATACAATTCTCTTGCCTTTCGGGCTAACATATATCCCCCCTTTGGGTATCATCATATTCACCCATTCTTCTTCTCCTTCTGAACTTATCTCACTTTCCAAAGGGCGAACCATAAGTCTAAAAAACTTATCTGGGGTTCGAGGACTGTCTGAGCTATCCATATCATCATCACTCATTTCCTCATATCCAGGGGCCCAGTAATTCCCTAAGAATTCGCCTGTGGTAGTCCATGTTAGGGTGCTGCTGTCTCTCTTAGCCTGCCCACTACCACCTGCCTTTTCTTCTCTTTTTCTTTTTGATTGAAGGATAATAGCTTTACTGAGTTTTGTAGTTCACTGCCAAACATCAGCATGAATTGGCCATAGGTATACATATGTCTCAGCCTGCCCTGTGTCAATCTGGACACACTGGCCTCTTTTCCTTCTAATAAATACTTTACTAGTTTTGCTACTTTCCATCTTTGTGGGAGTTCTTTTCTGCAAAGTTGAAGAGACAGGGCTTTGTCACTAACCACTGGTCTAGTGGCTAGCATTTGGTGCCATCACCACCATGACCCCAGCCTCAATCTGGCCAGGAACCAAAGCCCTGCTTCAAGTTGCTGCAGGCTGAGGCCACTGGAGATCATGCCTTGCCTTGGAGTTGTCTCATCATGTTACAGTGTGGTTGTCTTTCTTCCCTAGTAGTGTTTAAAAGCAGTCAAATGCAGGAACTGTTCGTTCTATAAACAATTACTGAGCTTGTGCTAGACACTGAACATGTCAGTTTACAAAGAAAAATAAAAATCACTGCCAGAGACTCAAAAGAGAGGAATATATAAGATGCAAGAGATATAAAATAATGTGATAAGAGTCCATAAGAGTTCCTAAAGGGTCAGAAAAGAGCATGTGAATTTCTCTGCCCTGAAGCAGCTAACAGAGAGGAAGCCATTTTCAGGAAGGAAAAACAATTTTCTCTCCACCCTTCTGAGTTCTCAACTGAGACGCCTGCAATAAAAGATTAAAAAGAGAAAAACAGGGCTTCCCTGGTGGTCCAGTGGGTAAAGAGTCCGCCTTGCAGTGCAAGGGGTGCCAGTTGGACCCCTGGCACGGGAAGATACCATGTGCCTCAGAGCAGTTAGACTGGTGTATCCAATTGTGAGCTGGTACTCTGGGGTGCATGCGCCCAGGGCCGGTGCTCTGCAGCAAGTGAGGCCGCAGTGATGCGAGGCCCACACAGGCCAAAGAATTAAGATGGATGAAAAATAAACGATGACTTAGAAGCAAAAAAAAAAAAAACGTATTACAGCTTGTAATAATCAATACACCAAAGCAGCATATTTTGAGGTGGCATGTCCTGAACTGCCCTTCAGCATCTACTGTGAATTCCAGGTTGTTGATTTAGGTATGTGATGCATGATGGCACCATCCACTGAGGTGAGAAAGAACCCCCCTTTTTATATGGAGGATGAAGGAGAATATATTCCCTCAGCCCTCATGTGAGTCACATCTTGGAGATTTTAAGTTAAGCATTTTGATTTGGGGAGGCTTTGAGTTTAAAATGACTAAAGAATAACCAGCCAGGAGAATTTCCATGTCTGGAGCCTAGAAGTTTAGATAAAGATAAAGATTTAAGATTCATTAGTATACAGAAGATAGAACTAAAGTAGAGATGAAAGAAGGCAGGTAAGTTTGTTTGTTTTACTCTTTTTTTTTTTTAGGTTTGTTATGACTTTTGCTTCCCAACAATGACCAGGCTAATACAACATCATTTGCAAATATATTAGTTAAAATTTATAATTTCTAATATCCTGGATATATATATTTTTGCATTTTATTTAACATTGTTCCATTTAGCTATTAGATTTTTCTTCCTGTTTTTAAAGTCTGTTTCCTTTAGATATTTAAAAAATAATTAACATACCTCAGGAAAAAAAAATTCTTTCTGATGTAGAAGCCACATCTCCTCCTGATTTTTACAGAAGGCCCTGGCAATGAGTGTGCTATTGATAGAACCCCAGTCCATTTCATAAGGCAGTTTCTGATAACGACTGTCAGTCTGGATTAGATGTGCTCTTGTGTGAAACTCAAATCAGAAAAATTTGCGAACTCCATGTGGGACCTCAGTTTAGAAAGCACTGAATTCTCTGCGACGAGGGTCAGATTACAGGAGCTGTAGAAAAGGTACGGAAGGCCCTTCAGTCTTCCTGTGTATATTGCTTCTTTCAGCATAGCTAGGATGACAGCGCGTTGGATTCACTGATCTCCACGTTTGAAGGCTTGCAGTATAGAGACCGATTTTCCTAGGATCTGATTTCTCCTGGGTGAGGTGAAATTCCATGCCTCATATCCACAAAACAGAGACTAGACTCGGGAATTACGGGGCTCTCTCCCCTTCCCTCTCCGCACGCATCCCAGGGGCAGCTGCAAAACTGATTTACCTCCTGGGTCTATCAGTCTCACTGTGGGAACCGCTTCTGCTGCAGTTTTATGTAACCGTGGTTCCGAAGCCTGGGATCTTTCTGTCCGGGTTAGACCCTGCGCTGTCGCTCTCTCTTTTCCGTCTCTGGATTCCATTTGCTCTTCCTCTGGTTTTCTCCTCTATTCCTTTCTTCTTAGCCTACATTTAATGTCTTCTGGAGTCCCACAGACGGAGTGAGACAGAGGCGAAAACTGCGGCACGATCCAGAAGCTTGGATCCGAATTCTCCCCCGGGAAATCTGGCAAATAGAACTTAAGAGTCCAGCGGAGAGGGCAAGATAGGGAGAGAGGATTAAGGGATACAAAACACTATGTACAAAATAAATAAACTGAAAGGACATACCGTACAACACAGATAATGTAGCCGATATTTTATAATAACTAAATGCAATCTAAATCGCTGTTGGTACACTCGAAACATATAAAATTGTAAATCCACTATACTTCAAAAATTAATTAGTAAATAAAAATGAAAGTAGAGAGTCCATTAGAGGGAGCTGTGGAGAAAAATGAAAAATGAAATAGCTAGTGGGCGGGGACAATTGAGAATTCTTCCCGCCCGCGCGCTTTCGGTCTTCAATCTGGTCCGCTGCTCTTGTATATCTTGGGAAAGACAGCCCTTCTGATCTCAGAGGTGCTTTCAGATCGGCCCAGTCATGTCCGGAAGAGGAAAGGGCGGGAAAGGCTTAGGCAAGGGCGGCGCCAAGCGCCATCGCAAAGTTCTACGAGATAACATCCAAGGCATCACTAAGCCTGCCATCAGGCGCCTTGCTCGGCGTGGGGAGTTAAGCGCATCTCCGGCCTCATTTAAAAACGTTATCGGGACGCGGTCACCGCATAGCTAGGATGACAGCGCGTTGGATTCACTGATCTCCACGTTTGAAGGCTTGCAGTATAGAGACCGATTTTCCTAGGATCTGATTTCTCCTGGGTGAGGTGAAATTCCATGCCTCATATCCACAAAGCAGAGACTAGACTCGGGAATTACGGGGCTCTCTCCCCTTCCCTCTCCGCACGCATCCCAGGGGCAGCTGCAAAACTGATTTACCTCCTGGGTCTATCAGTCTCACTGTGGGAACCGCTTCTGCTGCAGTTTTATGTAACCGTGGTTCCGAAGCCTGGGATCTTTCTGTCCGGGTTAGACCCTGCGCTGTCGCTCTCTCTTTTCCGTCTCTGGATTCCATTTGCTCTTCCTCTGGTTTTCTCCTCTATTCCTTTCTTCTTAGCCTACATTTAATGTCTTCTGGAGTCCCACAGACGGAGTGAGACAGAGGCGAAAACTGCGGCACGATCCAGAAGCTTGGATCCGAATTCTCCCCGGAACTCTGGCAAATAGAACTTAAGAGTCCAGCGGAGAGGGGCAAGATAGGGAGAGAGGATTAAGGGATACAAAACACTATGTACAAAATAAATAAACTGAAAGGACATACCGTACAACACAGATAATGTAGCCGATATTTTATAATAACTAAATGCAATCTAAATCGCTGTTGGTACACTCGAAACATATAAAATTGTAAATCCACTATACTTCAAAAATTAATTAGTAAATAAAAATGAAAGTAGAGAGTCCATTAGAGGGAGCTGTGGAGAAAAATGAAAAATGAAATAGCTAGTGGGCGGGGACAATTGAGAATTCTTCCCGCCCGCGCGCTTTCGGTCTTCAATCTGGTCCGCTGCTCTTGTATATCTTGGGAAAGACAGCCCTTCTGATCTCAGAGGTGCTTTCAGATCGGCCCAGTCATGTCCGGAAGAGGAAAGGGCGGGAAAGGCTTAGGCAAGGGCGGCGCCAAGCGCCATCGCAAAGTTCTACGAGATAACATCCAAGGCATCACTAAGCCTGCCATCAGGCGCCTTGCTCGGCGTGGGGGAGTTAAGCGCATCTCCGGCCTCATTTACGAGGAGACCCGAGGCGTGCTGAAGGTGTTCCTGGAGAACGTTATTCGGGACGCGGTCACCTACACCGAGCACGCCAAGCGCAAGACGGTCACTGCCATGGATGTGGTCTACGCGCTCAAGCGGCAGGGACGCACCCTGTATGGCTTTGGAGGCTAGGCTGCTTCCCCTGTACTATGTGTGACAATCTCAAAGGCCCTTTTTAGGGCCAACCACGCAGTCACCCGAAGAGCTGGATACTTGTTTAAAGTATGGGTAACTTTTTGCATTTTGAATTTGGCTAGAGTCAGATCGGGAGAAATAGTGAAGCCCCAAAGTGCCAACAGCCTGGAAAGCAAGTCATTTACCAAAAGCTGCCTTTCACTTGTCTACTTTGATTTTAAGTGTTTTTCCAAGCTGTGGAAAGTAGTTTGGGCCCCCCCCCCCCCCCCCGCCCCTCTCAGCTCCGTGGTTGCGTTGGTTATCAATTGACATTACAATCTTTTTACCTGGAAAGACCAAAGAGCACTAGGACTAAGGGAAAAAAAAAAAGTAGCCAACCATTTCAAAACAGCTATGGCTTGTTAGATCAGAGATGAGCTCAACGAGTTTAACACATTTGGAAATTATTTGGCCAGTGTATGGAAGGTATTTTTGGTTTTGTTTTTGGTGTTAAAGACCCCTCAATTAGCTGCTGAGTAGTATGTGTGCCTGTGTACTACATTTAAGGGAGAATTTAGTTATGGATTTATGTATGGATTTACAAGATTTGTCTTTCAGATTGTATTACAAAGATAAAAGGGGCTTAGGGCAGAAAATGAAAATGAAATAGCTAGTGGGCGGGGACAATTGAGAATTCTTCCCGCCCGCGCGCTTTCGTCTTCAATCTGGTCCGCTGCTCTTGTATATCTTGGGAAAGACAGCCCTTCTGATCTCAGAGGTGCTTTCAGATCGGCCCAGTCATGTCCGGAAGAGGAAAGGGCGGGAAAGGCTTAGGCAAGGGCGGCGCCAAGCGCCATCGCAAAGTTCTACGAGATAACATCCAAGGCATCACTAAGCCTGCCATCAGGCGCCTTGCTCGGCGTGGGGGAGTTAAGCGCATCTCCGGCCTCATTTACGAGGAGACCCGAGGCGTGCTGAAGGTGTTCCTGGAGAACGTTATTCGGGACGCGGTCACC
Organism: Tragulus kanchil; assembly: GCA_022376925.1. NCBI lineage: Eukaryota > Metazoa > Chordata > Mammalia > Artiodactyla > Tragulidae > Tragulus > Tragulus kanchil. The sequence continues at coordinate 82,594,177 of JAIOJX010000032.1, read as the reverse complement.
TACACCGAGCACGCCAAGCGCAAGACGGTCACTGCCATGGATGTGGTCTACGCGCTCAAGCGGCAGGGACGCACCCTGTATGGCTTTGGAGGCTAGGCTGCTTCCCCTGTACTATGTGTGACAATCTCAAAGGCCCTTTTTAGGGCCAACCACGCAGTCACCCGAAGAGCTGGATACTTGTTTAAAGTATGGGTAACTTTTTGCATTTTGAATTTGGCTAGAGTCAGATCGGGAGAAATAGTGAAGCCCCAAAGTGCCAACAGCCTGGAAAGCAAGTCATTTACCAAAAGCTGCCTTTCACTTGTCTACTTTGATTTTAAGTGTTTTTCCAAGCTGTGGAAAGTAGTTTGGGCTCCCCGCCCTCTCAGCTCCGTGGTTGCGTTGGTTATCAATTGACATTACAATCTTTTTACCTGGAAAGACCAAAGAGCACTAGGACTAAGGGAAAAAAAAAAAGTAGCCAACCATTTCAAAACAGCTATGGCTTGTTAGATCAGAGATGAGCTCAACGAGTTTAACACATTTGGAAATTATTTGGCCAGTGTATGGAAGGTATTTTTGGTTTTGTTTTTGGTGTTAAAGACCCCTCAATTAGCTGCTGAGTAGTATGTGTGCCTGTGTACTACATTTAAGGGAGAATTTAGTTATGGATTTATGTATGGATTTACAAGATTTGTCTTTCAGTGATTGATATTACAAAGATCACACACGCAGAAACAAATATGACCTTTCTATAAAAGCTGAGCAAACTATATAAACTTAATGTGAAATCAAGTCTTCAAGAAACAGAAAATTATGCTATGTGGTTTTTTCAGTAAGACTTATTTGTAGCTTAGAGTAAGAGATTATCAGAAACATACTTACCATCAATACAAAAAGCACAATTTAATCTGTGACAAGACAAAAGCAAATTCTTATATAAAGATACAGTATTTCTATATACTTGTTACATCTCTCAGTCATGTCTGAATTTCTGTGACCCGATAGACTGCAGCACACCAGACTTCCCTGTTCACCACCTCCCTGGAGTTTGCTCAAACTCCTGTCCATTGAATCCATGATGCCATCCAACCATCTTATCGTCTGTTACTCCCTTCTTTATACTACCACTGCTAAATTGCCCTCCTTTGAATTGAACTGTGGATCTGTGGATCTGGTCCTCAAACCTAATTATAATTTTACATCTATTACATTTGCAAGTAATACTGTTTTATTTATTTATTTATTTTGGGCGGGGGTCGGGTTGGGGAGGGAGGGGAGCGGGCGGGCCACTTCTATTGGTCTTTCATTTCTCTATTTTCATCCGTCTTTGTTCTTTGGCTCCTGTGGGCCTCCCATCGCGGTGGCGTCTGTCGCTGCAGAGCTCCGGCTCTGAGTGCATGCACTCCAGAGCTCCGGCTCGGTAAATGGACACATTGGTCCAGCCGCTCCGCGGCACGTGGGATCTTCCCAGGCCAGGGATCGAACTGGCACCCCTTGCACTGCAAGGCGGTGTCCTTATCCACTGGACCACCAGGGGAAGCCCAAGTAATACTGTTTTTTAGTGTTCTAGGCCTATGATTTTACAGCTAAATTTGGCTTGTATGTAACCAAAAAGAATTCTACAAAGAATTTCTCTATTAGCTCCCAAAAGATAGATCATCTATTGCTTTATTGGTCTCTACCCTTGGCAACTCTCAGCATCAAACACGTGGTGAACTAGGTTTAAAATGTGGTGCTTAGCAATGGAGACACCAGAAAGTCAAAGCATGGGAAACTTGCCCTTAAGAGCTTAGTATCAGTATGAGTGACTGCTCAGACACTCAGTCCTTTCCACTCTTTGTAGTCCATGGACTAGGAGAGAAAAATAATACATAAAATATATACACACACATACTTAGCCCCAAAGTACCTGGTGTCACATATTTATGATGCAAAATGTAGACTGTAGGAGTACTAACGTGACAGAGGTCACTGGTTGCTGGAAAATGATCAGGCTTGGTTGTAGCAATAGGGCTTATATCCGGCTGTTAAGAAGGAGCCGAATGCTGGGCATCCTATTAAGATATGCAGTAAAGTGGAAAGGGAGGATCAGGGAGGGAGAGGCAAGAATAACATTTGTGAAGGTGTTCAAGTGAGAAATAAATAAGAGGATTCAATGTTCAAGATATTTCATCCTCCTATTAAATTTCAGTTGCAACTGATGGTATTTCTATTTCAAATACCATTGTAATTTTTTAAAATTTTATTTTAAAGGCTGTGCAGATTGAATATATCTGATCCTCACTGAGATACTCTGAAGAAGGAGACGTCAAAAGTTTGAAGAGAAAGAATAAAGGAAGGAGGGTGGGACATGTCCATTATCTAGTGATTCCCAAAGTGTGTTGTCTGGTTTAGGAACATGAGATCAACTGGGAACTTGCTAGAAATGCAAAATCTTGGACCCACCCCAGACCTGTTGCATGAGAAACTCTGGGAGGTGAGACCTATCTAGCAATTTGTATTTTAACAAAACCTTCCAGTTTTGATTCTGAAACACATTAAAGTTTGAGAACAACTGGTCAAAGTAACAGTTTTTCTTTAAATCAAACAAAAATATTTAGAATCTGAGTATATGTTACCCTAATTTGTTTATCATATTTTAAATTTTCTGTTCTTTGTCGGAAAAGTAAAACATTAGGTGAATGATCCTCATAATTTTTTTTTTTAGAACAACAACAAAAAAAATATTTAGGACAAGATATCACAGGAGGCAAAAGGTAAAATTGCTTATTTCCTCAAAGCATTAGGGACCCCCCCCAAAAAATGTACAAATAAAATATGTAGTCAGCTTCTTTAAATAAATATCATTGGTTTGTGTTTTAACAGTGTTTAATTTTATAATCAATGTATATATTTCTTTTTTTAATTTGTAAATTTCTCTAAGAGCTTAGCATTTAATCATTAATTATATATCTTCTTTACAGTGATTTTAACAGTGATCCCACCTTGTCTGCTCCACTGAATACTATTAAAATAGGCCATGATTGAATCTTTTTAGACATATCCAGCCTCTGAATGTTGTCAAATTACAGAATATATATGATGCACATTTTTGTGTTAATAAATGACTTTGTTTTTGTTGTTTTTAACTATCTGTAACAGTGAAGAATATAATAAAGCTATTTCACCTCTGATTTGCAAACAAAATAGTTTTCTTCCCATTTCTACCCCCTGAGTGGCTCAAGTACTCACTGTAAGCCAGTCCTGGCTGTCAGTTGGTTCCTCCCAGGGGTGAATTCAGGACTTCCACTAGAATACATGTATACACATGACCCTTGTTTAGTCTGCATGTCTACTTCCACTGGGGACAGAGGCACTTACGTGTTCCACTGGCTAATCAGATGTCACACTGGACCAGTTCCAAGTCTTACCTTGCAGTTCCAGGCTCCTGACTTCTCTGAATAGCAGCATTACCCTCCTGAAGGCTAGATGCTCCTGTCATCTTTCACAACATTCTTATTTTCTTCCTTTGAAACCTTTGACTCTGAACTCTATAGTGTAACTCTCAATGTGCATGTTACTTGAATATTTGAGCCTAAAGGATAGAATTAGCATTAATACAGAATATTACTAGTATATATAAATATGTATGGCATATAGAAAATTATCAGGAAGGAATTTCATGGAAATTTGAGTGATTTATACATATTAGTTTTTGTTATAATCATTGAACACTTTGAATTGTTCTGATATCTTGAATAAGCATGTACAATTCCACCTCCCACCCCCAACCCAGACGGTCAGAAGATGTGGTGGGGGGAGGGGCGAGGTGGGGAATGGGAAGTGAGGGAGAAAGAGAGAAGGAGGGAAAAAGACAGTTTTGGCTATATGAACTATGACAAATCTTAACTTTGCTACAGTTTGATTTTCTCACTGTAATGTTCCCAAGAATTCCTGACTTTCTCATGGAAATGATTCAAAAATCAAATGAGAAGATCTATGTGAAAGAATAAAGTGAAATATTTCTATGGAAAAGTCTTATAGTGACGAGAAAGCCAAATTGGTATATCTACTGCCTATTTCACTCAATGTAGGTCTTCTATGCTCCACTGAATACTATTAAAATAGGCCATGATTGAATCTTTTAGACATATCCAGCCTCTGAATGTTGTCAAATTACAGAATATATATGATGCACATTTTTGTGTTAATAAATGACTTTGTTTTTGTTGTTTTTAACTATCTGTAACAGTGAAGAATATAATAAAGCTATTTCACCTCTGATTTGCAAACAAAATAGTTTTCTTCCCATTTCTACCCCCTGAGTGGCTCAAGTACTCACTGTAAGCCAGTCCTGGCTGTCAGTTGGTTCCTCCCAGGGGTGAATTCAGGACTTCCACTAGAATACATGTATACACATGACCCTTGTTTAGTCTGCATGTCTACTTCCACTGGGGACAGAGGCACTTACGTGTTCCACTGGCTAATCAGATGTCACACTGGACCAGTTCCAAGTCTTACCTTGCAGTTCCAGGCTCCTGACTTCTCTGAATAGCAGCATTACCCTCCTGAAGGCTAGATGCTCCTGTCATCTTTCACAACATTCTTATTTTCTTCCTTTGAAACCTTTGACTCTGAACTCTATAGTGTAACTCTCAATGTGCATGTTACTTGAATATTTGAGCCTAAAGGATAGAATTAGCATTAATACAGAATATTACTAGTATATATAAATATGTATGGCATATAGAAAATTATCAGGAAGGAATTTCATGGAAATTTGAGTGATTTATACATATTAGTTTTTGTTATAATCATTGAACACTTTGAATTGTTCTGATATCTTGAATAAGCATGTACAATTCCACCTCCCACCCCCAACCCAGACGGTCAGAAGATGTGGTGGGGGGAGGGGCGAGGTGGGGAATGGGAAGTGAGGGAGAAAGAGAGAAGGAGGGAAAAAGACAGTTTTGGCTATATGAACTATGACAAATCTTAACTTTGCTACAGTTTGATTTTCTCACTGTAATGTTCCCAAGAATTCCTGACTTTCTCATGGAAATGATTCAAAAATCAAATGAGAAGATCTATGTGAAAGAATAAAGTGAAATATTTCTATGGAAAAGTCTTATAGTGACGTAGAAAGCCAAATTGGTATATCTACTGCCTATTTCACTCAATGTAGGTCTTCTATGCTCCATGATAACTGGGGAAGTGGGAGTCAGTGCAGTCAAAACTTGAAGAGCAAAGGAGACAGTGGGTAGAGGCAGGTAGGAACAGGTTGGCAGATACAGATTTTTCAGAATTAGGGCAGAAAAGTGGGGAATCATCTTAAAGAATCAAACTCTCCAGCTGACTTAACTGTTAAAATGTGTTAAATAATTTAGGAAAACTTAATTCTACAGAAAATAGAGAAATAAAGAGTAGAAAGTTTATAACAAGTACCATAGCCTATGAGAGATATTAAATATAAATAAATTGAGCATCTTCCTACATAGATATAGCAAGGGGTAGAAGCACCAAGTAAACACCATAACAAATATTCATGAGGTACCTGAAGTGCCCAGTATTCATGTCTTCTATCAGCCATCCATTGGTGACAACCACTGTTGCCCCAAATGTCCTCTGCATGCTAAACGGAGAACTCCATATCTATTCAGTGGGTTATTGGTGAATTACAATGATGGCCTGGCACACTTGCCCCTGTATCTCACTGATTGGGCAAGCATACATTAGGATTTGGCCCCTTTCTGTCTGCTAAGTCCCCTTGCCCACTCTCATCTCTAGTCTTTTTGACTGCAGCATCAATGGGGAAGGCTGATGCCACAGAGCAAGACGAGACAGAAAACTGTAACTCAGCACTGGATACTGTGTTGTACTTCCTCCATCAGTGAATCCTGTTCTGTTAATATGTATGTTAATTTCACTCATCACTTTTTTGCTCCTCGTTTCGTGTTTTAAATGGATTCAATTGACTGTGTGATTTGAATATCTTCATTTGGCCTTTCTCTTTAATGAACTCTGGGACTTCTTATCTGGTGGTAGAATAGAAGACTATGATTACAACAAAGTAATTTCTTACCACAATCTTATTAGAGAAGAGGGCTGGAAACAAAGGAGGAAACAAGGGGATTGCAACATCCAAGGCAGATTGTGCCCTGACTCTCTAGTGAACATTTCCAATTCTTGCAGTGAGACAGCCTTTAGAGTGAAATGATGTCCTAGTCAATAATGGCAGCCACTGAGGTCAGCAGCCTCCATGCCCTTCCCACCTCTCTAATTGTAGGTTGGCTTCCCATATAGATTTGCCTGCAGGGAGCTAACGGGCTGATCAGTTACACTTGGAAATTAAGCATGACTTCTGGAGCCAGACTAAGATCTTAGCTTGCATTTTTGCTGTTGTTGTTTTTAGTTGCTGAGTCATGTTCGACTTTTTTGAGACCTGATGGGCTATAGCCTGCCGGACTCCTGTCCATGGGATTTCCCAGACAAGAATACCAAGGTGGTTGGGCTTCCCTGGTGGTCCAGTGGGTAAGGACACCGCCTTGCAGTGCAAGGGGCGCCGGTTCGATCCCTGGCCTGAGAAGATCCCACATGCCGCGGAGGGGCTGGACTGATGTGTCCAATTATCAAGCCGGAGCTCTGGAGCGCATGCGCCCAGAGCCAGTGCTCTGCGACAACAGAGGCCACCGCGATGGGAGGCCCACACGGGCCAAAGAACAAAGATGGATGAAAATGGACAAATGAAAGACCAATAGAAGTGGCCCGCCTGCTCCCCCCCCCCCCCACCCCCCCCCCACCAAAAAAAAAAAAAAAAAAAATCTTTAAAAAAAAAAAAAAAAAAAGAATACCAAGGTGGGTTGTCATTTCCTTCTCTAGGGGATCTTCCTGAGCCAGTGACCAAACATGCATCTCCTTCGTGGGCAGATGAATTCGTTACCACTGGGCCACCAGGGAAGCTTGTCAACTTTCCTAACTTACTAACAGTGAAAGGGGGTGAAATTCATCAATCTCTGAGCCTCATTTACTTTAACAGTAGCATTAGAATGAAAAGAATATGTACTGCATCAGGCTTTTATGTGGGTGCCATGTAGTGGCATTCAATAAAGGCTAATTCCTATGAATGATAGCAATTATTATTGAGTTTATGCATCTGTCTCTCTCTCAAGAGTCTGGTCAGTGGGATCTAGTCCCTCAGAACCTACCACCTCTGAAACCCTAATTATCCTATGAATGATAGCACATTGATTTTCTTTTTACTTCAAATGGAGTGCATTGTGCCCTGACTCTCTAGTGAACATTTCCAATTCTTGCAGTGAGACAGCCTTTAGAGTGAAATGATGTCCTAGTCAATAATGGCAGCCACTGAGGTCAGCAGCCTCCATGCCCTTCCCACCTCTCTAATTGTAGGTTGGCTTCCCATATAGATTTGCCTGCAGGGAGCTAACGGGCTGATCAGTTACACTTGGAAATTAAGCATGACTTCTGGAGCCAGACTAAGATCTTAGCTTGCATTTTTGCTGTTGTTGTTTTTAGTTGCTGAGTCATGTTCGACTTTTTTGAGACCTGATGGGCTATAGCCTGCCGGACTCCTGTCCATGGGATTTCCCAGACAAGAATACCAAGGTGGTTGGGCTTCCCTGGTGGTCCAGTGGGTAAGGACACCGCCTTGCAGTGCAAGGGGCGCTGGTTCGATCCCTGGCCTGAGAAGATCCCACATGCCGCCGGAGCGGCTGGACTGATGTGTCCAATTATCAAGCCGGAGCTCTGGAGCGCATGCGCCCAGAGCCAGTGCTCTGCAACAACAGAGGCCACCGCGATGGGAGGCCCACACGGGCTAGGGAACAAAGATGGACGAAAATGGACAAATGAAAGACCAATAGAAGTGGCCCGCCTGCTCCCCTCCTTCCCCACCCCACCCTCAACAAAATAAATAAATAAATAAATCTTTAAAAAAAAAAAAAAAAAAGAATACCAAGGTGGGTTGTCATTTCCTTCTCTAGGGGATCTTCCTGAGCCAGTGACCAAACATGCATCTCCTTCGTGGGCAGATGAATTCGTTACCACTGGGCCACCAGGGAAGCTTGTCAACTTTCCTAACTTACTAACAGTGAAAGGGGGTGAAATTCATCAATCTCTGAGCCTCATTTACTTTAACAGTAGCATTAGAATGAAAAGAATATGTACTGCATCAGGCTTTTATGTGGGTGCCATGTAGTGGCATTCAATAAAGGCTAATTCCTATGAATGATAGCAATTATTATTGGAGTTTATGCATCTGTCTCTCTCTCAAGAGTCTGGTCAGTGGGATCTAGTCCCTCAGAACCTACCACCTCTGACTTACCAACAAAATGAAATCCCTAAGCCTACAGAGACAAGGACCAGAGACTGGAATGAGGTGAGCCCAGGCCTGATGATCTTTACGAATGGCCACCAGCTCTTCATTTTCTTTTTTACCACTTCACAATGCAGTAAGACTGAATACAATAACTGCCCACCCATTAGACACAAAATCCAAGTAGCAAAAGGAGAAAGAGGGGGAAAAGATCAACCAAAGAAACACAAACCCCAAACCAAAACCTGGCTGAGAAAAATTCAATCATGAGTTCAGAGTTTATCCCTGAGCAGAGATTCTAATGGTCTGGAGAGGGCCACTGCTTTAAGAAAGAAAGTTTTCAAGAAAAGCAGGAAACACAACATTTTGCTCCTTTGGTCTCAGAGAGACTATGTGATTCAGGACTAAATAACAAACTGACCAAATTTAAGAGTTTGCTAATATACAGAGCCAGTTGCACCAAAACTTCTAGATTGCCAATTTAGCAGTATCTATCAAAATAACCCTTCAGATATACTGAAATATACCCCATTATATGCACAAGGATAATAAGTTGTAACAGTGCTTTTAGTAGCAAAAGTCTGGAAAACACCTAAATATAAAACAATATGACTTTAAGTAAGTAAACCAAGAAATATCCATTAGGTGAAAACTGTGCATCCTTTAAAAAGAATAAAGTAGATTGATTCAGAGGCACTGCTATAAGGGTTGAGGTATATGTGTGTGTGTATGTGTATATATATATATATATACACATATATATATATATGTATATGTTTGTGTATATATACACAAAGCTCATGCCCCTTGCTTTGTTCACTTTTATATAAAATATATACGTATATATATGTTTTTATTTATATATTTCACTTATATATAAAATATATTTTGAGAAAAAAGAAAAAAAGGGCAGAACAGTGTGTTTTCTGTGTAAATTGTCTTAAAAGAACATTGGTAGGGCTTCCCTGGTGGTCCAGTGGGTAAGGACACTGCCTTGTAGTGCAAGGGGCACCGGTTCAATCCCTGGCCTGGGAAGATCCCACGTGCTGTGGAGCGTCTGGACCGATGTGTCCAACTACTGAGCCAGAGCTCTGGAACGCATGCGCCCAGAGCCGGTGCTCTGCAGCTACAGAGGCCACTGTGATGGGAGGTCCACACAGACCGAAGAACAAAGATGGATGAAAACAGACAAATAGAAGATCAATAGAAGTGGCCAAAAAAAGAAAAAAAAAGACCGTTGGTAGGGACTTTCCTGGCAGTCCTTTGGTTAAAACTTCGTCTTCCAAGGCAAGGGGTGCTGATTCGATCCCTGGTCCAGGAGCTAAGGTTCCATATACCTCAAGGCCAAAAAAACAAAACATAAAGAGAAGCAATATTGTAATAAATTCAATAAAGACTTTTAAAAGGTTCACATTAAAAACAATTTTTTTTTAAATATTTTCAAATAGAACTGAACTTCCCTGGTGGCTTATTGATAAAGAATCTGCCCACAATGCAGGAGACATGGGTTCAATCCTTGGGTGGGGAAGATCCCCTGGAGAAGGAAGGGCAACCCACTTCATTATTTTGGCAGGACCAGTATTCTTATCAAAATAACCCTTCAGATATACTGAAATATACCCCATTATATGCACAAGGATAATAAGTTGTAACAGTGCTTTTAGTAGCAAAAGTCTGGAAAACACCTAAATATAAAACAATATGACTTTAAGTAAGTAAACCAAGAAATATCCATTAGGTGAAAACTGTGCATCCTTTAAAAAGAATAAAGTAGATTGATTCAGAGGCACTGCTATAAGGGTTGAGGTATATGTGTGTGTGATGTGATATATATATATATATACACATATATATATATAGTATATGTTTGTGTATATATACACAAAGCTCATGCCCTTGCTTTGTTCACTTTTATATAAAATATATACGTATATATATGTTTTTATTTATATATTTCACTTATATATAAAATATATTTTGAGAAAAAGAAAAAGGGCAGAACAGTGTGTTTTCTGTGTAAATTGTCTTAAAAGAACATTGGTAGGGCTTCCCTGGTGGTCCAGTGGGTAAGGACACTGCCTTGTAGTGCAAGGGGCACCGGTTCAATCCCTGGCCTGGGAAGATCCCACGTGCTGTGGAGCGTCTGGACCGATGTGTCCAACTACTGAGCCAGAGCTCTGGAACGCATGCGCCCAGAGCCGGTGCTCTGCAGCTACAGAGGCCACTGTGATGGGAGGTCCACACAGACCGAAGAACAAAGATGGATGAAAACAGACAAATAGAAGATCAATAGAAGTGGCCAAAAAAAGAAAAAAAAAGACCGTTGGTAGGGACTTTCCTGGCAGTCCTTTGGTTAAAACTTCGTCTTCCAAGGCAAGGGGTGCTGATTCGATCCCTGGTCCAGGAGCTAAGGTTCCATATACCTCAAGGCCAAAAAATCAAAACATAAAGAGAAGCAATATTGTAATAAATTCAATAAAGACTTTTAAAAGGTTCACATTAAAAACAATTTTTTTTTAAATATTTTCAAATAGAACTGAACTTCCCTGGTGGCTTATTGATAAAGAATCTGCCCACAATGCAGGAGACATGGGTTCAATCCTTGGGTGGGGAAGATCCCCTGGAGAAGGAAGGGCAACCCACTTCATTATTTTCACCTGGGAAATCCCATGGACAGAGGAGCCTGATGGGCTACAGTCCATAGGGTTGTAAAAGAGTTGAACACAACTTAGTAACTATTAATAATAACAAAAATAGGACATGACTTAACAGTTATTAATAAAAACAAAACCAAACAACATTAGTAAAAAATAAAACACTTTTCTGGAAGTACATACAGGAAATCTATAAGAGTTGTTGTCATTATGAAAAGAAAATAAAGTAGGAGACTGAGAAGAGGAGAATTTTACTTTTTGTTTTATTACTGTTGGATTTTCTCTCAAGTATCACTTTTAGCACGCGTGCGCGTGTGTGTATCAACAGAAATACCTAGAGAGTAGGTTACGAGCCTTTTTAATTTTTTTCTTTTAAAATCTTTATTATAAAATTATACTCAATGCTTTCAAAATATAGGAGTGGGGATGAACCATTTCAAAATTCCCATCATAGTGTCTGGCATGTGGCAAACAATAAATCTTAGTTAAATCTTTAAAAATAGTTTTATCAATCGAAAAGGAAAAGTATTTGCTCAACGGATGTCTGTTTTTCAGCAGCCAATCCCCTGGATGATTTTCCATACTAAACTTTTTTTTTCTTTCAGTAAAGGAAGCCTGATGATAAGAACCTTGAAATCAGATGGAGATTAAAGTCTGGAGATTTTGTTGATTCTTGAGCAAACTGAAAGGGGTATTTGAGGAAGGTTACTCCTTCTGAGATGTGCAAGGTGGGCTGAAGGGGACAGAGAATTAGGAATCAAAATGAGTTAGGAGGCTATTGTGAGCCTTACAGGGCCCTGGACAAGAATGGTAGCTGCAGGATTGAAGAAGACTGGAAAAATAGATGAGATGGAAGGAGACACAGAAGCCTCTGATTTCTCTAAACATGAAGTGCTCATTGGGGTTGAATTTAGATAATGCTTTTGATTCGAATAATTTTTTTTAAAAAAGACTTATTTATTTATTTATTTTGGTGGGGATGGGGTCGGGAGGGAGGGGAGCAGGCGGGCCACTTCTATTGGTCTTTCATTTGTTCATTTTCATCCATCTTTGTTCTTTGGCCTGTGTGGGCCTCCCATCGCGGTGGCTTCTGTTGTCGCAGAGCACCGGCTCTGGGCACATGCGCTCCAGAGCTCGGGCTCGGTAATTGGACACATCCGTCCAGCTGCTCCGCGGCACGTGGGATCTTCTCAGGCCAGGGATCAAACCGGCGCCCCTTGCACTGCAAGGCGGTGTCCTTACCCACTGAACCATCAGGGAAGCCCGATTCGAATAAATTTTTAAATAAAAGAATAATGAGTAATGGTTCCCATCTACTGAATACCTACTGTGTACCATTAGATAGTTTGCATATTTTACGAATCTTCAGAACAACTCCAAAAGGTAGTCATCTTTATTTCACAAAGCAAAAAACTGATGTTCGTATAGTTTAATATCTTGGCATTCGGTCACACTATGCTCCTGAATCTTACTAAAAGATTTGCCTAAAGTTTGAAAACCACAAATAATCTTGAGGATCTTTAATTCATTTGCTATATTTATTTACTAGAACCATCATATAATATTGGTTCTGGAAAGGAACCAAGAAATCATCTAATCCATTTCCTCATGGTATTTTTCCTCTACTCTTAAGACAGAACTCTACCCTAGCTTCCTAATGGATCCCTGAGTGTCAGAGATTCCTTAGAGGCCTCTCCTTTAATCTCTTTACTAGCTCTTCCCAGGAACTCTCACAAGCTCCTCTAGCTAATCTGGGCAGATAAGAAAAATCTAGCTGGTCTCTAGCTCTGCCTCCAGACCCACACTCCCAGCTGCCTGAACGACATGACCACATGCCTCTGCCCCTTGCCAGCTCTGACCCAAGGTGGCCAGAACTCTACAGTAGCTCCGCCTCCCAGGTTGTCTGTTCCTGTGACATGGGCATCATCCTCCCAGTCACTCAGGCAGGAAGTCACTTGAGACATCTTTGATTACTTTTGGCTTCAACAACCTCTTTCTATTCCCATCCTGCTTCAGGCAATGTTCTATGAGAAATAATGTCAATTTTTTTCTCTGGTCCATTGCTGTGGCTGATTCTGATGTTCTTTTCATCCTTAGCTTATCTGCTACATCCATGAGGCCCCTTTGACCCATCCCCTCTGTCATTGACTCCTGTTCTTTGGCCTGTGTGGGCCTCCCATCGCGTGGCTTCTGTTGTCAGAGCACCGGCTCTGGGCACATGCGCCCAGAGCTCGGGCTCGGTAATTGGACACATCCGTCCAGCTGCTCCGGCACGTGGGATCTTCTCAGGCCAGGGATCAAACCGGCGCCCCTTGCACTGCAAGGCGGTGTCCTTACCCACTGAACCATCAGGGAAGCCCGATTCGAATAAATTTTTTAAATAAAAGAATAATGAGTAATGGTTCCCATCTACTGAATACCTACTGTGTACCATTAGATAGTTTGCATATTTTACGAATCTTCAGAACAACTCCAAAAGGTAGTCATCTTTATTTCACAAAGCAAAAAACTGATGTTCGTATAGTTTAATATCTTGGCATTCGGTCACACTATGCTCCTGAATCTTACTAAAAGATTTGCCTAAAGTTTGAAAACCACAAATAATCTTGAGGATCTTTAATTCATTTGCTATATTTATTTACTAGAACCATCATATAATATTGGTTCTGGAAAGGAACCAAGAAATCATCTAATCCATTTCCTCATGGTATTTTTCCTCTACTCTTAAGACAGAACTCTACCCTAGCTTCCTAATGGATCCCTGAGTGTCAGAGATTCCTTAGAGGCCTCTCCTTTAATCTCTTTACTAGCTCTTCCCAGGAACTCTCACAAGCTCCTCTAGCTAATCTGGGCAGATAAGAAAAATCTAGCTGGTCTCTAGCTCTGCCTCCAGACCCACACTCCCAGCTGCCTGAACGACATGACCACATGCCTCTGCCCCTTGCCAGCTCTGACCCAAGGTGGCCAGAACTCTACAGTAGCTCCGCCTCCCAGGTTGTCTGTTCCTGTGACATGGGCATCATCCTCCCAGTCACTCAGGCAGGAAGTCACTTGAGACATCTTTGATTACTTTTGGCTTCAACAACCTCTTTCTATTCCCATCCTGCTTCAGGCAATGTTCTATGAGAAATAATGTCAATTTTTTTCTCTCTGGTCCATTGCTGTGGCTGATTCTGATGTTCTTTTCATCCTTAGCTTATCTGCTACATCCATGAGGCTTGGAACATGGCCACCTACCTTGGATGCGGCTCACTCTGACTCCTGTTGCACCCTCACCAGTTAACCCTCTTGATATAAAGCTCAAAAGTGTTGCCACCTGCTGAAGGTATTACTATTTTGGTTTTCCGCACTTTTCTTATTCTCTTGTATCCTCATTTCCCTGTCTTTTCGCCACCACTCCCCACAGAAAATCATTCTACTGTGCTTAAAATATCTTCTTTTAAAAAAAAATTTATTGATTTATTTCACTGCACTAGGTCTTAGTCATGGCATGTGGGATCTTAGTTCCTTAGTTTCCAGGTTCCCTGCATTGGGAGTACAGAGTATTAGCCACTGGACCATTAGGGAATCCCTAAAATATCTTTTTATTTACCTGTATGATTCCAAATTGTATGAATGTTTTTATAGTTTCATAAATATTGTTTTGAATCTCATTCCCTTTATTACCTTCTTCCTGCTCAAATATGTTTTTAAGATCTTTCCTTACTATGTCTTCATATAATCCACTGTCTCTTACTGCTGTGAAGTTCTCCATAGAGTGTATCCACCATATGTTCTCTACCCACTCTCCCAGTGATGAATGTGCACATTGTTTCTAATGTTCCCTCATACTTGTCATGTTCTCTGATAGACTTGTGTGAAGATTTCTTTTGGATAAATACGCAGAAACAGAATAGCTGATTCCTATGATGTGTAACCTTAATTGGTCTAAGTGCCAGGCAGCTCTTTAGAATGGCTGCCCTAGGCCATACCTCACCAGCCGGGTGTCAACCATCTCCCAAGTAGTATTCAGCTTTCCACATTTGGCCAGAGTATCCAAAATAAAGTAATATCTCATTATGACTTTAATTTGCCTTCCTCTGATTACTAATATTTATAAGCATCTCTACATATGCATATTTATTTGTTGCTTCCTCTTCTATAATCCTTTCTTCCATAGTTTACAGAGTAAAATTTACCCCCTCCCCAGTTTGACATTCAAGACCCTCAATGAGCTGGCTTCAAAATCCCACCATCGAAAAGTCATTTCCCGTTCCTGGCCCTGTCCATCCTGAGGACCAGTCATCACTCAAAGTTCTCTTTCCGGTTCCCTGTCTTTTCTGTCTTTTTCTGGTTCCATGCCCACCCTAAGTTCTTCTACAGGAAGAACTCCATGGGTCCCTCGGTTAGAATTGACTTTTCCCTCTGACCTTCCAGAGAATTCGTCTGCACCTTTCTCCACCACCTACCACAGCTCACCTTCATTATAGGACATTTCTTCTCATAGTCTAAAGACCTAATTCCCATTTCTGCAAACTCATATACATGCCTCCAGCTATGACAAGTTGCCGTACTTCTTGTTGAACAAAAGAGCAAGAATTTTTAAATTTGAGTGATGATTTTACTCTATTCTTGGTAATTTTCTCTATTGCAGTGGTTTTCAGTTGCAGGTTATATCAATTTAGAGGAAGGGAACAGTATCTTCTATTAATTAAATAGAATAGGATTTAAAATATCAAATGTGCATCCCAAACCAAAAAAAGGTCTTTTGTGTAACTTATTTCAGTTTCTAGATATGTGTGAATGAGCATCAGGTAGTAATATAAAATTGTATCTCACTATACTTTGAAGTTAGCAGAAATCAGAGCTACTATACATACGTAGTGATACTATATGTGTAGTTATTGTGTGTATTATTTTCTTCTCAAACAACAAATCTAACACAAAAAGAAAAGCAAAACACAAGACCCAGCCTCAAGTTCCACTTTGGCTGTCTTCGGGCTATGTGACCCACATTACCTGGTATCTCTCCCTCAGCAAAATTAGTTTCTTCAACTATTCAACAGAAATTTTAAAAGCACTTCTGCCTGTCCATGGATGCTGTGAAATTGAATGAGAGTTAAAAATGAGCCACAAGCCATCTAGGAACCTAGGTATTCTCCCATCCTGGGCCACAGAGTCCAGAAGCTGGCTGTGTGCTGAGAACGATTCACTGATTTGTGCATATGTGTGTCATTCTTTTCCTCATGACATGATTATAATTGGGACTTACATCAATTCACACTAATGTCACTCATATTTGCATCATTGATATTAATGATGCTTCTAAGATTGATTTATGACCATAGTAAGGCTCTGTTCTAAGCCCTTTGTGTGAGCTATGTTATCTCTCTTCATCCTTGCAGCAATCCTGTAGTGAGTAAGATTATACCTGAGGAAACTGAGATCCTCATCTTTTCTCTTTGTAGCCTTTTCCCAGTTAAGGGTCAGGAGCCCAGGCCCTATCCTCTAAGGGGTCTTGGGCATCAGCCCCAGTTCACTGCAGTGAGGATCCTAGACTTGTTTCCCAACCCCTTTCTTTCCTTTCCATCTTTCCTCGCTTTATACATATTAATACTTCACTCTCTGCTCCAAATCATATTCCCATTCCATACCAAATTCAAAAAAAAAAAAAAAAAAATCCCAAAAAGACCTTGTCAGCAGGGCTGAATCTGACATCTTTGTGGATATGAAAACAGACACTTCTCCCCTATCTTCTACATTCACACTAATGTCAATAATATTCACATCGTTTACATTTACTGGGGACACTGGTGGGAATGTAGCTCAGGGAATTCTTCTCTCGGTTCCTGTCAGCAGGAGCAGGCTGTCTGGAGCTGTGACCATTCAAGGGTCAAGGGTACTTGGGCTTTCCAGATGCCTTGCCCACAGATGAGGGAGATATCAGAACATGCTCCCATGGAACTGGAAAGTTTTTCCTAGAGGTTCCATCCAGGCCTTGTTTTGTTTTGTTTTGGCTGAACTGGGTCTTAGTTGTGGCATGCAGGATCTTCAATCTTCATCTCAGAATGAGGGATCTTTAGCTGCAGCGTGTGGGATCTAGTTCCCCAACTGGTGACTGAACCCAGGGACCCTGCACTGTGAACACAAAGTCATAGCCCATGCACCACCAGGGAAGTCCCCAGAGCTGCTCTTGACCTGTAACTTCAAGGACCCCAAGAACTGGGAGTATTTCTGCTCAGCTCCCTCATAGAAGGCAAAGAGTTGAAGACCAGGAGAACGAGGTCCCTCATCAAGCATTTCCTGACCTTCTGCTTGGGTGCTGGTGCCACAGAGATGAACAAGGACCAATCCTCATGCTGGGGAATGATGCCAGCCTAATGCCAAGGGTAGAGAAAAAGAAGGGGTGTTAGAACAGAATCAGAGAAAGGCAAGGAGAAAGACTGCATGAGATGAGGGCAAAGAGGAGAAAAAGAAAGAATGAGCAGGGCTTCTCATAGCTATGAAAAAAGGGGAGGAAATTCTGCAGAGAAAAAATAGAGTGTGTCAAGACATTGTATACTCAAGAATTGAAGATGTTCCTAGGGGCTAGAAACTTCTTGTTCAGCTGGCAGAGAACATGAAACCTGGGGAAGGTCTAGGAAATACCAGGAACTAGTTGTGTATTACAGTGACTTTTATTGGGATTTTTAAATTTAATTAACTATTAATAAAAAGTAATTGAATACTTATTCTGAACGAGACATTATTCAAGGCACTGGTTTTTCTTTTTAAACTTTTATTTTACTTTTAACTTTTACAGAGTTTTGTTGTTTACAGATATGTATGTTCCCAGATTAGTCATATGTATATCCCCGACATCCCACCCCGCCAGACTATCACACAGCACCCCTGAAGGATCTCCTTTTCTCACAGAGCAATGACTGTAGCTATTTCTTCACATTCTGGGCACTTTATAGGAACTGTCACTTTAAATATTTTCAACATTATTAGCAAGATACTGTTGCCCTCATTTTACAAATAGGAAGAGTGGGGCCTACAAAGTTGCTGAAGTCACAAGCTGTTATATGGACAAGACCAGGATCCAGACTCAGGTTTGTCTAACTTGAGTCCTTACCAGTTATTAACCTCCACTACTCTGACTGCTATGCAAAGGAAGGAGAACTTTATTCTAAAGGGAATGGGAAGGAGGCAGAAAAATGTTAAGAATGAAAGTGACAGGCTCAACAAAATAAATAAACAAATAAAAAGATGACTTTCACACAGAGTTGACACTCAGAAACAGGCAGAGTCAAGGCTGAATCTCTAATCCTTTAGAACAAAGCTGGTGAGGTTTTCAGTTAACATAGGAACCTTAGATGGACATAAAGACCAGAAAGTCAGATAGTAGTTTTGATAACACTTGCTGACTCATGAAATTTGGACAAATGAACAAAAGATAGGAACTGCTGACCTGAAGGGGGAGGGGGAGTGAAGGTGCCTTTCAGTAAGATGGGGAATATAGAAGGGAAAAATTATCTTTGTGAAGTAAGACGATGCAGTTTTGGAAATAAGCTGAGTTTGATCCTATGATTCATCCAGAAGGACCTGCCATCAGGCAGTTAGAAATAGTGGTATAGAGCTTAGAAGAGAGGTCTCAGTAGAAGATACCAATCTGAGAGCATTTGGCAAAAAGGAACCTGCCATCAGCATAGTGGTTAGAGAACATGAAACCTGGGGAAGGTCTAGGAAATACCAGGAACTAGTTGTGTATTACAGTGACTTTTATTGGGATTTTTAAATTTAATTAACTATTAATAAAAAGTAATTGAATACTTATTCTGAACGAGACATTATTCAAGGCACTGGTTTTTCTTTTTAAACTTTTATTTTACTTTTAACTTTTACAGAGTTTTGTTGTTTACAGATATGTATGTTCCCAGATTAGTCATATGTATATCCCCGACATCCCACCCCGCCAGACTATCACACAGCACCCCTGAAGGATCTCCTTTTCTCACAGAGCAATGACTGTAGCTATTTCTTCACATTCTGGGCACTTTATAGGAACTGTCACTTTAAATATTTTCAACATTATTAGCAAGATACTGTTGCCCTCATTTTACAAATAGGAAGAGTGGGGCCTACAAAGTTGCTGAAGTCACAAGCTGTTATATGGACAAGACCAGGATCCAGACTCAGGTTTGTCTAACTTGAGTCCTTACCAGTTATTAACCTCCACTACTCTGACTGCTATGCAAAGGAAGGAGAACTTTATTCTAAAGGGAATGGGAAGGAGGCAGAAAAATGTTAAGAATGAAAGTGACAGGCTCAACAAAATAAATAAACAAATAAAAAGATGACTTTCACACAGAGTTGACACTCAGAAACAGGCAGAGTCAAGGCTGAATCTCTAATCCTTTAGAACAAAGCTGGTGAGGTTTTCAGTTAACATAGGAACCTTAGATGGACATAAAGACCAGAAAGTCAGATAGTAGTTTTGATAACACTTGCTGACTCATGAAATTTGGACAAATGAACAAAAGATAGGAACTGCTGACCTGAAGGGGGAGGGGGAGTGAAGGTGCCTTTCAGTAAGATGGGGAATATAGAAGGGAAAAATTATCTTTGTGAAGTAAGACGATGCAGTTTTGGAAATAAGCTGAGTTTGATCCTATGATTCATCCAGAAGGACCTGCCATCAGGCAGTTAGAAATAGTGGTATAGAGCTTAGAAGAGAGGTCTCAGTAGAAGATACCAATCTGAGAGCATTTGGCAGAGAGCAGAGATATAGAAACCAGGATATTCATGATCACATTTTAATTTCAGGGAGAAAAAAGAGAAAAAACAGTCAAGGCCAGCATGGGTGAAACCAGAAATATTCATGGGGGCCTGGCAAAGAAAGAGAACATGAGAAGGCTGAGATGGGGACCTGGAAAAGGATGAGGATGATCAATCAGGAGAGAGTGTGAACCTACAGGTCAAGTCCTATTTCAAGGAAACAAAGGCAACATCAACTCCGCCTCCTCTGAACCCGTCTCCCCGCCTTCCGCCCACGCTCCCGGGACAAGTTAGTTCTGGGTTACGACCCAGCGCCGAGACTCTCTAGAAGAGAAGGAAACAACCGGAAGTCATGGCCACGCCCATGAATGCAGCGTCAACTTTGCTAGAGAGGCAAGCACTTGAGCCCCGGAAAGCGGCCAGGAAGCAGAGGCTCGGACGGACACACGGCCTATTGCTTCACCTGTTGGGAGCCCAGTACTCTGCGCGCTCTACCACCTCCCCTCCCTCCTCCTCCCTCCCTCCCTCCCGGAGTGTGCGAGGGTCAGCGAACACGGACAAAAGCGGCACAGCTTCTTTCAAGTGCAGTCGTGGGTGGCTCTGAAAAGAGCCTTTGGATACGATGGAACCTCGAGCTGACGAGCGCACACTTCTCAAGCCCGCTCGCCGCGGATGCGGCGGGCCAGCTGGATGTCTTTGGGCATGATGGTCACGCGCTTGGCGTGGATGGCGCACAGGTTCGTGTCCTCAAACAGCCCCACCAGGTAGGCCTCGCTCGCCTCCTGCAGCGCCATCACGGCCGAGCTCTGGAAGCGCAGGTCGGTCTTGAAGTCCTGCGCGATCTCGCGCACCAGCCGCTGGAAGGGCAGCTTGCGGATCAGCAGCTCGGTCGACTTCTGGTAGCGCCGGATCTCGCGCAGGGCCACGGTGCCCGGCCGGTAGCGGTGCGGCTTCTTGACGCCGCCGGTGGCGGGCGCGCTCTTGCGGGCCGCCTTGGTGGCCAGCTGCTTCCGCGGGGCCTTGCCGCCGGTCGACTTGCGGGCGGTCTGCTTTGTACGCGCCATAGCGAACCAAGACACCGGAGCTCACCGGAGCAGCGCTGCGCTGGGAGAGTAACCGGGGACCCGCCCGCAGCAACGGTCTTTATAGGCACAGTCCTTTCCCAATTGGGCGGGACCATACTTGAAAGTCCCGCGCTGGCTGTCCATTGGCCGTGACGTCACCCAACCTAGCGCCACTGAGTGGCTGGGCGGAACCCTCCCTTCCCCGCCCATCCGCCTCCCTTGGCACTTTCCAGTTTGCCAAGTTTTCCCACTCTCCGTTTTCCTTGTTTTCAGGGTCAACGTCGTATTTGAGCGCAACTGTGTCAGAATGTTTCTCCTCAGCGCTTCACTCGTTTAGAACACACGACTCGCGACGCCGTCTTCCTTTACGCTTTCTAGCTCCCAAACGGAACCTCAACCTTCCGTTCCCACCACCCGCGCCCCTAGCCCCCTTGAAGGCATCCTTTACTTCGCTAGCCTAGATGGCCGGATTGAGGTGCTTTTCGGAGCGGAACGTTATCTGCGGCCCCTCGGGACGCAAGATTAGGACCCCCCCCCCTCAAACCGAAGTGCAGGCCCGTATCGACGCCGCGAAGGCACTTTTTTTTTTTTTTTAGGACAATCGACTCAAGTCAAAACCCAGGGCCCGTCCCTTAATCCACTGGGGTGCACGGGATGTGGGCGAATGAGGGCACGTCCCCTTGGTACGAGACCTCAAGGTGGGCAAAGGCCTGGGAACAACCGCAGCCGAGCACTAGCCATCCGAATTCAAATAAAGCATCCCGGGGTACTTAACTTAGGCGACCGTGGTTGGTCCGAGTTCCCTAACTTCACCTGGGCTAAGCCCCAGGTCTTTCACGAACCACCCCCACCACTCGCAGATGCGCGGCTCTACCGTTTACCGCTGTGGAGGTTGAAACTGAAAAGGCTGGCCGTTGTAACAACTCTTTAATCGAAAAAGTAGGTGGCTCTGAAAAGAGCCTTTTGATTTTACAGGTGCCCTCCTCGAGAGGGGAACTGGGAGGGCTTCCGAAGACAGGGCTCACTTGCCCTTTGCCTTGTGGTGGCTCTCCGTCTTCTTGGGGAGCAACACGGCCTGGATGTTGGGCAAAACGCCACCCTGCGCGATGGTCACCTTGCCCAACAGCTTGTTCAGCTCCTCGTCGTTGCGGATGGCCAGCTGCAGGTGGCGAGGGATGATGCGCGTCTTCTTGTTGTCTCGCGCCGCGTTGCCCGCCAGCTCCAGGATTTCGGCGGTCAGGTACTCCAGGACGGCCGCCATGTACACGGGCGCGCCGGCCCCCACCCGCTCAGCGTAGTTGCCTTTGCGCAGCAGGCGGTGCACTCGCCCCACCGGGAACTGCAGGCCTGCGCGGGACGAGCGCGACTTGGCCTTGGCGCGGGCCTTGCCTCCTTGTTTGCCACGACCAGACATGACGCCCACAGGTAACACAAAACGCCTCCGCCTGAACACCGGCAAAGTCGCACTCAACGGCCCAGCTCCAGCCTTTTATAGGCAGAACGCCGATCGCCTGCAGAGCACGCTGATTGGCTACAGCACGTCTTTGTCCTCGAGACCAATAGGCGAGCGCAACCAGCATCCACTTATTTACATAACCTCGTCTCGCTCCCGAAAGCCGCTGAAATCTCGCCAATCGCAATGGGGCGTGATCCGAACCTTGATTTGCCTACAGCTTCTATAAGTACCGAGTCGCTCCCGGCGGCCTGACTGCTGCTGCTACTGCCGTGGCCTGCGTTCCTGGTAGTTGTTGCAGCTTGAGTTTACCGTTATGCCCGAGCCGGCGAAATCCGCCCCGGCGCCCAAGAAGGGCTCCAAGAAAGCCGTCACCAAAGCCCAGAAGAAGGACGGCAAGAAGCGCAAGCGCAGCCGCAAGGAGAGCTATTCCATCTACGTGTACAAGGTGCTGAAGCAGGTGCACCCGGACACCGGCATCTCGTCCAAGGCCATGGGCATCATGAACTCGTTCGTCAACGACATCTTCGAGCGCATCGCGGGCGAAGCGTCTCGCCTGGCGCATTACAACAAGCGCTCGACCATCACGTCCCGGGAGATCCAGACGGCCGTGCGCCTGCTGCTGCCCGGCGAGCTGGCCAAGCACGCCGTGTCCGAGGGCACCAAGGCGGTCACCAAGTACACCAGCTCCAAGTGAGCGCCTGCCGGGACGCGGCGCTCTTCCGAGTTGCCGAGCCGCTTGGCTTCCTCAAAGGCTCTTTTCAGAGCCACCCACCTTCTCAGTGGAAGATGCTGTGGTCTTCTAATTTATTTTAGTTTCCTGTTATGGTACTTTTTTGGTACCACGTATTACTTTTAGAGTAAGAAACAGGCCATTCTCTTGCCATGAAGGGAAAAGACTCCAGGTAGACCAAGCTTTATCGATCAGTCGAGAACTAGCTGAGTTAATTTTTCACGCTCATACAAGTAACTTACCTTTTCCAAGGAAATGCTGAGAGATGGGTGGTGATCAGTGCAAAGCTACTCAGGAGAACTGCGGTGGGAGAGTTAAGCATTAGATAATTTACAGCAGATAGAACTGGGTCAACTCCTAAGTATTTTTTCTTGAGCGCAAAAACCAAATATAATGTTACTTCGAAGAGCGGTATTTTGTGACCATACCCTAGCATGAATAGAGAACGTACAGTGCACCTGGTTATCTTGATTACATGCATTCACTGGAAAAAATGCAGAAGCTGATTAAGAATTGTATTTTATTTGGCAACTTACTGTGTATTTAAGCCATGTAGATGGACTTTCCTGCTGGCTCAGATAGTAAAAATTCCGCCTGAAATTTAGGAGGCCTCTATTCCTCCTGTTTTGGGAAGATCCCCTGGGTTGGAAAAAGGAAATGACCACTCACTCCAGTATTCTTGTTTGGAGAATTCTATAGACAGAGTCGTCCTGCAGGCTACAGTCCCTGAGGTCACAAAGAGTCGGACACGACTAAGCGTCTAACAGACACATCCATAGTAAATCTTACCCTGTTCCCCTTGTTGATACGAACACAATCCCCTATACTTTTAGTTTTGCATTTTATAATTTGGGTAAGGAGTGAAGGAGGAAAGAGACTGTATAGACAGTCAGGAATTTCAAGAACCCGAGCCAATCATAAAACATGCTCCAGAGACAATCCAGCAGCTTTTTTGCTCTTAAGCTTTTTTTTCTTTGGTTAATACTACTTAGCCTTAAAAATACTTGTCCCTTCTCTGGAACAACTCCTTCTCCGAAAATAGAGACCCCCAAAATGAGAGAATAAAGGCCCTCTCATTTTTTTAGACTAGATGGTTAAAACACAGTGTTTCCTAAAACAGTCCAGAGGCCATTAGATACTTAATTTATCTATCTGCCCTTTAAACCCTACATACTTCCACTAAATCCAAATCACCAGGGCACTGGGGATGAGAGACAAGGCATCTAACATCACTCAGGTGAGTTTTAATTTTTTTTCACTTGGCCTTCAGAGTAAGAAACAGGCCATTCTCTTGCCATGAAGGGAAAAGACTCCAGGTAGACCAAGCTTTATCGATCAGTCGAGAACTAGCTGAGTTAATTTTTCACGCTCATACAAGTAACTTACCTTTTCCAAGGAAATGCTGAGAGATGGGTGGTGATCAGTGCAAAGCTACTCAGGAGAACTGCGGTGGGAGAGTTAAGCATTAGATAATTTACAGCAGATAGAACTGGGTCAACTCCTAAGTATTTTTTCTTGAGCGCAAAAACCAAATATAATGTTACTTCGAAGAGCGGTATTTTGTGACCATACCCTAGCATGAATAGAGAACGTACAGTGCACCTGGTTATCTTGATTACATGCATTCACTGGAAAAAATGCAGAAGCTGATTAAGAATTGTATTTTATTTGGCAACTTACTGTGTATTTAAGCCATGTAGATGGACTTTCCTGCTGGCTCAGATAGTAAAAATTCCGCCTGAAATTTAGGAGGCCTCTATTCCTCCTGTTTTGGGAAGATCCCCTGGGTTGGAAAAAGGAAATGACCACTCACTCCAGTATTCTTGTTTGGAGAATTCTATAGACAGAGTCGTCCTGCAGGCTACAGTCCCTGAGGTCACAAAGAGTCGGACACGACTAAGCGTCTAACAGACACATCCATAGTAAATCTTACCCTGTTCCCCTTGTTGATACGAACACAATCCCCTATACTTTTAGTTTTGCATTTTATAATTTGGGTAAGGAGTGAAGGAGGAAAGAGACTGTATAGACAGTCAGGAATTTCAAGAACCGAGCCAATCATAAAACATGCTCCAGAGACAATCCAGCAGCTTTTTTGCTCTTAAGCTTTTTTTTCTTTGGTTAATACTACTTAGCCTTAAAAATACTTGTCCCTTCTCTGGAACAACTCCTTCTCCGAAAATAGAGACCCCCAAAATGAGAGAATAAAGGCCCTCTCATTTTTTTAGACTAGATGGTTAAAACACAGTGTTTCCTAAAACAGTCCAGAGGCCATTAGATACTTAATTTATCTATCTGCCCTTTAAACCCTACATACTTCCACTAAATCCAAATCACCAGGGCACTGGGGATGAGAGACAAGGATTAACAATCAATGGAATACATCAGGTAATTCAAATATTTGATAACCACTGACAGATTAGTTATGTGGTTTCCACGTCATTTGGGAAGAACTAGTTCGGTTTGCAGCCACCATCCTAGACATTTTTTTTCTAGTCGTTCTTTCTCAGAATTATTTGTCATGCTACATGCAAAACTAGCTTCACATTATCTCAAATTCAGAGCACCAAACATTGCATAAAACTTAACATTTTCAACCTTTACTAAGGCTTAAAAACACATTTTAAGGGGGTCAAATGAGAACAGAAGATGAAGTACTGCAAATACAAAACTGAAACTTCGTAGGGAAAAAATATGTTAAGCACACTGCAAGTGCCCTTTTGTTCATTTTTTCTTATATATGTACATAAAATCCCAAGTAATATCTTTCAGCATGATTTTCATTACCTCCCCTGTGTCCCACCCAGTCAACAGGTAACTTGCCTCCTGGTTATTGTACTAAATCCATATCTTCCTAGCTCCCAAAAGACATTTCCCTGCTTTTGTATCTGCCTTGCTTGGATCTACTGAGATAGGCAGATTGCTTGAAGCTTGAAAAGTACAGGTAAAGCATGGCAATGTGGAAGAAGGACAGAAAGAAGATAGGGGAAAGTTTGAGTTTACAGGATAAAAATCAAGGAAAAAATATTTTCAGAGGTATGCAGGATGTTGTGTAACCTAATTATATGTGGATGAGGTAATGGTCAAATCTGAAGACTCAAATTACGAATAGGAAAGCAGAAAAGAACTAATCTGGAAAAAAAGTGTTATTACCCATAAAACATGCTCCAGAGACAATCCAGCAGTTTTTTGCTCTTAATCTTTTTTTTCTTTGGTTAATACTACTTAGCCTTAAAAATACTTGTCCCTTCTCTGGAACAACTCCTTCTCCGAAAATAGAGACCCCCAAAATGAGAGAATAAAGGCCCTCTCATTTTTTTAGACTAGATGGTTAAAACACAGTGTTTCCTAAAACAGTCCAGAGGCCATTAGATACTTAATTTATCTATCTGCCCTTTAAACCCTACATACTTCCACTAAATCCAAATCACCAGGGCACTGGGGATGAGAGACAAGGATTAACAATCAATGGAATACATCAGGTAATTCAAATATTTGATAACCACTGACAGATTAGTTATGTGGTTTCCACGTCATTTGGGAAGAACTAGTTCGGTTTGCAGCCACCATCCTAGACATTTTTTTTCTAGTCGTTCTTTCTCAGAATTATTTGTCATGCTACATGCAAAACTAGCTTCACATTATCTCAAATTCAGAGCACCAAACATTGCATAAAACTTAACATTTTCAACCTTTACTAAGGCTTAAAAACACATTTTAAGGGGGTCAAATGAGAACAGAAGATGAAGTACTGCAAATACAAAACTGAAACTTCGTAGGGAAAAAATATGTTAAGCACACTGCAAGTGCCCTTTTGTTCATTTTTTCTTATATATGTACATAAAATCCCAAGTAATATCTTTCAGCATGATTTTCATTACCTCCCCTGTGTCCCACCCAGTCAACAGGTAACTTGCCTCCTGGTTATTGTACTAAATCCATATCTTCCTAGCTCCCAAAAGACATTTCCCTGCTTTTGTATCTGCCTTGCTTGGATCTACTGAGATAGGCAGATTGCTTGAAGCTTGAAAAGTACAGGTAAAGCATGGCAATGTGGAAGAAGGACAGAAAGAAGATAGGGGAAAGTTTGAGTTTACAGGATAAAAATCAAGGAAAAAATATTTTCAGAGGTATGCAGGATGTTGTGTAACCTAATTATATGTGGATGAGGTAATGGTCAAATCTGAAGACTCAAATTACGAATAGGAAAGCAGAAAAGAACTAATCTGGAAGGTGGAAAATCCAAGACTTAATGCAATGTTATTACCCATGAAACAGTAGTCCCCTTTAGTACTAACATTACACTTACAATATGAAAGCAAAACTGATACTTTGTTTAGGTTTCATTATAAGTTTCTGTGCATAACACTTCTCACAATACGGGATAAGTAAAAACTTCACACTGAGAAAAATTAATAAAATATGCAATAAAACAGCAATAAACAGAAAAGAAGTCCCTTTCCACATAAAGTTGCATTCTAGTTGATGGATGCTAAGACTAAGCAAAAGAAAAGTATAATAGTATAATATTTAGGAGGTGATGTGTACAGCAGAATATTGAGTATGGACAACAGGTCTGATCATTTAATATTTAAAGAAGTCTGAATGAAATTAATCTCCAAAATCTACAAGCAACTCAGACAACTCAGCACTGGAAAAATGAACAACCCAATCAAAAAATGGGAAAAGGACCTAAACAGACACCTCTCCAACGATGACATACAGATGGCCCAAAAACACATGAAACGATGCTCAACTTCACTAATAATTAGAGAAATGCAAATCAAAACTACAATGAGATATCACCTCACACCGTCAGAATGGCCATCATCCACAAATCGACAGACAATAAATGCTGGAGAGGCTGCGGAGAAAAGGGAACACTCCTGCATTGCTGGTGGGAGTGTAAATTGATACAGCCTCTATGGAAGACAGTATGGAGATTTCTTAAAAAACTAAAAATAGAAGCACCATACGACCCAGCAATTCCACTCTTAGGCTTATACCCTGATGAAATCAAAATTGAAAGAAGCACCTGTACCCCAATGTTCATTGCAGCTCTCTATACAATAGCTAGAACATGGAAGGAACCTAGATGCCCATCGACGAACGAATGGATCCAAAAGCTCTGGTACATATATACAATGGAATACTACACAGCTGTAAAGAGAAATGCAGAAGAATCAACCCTAATGAGGTGGCTGGATCTAGAACGTATCATCAAAAGTGAAGTCAGTCAGAAAGAGAAGGACAAATACAGTATATTAACACATATATATGGAATCTAGTAGGATGGTGATGATGGCACATGCAGTGAAGCGACAGAAAAAGACAGGGCAGTGGACATATGTGGATGAGGTAATGGTCAAATCTGAAGACTCAAATTACGAATAGGAAAGCAGAAAAGAACTAATCTGGAAGGTGGAAAATCCAAGACTTAATGCAATGTTATTACCCATGAAACAGTAGTCCCCTTTAGTACTAACATTACACTTACAATATGAAAGCAAAACTGATACTTTGTTTAGGTTTCATTATAAGTTTCTGTGCATAACACTTCTCACAATACGGGATAAGTAAAAACTTCACACTGAGAAAAATTAATAAAATATGCAATAAAACAGCAATAAACAGAAAAGAAGTCCCTTTCCACATAAAGTTGCATTCTAGTTGATGGATGCTAAGACTAAGCAAAAGAAAAAGTATAATAGTATAATATTTAGGAGGTGATGTGTACAGCAGAATATTGAGTATGGACAACAGGTCTGATCATTTAATATTTAAAGAAGTCTGAATGAAATTAATCTCCAAAATCTACAAGCAACTCAGACAACTCAGCACTGGAAAAATGAACAACCCAATCAAAAAATGGGAAAAGGACCTAAACAGACACCTCTCCAACGATGACATACAGATGGCCCAAAAACACATGAAACGATGCTCAACTTCACTAATAATTAGAGAAATGCAAATCAAAACTACAATGAGATATCACCTCACACCCGTCAGAATGGCCATCATCCACAAATCGACAGACAATAAATGCTGGAGAGGCTGCGGAGAAAAGGGAACACTCCTGCATTGCTGGTGGGAGTGTAAATTGATACAGCCTCTATGGAAGACAGTATGGAGATTTCTTAAAAAACTAAAAATAGAAGCACCATACGACCCAGCAATTCCACTCTTAGGCTTATACCCTGATGAAATCAAAATTGAAAGAAGCACCTGTACCCCAATGTTCATTGCAGCTCTCTATACAATAGCTAGAACATGGAAGGAACCTAGATGCCCATCGACGAACGAATGGATCCAAAAGCTCTGGTACATATATACAATGGAATACTACACAGCTGTAAAGAGAAATGCAGAAGAATCAACCCTAATGAGGTGGCTGGATCTAGAACGTATCATCAAAAGTGAAGTCAGTCAGAAAGAGAAGGACAAATACAGTATATTAACACATATATATGGAATCTAGTAGGATGGTGATGATGGCACATGCAGTGAAGCGACAGAAAGACAGACATGGACAGTGGACATATGGACATTGTGGGGAAGGAACAGTGGGTGAGAGGCGTAAAGGAAGTAGCATGAAGGCCTGTACTATCATAAGTGAAGAAAATAGCTCTAGTCATTGCTCTGTAAGAAAAGGGGATCCTTCAGGGGTGCTGTGTGATGGTCGGGAGGGGAGGGAAGGGGGGGATATATATATGACTAATCTGAGAACATACATATCTGTAAACAACAAAACTCTGTAAAAGTTAAAAGTAAAATAAAGGTGTTTTTTTTTTTTTTTAAAAAAAAAAAAAAAAAAAAAGTCTGAATGAAAAAAGTGAGCCATAGGACATCTTGGAGAAGTGTATTCTAAGAGTAAAAATACACACAAAAGCCCTGAGGTAGGTGTGAGTTTGAGAAGTTCAAAGAATTAGCAAGGCCGATGAGATAGAAGCAGAGTGAGCAAAGGAAAGACTTGCAGGGAGATGGGATCAGAAAGGTCATTTGAGAGTCAGATCATGTATGCCATTGAGTGGCCATAGGCCATTGACAAAAGTTTGCCTTTAGTTGAAAGTTAAAGTAAAGTTGGAGTGCCTTTATACAGTGCCATCAGAGTAACTGACATTATTTGACTCATACTAAAGCTCACCCAGGATGTGAGAGTAGAGGCAGGGAGAGTATCAAAGAAGCTATACTAACAACTCAGGAGAGAGGTCGGTGGTAGCCACTGAGATGGTGAGAAATGGTAGCCATGGAGATGGTGAGAAGAAGTCAAGGTATACATTTTAAATGAAATTGATGAATTGTATATAGGATATGACACAGAGGAATCAAGGATTAACTGCAAGTCCTTGTACTGAGCGCTTGGAAAGAACTGCAGTTTACTGATAAGAGGACAAGTAGGTTTGGAGGGGAAAAGCCTAGAGTAGTATCTTAGGGAAAATTCTGAAATTCTTGGTTGCTAAATTCTTGGTTTCCAAGTGGAAATATCAAATAAGAAGAATAACATTCCCAAGTTATGAATATGAAATATGAGAATCTGGAGTTCACAGAAGAGAAAGGGTTTATTCTAAAACCTCACTTCTTGCTCTTGTAGTATTCTACTTCTTTGCTTCTTTAATGTCAGGATGGTGATGATGGCACATGCAGTGAAGCGACAGAAAGACAGACATGGACAGTGGACATATGGACATTGTGGGGAAGGAACAGTGGGTGAGAGGCGTAAAGGAAGTAGCATGAAGGCCTGTACTATCATAAGTGAAGAAAATAGCTCTAGTCATTGCTCTGTAAGAAAAGGGGATCCTTCAGGGGTGCTGTGTGATGGTCGGGAGGGGAGGGAAGGGGGGGATATATATATGACTAATCTGAGAACATACATATCTGTAAACAACAAAACTCTGTAAAAGTTAAAAGTAAAATAAAGGTGTTTTTTTTTTTTTTTAAAAAAAAAAAAAAAAAAGAAGTCTGAATGAAAAAAGTGAGCCATAGGACATCTTGGAGAAGTGTATTCTAAGAGTAAAAATACACACAAAAGCCCTGAGGTAGGTGTGAGTTTGAGAAGTTCAAAGAATTAGCAAGGCCGATGAGATAGAAGCAGAGTGAGCAAAGGAAAGACTTGCAGGGAGATGGGATCAGAAAGGTCATTTGAGAGTCAGATCATGTATGCCATTGAGTGGCCATAGGCCATTGACAAAAGTTTGCCTTTAGTTGAAAGTTAAAGTAAAGTTGGAGTGCCTTTATACAGTGCCATCAGAGTAACTGACATTATTTGACTCATACTAAAGCTCACCCAGGATGTGAGAGTAGAGGCAGGGAGAGTATCAAAGAAGCTATACTAACAACTCAGGAGAGAGGTCGGTGGTAGCCACTGAGATGGTGAGAAATGGTAGCCATGGAGATGGTGAGAAGAAGTCAAGGTATACATTTTAAATGAAATTGATGAATTGTATATAGGATATGACACAGAGGAATCAAGGATTAACTGCAAGTCCTTGTACTGAGCGCTTGGAAAGAACTGCAGTTTACTGATAAGAGGACAAGTAGGTTTGGAGGGGAAAAGCCTAGAGTAGTATCTTAGGGAAAATTCTGAAATTCTTGGTTGCTAAATTCTTGGTTTCCAAGTGGAAATATCAAATAAGAAGAATAACATTCCCAAGTTATGAATATGAAATATGAGAATCTGGAGTTCACAGAAGAGAAAGGGTTTATTCTAAAACCTCACTTCTTGCTCTTTTGTAGTATTCTACTCTTTCTTTCTAGAAGCTTTAAGAATCACTTTAACATGTCTAGATATATATATTTTTTCATATCTAGCTTTGGTCTCACTATTTCATTAAAAATCTCCTAAGCAACTTCAATTTCAGCCTTCAACTTTAAAAGGCATTAGGATAATGGAATGTCTAAGTCAATGTTAATGGGCCTCCCTGGACCAGTCACTTAAATCACTGTTACCAAAGTATAAGTGTATCGAAGTATGGTGAACATTCAGAGTGCTAGTTAATAGATGGCCACTCTTAAATATACATAAGTCTTTGAAACATAATAGAGCAAAAAATTTTATATGTTCATATGTTGAAATTCTGTCAGTTGACATTATTGTAGCAATACTATAAAAATAAAATGGAATAATTAATATCTATGAAATCTATTTCTATACTAGTTTTTAAAGTCTGATTACAAGTTTTTTAATTTTTCTCACTTTTTTGTTTTGGAAAATTCAAATCTATAGAAAAATTGAAAAAAACTGCACAATGAACAACATTATCTTCATCTAGATTCACCAATTGTTACTATTTACTGCATTCACATTTTCTGAGCCATTTATAAATAAGTACTAAACATATTGACATTTTCCCCATCGCGGTGGCGTCTGTCATCGCAGAGCGCCGGCTCTGGGCGCATGCGCTCCAGAGCTCTGGCTCAGTAATTGGACAAGTCGGTCCAGCTGCTCCGCGGCACGTGGGATCTTCCCAGGCCAGGGATGGAACCGGCGCCCCTTGCACTGCAAGGCGGTGTCCTTACCCACTGGACCACCAGGGGAAGGGGAAGCCCCCTCTCTAGTATTCTTGCCTGGAGAATCCCACGGACAGAGAAGCCTGGAGGGCTATGTCCATGGGATCGGACATGACTGAAGAAATTTGGCATAACACAGGATGCAGTCCATATTAAAATTCCTCCCAATTGCCAAAAAATATCATATAAAGAGGTTGTGTTAATTTCCTATGGCTGCTGTAACAAATAACTATAAAATCAATGTCTTAAAACACAAATTTATTCTCTTAAGGTTCTGGAGATAAGAAGTACAAAAATTAGGTGCGTCTCAAAACTGTGCTCTCGCCAAAGATTCTAGGAGAGAATCCTTTCCCATGCATTTTCCAGGTTCTAGAGAGTCATTTCTTTTTTTGTTGTTGTTAATCTGTTTCCCCCACATACACCTTTTTCCCCATCATGCTCTTTTTTATTTATATTTATTTTCATCCATTTTTTTTCCTTTGGCATGTGTGGGCCTCCCATTGCAGTGACCTCTCTCACTGTAGAGCCCCAGAGTGCTGGCTCATTATTGGACACATTGGTCCAGCCGCTGCACGGCACGTGGGATCTTCCCGGGCCAGGGATCAAACTGGTACCCCTTGCACTGCAAGGCGAACTCTTTACCCACTGGACCACCAGGGAAGCCCTAGAGAGGCATTTCTTGGCTAATGGTCTCATTTACCCTCTTCAAATTTCTCTCTGCCCATCACCATCTTCCTCCTTTGACTTTTTGCCTCTCATAAAAATACTCGTGATTATATTTGGGGCCACCCAGATAACCCAGCATAATCTCCCTATCTCAAAATCACATTAGGAAAGTCCCCTTTGCCATTTAAGGTAATATTTGCAGATGCTAGGGATTTAGATATGGACAGATTTGGGAGCCCTATTCCACCTATCCCAGCTGTTGACTACTGTTATGGGCTGAATTGTGTCTTCCTAAAAGATATGTTGATGTCTAACTCTTTGGTGCCTTAGAATGTGGCCTAATTTGAAAATAGGGTCTTTGTAGATGTAATCAATTAAAGAGGTCATTAGAGTGGGCTTTAATCCAGTATGATAGATGTCCTTAAAATATAGAAATGCTCAAGAGGAAAACAGAGACAAATGGCATTATGCAGTTGTAAACCAAAAAAAAGAGAAAAAACTATCAGAAGCTGAAAGAAAAGGAAGGATCCTGGCCAAAAGTCTTCGGAGGGACAGGGCACTGCCGACTCATTGACTTTAGACTTCTGGTAGAATAATGACAGTAAATTTCTGTTGTTTTCAGCCACTCCATTTGTGGGGCTTTGTTATGGCAGCCCTCTAAAGTGCCTCTCGTAACAAATAACTATAAAATCAATGTCTTAAAACACAAATTTATTCTCTTAAGGTTCTGGAGATAAGAAGTACAAAAATTAGGTGCGTCTCAAAACTGTGCTCTCGCCAAAGATTCTAGGAGAGAATCCTTTCCCATGCATTTTCCAGGTTCTAGAGAGTCATTTCTTTTTTTGTTGTTGTTAATCTGTTTCCCCCACATACACCTTTTTCCCCATCATGCTCTTTTTTATTTATATTTATTTTCATCCATTTTTTTTCCTTTGGCATGTGTGGGCCTCCCATTGCAGTGACCTCTCTCACTGTAGAGCCCCAGAGTGCTGGCTCATTATTGGACACATTGGTCCAGCCGCTGCACGGCACGTGGGATCTTCCCGGGCCAGGGATCAAACTGGTACCCCTTGCACTGCAAGGCGAACTCTTTACCCACTGGACCACCAGGGAAGCCCTAGAGAGGCATTTCTTGGCTAATGGTCTCATTTACCCTCTTCAAATTTCTCTCTGCCCATCACCATCTTCCTCCTTTGACTTTTTGCCTCTCATAAAAATACTCGTGATTATATTTGGGGCCACCCAGATAACCCAGCATAATCTCCCTATCTCAAAATCACATTAGGAAAGTCCCCTTTGCCATTTAAGGTAATATTTGCAGATGCTAGGGATTTAGATATGGACAGATTTGGGAGCCCTATTCCACCTATCCCAGCTGTTGACTACTGTTATGGGCTGAATTGTGTCTTCCTAAAAGATATGTTGATGTCTAACTCTTTGGTGCCTTAGAATGTGGCCTAATTTGAAAATAGGGTCTTTGTAGATGTAATCAATTAAAGAGGTCATTAGAGTGGGCTTTAATCCAGTATGATAGATGTCCTTAAAATATAGAAATGCTCAAGAGGAAAACAGAGACAAATGGCATTATGCAGTTGTAAACCAAAAAAAAGAGAAAAAACTATCAGAAGCTGAAAGAAAAGGAAGGATCCTGGCCAAAAGTCTTCGGAGGGACAGGGCACTGCCGACTCATTGACTTTAGACTTCTGGTAGAATAATGACAGTAAATTTCTGTTGTTTTCAGCCACTCCATTTGTGGGGCTTTGTTATGGCAGCCCTAAGACACTAACACAAACTAAAGTTTTTAATAATAAAATTACATTATTTAATTTTAAATAAAATTTCACATTTTAAAAACACCCTAATCATTCCTTCTTACTGGTAATATTAATCTCTAGCCCTGGTCAAATACTGATTTTAAAACTTGGACATTCAGTCCAAATGTATAGTTCATTTTTTCCTTATCTACCCTATTTGGCCTCTTTGAGACCTTCCAAGATAAAAGGTCTGTCATCTTTCCTTTTATTTTGGGATATTATTTATTACTATTTCTCAGTCAAATAGTTCAAGATCCCAACTAAATAGTCTGTCATACAAACTGGCTTCACTGGATGTCTGAAAGTAAGCAGGGCTCTGAGGGTTGGCTGAACTCCATGAGTGGCTCAGTTTTCAATTCTCTCCCTCATCAGTTGCCCTCCTGAGTGTTGTCTATAATTATTTTTGCCTTCACATTCACATAACCCTCCATCCTGCTGGTGCCTCCTGAAAGCAAAGATGCTTCTTTATCAATAGATCAGAGCAATCTACATTCCCCTACTCCAGAGTACCTCTGGCTGAGGACAGATACCCGCTGTCAGATCAGCAGTGGCGTTAGGTAGGAAGTACAGTGTACAATACATGCCATGCACTTGAATCATCCCAAACTATCTCCCCTCCACACCTGGTCTGTGGAAAAATTGTCTTCCATGAACTTGGCCCCTGATACCAAAAAGGATGGGGACCCCTGCCCTGCTCAGTTCAATTTCTGAAATGTTTGTGCTAACCATATTGGTCTAAATTTCCTGAGCTAATCAATGCGGAAAGTAGTTGGGACTACATTTAAACCAATCAGACCAAGCCTAAGAACTGAAATAGGCTTTGTTTTGAGGGGAACATGCAAGGCAGTGATTCTCAAACTTGACTGTTCATTGAAGTCACCTGGGGAGCTTTCTGAAAACTGGAATTGATGGCTACGTTCTAAATCACTTAAATCAGAGTTTCTGGCGATAGCACCAAGACATCAGTTAAGTCCTTCAGGTACAATGGGCAGTCAAATTTGAGAAATACTTACATAAGGTATTAGGTGAGTTCCTTAATGAAAATCAACAAGCGACTAGAGAAACAGAACAAGAAAAATACTACATAGTCAATAACATACATTTCAGGACCGTCAACTGCTAAGTTATACCTCACAACAAATGTAAAAAATCAAGTCTTGAAAAATACTTTAAGGAAACATATAACAAGAAACAGAAGTCTACAAGTAAGAGTTCAAGTGCTACAACTAAAGATTCTGCATGCTGCAACTAAAAGTCTGTGTAGCCAAATAAGTAATTTTTTAAAAAAGAATAAGGTTCATCTCCACTGCTACGTTTAGACTGTGGACAAAGAATGTCACCTGCCATTTCAGTAAACAAAGGATGTTGTGGCCAAAAAGCCATTGGCCTCAGCAGCTGCTCCCCCTTGATGCACCCTGAGGGGATTCAGGACCAAGAAAAACAAGATTAAGGCCCTACATAGTTAACTGTTAGTGTTAGTTGCTCAGTCATGTCAGACTTTGTGATCCTATGGAATGTAACCCTCTTGGTTCCTCTCTCCATGGAATTCTCCAGGCAAGTATTACTGGGGTAGAAGTTATTCTCTTCTCCAGGGGATCTTCCTGACCCAGGGATGGAGCCCCGTCTCCTAAACTGCAGGCAGATTCTTTACCACCTAAGTCATCAGAGAAGCATCAAGGATATATATACATGTATACCCATGTATTTGGCTCCTATGGTATATTTCTTTACCTTCAGCAAAAACTTGGCCCCTGATACCAAAAGGATGGGGACCCCTGCCCTGCTCAGTTCAATTTCTGAAATGTTTGTGCTAACCATATTGGTCTAAATTTCCTGAGCTAATCAATGCGGAAAGTAGTTGGGACTACATTTAAACCAATCAGACCAAGCCTAAGAACTGAAATAGGCTTTGTTTTGAGGGGAACATGCAAGGCAGTGATTCTCAAACTTGACTGTTCATTGAAGTCACCTGGGGAGCTTTCTGAAAACTGGAATTGATGGCTACGTTCTAAATCACTTAAATCAGAGTTTCTGGCGATAGCACCAAGACATCAGTTAAGTCCTTCAGGTACAATGGGCAGTCAAATTTGAGAAATACTTACATAAGGTATTAGGTGAGTTCCTTAATGAAAATCAACAAGCGACTAGAGAAACAGAACAAGAAAAATACTACATAGTCAATAACATACATTTCAGGACCGTCAACTGCTAAGTTATACCTCACAACAAATGTAAAAAATCAAGTCTTGAAAAATACTTTAAGGAAACATATAACAAGAAACAGAAGTCTACAAGTAAGAGTTCAAGTGCTACAACTAAAGATTCTGCATGCTGCAACTAAAAGTCTGTGTAGCCAAATAAGTAATTTTTTAAAAAAGAATAAGGTTCATCTCCACTGCTACGTTTAGACTGTGGACAAAGAATGTCACCTGCCATTTCAGTAAACAAAGGATGTTGTGGCCAAAAAGCCATTGGCCTCAGCAGCTGCTCCCCCTTGATGCACCCTGAGGGGATTCAGGACCAAGAAAAACAAGATTAAGGCCCTACATAGTTAACTGTTAGTGTTAGTTGCTCAGTCATGTCAGACTTTGTGATCCTATGGAATGTAACCCTCTTGGTTCCTCTCTCCATGGAATTCTCCAGGCAAGTATTACTGGGGTAGAAGTTATTCTCTTCTCCAGGGGATCTTCCTGACCCAGGGATGGAGCCCCGTCTCCTAAACTGCAGGCAGATTCTTTACCACCTAAGTCATCAGAGAAGCATCAAGGATATATATACATGTATACCCATGTATTTGGCTCCTATGGTATATTTCTTTACCTTCAGCAAAAACTTCACCAAGGGGTTCCTTGCTTCTTTGGAACAATCCCTCAGAGTTGAGAGGTTGTATCCCAGGCTTAGGTCCTCAGTTAAGTCTGCCAAATAACATAGAATTCTCAACTTTAAGTCTGCATTTTTTTCCAATCAAATATAGGTCCCCTTAAAGGCAAGTTTGTTTTCTTCTCTGAGCCCTAGGCGCAGAGCTCACACTGCCAGCTCCACATATCCAACTGAATATCAAAAACCTTCTCAATCATAAATCAGAATTCTAGATCTCCCTGCAATGCTCCACTCTACCAAATCGACAGCACCACTGTTTACCCAGTTGCTCAGGCCAAAAGAGTAGGGATTTTGCTCCTACCCAAATCCTACTCCTCGAACAGACCTGTCAATTTTACCTCCCAAATACAATCTCAATCCCAGCATCTCTCACCATCTCCATTACTATCCCTGTACCCCAATCAAACATGCCTAGACTACCCAGTGGTTCTCACATTTTAGCAGGCATCAGAACCACCTACCCAGAAGGCTATTTAACACAAATTCTTAGTGTTTGAAGATTCCACTCTTAATGAATTCTCCAGTAATAATACTACTGGTATCTAGATCAGACTTTGACCCATTGCTCTAGCCTGTGACACTGTAATAGCCTCCTAGTTGGTTTCCTTGCTTCTTCTGTGGACTACTGAGAATCTATGATCTACAAGCCAACAAAAGTGGTTAAAGTTAAGGAAACCCTGTTATTCAGATCCCTCCTGAAAGCAATCTATCAGTTCCCAAAGCACTGAAATGAAATTCTGCAGCTACTCCCCTTGGCACACCAAGCCATACTGGAACTTTCTGCTCCTGGAACATTTCAAACTTTCTTACTGCTTTAGAAATTACACATATTTTGTTCCCATTACATGAACAAGTCCTTTAAATTAGGCAAGCTTTTCTGAGTGATAATTCTCTGTTAAGAACACCATGATAGAAAATTAAGCAAGCTTTATGTGACTTGATGTAGGACGAGGCAGAGAGAAGGCTGCAGTAATGTTAATTCTTGATTATCAAAACCAAGCTCCAATTTCCTTAACGGGATTCTACATAAACAGGGCACTCAGGTGCTTGTGAATGCAGGATATATAAACTCAAGGAATGAGTTAGTATCAAGAAAAGGCTGAGCTATCCCATTTTGTACACAATACAAAGCACATACTACAAAAATTCAATACCATTACCGATTACCAGTTCGGAGCACTGCACGATTGCACCGTGGATATTCAGACTTTTCAATCTTCTACGTGTACGTTCATAAAAACACCAAAGAAACAGCGAATTCCATGAGCAGTTCTTAGAAAAAACTCGAACACGTCTATACCTCATTAGGTTCTTTCACGAAACTAGGTAAATATACTTACTCCCTCACTTTATCTAAAGGAATAGGGTTATTTGTACTAAATGACAACTCTCTTAACGTTAAAGAGTGAAAATTAATATGCATAGTTGGGCAACAGAAGACCCATGTAAAACAAAATGACAGCTTCTTCCACTGAGAAGGTGGGTGGCTCTGAAAAGAGCCTTTGAGGAAGCCAAGGCTCGGACGAAGCGCCGCGTCCCGGCAGGCGCCTGGAGCTGGTGTACTTGGTGACCGCCTTGGTGCCCTACCGGGGTGAAATTCTTAGTGTTTGAAGATTCCACTCTTAATGAATTCTCCAGTAATAATACTACTGGTATCTAGATCAGACTTTGACCC
The DNA here is from genome assembly GCA_022376925.1 of Tragulus kanchil. Lineage (NCBI taxonomy): Eukaryota > Metazoa > Chordata > Mammalia > Artiodactyla > Tragulidae > Tragulus > Tragulus kanchil. Next base: position 82,554,696 of record JAIOJX010000032.1, on the reverse strand, counting down.
ATTGCTCTAGCCTGTGACACTGTAATAGCCTCCTAGTTGGTTTCCTTGCTTCTTCTGTGGACTACTGAGAATCTATGATCTACAAGCCAACAAAAGTGGTTAAAGTTAAGGAAACCCTGTTATTCAGATCCCTCCTGAAAGCAATCTATCAGTTCCCAAAGCACTGAAATGAAATTCTGCAGCTACTCCCCTTGGCACACCAAGCCATACTGGAACTTTCTGCTCCTGGAACATTTCAAACTTTCTTACTGCTTTAGAAATTACACATATTTTGTTCCCATTACATGAACAAGTCCTTTAAATTAGGCAAGCTTTTCTGAGTGATAATTCTCTGTTAAGAACACCATGATAGAAAATTAAGCAAGCTTTATGTGACTTGATGTAGGACGAGGCAGAGAGAAGGCTGCAGTAATGTTAATTCTTGATTATCAAAACCAAGCTCCAATTTCCTTAACGGGATTCTACATAAACAGGGCACTCAGGTGCTTGTGAATGCAGGATATATAAACTCAAGGAATGAGTTAGTATCAAGAAAAGGCTGAGCTATCCCATTTTGTACACAATACAAAGCACATACTACAAAAATTCAATACCATTACCGATTACCAGTTCGGAGCACTGCACGATTGCACCGTGGATATTCAGACTTTTCAATCTTCTACGTGTACGTTCATAAAAACACCAAAGAAACAGCGAATTCCATGAGCAGTTCTTAGAAAAAACTCGAACACGTCTATACCTCATTAGGTTCTTTCACGAAACTAGGTAAATATACTTACTCCCTCACTTTATCTAAAGGAATAGGGTTATTTGTACTAAATGACAACTCTCTTAACGTTAAAGAGTGAAAATTAATATGCATAGTTGGGCAACAGAAGACCCATGTAAAACAAAATGACAGCTTCTTCCACTGAGAAGGTGGGTGGCTCTGAAAAGAGCCTTTGAGGAAGCCAAGCGGCTCGGCAACTCGGAAGAGCGCCGCGTCCCGGCAGGCGCTCACTTGGAGCTGGTGTACTTGGTGACCGCCTTGGTGCCCTCGGACACGGCGTGCTTGGCCAGCTCGCCGGGCAGCAGCAGGCGCACGGCCGTCTGGATCTCCCGGGACGTGATGGTCGAGCGCTTGTTGTAATGCGCCAGGCGAGACGCTTCGCCCGCGATGCGCTCGAAGATGTCGTTGACGAACGAGTTCATGATGCCCATGGCCTTGGACGAGATGCCGGTGTCCGGGTGCACCTGCTTCAGCACCTTGTACACGTAGATGGAATAGCTCTCCTTGCGGCTGCGCTTGCGCTTCTTGCCGTCCTTCTTCTGGGCTTTGGTGACGGCTTTCTTGGAGCCCTTCTTGGGCGCCGGGGCGGATTTCGCCGGCTCGGGCATAACGGTAAACTCAAGCTGCAACAACTACCAGGAACGCAGGCCACGGCAGTAGCAGCAGCAGTCAGGCCGCCGGGAGCGACTCGGTACTTATAGAAGCTGTAGGCAAATCAAGGTTCGGATCACGCCCCATTGCGATTGGCGAGATTTCAGCGGCTTTCGGGAGCGAGACGAGGTTATGTAAATAAGTGGATGCTGGTTGCGCTCGCCTATTGGTCTCGAGGACAAAGACGTGCTGTAGCCAATCAGCGTGCTCTGCAGGCGATCGGCGTTCTGCCTATAAAAGGCTGGAGCTGGGCCGTTGAGTGCGACTTTGCCGGTGTTCAGGCGGAGGCGTTTTGTGTTACCTGTGGGCGTCATGTCTGGTCGTGGCAAACAAGGAGGCAAGGCCCGCGCCAAGGCCAAGTCGCGCTCGTCCCGCGCAGGCCTGCAGTTCCCGGTGGGGCGAGTGCACCGCCTGCTGCGCAAAGGCAACTACGCTGAGCGGGTGGGGGCCGGCGCGCCCGTGTACATGGCGGCCGTCCTGGAGTACCTGACCGCCGAAATCCTGGAGCTGGCGGGCAACGCGGCGCGAGACAACAAGAAGACGCGCATCATCCCTCGCCACCTGCAGCTGGCCATCCGCAACGACGAGGAGCTGAACAAGCTGTTGGGCAAGGTGACCATCGCGCAGGGTGGCGTTTTGCCCAACATCCAGGCCGTGTTGCTCCCCAAGAAGACGGAGAGCCACCACAAGGCAAAGGGCAAGTGAGCCCTGTCTTCGGAAGCCCTCCCAGTTCCCCTCTCGAGGAGGGCACCTGTAAAATCAAAAGGCTCTTTTCAGAGCGCTTGTTGTAATGCGCCAGGCGAGACGCTTCGCCCGCGATGCGCTCGAAGATGTCGTTGACGAACGAGTTCATGATGCCCATGGCCTTGGACGAGATGCCGGTGTCCGGGTGCACCTGCTTCAGCACCTTGTACACGTAGATGGAATAGCTCTCCTTGCGGCTGCGCTTGCGCTTCTTGCCGTCCTTCTTCTGGGCTTTGGTGACGGCTTTCTTGGAGCCCTTCTTGGGCGCCGGGGCGGATTTCGCCGGCTCGGGCATAACGGTAAACTCAAGCTGCAACAACTACCAGGAACGCAGGCCACGGCAGTAGCAGCAGCAGTCAGGCCGCCGGGAGCGACTCGGTACTTATAGAAGCTGTAGGCAAATCAAGGTTCGGATCACGCCCCATTGCGATTGGCGAGATTTCAGCGGCTTTCGGGAGCGAGACGAGGTTATGTAAATAAGTGGATGCTGGTTGCGCTCGCCTATTGGTCTCGAGGACAAAGACGTGCTGTAGCCAATCAGCGTGCTCTGCAGGCGATCGGCGTTCTGCCTATAAAAGGCTGGAGCTGGGCCGTTGAGTGCGACTTTGCCGGTGTTCAGGCGGAGGCGTTTTGTGTTACCTGTGGGCGTCATGTCTGGTCGTGGCAAACAAGGAGGCAAGGCCCGCGCCAAGGCCAAGTCGCGCTCGTCCCGCGCAGGCCTGCAGTTCCCGGTGGGGCGAGTGCACCGCCTGCTGCGCAAAGGCAACTACGCTGAGCGGGTGGGGGCCGGCGCGCCCGTGTACATGGCGGCCGTCCTGGAGTACCTGACCGCCGAAATCCTGGAGCTGGCGGGCAACGCGGCGCGAGACAACAAGAAGACGCGCATCATCCCTCGCCACCTGCAGCTGGCCATCCGCAACGACGAGGAGCTGAACAAGCTGTTGGGCAAGGTGACCATCGCGCAGGGTGGCGTTTTGCCCAACATCCAGGCCGTGTTGCTCCCCAAGAAGACGGAGAGCCACCACAAGGCAAAGGGCAAGTGAGCCCTGTCTTCGGAAGCCCTCCCAGTTCCCCTCTCGAGGAGGGCACCTGTAAAATCAAAAGGCTCTTTTCAGAGCCACCTACTTTTTCGATTAAAGAGTTGTTACAACGGCCAGCCTTTTCAGTTTCAACCTCCACAGCGGTAAACGGTAGAGCCGCGCATCTGCGAGTGGTGGGGGTGGTTCGTGAAAGACCTGGGGCTTAGCCCAGGTGAAGTTAGGGAACTCGGACCAACCACGGTCGCCTAAGTTAAGTACCCCGGGATGCTTTATTTGAATTCGGATGGCTAGTGCTCGGCTGCGGTTGTTCCCAGGCCTTTGCCCACCTTGAGGGCTCGTACCAATGGGACGTGCCCTCATTCGCCCACATCCCGTGCACCCCAGTGGATTAAGGGACGGGCCCTGGGTTTTGACTTGAGTCGATTGTCCTAAAAAAAGGTGCCTTCGCGGCGTCGATACGGGCCTGCACTTCGGTTTGAGGGGGGGGGGTCCTAATCTTGCGTCCCGAGGGGCCGCAGATAACGTTCCGCTCCGAAAAGCACCTCAATCCGGCCATCTAGGCTAGCGAAGTAAAGGATGCCTTCAAGGGGGCTAGGGGCGCGGGTGGTGGGAACGGAAGGTTGAGGTTCCGTTTGGGAGCTAGAAAGCGTAAAGGAAGACGGCGTCGCGAGTCGTGTGTTCTAAACGAGTGAAGCGCTGAGGAGAAACATTCTGACACAGTTGCGCTCAAATACGACGTTGACCCTGAAAACAAGGAAAACGGAGAGTGGGAAAACTTGGCAAACTGGAAAGTGCCAAGGAGGCGGATGGGGGGGGAAGGGAGGGTTCCGCCCAGCCACTCAGTGGCGCTAGGTTGGGTGACGTCACGGCCAATGGACAGCCAGCGCGGGACTTTCAAGTATGGTCCCGCCCAATTGGGAAAGGACTGTGCCTATAAAGACCGTTGCTGCGGGCGGGTCCCCGGTTACTCTCCCAGCGCAGCGCTGCTCCGGTGAGCTCCGGTGTCTTGGTTCGCTATGGCGCGTACAAAGCAGACCGCCCGCAAGTCGACCGGCGGCAAGGCCCCGCGGAAGCAGCTGGCCACCAAGGCGGCCCGCAAGAGCGCGCCCGCCACCGGCGGCGTCAAGAAGCCGCACCGCTACCGGCCGGGCACCGTGGCCCTGCGCGAGATCCGGCGCTACCAGAAGTCGACCGAGCTGCTGATCCGCAAGCTGCCCTTCCAGCGGCTGGTGCGCGAGATCGCGCAGGACTTCAAGACCGACCTGCGCTTCCAGAGCTCGGCCGTGATGGCGCTGCAGGAGGCGAGCGAGGCCTACCTGGTGGGGCTGTTTGAGGACACGAACCTGTGCGCCATCCACGCCAAGCGCGTGACCATCATGCCCAAAGACATCCAGCTGGCCCGCCGCATCCGCGGCGAGCGGGCTTGAGAAGTGTGCGCTCGTCAGCTCGAGGTTCCATCGTATCCAAAGGCTCTTTTCAGAGCCACCCACGACTGCACTTGAAAGAAGCTGTGCCGCTTTTGTCCGTGTTCGCTGACCCTCGCACACTCCGGGAGGGGAGGGGAGGGGAGGGGAGGGGAGGTGGTAGAGCGCGCAGAGTACTGGGCTCCCAACAGGTGAAGCAATAGGCCGTGTGTCCGTCCGAGCCTCTGCTTCCTGGCCGCTTTCCGGGGCTCAAGTGCTTGCCTCTCTAGCAAAGTTGACGCTGCATTCATGGGCGCGGCCATGACTTCCGGTTGTTTCCTTCTCTTCTAGAGAGTCTCGGCGCTGGGTCGTAACCCAGAACTAACTTGTCCCGGGAGCGTGGGCGGAAGGCGGGGAGACGGGTTCAGAGGAGGCGGAGTCACTAGGAAACTCAGGATTAGCGGGCCAGAGCGGGTGGGTCTGTTTTTTAGGCGGCTGAGAACCAGGCGCAGATTGGGTCTCACCCGCTCCAGATAGTGCCCCTCTCGCTGGCGTCGATCTCTCGCTTGGGAGGGAGGGAAATCGCCACCTGAGTTCCTGGCCCATTTTTCGGGTAAGGTACAGGTTGATTGTCGGTAATGCCTGGGTTCCCCTCAGGTAAAAGATGAATGGATGGTATTCAGCTCCTTACTCCACCCTCTGTCAGGCCTGAACCATTTTGCCTGATAAGCCCTTGACGTTCTCACTTTCCTCAGCCTTACTCCTTTGAAATGCCAACCCAACTCAGTCAAGTCGTACCGGTAGCTCTGTGCTGAAATAAACCCAAGGGCGGGGAAGGATCTGGTGTTCTGGCCTGGCATTCATAACAAGCTTATGACAAAAGAATCTGGTTCTTCCTGTGAGCATGTTCTGGAAGGACTGAGGAATTCTCTAGTGCCTTCAGGGCTTCCCAAACTGCCACAGACGTTTTAGTGGCCGCTTTGGCTCAGTGGTAAAGAATTTGTCTGCTAATGCAGGAGACACCAAGAGATGTGGGTTCCATCCCTAGCTGAGGAAGATTCCCTGGAGTAGGAAATGGCAACCTGCTCCAGTATTTTTCCTGGAAAATTCCATGGACAGAGGAGCCTGGCGGGCTACAGCCCATATAGTCACAAAGAGCTGAGTCACTCAGCAAGCAAGATACCTTTTGGGTAATAGGACAAAGTTATCATTTCTGCCTCAAGTTGACACAAGTCCCAGGGACATAGTATAATGCCTGAAGACACTTTTGGTTGTCATAAGTGGGGAGAGAGTGGGATACTGACATCAAGTGGGTAGATGTTAGAGATGCTGCTAAAAATTATCCTTGGTTAAATTAGACCCTTTAGTTTTATATATGCTTAAACATAAGTTCAAAGAAGTTGCAACTTCTGTCCAAGGTTGAACAACTATTCTATGACAAACAATAAGTAACAAGTGATAATACAAATGATTATATATATAACAGTGTAGTTGTTTCTACTCTAGAAGCAGAGAAATGACCAAGGTGAGGCTCGGAATTGTTCACATGGACAATTTGCATATTTTCTTTCTATTCTGTGGAGGTCAAACTTCCTAGGCCTAATAGAATATTTCTGGAATGTCTTCACTGGTTTGCAAAACTAAGGTGAAGTAGTATGCAATATTTTTAATGTCAATATTAAAATATAATTATTTTAGGTACTTAATCTCCCAATTTCAGGTGACAGAAAGGAAAATCAAGCAAAAACCAATTCACACTCTTTTTTAAAGTTTCATCATGTCCAACCTATTTCCAGGAAAAGTTGGCCATGGTACTGAATTGTTTATTGGACTTTGTGTCCTTTAATCAGAGCTGACGGTGGCCTCAGCTAAGGCAATGGCTAAGAGTGGACAGAGATAAAGTGATGAACCCAACTCAGTCAAGTCGTACCGGTAGCTCTGTGCTGAAATAAACCCAAGGGCGGGGAAGGATCTGGTGTTCTGGCCTGGCATTCATAACAAGCTTATGACAAAAGAATCTGGTTCTTCCTGTGAGCATGTTCTGGAAGGACTGAGGAATTCTCTAGTGCCTTCAGGGCTTCCCAAACTGCCACAGACGTTTTAGTGGCCGCTTTGGCTCAGTGGTAAAGAATTTGTCTGCTAATGCAGGAGACACCAAGAGATGTGGGTTCCATCCCTAGCTGAGGAAGATTCCCTGGAGTAGGAAATGGCAACCTGCTCCAGTATTTTTCCTGGAAAATTCCATGGACAGAGGAGCCTGGCGGGCTACAGCCCATATAGTCACAAAGAGCTGAGTCACTCAGCAAGCAAGATACCTTTTGGGTAATAGGACAAAGTTATCATTTCTGCCTCAAGTTGACACAAGTCCCAGGGACATAGTATAATGCCTGAAGACACTTTTGGTTGTCATAAGTGGGGAGAGAGTGGGATACTGACATCAAGTGGGTAGATGTTAGAGATGCTGCTAAAAATTATCCTTGGTTAAATTAGACCCTTTAGTTTTATATATGCTTAAACATAAGTTCAAAGAAGTTGCAACTTCTGTCCAAGGTTGAACAACTATTCTATGACAAACAATAAGTAACAAGTGATAATACAAATGATTATATATATAACAGTGTAGTTGTTTCTACTCTAGAAGCAGAGAAATGACCAAGGTGAGGCTCGGAATTGTTCACATGGACAATTTGCATATTTTCTTTCTATTCTGTGGAGGTCAAACTTCCTAGGCCTAATAGAATATTTCTGGAATGTCTTCACTGGTTTGCAAAACTAAGGTGAAGTAGTATGCAATATTTTTAATGTCAATATTAAAATATAATTATTTTAGGTACTTAATCTCCCAATTTCAGGTGACAGAAAGGAAAATCAAGCAAAAACCAATTCACACTCTTTTTTAAAGTTTCATCATGTCCAACCTATTTCCAGGAAAAGTTGGCCATGGTACTGAATTGTTTATTGGACTTTGTGTCCTTTAATCAGAGCTGACGGTGGCCTCAGCTAAGGCAATGGCTAAGAGTGGACAGAGATAAAGTGATGAACTTGAGGGAATTATAGAAAATGGTAATATTTGGTTATACAGATATTTGGAGAATGCAAGAGAGAAGGGAGCCTCTCCTTGGCTTGAGAAACAGAAGGTAATGGTAGATATGACTAAGGTGGAGAATTTAGGGAGAAGAAATTGCTTTTGCAACCAAGAAACTGCATGAAGGCCTTTCCAACATTGAAGCTGAGATTTCTGTCATCCATCTAAGACATATTCACCAGGAGTTAGAAATGTTAATTTAATCAGCAAAAGGGCTCAGCTGGAGATACTCTGAGGGAAGGCCTTAGAAGATAAATCAGGCTAATAGAAGGGAGGGAATTAAATGAGATCTACATGGAGAGAGGAGCCTGGTGGGCTACAGTCCATAGAGTTGTAAGGAGTCAGACTGAAACAATTTAGCACTCATGTACACAGAAGTCAGGGAGAAGAGAAGACTGAGGCAAGCAGAAACAGTGATGGGGCTCACAAGTGACAAGAACATCAAGAAACAGAATAGCTGCAAAGACAAGAGGGCCACTGGAAGAGAGTGCCCCGGAGAGGCAAAGGTAGTCATGAGGAACTCTGACTCTGCTTTATATTTTGTATCTCTTTTAATCACTAAGACAACTCTGCAAGACCAGCAGATACTTTATCCTCATTTTAGACTAGGAAGCCTGGAGTATTTTTGCCCAAGCTTTCACAGCTAGGGGAAGGGATTTTGAGTATTTTGCCCAAGCTCTCACAGCCAGGGCAAGGGTTACTGACCAAAGTGCTGGGGCTCCAAAGGTCACATGAAGCAGGAAACACTAAGTGAAGGGCACATACTGGAAGCTGGGAGAGGAAATGCCAGGAGGTGCATGATTTAACACAGGGTTGAGGGTCTCACTGTTTCAGTGGACTCTTCTCCCTCTGCTTAACTAGTCTCTGCCTGTCTCCTATCATCACGTGGAGATAATTCTCCACCCCACTCCAGAGCGGAGTTTGTCCCTTCTGTGTTATGCCGTCTTTCCACGCCCTCCACCCCATTACCTTCACAATGGAACCCACACCCACAAATCAGTCAGTACAGGGAGGCAGAGGTTAAGTGCAAGGTCATGGATGTGACTTTGAGTCCTGATTCTACCTCTTAGAACCTGCATGACTTTGGCAAGATGCTTAATCTCACCAGGCCTCAGTTCCTTATCTGTAAAATGAAGATAATGGCACCAGCCTGGTGGTGGTGGTTGGCAATATTTAAAGAAACAGTTCCCATAAAGTGGCAAGAGATGTGTGATTCAAAATAAACCCTAGGAAAAAATTATAAGGTTATTATTAGCTATTTAGAAAATCAAAACAAAATTATAAAGGTAAACCTCCTTACACATTGTAAATTATAAGTCTTCCTTGGATTTAATTAGATGTTAACTAGTTATTGCCCTAGTGAAACCAAACGGGACCCTGTGGGGCTTTCTGTGGGACAGACAACCCCCTCCTGTGCCCCTCATCTCTTGTTTGTAGAAAGGCTTTAGCGTCCTAGGCCTTCCCTGCATTCCAAAAAACACATATTATCACAGAAATGAGAAGACAAAATAATAGTAACTTAGCCATAAAGCAGAAGGCCATTAGTTCCGCCTCAAGGGCTATAGTTAATATTCTGAGCCATTTCCTTGAGTTGTTTAGCAAATAGGAAACCCCCACCAGATAGAGGAAGCTAACTGCATGGTGTCCATGACCACATAGAACCCCAGACCAGCTGGAGTCTGAGGATTAATAACACTGACTCTGGTGACCCCATGCGGATACCTCATCATCCACCAATCAGGAAATTGATCATGAGCTGATCACCCACCCAGTGACCCTCAATCCTTATTGCAGCCTTTAAAAACTCTTCCCTGAAAGTCATTGGGGAGTTCAGGTCCTCTGAGCATGTGCTGCCAGTTCTCCTTGCTTGGCCCTGCAATAAATGCTGTACTTCCCTTCACTACAACTTGATGTCAGTAGGTTGGCTTGGCTGTACATCAGGCTAATGGACCCAAGTTAGGTTCAGTAACAGTAGTTGCACAAGTTTATTCTGGCCCTGACCAATGTGTGCAATTTCCAGCTACTTCCATGACTTGGCAAAAGCCTTTCTTGTGTCCAGATACGTTCCCCTTCCGTGTAAGCCTGTTGTTTCATAAGGGACCTAAAACCCTGGCTTCTGAATCTCCCTCAAAAGAACTCAGTATCCAGGTCCCTTTCAGTTCTTAGGGAACTCTCTGGAATTTGCAGGCCAACAGAAAGTCTAGAAGAAATTTCCTGCAGGTTGGCCCTAGAGAGAGTAGAAGGTAGCTTGCCTGGGCTGTAACCCTTGCCCACAAATGGTGAAACCCAACCTGAAAACCAGTCAATCCTAAAGGAAATTAACCCTGAATAGTCATTGGAAGGACTGGTGCTGATGCTGAAGCTCCAATACTTTGGCCACCTGACATGAAGAGATGACTCATTTAGAAAAAACCCTGATGTTGGGAAAAATATAGGGCAAAAGGATAAGGGACCAACAAAGGATGAGATGGTTGGATAGCACTACTGAGTCAATGCATATAAGTTTGAGCAAGTTCTGGGAGATGATGAAAGACAGAGAAGCCTGGTGTGCAGTCCATGAGGACGCAAAGAGTCAGACACTACTTGAGCAACTGAACTGAGTCTGCTTCCAGTGACCTCTGAGGGTGGGGTTCACCACTGCTAACCCATGAAAAGGGTTTCCCTGGTGTCTCAGCAGTAAAGAGTCTACCTGCAATGCAGGAGATGTGGTTTTAATCCCTAGGTCAGGAAGCTCCTGTGGAGGAGGGCATGGGAACTCATTCCAGTATTCTTGCCTGGAGAATCCCATGGACAGAGGAACCTGGTAGGCTACTCCCCGTAGGGTTGCAAAGAGTCAGACGTGACTGAAGTGACTGAACACACATACACACACACACACACCCCACACACACACACAACCCACTTAATTGGATCAGTGCTTGAAGGAGCGCTTTAAGGAGGGGTTCATATTTGTAGTAGGCTGAATAAACCCTCCCACAACGCTGAATCCGATCCCTGACTTGAAGGTACCTTAATGGCGTGTAAGCTAAAATAGCCCTCAGATAGTGGCTTGGCTGTACATCAGGCTAATGGACCCAAGTTAGGTTCAGTAACAGTAGTTGCACAAGTTTATTCTGGCCCTGACCAATGTGTGCAATTTCCAGCTACTTCCATGACTTGGCAAAGCCTTTCTTGTGTCCAGATACGTTCCCCTTCCGTGTAAGCCTGTTGTTTCATAAGGGACCTAAAACCCTGGCTTCTGAATCTCCCTCAAAAGAACTCAGTATCCAGGTCCCTTTCAGTTCTTAGGGAACTCTCTGGAATTTGCAGGCCAACAGAAAGTCTAGAAGAAATTTCCTGCAGGTTGGCCCTAGAGAGAGTAGAAGGTAGCTTGCCTGGGCTGTAACCCTTGCCCACAAATGGTGAAACCCAACCTGAAAACCAGTCAATCCTAAAGGAAATTAACCCTGAATAGTCATTGGAAGGACTGGTGCTGATGCTGAAGCTCCAATACTTTGGCCACCTGACATGAAGAGATGACTCATTTAGAAAAAACCCTGATGTTGGGAAAAATATAGGGCAAAAGGATAAGGGACCAACAAAGGATGAGATGGTTGGATAGCACTACTGAGTCAATGCATATAAGTTTGAGCAAGTTCTGGGAGATGATGAAAGACAGAGAAGCCTGGTGTGCAGTCCATGAGGACGCAAAGAGTCAGACACTACTTGAGCAACTGAACTGAGTCTGCTTCCAGTGACCTCTGAGGGTGGGGTTCACCACTGCTAACCCATGAAAAGGGTTTCCCTGGTGTCTCAGCAGTAAAGAGTCTACCTGCAATGCAGGAGATGTGGTTTTAATCCCTAGGTCAGGAAGCTCCTGTGGAGGAGGGCATGGGAACTCATTCCAGTATTCTTGCCTGGAGAATCCCATGGACAGAGGAACCTGGTAGGCTACTCCCCGTAGGGTTGCAAAGAGTCAGACGTGACTGAAGTGACTGAACACACATACACACACACACACACCCCACACACACACACAACCCACTTAATTGGATCAGTGCTTGAAGGGAGACGCTTTAAGGAGGGGGTTCATATTTGTAGTAGGCTGAATAATAGCTCCTCCCCACGATTAATGTGCTGGTATCCTAATCCCTAGAATCTCTGAATATGTTACCTTACATGGCCAGTGTGATTAAATTAAGAACCTTAAAGCGGAGAGATTATCCTGGATTATCAGGGAGGGCCCTAAATGTAATCACAAGAGATTTTATTAGAGGGAAGCAGGAGGATCAGTGGGGAAGAGGTGATATAACGACAAAAGCAGAGATGGCGTGATGAGGCCAGGAACCAAGAAATGCCAGCAACCTCTGGAAGCAAGAAGAAACAAGGAATGGACTCTGCCCAGAGCTTCCAGAAGAAATCAATCTTTCTGACACTTGCTTTTTAGCCCATTAAGACTCATTTTTGGCTTCTGACCTCTGGAACTGGAGAAAATAAATCCCTGGTTGTTTTGGGGTGGGTTTTTTTTTTTGCCACTTCTATTGGTCCTTCATTTATTTATTTTCATCCATCTTTATTCCTTGGCCCGTGTGGGCCTCCCATCACAGTGGCCTTGCTAGTTGCAGAGCACTGGCTCTGGGCACACGTGCCCCAGAGCTCTGGCGCTTTGCGGCATGTGGGATCTTCCCAGGCCAGGGATCGAACTGATGCCCCTTGCTCTGCAAGGTGGTGTCCTTACCCACTGGGCCACCAGGGAAGCCCCCATCTCTGTTTTTTAAGTCACTAAATCTGTGGTGATTTGTTAAAGTAAGAATGGGAAACTATACCATCTTGTTATGTGAAAGGCACTAGGTTTTGTTTTAATTTGTGGGAAGGGAAATTTGAGTGTGATCAAAAACAGAGTATACAGTGCACTTGGAAGAAAGGTGGGACGGAGGGAAGAAACAGCAGAGGGAAAGAAAAAAAATGTCTAGAATGGGAGATTTGGCGTTCCACAGCAAACAGACCTGCCCCTTCATGAATCTCTTGACCAACTTAATCCAGTGTTCCTCAGGGCATCTCTATCTTCACAAGTGACGCAGAATGCCACTTGGCAGTGGTTGACCTCTCCTAGCCATGAACCTCTGTAGGGCCCCCTGAGGCCATGCCAAGGTGGACTCCACTGTAGGTCTGCTGCAGTGGCAAGTTCTTCTTGCTCTTCAAGACAGTTCACACACAGACTGCTGCCAGGATGCCATACTTTATGCTTAGGGCTGCCATAGCAAATTACCACCGACTTGGTAGCTTAAAACAACAGAAGCTGATGCCCTCACAGTTCTGGAGATCAGAGTCTGAAATCAAAGTATCAGCAGGGCCATCCTCTCCAGAGCTTCCAGAAGAAATCAATCTTTCTGACACTTGCTTTTTAGCCCATTAAGACTCATTTTTGGCTTCTGACCTCTGGAACTGGAGAAAATAAATCCCTGGTTGTTTTGGGGTGGGTTTTTTTTTTTGCCACTTCTATTGGTCCTTCATTTATTTATTTTCATCCATCTTTATTCCTTGGCCCGTGTGGGCCTCCCATCACAGTGGCCTTGCTAGTTGCAGAGCACTGGCTCTGGGCACACGTGCCCCAGAGCTCTGGCGCTTTGCGGCATGTGGGATCTTCCCAGGCCAGGGATCGAACTGATGCCCCTTGCTCTGCAAGGTGGTGTCCTTACCCACTGGGCCACCAGGGAAGCCCCCATCTCTGTTTTTTAAGTCACTAAATCTGTGGTGATTTGTTAAAGTAAGAATGGGAAACTATACCATCTTGTTATGTGAAAGGCACTAGGTTTTTGTTTTAATTTGTGGGAAGGGAAATTTGAGTGTGATCAAAAACAGAGTATACAGTGCACTTGGAAGAAAGGTGGGACGGAGGGAAGAAACAGCAGAGGGAAAGAAAAAAAATGTCTAGAATGGGAGATTTGGCGTTCCACAGCAAACAGACCTGCCCCTTCATGAATCTCTTGACCAACTTAATCCAGTGTTCCTCAGGGCATCTCTATCTTCACAAGTGACGCAGAATGCCACTTGGCAGTGGTTGACCTCTCCTAGCCATGAACCTCTGTAGGGCCCCCTGAGGCCATGCCAAGGTGGACTCCACTGTAGGTCTGCTGCAGTGGCAAGTTCTTCTTGCTCTTCAAGACAGTTCACACACAGACTGCTGCCAGGATGCCATACTTTATGCTTAGGGCTGCCATAGCAAATTACCACCGACTTGGTAGCTTAAAACAACAGAAGCTGATGCCCTCACAGTTCTGGAGATCAGAGTCTGAAATCAAAGTATCAGCAGGGCCATCCTCTCTCCAGAGCTTCTAGGGGGGAAATCTTTCTTGCCTCTTTCAGCTTCCAGTGGCTCCCAGCATTCCTTGACTTCTGGCAGCATGACTCCAATTTCTTATTTATCTTTTTTAAAACTCCAATTTCTGGGCTTCCCTGGTGGTCCAGTGGGTAAGGACACCACCTTGCAGTGCAAGGGGCGCCGGTTCGATCCCTGGCCTGAGAAGATCCCACGTGCCGCGGAGCGGCTGGACCCATGTATCCAATTACCGAGCCCGAGCTCTGGAGCACATGCGCCCAGAGCCGGTGCTCTGTGACAACAGAGGCCACCGCGATGGGAGGCCCACACGGGCCAAAGAACAAAGATGGATGAAAATGGACAAATGAAAGACCAATAGAAGTGGCCCGCCTGCTCTTCTCCCTCCCCACCCCACCCCCACCAAAATAAATAAATAAATCTTAAAAAAAAAAAAAAAACCTCCAGTTTCTGCCTTTGGCTTCCCGTGATTCTCTTCCCTGAATCTGAGTCCAACTCTGCCTCTCCTCTTACTTATCACACCTCAGTCCAGGATGATTTGACCTCAAGACCCTTAGTTATGTCTGCAAAGACTGAATTTCCAAATAATGTCACATTCTGAGCTTCTGAATATGGGCATGAACATTTTGTGCATTGTGTGCACTAAGTCACTTCAGTCATGTCCAATTCTTTGCAACACTATGGACTGTAGCCCACCAGGCTTCTCTGTCCATGGGGTTCTGTAGGCAAAATTAATGGAGATGCCATGCCCTCCTCCAGGGGATCTTCCAACCCAGGGATTGAACCCATGTCTCTTAGGTCTTCTGCATTGGCAGGCAAGTTCTCTACTAGTGCCACCTGGGAAACCCCAAATACTTTGGAGGGGGCACTATTCAACCTACTGCAAGGCCCACGTAGGTCTGCTGCAGTGGCAAGTTCTTCTTGCTCTTCAAGACAGTTCACACACAGACTGCTGCCAGGATGCCATACTTTATGCTTAGGGCTGCCATAGCAAATTACCACCGACTTGGTAGCTTAAAACAACAGAAGCTGATGCCCTCACAGTTCTGGAGATCAGAGTCTGAAATCAAAGTATCAGCAGGGCCATCCTCTCTCCAGAGCTTCTAGGGGGGAAATCTTTCTTGCCTCTTTCAGCTTCCAGTGGCTCCCAGCATTCCTTGACTTCTGGCAGCATGACTCCAATTTCTTATTTATCTTTTTTAAAACTCCAATTTCTGGGCTTCCCTGGTGGTCCAGTGGGTAAGGACACCACCTTGCAGTGCAAGGGGCGCCGGTTCGATCCCTGGCCTGAGAAGATCCCACGTGCCGCGGAGCGGCTGGACCCATGTATCCAATTACCGAGCCCGAGCTCTGGAGCACATGCGCCCAGAGCCGGTGCTCTGTGACAACAGAGGCCACCGCGATGGGAGGCCCACACGGGCCAAAGAACAAAGATGGATGAAAATGGACAAATGAAAGACCAATAGAAGTGGCCCGCCTGCTCCCCTCCCCCCCCACCCCCCCCCCACCAAAAATAAAAAAAAAAACTTAAAAAAAAAAAAAAAACCTCCAGTTTCTGCCTTTGGCTTCCCGTGATTCTCTTCCCTGAATCTGAGTCCAACTCTGCCTCTCCTCTTACTTATCACACCTCAGTCCAGGATGATTTGACCTCAAGACCCTTAGTTATGTCTGCAAAGACTGAATTTCCAAATAATGTCACATTCTGAGCTTCTGAATATGGGCATGAACATTTTGTGCATTGTGTGCACTAAGTCACTTCAGTCATGTCCAATTCTTTGCAACACTATGGACTGTAGCCCACCAGGCTTCTCTGTCCATGGGGTTCTGTAGGCAAAATTAATGGAGATGCCATGCCCTCCTCCAGGGGATCTTCCAACCCAGGGATTGAACCCATGTCTCTTAGGTCTTCTGCATTGGCAGGCAAGTTCTCTACTAGTGCCACCTGGGAAACCCCAAATACTTTGGAGGGGGCACTATTCAACCTACTGCAGACACTGAGCTCTGAGCCACTAGGGCTTCTGAAAACAGGCTCAGGCTTCCCCTGGTTTCCCTGTCTGGGTACGCATGAACGCTCCACCTCCAAGAGGCCTTCTGTCAGTCACTTACACCTGCGTATTAAAAACAAGAGTGAGAGTTTGCATTTTCACTAATACTCCTCGTGTGCATGAGTGTAGAGGCTAGAGGGAGGCTGTCTCCACCTGGGAAACCCAGGCTCATCTCAGGTACAGGGAGATGTCTTTGGCCCTTGGCTAAATGCCTCTTCTAACCAGGAGATGGCCTGAACTGTCTGGGCAATGGTAGACTGTTTCCTGGATTCATTTGTCTGGGAAAAACTGGAAGAGAAAACACATAAAGCTAAATAGGAGCTCAAGGTCTTAGTTTCACTATCTGTAAAATAGTGACAATAAATGCACATAATTCATAAGGTTGCCATAGGAATAAAATGGGATAAATATAGTTAATGTGAATTACTTACAGCAATGTATTTCAACCTGGCAATAAATTAATAATTATTAATCAATTTAATGAACATTATGATGAACACTACTTGATACAATTCCTAAGTTTTTCCTTCGGGAACATTACAATTATGTTGTAGAAAGAAAGACTAGTACATGGGACACACTTAGTATATTATCTAATCTCTAGATAACTGCATCTTGAGATGCTGCTAGACTGTGGCCAACATTAAGAATACTCTGGTTCCTGGGTGCCTTAAGAATCACAAAAGCCATTCACTTATGTCCTTTCATTTGATTCCACAACAACCCAAGAAAGGAAGAATGCCTAAAACGCAAAGACTGAATTTCCAAATAATGTCACATTCTGAGCTTCTGAATATGGGCATGAACATTTTGTGCATTGTGTGCACTAAGTCACTTCAGTCATGTCCAATTCTTTGCAACACTATGGACTGTAGCCCACCAGGCTTCTCTGTCCATGGGGTTCTGTAGGCAAAATTAATGGAGATGCCATGCCCTCCTCCAGGGGATCTTCCAACCCAGGGATTGAACCCATGTCTCTTAGGTCTTCTGCATTGGCAGGCAAGTTCTCTACTAGTGCCACCTGGGAAACCCCAAATACTTTGGAGGGGGCACTATTCAACCTACTGCAGACACTGAGCTCTGAGCCACTAGGGCTTCTGAAAACAGGCTCAGGCTTCCCCTGGTTTCCCTGTCTGGGTACGCATGAACGCTCCACCTCCAAGAGGCCTTCTGTCAGTCACTTACACCTGCGTATTAAAAACAAGAGTGAGAGTTTGCATTTTCACTAATACTCCTCGTGTGCATGAGTGTAGAGGCTAGAGGGAGGCTGTCTCCACCTGGGAAACCCAGGCTCATCTCAGGTACAGGGAGATGTCTTTGGCCCTTGGCTAAATGCCTCTTCTAACCAGGAGATGGCCTGAACTGTCTGGGCAATGGTAGACTGTTTCCTGGATTCATTTGTCTGGGAAAAACTGGAAGAGAAAACACATAAAGCTAAATAGGAGCTCAAGGTCTTAGTTTCACTATCTGTAAAATAGTGACAATAAATGCACATAATTCATAAGGTTGCCATAGGAATAAAATGGGATAAATATAGTTAATGTGAATTACTTACAGCAATGTATTTCAACCTGGCAATAAATTAATAATTATTAATCAATTTAATGAACATTATGATGAACACTACTTGATACAATTCCTAAGTTTTTCCTTCGGGAACATTACAATTATGTTGTAGAAAGAAAGACTAGTACATGGGACACACTTAGTATATTATCTAATCTCTAGATAACTGCATCTTGAGATGCTGCTAGACTGTGGCCAACATTAAGAATACTCTGGTTCCTGGGTGCCTTAAGAATCACAAAAGCCATTCACTTATGTCCTTTCATTTGATTCCACAACAACCCAAGAAAGGAAGAAGAGGATTGCTTTCTTATTTCTTATTTTACAGAAAAGAAAATTTCTGGTGAAGTCAAGACATCTAGGAACATGAGTCACCCAGCTTAAAAAGTGGCCAAAATAGAATCTGAACCTAAGTTTTTGTGTTTTACCTTATTTATTTATTTTTGTATTAGAGTCAATGTTTCAAGAAAAAGTGGTATACACCATAGCTACAAACAACATCAAGATATGTACTACAGGGGAGGAAAGTTAATTTGCCCTTTTGAATTTTTAGGTGAGATTCTATAGTAAAAGAGAGATTAACATAAAAAGACCAACAGAAATTTACTAACATGAATGCCTCATATATACGTGGTTGATAAGATAATGCAGAGGGGAAAAAATGATTAACAACCCAAGATGGCTTAGGATTCAAACTTAACTAACCTCATTAATAGGGAAAGGGGGGCTTCCCTGGGGGCCCAGTGGGTAATGAGTCAGCCTTGCAGTGCAAGGGCCACCAGTTCGATCTCTGGCCCAGGAAGATCCCACGTGCCACGAAGCGGCTGGGCCGGTGTGTCCAATCACAAGCCAGCACTCTGGAGAGCATGCACTCAGAGCTGGTACTCTGCAACGAGAGGCCACTGCAATGGGAGGCCCACATAGGCCAAAGAATAAAAAGATGGAGGAAAATACATAAATAGAAAATCAATTAAACAGGCCAGAATCAAAAAAAAAAAAAAAAATAGGGAAAGAGGATGGGAAAGGTAGGTCTCTTAGGGAGAAAAAATGCCTTTGAGGGGAAATGAGTAGGTCCTAGAAGAATAGATGGGAGCTATGATGAAAGTGAAAGCCTCTCCGTCATGTCTGACCATTTGTGCCCCATAGATTGTAGCCGGGCAAGCTGCTGTGTCCAGGGAATTCTCCAGGCAACACTACTGGAGTGGGAAGCCATTTTCCTTCTCCAGAAGACCTTCCTGACTCAGAGATCAAACCCGGATCTCCCACATTGTAAGCAGATTCTTTATCATCTGAGCCACCAGGGAGGCATGATGGTAAATGACAAAGTTTGTCTGGATGTGATCTTGGCTTCTAGTCTCCTCTCCTGTGATAAGCCAATCTTTCATGCTCAGTGTAACTCCTTGGGGAGGGCATTTATGACAATAGAGTTCCTTTCAGAAAATCTGTTCTTAGGCAGCTAAGAGGTATTCAGAGAAAGTCTGTGTCTGCATTTCCTACAGCTCAAAAATATCAATATGGAAAACTGGCATATTCTGGAGTGGCATGTTCTTATGACCCTTTCAGTACAGTAGAACAGACCTCTCCTAAGCTCAATCCCCAGTAAGAAACACATTTTACATGCCCCCCTAGTCACATACATAAAATAATACAAATTGTAATAGATTTCACAAAATGATACCATTTGTGATATACTGTGATATTTTCTCTTCTTAAAAAGGGAGAAAAAGGTCATCTCTATTAAAAACCAATTTCATAACCCCCTAATGAGTTATAACCGATAGCTCGAAAAACACTGTCTAGAGGACACTACAAAGGATAAAGTAAAATCATTTTACTTGTGTTTTAAAGTTAATATTTCTCTGAAATATGTCTTTTGAATTTCTCTGTTCTTGCACACACAACCTGAGGCTTGTCTTTGTGGGGAAGTGATACCCACAGGAATAGCAAGAGTGGAAGGCCTGCTGTGGAGGATGACAGAGATATGCAGGTTGAGCTTTGCGGGAGCTGAGAAGAAAGGCCAATTCCTGCTGAACAAACAAGGGAACTTTCTCTGTAGGAGGTGATATTTGAGATGGATTCTCAAGAATATTTAGGCTTTAAGACACGTTCAGACCGGAGGCGAAGGAAGGTGGTGTGATCCAGGAGGAAGTGAAAGTGAGAAAAAGAATTGTTGGGCCACATGTAGCATGGACAAAGGGCAATAAGGAAAAGTGAGCTTTTCGTGCTGGGGACATTAGGGACCCGTTTCAGGGACCTCAAATGCCAAACTAGGGAGGGGCTAGGTTTACATAAGGAAATGAACATCGATGTTTATAACAGCATATTTGAGATGCTGGGAAATTGGAGCAAATGTGGGTGTTTGTCCCTAGGAGAGTGGGGATAAAGTGTGCTGTTTGTGCTTCTTGAATGAGATATTTCTGTCAACACTGTGCAGGTGGATATCACAACATGGATAGCAAAGACAGATGTAGATGTTTTGTGGGAGTAAAGAGGCAAAGGCCAGTTTTTAAAATGTGGGTTAGAAAGGGGGGAGTGAAAAATAGAATAAAGTATAAAACACAATACCACTTACATGAATTCTGAGAAAGTAGCATTTTCTAGAACGGAGAAAGTAAAAAAAATCTGTTTTCCCATTCCTCAGGCTGGAATAATCTAGTCAAAGAATTAGAGAAAACACAAATTCCAAGGACGTATAGCTGTAGCTCTAGTCAGAATTCCCTTCTTTGAGTGACCCCAGCTTTCTTATTCACTGAGAAATCTTGTTCTCCTAAAAATCATAGATTATCAGAACTTTTGAGGTATAAAATCTTATCAATAAGAATGAAATATCCACTTCCTGCCCAGAGGACCTAAATCACTTCGACACAGAGAAACAGCCTTGGTTTTCAACCCAGGTTGTTGTTGTTTACTTTACTCAAGAAGTCATGTCCAACTTGTGATCCCGTAGCCCACCGGTCTCCTCTGTCCATGGGGTTTTCCAGGCAAGAATATTGGACTGGGTTACCATTTCCTCCTCCAGGAGATCTTCCTGACCCAGGGATCAAACCCAAGTCTCTTGAACCTCCTGCACTGGCAGGCAGATTCTTAACCACTGAGCCACCAGGAAATAGATAATAATTATTTATAAAATTAGCAGATACAGATTTTCAACCACCCATATTAAGTGAATGATTAAACCCAGTTTCCTTAGTCACAGGGACAGCCTTTCAACTAGCGGTCAGTCTTGAAACTTGAACAGAGCTGCCCCTCAGACATTCCCTATGCCACAATCACTGATTAGCCATATTGTGATCCATATTAGTCTCCCTTTTAAAGGAACAGAGTTCCCCAGACCATGTTGTAAGACCAAATATGGTATAAGAATTGTTAATAAAGTTTTACATTTTTTGCTTTCATTTTTTTCTTTTGAAGGCCAAAAACTAAGACAGTAAGGCAGGCCACTGGAGGTTTGTGAGCAGGCGGGTGATGAGGTCAGATCTGTGCTGTAGATGACTAATCTAGCCACAGGTCATGAAATGAATTAGAGAGGTTCTGAACCTAGAATAACAGAGGTGAAATCCTAATACTTTCTCTTACTTGAATAAGTTTTGTGTATATGTCTCATGTGCCTTCTGAGTTCCTTCCCATCTGGAGGCAGAAAGTTTGCTGTGTTTACCTGTGGAACCACCATGACACAAAGTTGGAATGCATTAAAAAGTGGAGGAAGGTGGCTTCCCTGGCAGTCCAGTGGTTAAGAATCCGTGCTTTCACTGTCATGGGCACGGGGTCCGTCCCTCATCCGGGAACTTGCCATGCAGAGAAGTCAAAGGGGAAAAAATGGGGAGAAAGGACTGTAAACAACACAATTATCCGTCAACAAGCAACTGGAATTACCAGTGGTGGCCAAAATGGAATTCAGTTCAGTTAAGTTGCTTAGTCGTGTCCAACTCTTTGTGACCCCATGGAATGTGGCACACCAGGTTTCCCTGACCTTCACCATCTCCTGGAGCTTACTCAAACTCATGTCCATTGATTCAGTGATGCCCTACAACCATCTCATCATAAAATGGAATACTACTCAGCAATACAAAGGAATAAACTACTGATGCATGCACCTAACCATCTTATGCTGAGTGAAAGAAGCCAGATACAAATGATACACATTGTATGATACAAACTATCTATATCACATGAAGCAAGGCAGTCGTTTCCTGAGGGCAGGAATAGGGCCAAAGAAGGAGACTGGGAAAGAGGGCAGGAGGGAAGAATTATAAAAGGGGCACAAGGAAACCTTTCGTGGGGGATGGGAGGAAATGAATATGTCCATTGTTTTAAGTGTAGTGATGTTTTCATGAGTATATATGTATGTCTAAACAGCAAATTATATTTTAAACATGTACAGTGTATAGCATGCTAATTATTCCTCAGTAAAGGTTTTGTTTGTTGCTACTGCTTTTAAAGAAGAAATGAAGATAGGAAAATTAATTGAGAGGTGTCATTTGGGGTGGAAGATTTTGGCTTGGCTTGAAAGAAAGCTCTGGCCAATCCAGAAAGTAGGGACAGTCCAGTATACTTTTGGGAAAGAGCAAACAGGTTTAGGGGAAAGGGACTAGAGCAGAAAACCTGTATAGCAGCAGGATATAGAGCTATAAAAGAAAGAAGAGGCAGATCATGGAGGGCATTGAATATCAAGCTTTTTAAAAGAGTGTGTTGAGGGCTTCCCTGGTGGTCCAGTGGGTAAAGAGTTGCCTTGCAGGGTAAGGGGCATTGATTTGATCCCTGGCCCGGGAAGATTCCATGTTCCGCAGAGCAGCTGGACCATTGTGTCCAATTACAAGCCAGAGCTCTGGAGTGCATGTGCCCACAGCCGGTGCTCTGCAAAGGGAGAGGCCACTGCAATGGGAGGCCCACACAGGCCAAAGAGTAAAGATGAATGAAGATAAATAAATAAAAAAGCAATAAGAGAGGTCAAAACATTTTTTTTAAAAAAAGTGTATGTTGGGTTGTACTTTTACCACTTACTTCCTAAACGATCCTGGACAAGTTATTGAACTTTTCTGAGATTCAATTTCCTTTACCTATAAAATAAGGATGGAACCTATCTTCAGTGATGGCTGTGAAGATTAAATGAGGTAATGCATGAATACCACTCAGCAGGGGACAAAGTAGATAGTTAAGTGCTCAGTAAGTAGAATTATTATTATAACAAGTATCATTATTAACTCCAATTTAAGCAAATGTATACACGTTCGAGAAGGAGAAAGAAAAAATCAAAGAAGTTCTTTAGGAGGATAAATCCTACCATCAATAATCACCTCCCCTCTGGAGTTAAAATATCAGCTCTAACACCTCTTCCCCCTTCCTCACTCTATAACTTCCTTCCTAGTAATCACCATGCCCAGGAGAAACCCACAACCTGTAACCAAATCTCACTTATCTTAGTATGTTTCAGCTGGTGAGTCATATGACTATGGGGACAAACTAAACTGAGTTGAGCTCTGGCCTCTGGAATGAAGAATAAGAGGCTCCTCCCAACAGGGCTTTCAGCCACCACCTCCAGCATAGACGCTTATTCAGGGTACATCCTGAAAATAAAGCAGGTGATATTTTTTATTTTAACTTTAAAACATAAATATTCCCCTCCCCAAATTGAAGTTTTGGAAAAGGATCTTACTTTCTCAAGTTTCAAATTGGCTGGGAAAGAAAGCTTTAGGGAAAGAGGAAACAAACAGGTTTAGGGGAAAGGGACTAGAGCAGAAAACCTGTATAGCAGCAGGATATAGAGCTATAAAAGAAAGAAGAGGCAGATCATGGAGGGCATTGAATATCAAGCTTTTTAAAAGAGTGTGTTGAGGGCTTCCCTGGTGGTCCAGTGGGTAAAGAGTTGCCTTGCAGGGTAAGGGGCATTGATTTGATCCCTGGCCCGGGAAGATTCCATGTTCCGCAGAGCAGCTGGACCATTGTGTCCAATTACAAGCCAGAGCTCTGGAGTGCATGTGCCCACAGCCGGTGCTCTGCAAAGGGAGAGGCCACTGCAATGGGAGGCCCACACAGGCCAAAGAGTAAAGATGAATGAAGATAAATAAATAAAAAAGCAATAAGAGAGGTCAAAACATTTTTTTTAAAAAAAGTGTATGTTGGGTTGTACTTTTACCACTTACTTCCTAAACGATCCTGGACAAGTTATTGAACTTTTCTGAGATTCAATTTCCTTTACCTATAAAATAAGGATGGAACCTATCTTCAGTGATGGCTGTGAAGATTAAATGAGGTAATGCATGAATACCACTCAGCAGGGGACAAAGTAGATAGTTAAGTGCTCAGTAAGTAGAATTATTATTATAACAAGTATCATTATTAACTCCAATTTAAGCAAATGTATACACGTTCGAGAAGGAGAAAGAAAAAATCAAAGAAGTTCTTTAGGAGGATAAATCCTACCATCAATAATCACCTCCCCTCTGGAGTTAAAATATCAGCTCTAACACCTCTTCCCCCTTCCTCACTCTATAACTTCCTTCCTAGTAATCACCATGCCCAGGAGAAACCCACAACCTGTAACCAAATCTCACTTATCTTAGTATGTTTCAGCTGGTGAGTCATATGACTATGGGGACAAACTAAACTGAGTTGAGCTCTGGCCTCTGGAATGAAGAATAAGAGGCTCCCCTCCCAACAGGGCTTTCAGCCACCACCTCCAGCATAGACGCTTATTCAGGGTACATCCTGAAAATAAAGCAGGTGATATTTTTTATTTTAACTTTAAAACATAAATATTCCCCTCCCCCCAAAAATTGAAGTTTTTGGAAAAGGATCTTACTTTCTCAAGTCCCTTAAGAGTTATTCTGGGAGAGTTTCTGAGGAGAAGCCTTTCTGTGTCTCAGTTTCCCCATCTATAAAATGGGAGCTAATAACAGTAACTATTTCATAAGGTTCTTGTGAAGATTAAATGAGTCACTACATGTGAAGGACCTAGAACAACATCTGACAGCACTTAGCAAGTACCTTGCAGGTGTTTTCTAGACTTTTTTAAGGACTTTGTTTCTTCTACTTTATTTATAGTGCTTCCTGTTTGCAATCATGATCTTTGGTTTTGTGGT
This sequence comes from Tragulus kanchil, assembly GCA_022376925.1. NCBI lineage: Eukaryota > Metazoa > Chordata > Mammalia > Artiodactyla > Tragulidae > Tragulus > Tragulus kanchil. The sequence continues at coordinate 82,529,998 of JAIOJX010000032.1, read as the reverse complement.
CACGCACTTTTCAATTACTAAGCACTAACAGAGCTCTCCTAACAGACTATGGCAGCCCCAGTGCCCTTCTGGAGTAGAAGTAAATTTGGTTGATGGTTTATAAATATTCATCTTCCAGGTCAGAGGCACTCTGCCTTTCCACAGACCCAATGATGGTTGTATCTGCTCATTTCATTTAGTTAGAAAATAGGCTGCAGATATACTGCAGAATCTAGCCAAGCTTTTAAATTCACTGGTAACTTTATTAATAACAATAGCATATACACACATCTGAAAACACACATGTAGGGAACATTAAGATTTATTCAGTCTCTGATAATGTCTGGAGTCCATTTGGATTCATGAAATCCCTGCAGTCAACTCCAAGACTCTTTATCCAAAAGCAGAATTGAGTAACTTCAGACTCATCAGTGTCTTCATCAGCAGAATCAAGGCTTGGACAGAAATATTCAACGTTGTGTAATTACAACAAAATAAAACTAAAATACAATTGTCTTGCATCTGAGGGTACAAAGGTGGAAAATGTTAACAGTGGACCAATCACTCCCAACCTCGTTTTTAAAGGAGAAACCCACAACCTGTAACCAAATCTCACTTATCTTAGTATGTTTCAGCTGGTGAGTCATATGACTATGGGGACAAACTAAACTGAGTTGAGCTCTGGCCTCTGGAATGAAGAATAAGAGGCTCCTCCCAACAGGGCTTTCAGCCACCTCCTCCAGCATAGACGCTTATTCAGGGTACATCCTGAAAATAAAGCAGGTGATATTTTTTATTTTAACTTTAAAACATAAATATTCCCCTCCCCCCAAAAATTGAAGTTTTTGGAAAAGGATCTTACTTTCTCAAGTCCCTTAAGAGTTATTCTGGGAGAGTTTCTGAGGAGAAGCCTTTCTGTGTCTCAGTTTCCCCATCTATAAAATGGGAGCTAATAACAGTAACTATTTCATAAGGTTCTTGTGAAGATTAAATGAGTCACTACATGTGAAGGACCTAGAACAACATCTGACAGCACTTAGCAAGTACCTTGCAGGTGTTTTCTAGACTTTTTTAAGGACTTTGTTTCTTCTACTTTATTTATAGTGCTTCCTGTTTGCAATCATGATCTTTGGTTTTGTGGTCACGCACTTTTCAATTACTAAGCACTAACAGAGCTCTCCTAACAGACTATGGCAGCCCCAGTGCCCTTCTGGAGTAGAAGTAAATTTGGTTGATGGTTTATAAATATTCATCTTCCAGGTCAGAGGCACTCTGCCTTTCCACAGACCCAATGATGGTTGTATCTGCTCATTTCATTTAGTTAGAAAATAGGCTGCAGATATACTGCAGAATCTAGCCAAGCTTTTAAATTCACTGGTAACTTTATTAATAACAATAGCATATACACACATCTGAAAACACACATGTAGGGAACATTAAGATTTATTCAGTCTCTGATAATGTCTGGAGTCCATTTGGATTCATGAAATCCCTGCAGTCAACTCCAAGACTCTTTATCCAAAAGCAGAATTGAGTAACTTCAGACTCATCAGTGTCTTCATCAGCAGAATCAAGGCTTGGACAGAAATATTCAACGTTGTGTAATTACAACAAAATAAAACTAAAATACAATTGTCTTGCATCTGAGGGTACAAAGGTGGAAAATGTTAACAGTGGACCAATCACTCCCAACCTCGTTTTTAAAGGAATATTAACTATCTTTTTTTTTTTTTTTTTCTCTTCCTCTGGGATCTCCAGGAATCAGGGATGAAATCAGTGCCTTCTGCATTGGCAGGCAGATTCTTTACCACTGAGCCGCCAGGAAAGCCCCAGTCTTGTCTATTTTATAAGGTCTCCTGAAGAGCAAATAAGACCGTGAATGTAAATTAAAATCTCATCTCAGTAGGAAGCAAAAGATCAGGATGAAGGGTGTCACACCTGGAGAAAGGAAAAGGATCTTTCAGTAAACAATGTTCTGAATTTAATAAAAATCCAAAAGATTTGGCCAAACTAAAAAGCATAAAGGACGGACTTAAAAACTCCATATCGGGAAAGAAAAAAAAAAGTCTTAACACAGGGCTCCTCCTAGCTGTTGCCTTGAGGTGACCACCGACAGGCTTGCGGAAGGAGCTCCGAAAATGTTTCCATTTTCATCATGTCTTCACATACATCTCATGGAAATGAACTGCACTCATACGTCCAAGGAGGCGATTTTAAAAAGGAGTGGGACAGAAAACTTCATTCAACAAATACCAATTCAGTAAGTACTGAGGTTTCTTGTGTACCAAACGCTGCTTGACAAAGACAATATAGAGTAAAATCAGACCAGTAAAGTTTCTGCTAAGGTCTTGAGGAGAAAGACGGTAAAAAAGAAACTTTTAATAGCAAGACAATTTCTGACAGCTGCTAGGAGGAAGATAAAATAGACTGAGGCACCAGAGGCAGAAACGAGGCGCGCAAATTTCTGAAGGTGTCTGAGACGGTTTGAGTCCAGACTAAAATGACTAGTTTCCTACAGTGACTTGAGGACGGAACGTTCCAAGAGAATTAAACATAAAAATGACACACAAACCAAGAAATAATAGGGATTTCATAGCGCCAAAGTGAGCGGCGCAAACCAGAATCTCCCAATTATGCAGCGGCGCGAGATTTTGAATATTCATATCGTCCAATCAGGAAGAGGTTGAGACCAGGCAGCGCGGGCTCAGTCCTAAGTACCAAGAACTGCTGGTGTCCACAGGCCACTTCGCAGGGCCTAACTGGTGATCCTGGCACCCACGCCGCTGCCAAACTCTCGAAAGAATTCTTCAGGGCTGTGATGTAGAGTTCCCAGGACCCGGGCTTAGCTGTGTCCTGGGGTCCTTTCTTTAAAATGTGGATGTCAAAGTCCCTCACTTCGTTTCCGAATATGGTGGCCTTCTGCATTGGCAGGCAGATTCTTTACCACTGAGCCGCCAGGAAAGCCCCAGTCTTGTCTATTTTATAAGGTCTCCTGAAGAGCAAATAAGACCGTGAATGTAAATTAAAATCTCATCTCAGTAGGAAGCAAAAGATCAGGATGAAGGGTGTCACACCTGGAGAAAGGAAAAGGATCTTTCAGTAAACAATGTTCTGAATTTAATAAAAATCCAAAAGATTTGGCCAAACTAAAAAGCATAAAGGACGGACTTAAAAACTCCATATCGGGAAAGAAAAAAAAAAGTCTTAACACAGGGCTCCTCCTAGCTGTTGCCTTGAGGTGACCACCGACAGGCTTGCGGAAGGAGCTCCGAAAATGTTTCCATTTTCATCATGTCTTCACATACATCTCATGGAAATGAACTGCACTCATACGTCCAAGGAGGCGATTTTAAAAAGGAGTGGGACAGAAAACTTCATTCAACAAATACCAATTCAGTAAGTACTGAGGTTTCTTGTGTACCAAACGCTGCTTGACAAAGACAATATAGAGTAAAATCAGACCAGTAAAGTTTCTGCTAAGGTCTTGAGGAGAAAGACGGTAAAAAAGAAACTTTTAATAGCAAGACAATTTCTGACAGCTGCTAGGAGGAAGATAAAATAGACTGAGGCACCAGAGGCAGAAACGAGGCGCGCAAATTTCTGAAGGTGTCTGAGACGGTTTGAGTCCAGACTAAAATGACTAGTTTCCTACAGTGACTTGAGGACGGAACGTTCCAAGAGAATTAAACATAAAAATGACACACAAACCAAGAAATAATAGGGATTTCATAGCGCCAAAGTGAGCGGCGCAAACCAGAATCTCCCAATTATGCAGCGGCGCGAGATTTTGAATATTCATATCGTCCAATCAGGAAGAGGTTGAGACCAGGCAGCGCGGGCTCAGTCCTAAGTACCAAGAACTGCTGGTGTCCACAGGCCACTTCGCAGGGCCTAACTGGTGATCCTGGCACCCACGCCGCTGCCAAACTCTCGAAAGAATTCTTCAGGGCTGTGATGTAGAGTTCCCAGGACCCGGGCTTAGCTGTGTCCTGGGGTCCTTTCTTTAAAATGTGGATGTCAAAGTCCCTCACTTCGTTTCCGAATATCGATGAAACGTATCCACCAGAGCCACCAGGACACAACAGTCTAAGAGCAGTCTCAGTATCCTAATTTAGCACTGACTCATAGGAAAGCTAAGCAGCAGTGAGGGGTTAAGACGCGTCCTAGATTCAAAAGCAAAGCCAGTCACGCGCCTGAAATCTCTGGTCATAAGGATTTAAAAAGCTACGTGTGTTATCTTCCATTACTGTTAGCCAACTAGAGTAACTTACTTTGAAAGAAGGAACTAAGGGAAAACCGTGGACAAAGCTCTTTTCTGGTGATAAGGTGGGTGGCTCTGAAAAGAGCCTTTGAGGAAGCCAAGCGGCTCGGCAACTCGTGAGGGCGCCGCGTCCCAGCAGGCGCTCACTTGGAGCTGGTGTACTTGGTGACCGCCTTGGTGCCCTCGGACACGGCGTGCTTGGCCAGCTCGCCGGGCAGCAGCAGGCGCACGGCCGTCTGGATCTCCCGGGACGTGATGGTCGAGCGCTTGTTGTAATGCGCCAGGCGAGACGCTTCGCCCGCGATGCGCTCGAAGATGTCGTTGACGAACGAGTTCATGATGCCCATGGCCTTGGACGAGATGCCGGTGTCCGGGTGCACCTGCTTCAGCACCTTGTACACGTAGATGGAATAGCTCTCCTTGCGGCTGCGCTTGCGCTTCTTGCCGTCTTTCTTCTGGGCTTTGGTGACGGCTTTCTTGGAGCCCTTCTTGGGCGCCGGGGCGGATTTCGCCGGCTCAGGCATTGTAGAACACAACACCGCTTAGCAAAGAAAAGAAGTATGCGAATGGGCGGGCCTGATCCTTTTATAACCACTGTATGCAAATTAAGGCTCCAAAAGACTTAAGTTCACATTGGTCGGTATGGAGATTCTGTAGCTACGTTGAGACCAGGCAGCGCGGCTCAGTCCTAGTCGGTTTACAGGCCACTTCGCAGGGCCTAACTGGTGATCCTGGCACCCACGCCGCTGCCAAACTCTCGAAAGAATTCTTCAGGGCTGTGATGTAGAGTTCCCAGGACCCGGGCTTAGCTGTGTCCTGGGGTCCTTTCTTTAAAATGTGGATGTCAAAGTCCCTCACTTCGTTTCCGAATATCGATGAAACGTATCCACCAGAGCCACCAGGACACAACAGTCTAAGAGCAGTCTCAGTATCCTAATTTAGCACTGACTCATAGGAAAGCTAAGCAGCAGTGAGGGGTTAAGACGCGTCCTAGATTCAAAAGCAAAGCCAGTCACGCGCCTGAAATCTCTGGTCATAAGGATTTAAAAAGCTACGTGTGTTATCTTCCATTACTGTTAGCCAACTAGAGTAACTTACTTTGAAAGAAGGAACTAAGGGAAAACCGTGGACAAAGCTCTTTTCTGGTGATAAGGTGGGTGGCTCTGAAAAGAGCCTTTGAGGAAGCCAAGCGGCTCGGCAACTCGTGAGGGCGCCGCGTCCCAGCAGGCGCTCACTTGGAGCTGGTGTACTTGGTGACCGCCTTGGTGCCCTCGGACACGGCGTGCTTGGCCAGCTCGCCGGGCAGCAGCAGGCGCACGGCCGTCTGGATCTCCCGGGACGTGATGGTCGAGCGCTTGTTGTAATGCGCCAGGCGAGACGCTTCGCCCGCGATGCGCTCGAAGATGTCGTTGACGAACGAGTTCATGATGCCCATGGCCTTGGACGAGATGCCGGTGTCCGGGTGCACCTGCTTCAGCACCTTGTACACGTAGATGGAATAGCTCTCCTTGCGGCTGCGCTTGCGCTTCTTGCCGTCTTTCTTCTGGGCTTTGGTGACGGCTTTCTTGGAGCCCTTCTTGGGCGCCGGGGCGGATTTCGCCGGCTCAGGCATTGTAGAACACAACACCGCTTAGCAAAGAAAAGAAGTATGCGAATGGGCGGGCCTGATCCTTTTATAACCACTGTATGCAAATTAAGGCTCCAAAAGACTTAAGTTCACATTGGTCGGTATGGAGATCTTGCGTTACCAGAAATAGCTACGTAACAGTAGCGACTCTCAACTTTATTGGCCGTTTCTGGAGTCCATCTAGGACCAATGAAAAACTCGTTCCTGACCCCACCCCTAGGAAAGCTTATAAAGGCTTTCCAATTGCCGATTTTCCAATCCTGTTTGTTGCGGGAATCTGAGCTCTAGGCGATTTAGTACTATTTTTAATCATGTCTGGTCGCGGAAAGCAGGGGGGCAAGGCCCGCGCCAAGGCCAAGTCGCGCTCGTCCCGCGCAGGCCTGCAGTTCCCGGTGGGGCGAGTGCACCGCCTGCTGCGCAAAGGCAACTACGCTGAGCGGGTGGGGGCCGGCGCGCCCGTGTACATGGCGGCCGTCCTGGAGTACCTGACCGCCGAAATCCTGGAGCTGGCGGGCAACGCGGCGCGAGACAACAAGAAGACGCGCATCATCCCTCGCCACCTGCAGCTGGCCATCCGCAACGACGAGGAGCTGAACAAGCTGTTGGGCAAAGTGACCATCGCGCAGGGTGGCGTTTTGCCCAACATCCAAGCCGTTCTATTACCAAAGAAAACCGAAAGCCACAAAGCTAAAAGCAAATAATCCCAAAGTAAACCAAAGACCAAAGGCTCTTTTTAGAGCCACCCAAGTTTTCAAAAAAAGAGCTAATGCGCTATTTCGTGATCAGCCCTTCATTTGACACTTTGGTGGTGGCTCTTAAAAGAGCCTTTGGGGTGAGTGGGGATGGTACCAAGCCTAATTACTTGTTCTTGCCAGGCTTGTGACTCTCCGTTTTCTTGGGCAATAAGACTGCCTGGATATTGGGCAAGACGCCGCCCTGGGCAATAGTGACACCCCCGAGTAACTTGTTGAGCTCTTCGTCATTTCTCACAGCCAGCTGCAAATGGCGAGGGATGATGCGCGTCTTCTTGTTGTCTCGCGCCGCGTTGCCCGCCAGCTCCAGGATTTCGGCGGTCAGGTACTCCAGCACGGCCGCTAGATACACGGGCGCGCCAGCCCCCACCCGCTCAGCGTAGTTGCCTTTGCGCAGCAGGCGGTGCACTCGCCCCACTGGGAACTGAAGACCCGCGCGGGATGAGCGCGACTTAGCCTTGGCCCGAGCTTTGCCTCCCTGCTTTCCGCGGCCTGACATTATGGCTAGAACTGCAGTTACAGCTTCTTTTTCAAGGAGAAGGATGTGGCAAGGATAACCAATTTGATGTAATTTATAAGAGCTACCGGGAGGGGTGAAGGGAAGTGGTTTGATTGGCTAAAAGCGGAGTCCGATCGAATAGCCAATAGGAAAGAGGAAAGCAGACTCTTCGTTTGCATCTTGCTCTACGAGGAAGTGACGGCTTTTGTAAGTACCTACCAATCGCTGTGAGCCACATTAAAGCTCCTTATTTGCATGCCAGATTTTTAAAGTGAAGGCTTTCAAATAAAATGCTGTTCTGTTTTGCTTTTTTAGTCAGCGGCAATTTCTTTCTAGCTAAAAGGTGCTAGGGTTTTTTCCCTTACATCAGGGGAAATCCCAGGAACCTTAAAGGATTGCAGAGAGCCTTCAGCAGATACATAGTTACTCCCACTCGAGGGTACTGAGTTCTGAAGATGATTAATCCCTTCAGCCCTAAATTACCCTCTAAGCCCTCCTTCTCTGGCTTGGCAAGGCCAGGCTAAAGACTGTACTGCTAAGGCCTTCTTTTTCCTCTCAGTTTAGTCGTTGCCTGCAGTGTGGCTTCTCCCCATCCCCACCCCTCTTTGTTCCTCAGACTCTAGTTTAACCGAGGGCCATTCACTTCTGCATGGGATCTTCCTGACCCAGAGATCGAATTCGGGTCTCCAGCATTGCAGGTGGATTCTTTACCTTCTGAGCCAGGAGAGAAGCCCAAGATAGAATTAGTCATCCTCCCCTTGACCTCCAGGAGGCGTCCAAAATCGCCTTGAACTTGAACGTGGCGTTCCCTTGGCTTTCAGAATGTTGCCCTCCGTCTTTCCTCATCCTGCTTCTATTCCTCTGCCCATGTTTAAATCCCACGGTCCAGATGGGCTCTGCTGCTCACTAGCCCCTCCGCCACCCTCCTCCATTCTTCACTCTACCCCAAGTCTTACCCAATTCCGTGCTTTCAGTTAAAATTTGTTTCGGAAGCTCGGGCCTCTAAACCTGTCTACTGGATACTTAACCTGTTCGTCCCAATAATTCAAGCTATCCAAAAGCGAACTGATCCAGACACCACCACGCCACTTTGCCCTTTCCCTGAATTGTACCAACAATCTTCTAGGTACCTTAGCCAGCGTCTGCTGTTTCCTACAACTCAACAGCATATGCAATGTTACTTCTTTAACTTCAGCCTTTTCCTCCATGATCTTGTCTGACCCTCTTAGACTTCACCAACAGCCCCTAGAGACTCCTTTGCACTATCCTCCACCTACCTTCCATAGAACTCTTTCCTCAAAGTACCATTTCTTCCTTCTCAGCCTCCCATCCCTGGGAGTTTCACATCTCCACACCATTTTCACCCTTTCCTAAGTATTTCACAAAGCTGAAATTGCTGAAATGTGTCTTGGGGGCCTCAGGGAGCTTCAGTTCTTTATGTCTGTCTAAGTGCAGAAAGAATTCAGCAAGAGGCAAAGTGATAGATAAAACGTGATTTATTGAAATAGGACACTTGTGAGGCTTTCAAGCATAAGGATGAGAGGGTGCTATGCCCTGAGAACTGAAGTGAGTTACAGTTTTATACTCAACAGGGAAAAGAGGTAGGGAGACTACCTTCTTCCTCATTCTTGAGTGGATGCCCAGTTTCCATTATCAGCTCCTCCTCCAAATGCACAGGCATTTTCTTGACTATATACAATAAGCTGGCTATGGACGTTTAACCGAGGGCCATTCACTTCTGCATGGGATCTTCCTGACCCAGAGATCGAATTCGGGTCTCCAGCATTGCAGGTGGATTCTTTACCTTCTGAGCCAGGAGAGAAGCCCAAGATAGAATTAGTCATCCTCCCCTTGACCTCCAGGAGGCGTCCAAAATCGCCTTGAACTTGAACGTGGCGTTCCCTTGGCTTTCAGAATGTTGCCCTCCGTCTTTCCTCATCCTGCTTCTATTCCTCTGCCCATGTTTAAATCCCACGGTCCAGATGGGCTCTGCTGCTCACTAGCCCCTCCGCCACCCTCCTCCATTCTTCACTCTACCCCAAGTCTTACCCAATTCCGTGCTTTCAGTTAAAATTTGTTTCGGAAGCTCGGGCCTCTAAACCTGTCTACTGGATACTTAACCTGTTCGTCCCAATAATTCAAGCTATCCAAAAGCGAACTGATCCAGACACCACCACGCCACTTTGCCCTTTCCCTGAATTGTACCAACAATCTTCTAGGTACCTTAGCCAGCGCCTGCTGTTTCCTACAACTCAACAGCATATGCAATGTTACTTCTTTAACTTCAGCCTTTTCCTCCATGATCTTGTCTGACCCTCTTAGACTTCACCAACAGCCCCTAGAGACTCCTTTGCACTATCCTCCACCTACCTTCCATAGAACTCTTTCCTCAAAGTACCATTTCTTCCTTCTCAGCCTCCCATCCCTGGGAGTTTCACATCTCCACACCATTTTCACCCTTTCCTAAGTATTTCACAAAGCTGAAATTGCTGAAATGTGTCTTGGGGGCCTCAGGGAGCTTCAGTTCTTTATGTCTGTCTAAGTGCAGAAAGAATTCAGCAAGAGGCAAAGTGATAGATAAAACGTGATTTATTGAAATAGGACACTTGTGAGGCTTTCAAGCATAAGGATGAGAGGGTGCTATGCCCTGAGAACTGAAGTGAGTTACAGTTTTATACTCAACAGGGAAAAGAGGTAGGGAGACTACCTTCTTCCTCATTCTTGAGTGGATGCCCAGTTTCCATTATCAGCTCCTCCTCCGCAAATGCACAGGCATTTTCTTGACTATATACAATAAGCTGGGACTGTCATGGCACAATGGAAATGAGCAAAAAGGCAGTAACATATTCTAAGAATTGTAAATCATCTCGTTTCAGTATGACATCACGCTTTCCTTATTTTTTTGTTTGTTTTTAATGTGTACAGAGAATCATGTCCTAGAAATCACTAGCTTATTGAGCTCACTGGGCAGGGTGTGGGACTCATGCCACCACTGTTTTGTTTAGGGGCCTATCTCATGCTTCTGTTGTGTGGTTTTGTTGCTAAGCAAGCCTGCTTGGTTTTGTAGTTAAGCAAACCTGAACTCTTAAGCGATCGTTAACTTACAGGGGTCTCCCATACATTTTCCTTTCCTTACAATCTCCTAGTGGAATTAACTAATTACTTTCTTTGTTCCTTTACTCTGTCCCTATCAAGGACTGGGGCTCCTCAAGTGGTGAGCTAGTGGTAACAAACTGCCTCTCAATGCAGGAGACATAAAAGATGCAGGTTCGATCTCTGGGTCAGGAAGATCCCCTGGAGGAGGGCATGGAAACCCATTCCAGTATTCTTGCCTGAAGAGTCCCATGGACAGAGCAGCCTGGTGGGCTACAGTCCAGAGGGTCGCACAGACTTGGGCACGACTAAAGCAACTTAGCACAGTACATCAAGGACCAAAGGTAGAATGTTATAGAGAAAAGAATAGACTTAAATTTTACTCCTTGAGCTCTTTTCTAGCGTTCCTCTTTTATCTTCACCTTTGTCCAACTAACACTTACCGAGTACATACATGCTCACTCTTAAACAATGGATACACAGAGACTAATTGAGACTGATACCAAGAAGTCTGTAATGAGATGCCTCTAGAAAATGGAGAAAAGCTGATGAAAGTTAAAACTCTTAATATCATCTATCTGTACTCCTGGTAAGAATGCTAGTGTAGATTTATGAAGCCATCAAGTACAGTCAAAAGTAATGGGAGTGTTTGCTCAGTAGTAGGATGTAACTGAAGATACTTCTAACCAAACTAATTATAGCATTTCAGAAGATGCACATGGGGGGCTACATTCTTGAGTGGATGCCCAGTTTCCTTTCAGCTCCTCCAAATGCACAGGCATTTTCTTGACTATATACAATAAGCTGGGACTGTCATGGCACAATGGAAATGAGCAAAAAGGCAGTAACATATTCTAAGAATTGTAAATCATCTCGTTTCAGTATGACATCACGCTTTCCTTATTTTTTTGTTTGTTTTTAATGTGTACAGAGAATCATGTCCTAGAAATCACTAGCTTATTGAGCTCACTGGGCAGGGTGTGGGACTCATGCCACCACTGTTTTGTTTAGGGGCCTATCTCATGCTTCTGTTGTGTGGTTTTGTTGCTAAGCAAGCCTGCTTGGTTTTGTAGTTAAGCAAACCTGAACTCTTAAGCGATCGTTAACTTACAGGGGTCTCCCATACATTTTCCTTTCCTTACAATCTCCTAGTGGAATTAACTAATTACTTTCTTTGTTCCTTTACTCTGTCCCTATCAAGGACTGGGGCTCCTCAAGTGGTGAGCTAGTGGTAACAAACTGCCTCTCAATGCAGGAGACATAAAAGATGCAGGTTCGATCTCTGGGTCAGGAAGATCCCCTGGAGGAGGGCATGGAAACCCATTCCAGTATTCTTGCCTGAAGAGTCCCATGGACAGAGCAGCCTGGTGGGCTACAGTCCAGAGGGTCGCACAGACTTGGGCACGACTAAAGCAACTTAGCACAGTACATCAAGGACCAAAGGTAGAATGTTATAGAGAAAAGAATAGACTTAAATTTTACTCCTTGAGCTCTTTTCTAGCGTTCCTCTTTTATCTTCACCTTTGTCCAACTAACACTTACCGAGTACATACATGCTCACTCTTAAACAATGGATACACAGAGACTAATTGAGACTGATACCAAGAAGTCTGTAATGAGATGCCTCTAGAAAATGGAGAAAAGCTGATGAAAGTTAAAACTCTTAATATCATCTATCTGTACTCCTGGTAAGAATGCTAGTGTAGATTTATGAAGCCATCAAGTACAGTCAAAAGTAATGGGAGTGTTTGCTCAGTAGTAGGATGTAACTGAAGATACTTCTAACCAAACTAATTATAGCATTTCAGAAGATGCACACATTAATGGAAAGATATGGTCCACAGAGTATCTAAATGGGTCATTACAGTGGGAATGTGTTGCATTTCTCTAGTACTAAGAGTATGTGTTTGCTAGACACAAACAAAAGATTGTTACAATGGTTACAATCTTTTGTTGTTACAAAAGATTCCTTGGTGAAAGCGTCAGCTTGTTTTCATAACCTAGGTGAAATAATTCAGGAGACTATCCAATTGTCTTAGCTCAGATTCTGCTCTCATTTAACAGCTTTCCGATTATTGTATTCCAAGGTTAAAACATGAAGCTGAGAAGGGGAGAACCAGTATGGGAAGAGTTGTCTCTCACTAGAAGTTAATAATTTGCATTCTGAACACTTCATCAACATCTTTTGTATTTTGTTAGTGTAACTTTCTCCCCAAGAAGCCAATCAAGTCTGGAAGTGCCAATAGTGTCAGCTTTTCAGTCCTGCAGAGCACAGAACAAATTACAGGTAGTACAGACCCAACAACAACTCTGGTACCCTTCAAGGTCCTGCCTGAGGGGCCAGCTGACCTCCCACTCTTTTTGACCTCTGATCTACTTTTACTTCTATCACAGTGACCCTGTGCTACTAGGAAGGGTGAAGGTTGAAAAGAGATTATATCAAACCCTTATTATAAGATAAGCCGTGTGCTAGGGGCTACCTATGAAGTACGTAGATTTACAGTCATATGTTGGTACCAGGACTCCCAGTGGGTACTAAACTCTGAAGATGTTCTAGTCCCTTTATAAAATGGTGTGTGTGCATGCTGTGGTGCCCAAGGATGAAAGAACAAGGCAAACTAGGAGGGTCTTGGAATGCAAGACCCTTATTGTCCTACCCTCCCCTGGGCTGTAGTACACCACCCAGTCCTTAAGACCCCTATGCCACTCCTTGGGCCCTAATGCATGCTGTAGTCATCACTCTACCCACCCAGTACATCGTCCAATCAACAATGATCCTTAAGACCCCTATGCCACTCCTTAGACCCTAGCTATAAAAGGAATCAAAGACCCCTGCTTAAGGTCGGTTCTCCTTTGACCCGACCCGCTGTTCTAGCAGCGTCGTCTCCCACTTTAACAACTCTGATTCTCCCTTAAACCGGCCGGCTGTACTGGCAGCGACTCTTCCTTCCCGCACTCTAATATAAATTCTACTTTCCTCTGAGTCTGTCTCGTGTCTGGAAATTCTTTTCCAACCCGTGCACGGACCTGGACACATGCTAAGTTGCTTCAGTTGTCTCTGACTTTTTGCATCTGTATGGATTGCAGCCCACCAGGCTCCAGAATCCATGGGGTTCTCCAGGCTAGAATACTGGAGTGGGTTGCCATGTGCTGCTCCTAGAGATCTCAACCCAGGTCTTTTGCATTGCAGACAGATTCCTTACCACTGAGCCACTGAGTAAGCCCCATAAAATGGTGTAGTATTTGGATATAACCTATGCATATCCTCCCAGGTAGTTTAAAGTTATTTCTAAGTTATCCTTAATACCTAATACATCATAAATGTTCAGCTTCCCTGCTGACTCAGATGGTGACCTTCACTTTCACTTTTACAATGTAAATGTTATGTAAATAGTTGTAAACACAATGTAAAACTATGTACATAGTTGCCAAGAAAGGGCAAATTCAAGTTTTGCTCTTTGAAACTTTCTGAACTTTTTTAAATCCTCAGATTCAGAACCTGTGGACACTATAAGACCAACTATAATTGTTTCACAAATAAGGAAACTCAGGCTCAGAGGAGTTTAAGCACTTGCTGAAGGTCACATAGCCACTTACAAAGACATGATTAGAATCAAGGTCTGCCTTACTCAAAGTCTGTGCTCTTCATCCCTCCAAGCACACTGCTTCACTGACTAGATTAGGGCTTCATGAAGTCACTTATCTTACCCAGCTTTGCTTCCTGCCTCTGTTACAGAGAGAGAGAGCTGGAGAATTGGAGATCGAGAGAGCATGTGAGAGGGATGGAATTAGATTTAATACTTTAGATTCCGTCTGGCTATAAAACCTTATTAGATAAGTCCAGATAGGCCAATACCCTAAAATTATATCAGGCTCAATTACTATCTATTGCTCCCCAGGGTTCCTTACCCAGCATTCTTACCAGAGCTGTTAAAATATATTAACAGAGAAGGTCATTTGTAAAAGCCCTACACTTTCACAAACAGGCTGGATCTTATCCCCTTTAACACCTGGGGGACTTTTAACCAAAAGCAACTGAGTTCTAACCAGGCAATCTAGTTAATCAAACACTTAGAGTAGGGCTTCCCTGATAGCTCAGTGGTAAAGAATCTGCCTGCCAATGCAGGAGACACGGGTTCGATCCCTGATCTGGGAAGATCCCACATGCTGCTGAGCAACTAAGCCCGTGAGCCACAACTATTGAGCTTGTGCTCTAGAGCCTGGGAACCAAAATTATTGAGCTCATGTGTTACAGCCCTTGCTCTGGAAGCCCTCATGCATGCTCCTAGAGATCTCAACCCAGGTCTTTTGCATTGCAGACAGATTCCTTACCACTGAGCCACTGAGTAAGCCCCATAAAATGGTGTAGTATTTGGATATAACCTATGCATATCCTCCCAGGTAGTTTAAAGTTATTTCTAAGTTATCCTTAATACCTAATACATCATAAATGTTCAGCTTCCCTGCTGACTCAGATGGTGACCTTCACTTTCACTTTTACAATGTAAATGTTATGTAAATAGTTGTAAACACAATGTAAAACTATGTACATAGTTGCCAAGAAAGGGCAAATTCAAGTTTTGCTCTTTGAAACTTTCTGAACATTTTTAAATCCTCAGATTCAGAACCTGTGGACACTATAAGACCAACTATAATTGTTTCACAAATAAGGAAACTCAGGCTCAGAGGAGTTTAAGCACTTGCTGAAGGTCACATAGCCACTTACAAAGACATGATTAGAATCAAGGTCTGCCTTACTCAAAGTCTGTGCTCTTCATCCCTCCAAGCACACTGCTTCACTGACTAGATTAGGGCTTCATGAAGTCACTTATCTTACCCAGCTTTGCTTCCTGCCTCTGTTACAGAGAGAGAGAGCTGGAGAATTGGAGATCGAGAGAGCATGTGAGAGGGATGGAATTAGATTTAATACTTTAGATTCCGTCTGGCTATAAAACCTTATTAGATAAGTCCAGATAGGCCAATACCCTAAAATTATATCAGGCTCAATTACTATCTATTGCTCCCCAGGGTTCCTTACCCAGCATTCTTACCAGAGCTGTTAAAATATATTAACAGAGAAGGTCATTTGTAAAAGCCCTACACTTTCACAAACAGGCTGGATCTTATCCCCTTTAACACCTGGGGGACTTTTAACCAAAAGCAACTGAGTTCTAACCAGGCAATCTAGTTAATCAAACACTTAGAGTAGGGCTTCCCTGATAGCTCAGTGGTAAAGAATCTGCCTGCCAATGCAGGAGACACGGGTTCGATCCCTGATCTGGGAAGATCCCACATGCTGCTGAGCAACTAAGCCCGTGAGCCACAACTATTGAGCTTGTGCTCTAGAGCCTGGGAACCAAAATTATTGAGCTCATGTGTTACAGCCCTTGCTCTGCAACAAAAAACCACGGCAATGAGAAGCCTGCTTACCTCAACTAGAGAGGAATACCCTGATGAAATCAAAACTGAAAGAAACACCTGTACCCCAATGTTCATTGCAGCTCTCTATACAATAGCTAGAACATGGAAGCAACCTAGATGCCCATCAACGAACGAATGGATCCAAAAGCTCTGGTACATATATACAATGGAATACTACACAGCTGTAAAAAGACACGCAGAAGAATCAGCCCTAATGAGGTGGCTGGATCTAGAACCTATCGTTAAAAGTGAAGTCAGTCAGAAAGAGAAGGACAAGTACAATATACTAACGCATATATATGGAATCTAGTAGGATAGTAATGATAACACATGCAGTGAAGCGATGGAAAAACAAACATGGACAGTAGACATATGGATATTGTGGGGAAAGAACAGCGGGTGGGAGGCGTAAAGGAAGTAGCATGAAAACCTGTGCTATCATATGTGAAGAAAATAGCTATAATCATTGCTCTGTGAGAAAAGGGGATCCTGCAGGGGTGCTGTGTGGTCTGGTGGGGTGGGATGGGGGGGATATACATATGACTAATCTGAGAACATACATGTCTGTAAACAACAAAATTCTGTAAAAGGTAAAAGTAAAATTAAAGTTAAACAAATTAAAGTTAAACAAAACAAAAAAAACTAGAGAGGAGCCCTCACTCCCTGCTATTAGAGAAGAGCCTGTGGCAGCCATGAAAACCCAGAAGAGCCAAAAATACATAAATTAAAAAAAAAAAAAAAACATTTCGAGCATTCAAACCCCATCCTATTGTTCCAACCCTTCTCCTTTTCCTTCTGCTTTCTTCCACCTTTCCCCAACTCCACCCTCAGCCTTTTCCATCCTGAGCTGCACGTTATTCATGAGATGAGCCAAGCCTTCCTACAGCTCCCTGTTGCAGCACATGAAGTTGCCCTTGGCTAGAATGCTTTCAGCCTCCTCTTGACCTGCAGAGTCCTCGTCATGGTTCCAGTTTCCACCGAGGTCTCACCTCCTCTTTCGTGAAGATTCCTATTGAGTTTGCTCTAGACACAATTGAGAAGCCCTTGCTCTGCAACAAAAAACCACGGCAATGAGAAGCCTGCTTACCTCAACTAGAGAGGAATACCCTGATGAAATCAAAACTGAAAGAAACACCTGTACCCCAATGTTCATTGCAGCTCTCTATACAATAGCTAGAACATGGAAGCAACCTAGATGCCCATCAACGAACGAATGGATCCAAAAGCTCTGGTACATATATACAATGGAATACTACACAGCTGTAAAAAGACACGCAGAAGAATCAGCCCTAATGAGGTGGCTGGATCTAGAACCTATCGTTAAAAGTGAAGTCAGTCAGAAAGAGAAGGACAAGTACAATATACTAACGCATATATATGGAATCTAGTAGGATAGTAATGATAACACATGCAGTGAAGCGATGGAAAAACAAACATGGACAGTAGACATATGGATATTGTGGGGAAAGAACAGCGGGTGGGAGGCGTAAAGGAAGTAGCATGAAAACCTGTGCTATCATATGTGAAGAAAATAGCTATAATCATTGCTCTGTGAGAAAAGGGGATCCTGCAGGGGTGCTGTGTGGTCTGGTGGGGTGGGATGGGGGGGATATACATATGACTAATCTGAGAACATACATGTCTGTAAACAACAAAATTCTGTAAAAGGTAAAAGTAAAATTAAAGTTAAACAAATTAAAGTTAAACAAAACAAAAAAAACTAGAGAGGAGCCCTCACTCCCTGCTATTAGAGAAGAGCCTGTGGCAGCCATGAAAACCCAGAAGAGCCAAAAATACATAAATTAAAAAAAAAAAAAAACATTTCGAGCATTCAAACCCCATCCTATTGTTCCAACCCTTCTCCTTTTCCTTCTGCTTTCTTCCACCTTTCCCCAACTCCACCCTCAGCCTTTTCCATCCTGAGCTGCACGTTATTCATGAGATGAGCCAAGCCTTCCTACAGCTCCCTGTTGCAGCACATGAAGTTGCCCTTGGCTAGAATGCTTTCAGCCTCCTCTTGACCTGCAGAGTCCTCGTCATGGTTCCAGTTTCCACCGAGGTCTCACCTCCTCTTTCGTGAAGATTCCTTACCCCCTCACACACGCACACACACGACCTCAGTGTACCCACAGTCCTGTGTTCATGTCCTGCTGATAGACTTGAAGCACTCCCTCCTGTGCTTTGACCTTGGTCTCACTTATGACCACTTCAAGGGAGAGATCATGTCTTCTTCATCTTTAAATCAGGAGTCCTTTATTCCTTTTACTCTCTTAGTAGGGTAACTAAACATTTTTTGCATAAACAAAACTATACTCTTAGAGAATTAGCATCTTCATTTCTAAAATATTTCTCTGTAGTCAACAAGTCACTCTCCAGATGCTAGCTATCAACAGGAGACTGTGGTAGCCAGAGTGACAGAAGATGCAATAGATGTTCATCAATTAAATAAAAAGAATATACTCTACCATAATCCAGTTGTTAGAAAGAATGAGAATTAAATATAAAGAGCCTGGTACAGAGTTGGAATCTGAGAGGCCCACATGCTGGATTAGGAGGCAGAGTAGCTTAATGGTTAAGTGCTCAAATTCTGCAGCCTGACTCTCTGAGTTTATCAGATCTATGACCATAGGCAAATTAATTACCTAACTTCTAAGGGTCTCTGCTTCCTCAAAATGGTAAAACAAGAGTAATAACAGTAGCTGCCTCATGGACTTGTTGCAAGAATTAAGAGTTCATTTAGACTAGTACGTGTCACCAACAAAGCAGCCTTCCACCATTCCCCACCTCTGTCACTGGATTAGCAAATTACTAGGCACTCGCCAGAAATAAGTGCTACAGATTCCATCTCTTTAACAGCATTCTAATTGATTTACTTCTCTCTCTCTAGTGCATCTCCTGTCTTTATCTTTCACCAGACTGCTGCCAAAGACTTTCCTACTCTTCTTGCTTCCACTCATTCCACTCCCTTAATATATTCTTCACACACTAACCAGAGTGATCTTCTAAAGGAAAATCTGATTCTTTCCTCACTTTATACCTTTTCCCAGTGATTTCACTCCCCTCCTTCCCACTTTCCCACCTTCCCCCAACTCGTGATCTCATTTCATCTTCAACAACTCTTGCTTCTCAGATGCCAAAACTAGTAAACAAAATCTTAATGAGAAACAGAATATTACATAGACTCAAAATGTCTCCTACAACTACAAATAGAAAAAGAACAACTTACAGGTTTTTTTCTGAGTGATATCACCTTAATCAACTGATCAGAATTATCTTAACAATAGGACAAAGAGAACTGTATGCCCTCTATATACTTCAGTAAGGATTCAATATCACTTCTGCAATTGTCTTGCCAAAAAAATGTATATTCTAAATCAGAGGGAAACACTAGACAAACCCAAACTGAGAGATATTCAACAAAATAAATGGTGGTCTGAGCATGCATGCTAAATTGCTTCAGTCATGTCCATCTTTTTGTGACCCTATGGACTGTAGCCCGCCAGGCTTCTCTGTCCATGGGATTCTCCAGTTAAGAATATTGGATTGGGTTGCCATGCCCTCTTCCAGGAGATCTTCCTGGCCCAGGGATCAAACAAACCCTGTGTTTCCTGCATTAGCGGGTGAATTCTTTATCACTAGCACCACCAGGAAGGCCCAAACAGTCTGTACTCCTCAAAAATGTCAGTCATGAAAGAAAAAGACTAAGTAATTATTCCAGATTAAGTGAGGCTATAGAGACATAATGACTGAATACAGCATGTGATCCTAGATGGGATCCTGGCCCAGATTTTTTTTTTTCATTTTATATAAAGAACATTATGGGACAATTGATAAATTCTGAGCAAAATCTGTAGTACTGTATCAATGTTAATTTCCAGAATTTGACAATTATATTATAATGTGAGGAAAAAAATTTACTAAATACATATTAGCAAATATATATTAGAGTTCTTCAGAGAAACAGACAAAAAGATAGATAAAGAGAGAGTAAGAGCAAACAAGCAAGAGAGAGATTTATTATAAGCAGTTGGCTCACATGATAATGGAGACTGACAAGTCCCCAGATCTGCAGGGTGAGTCAGCAAGCTGGAAGCCCAGGAGAGCTGATGGTGTAGTTACAGTTCAAGCCTGAAGGTCTGAGAACCAAGAGCAGTGCTGTAGTTCCTCTCAAAGGCTAACAGGCTGGAGACCCAGGAAGTGCCAGTGTTTCAGTTCAAGTTTGAAGGCAGGAAAAAAGCCAGTGTCCCAGTTCAAGGGCAGTCAATCAGGCAGGAAAGAACTCTTTTTTCAGAAAGGGTTAGCCTTTTTGTTCTATTCAGGCCTTCAGCTGATTGAATGAAACCCAACCACAACAGGGAGGGCAATCGACTTTACTCAGTCTACCAATTTAGATCTCATCCAAAAACACCCAGAATAATGTTTGCCCAAATAGCTGGGCACCCTGTGGCCCAGTCAAGCTGATGCATAAAATGAGCCATCATTAGTTAGTGGTAAATTAACTCTATCTCTTAAATTTGCTCTCAAATGGTTCAGAAAAAAATTATATATGTGTATACAGATACATTAAAAAAAAATCATGGTAAAATGTTAATATTTGGATAACGTGGATATCAGAATTATTTGTGCTACCTATAGTTATTTGTAATTTCTGCAGCTCTGAAAGCACTTAAGAAAAAGTTAAAAATACAATACACACACACAGAGAACCACATATCCAATGAGACATCTCTTCCTGGATCTCATAAAGACACTTGGAACTTCAAGTCCAAAACAGAACTGGGCACCCAGTCTCTCTTTTTTTTTCTAGCATTTTTTTTTCTTTTTTTTGGGGGGTGGGTGGAGTAGGGAGGGAGGGGCGGGCCACTTCTATTGGTCTTTCATTTGTCTATTTTCTTCCATCTTTTGTTCTTTGGCCCTTGTGGGCCTCCCATTGCGGTGGCCTCTGTTGTCGCAGAGCTCCGGCTCTGGGCGCATGCGCTCCAGAGCTCCAGCTCGGTAATTGGACACATCAGTCCAGCCGCTCCGGGGCACGTGGGGTCTTCCCAGGCCAGGGCTCGAACCGGCGCCCCTTGCACTGCAAGGCGGTGTCCTTACCCACTGGACCACCAGGGAAGCCCGTACCTGGTCTTTCCCTTCCCCAGCCTTCCAACCCTTCTTTTTCCAAAATTCTACACCTTAGGGAACAAATGCCATCCATCTAGATGCACAAAGCTGATAGATATCCTTCATACTTTCCCTCCCATGATTAGCCCATCACCACACACTATGGCTTTTATCCTTCTAATACATACCTTGGACCAACAGTTTCTTTCCGTCTCCACCACCACCACCACCACCACCACCACGGTCCAAGACATCACCGTTTTCACCTAGACTGCTACGCTAACCTCCCAGCTGATCCTTCTGCTTACACCATTACCTCCTTTACAGTTCACCATACTGAAGCCAGGGATCTTTGCAAAATAAGATTTAAAGATGGCTAAATGCAATGTATGATCCTTGATTGGCTTTCAAACAATAAAAGCACTAATAGCCAACTGGAGGACTTGGAATATCAATTCTATACTAGACATTAGTATTGAACAAATGCTAAATATCTTAGTGTGGTGATGGTTATATAGGAAAATGTCCTTGTCTCATGAGACACATGCTAAAGTTTACAGCAATGAAGTATAAAGATTTTGGCAACTCTCAAATGATTCAGCAAAAATGATAACAATTTTTATTTTTTATTATATACACACATATTCAAAGAGAGATTAAAAAGCAAATCTGGAAAAATGTTAGTAAATATAGATGAAGGATAAATGGGGTGCTCATACTAACCTTGCAACTGACATTATGTTAAAACAATTTTTTTAATGTGGTAAGGGTATTGTGGTTCAATAGGAGAATATCCCTGTTCTTAGAAGATGTGTATTAGAGTAGCCAGGGATGAAATGTCATGCTGCCTGCAACTTGTTTTCTGAAAAAGTATACAAGCACATTTTTAAAGTATATAAGTATACATAAAGTGCATGCTCAGTTGGTCAGTCATGTCTGACTCTTTGTTACCCTAAGGACTACAGCCCTACCAGTCTCCTCTGGCAAGGGGATTATCCTGGCAAGAATACTGCAGCAGGCTGCCACTTCTTACTCCAGGGTATCTTCCCCACTCAGGGACCCAACCCCGAGTCTCTTGCATCTCCTGAATTAGCAGTTGGATTCTTCACCACTGGACCACCTGGAAGCCCCAATATATATATATAAAAGAGAGAACTATAAAAACTAGTGAAAGGTGTATTATTCAATTTTTCAGAAAATTTGAAAATTTTCAAAATTAGAAGCTGGGGAGGATAAATATATGGAGAAATCTATAAAATATTAGGAAAAAAATTACTGATTGAATTAATGAGTTATATACCTTTGAAAAAATCTTATCCTGTTATATCCCAGCTGAAAACCTTCCCTAGCATCTATCAACTAAAAAAAGATGAACTACTTGAGAGTTACAAATTTTATTTGGGGTACAATTAGGACTGCAGCCAGGTAGGCAACACCTCGGATAGCTCTGATGGGCTGGTCCAGAGAGGCAGCAGGAGGAAAATCAATATATAAGGTTTTGATGAAGGAGGGGGATTGAATACCACTGAACACTCATTTTTACAAAGGGAGTATTTGGTTAGTCTTGAGGTACCATGAAGGAATTTAGTGCTTTTCTAGGTATGGGGAGATGCAAGGATTGAGATCAGAGAATCTGTTCCTAAAAACATCTGCATGTCTAAAGACCTGTCTCAGAAGATTCTCTGGAGCACAGAGTGCTGCACTCCACCCTGAACTCCCTCAGGGGGTGTTGAGCTTCAGCAGCTGTCACAGCCCAGGGTTCAGTCTCCACAGTGGTGGATGGCAAATTTGGATTCTTTTTTGCAGCATCTGTGGAAATGAAAAAGATGAAGGATAAATGGGGTGCTCATACTAACCTTGCAACTGACATTATGTTAAAACAATTTTTAATGTGGTAAGGGTATTGTGGTTCAATAGGAGAATATCCCTGTTCTTAGAAGATGTGTATTAGAGTAGCCAGGGATGAAATGTCATGCTGCCTGCAACTTGTTTTCTGAAAAAGTATACAAGCACATTTTTAAAGTATATAAGTATACATAAAGTGCATGCTCAGTTGGTCAGTCATGTCTGACTCTTTGTTACCCTAAGGACTACAGCCCTACCAGTCTCCTCTGGCAAGGGGATTATCCTGGCAAGAATACTGCAGCAGGCTGCCACTTCTTACTCCAGGGTATCTTCCCCACTCAGGGACCCAACCCCGAGTCTCTTGCATCTCCTGAATTAGCAGTTGGATTCTTCACCACTGGACCACCTGGAAGCCCCAATATATATATATATAGAGAGAGAACTATAAAAACTAGTGAAAGGTGTATTATTCAATTTTTCAGAAAATTTGAAAATTTTCAAAATTAGAAGCTGGGGAGGATAAATATATGGAGAAATCTATAAAATATTAGGAAAAAAATTACTGATTGAATTAATGAGTTATATACCTTTGAAAAAATCTTATCCTGTTATATCCCAGCTGAAAACCTTCCCTAGCATCTATCAACTAAAAAAAGATGAACTACTTGAGAGTTACAAATTTTATTTGGGGTACAATTAGGACTGCAGCCAGGTAGGCAACACCTCGGATAGCTCTGATGGGCTGGTCCAGAGAGGCAGCAGGAGGAAAATCAATATATAAGGTTTTGATGAAGGAGGGGGATTGAATACCACTGAACACTCATTTTTACAAAGGGAGTATTTGGTTAGTCTTGAGGTACCATGAAGGAATTTAGTGCTTTTCTAGGTATGGGGAGATGCAAGGATTGAGATCAGAGAATCTGTTCCTAAAAACATCTGCATGTCTAAAGACCTGTCTCAGAAGATTCTCTGGAGCACAGAGTGCTGCACTCCACCCTGAACTCCCTCAGGGGGTGTTGAGCTTCAGCAGCTGTCACAGCCCAGGGTTCAGTCTCCACAGTGGTGGATGGCAAATGCCCTTGTTGTTCAGTCATGGGCAATGTAATTGGTAAGTGCCATTTGTAGTTGCCACTTGCTACTACTCCCAGGATAAAAACATAACTACTTCCAAGACCTCACGGCCCAGTATGATGTCCTGCCTCTTCTCTCCAGAGGCCTAGGCACTCTCTCAGCTTTCCATCACTATCATCTATGCCCCGTGGGCTCCAACTATAAGGAACTACACCCAAGGAATCACTCCCACAGGTTTCCCCTGGCTTTTGCGCATGCAGCTACCAAACTAAGAGGGACTGAGAATTGTGTGTCTCTTCTACACTGTTTCCCTAAGTTTCTCTGCCCTCCACCTCTGCCAAGCCGGATGACATGCCTCCTTCGTATCTTGTTCTTAGTGTCATCACAGATCTGAGCACACTGCATTGCAATGGTCCGTTCACGTATCCATCTTCTCCAGTTTTCTGTAAGCTGCCTTCAGGGCCTGTCTTACCTCCCCAGACTTCAGGCCTGGTCTGGCGCACAATAATTATGTATTAGATAAACGAAATGGACCTCCGTTTTCTCGTTTGTAAATTAAAGGTGTTGGGCTAGATGATCTACAAGACCTATTGGCAACTAAATGGATCAATCCCTATGGCACAGGAATGCCCGTTTTCTTCGCAACCCCACAGGATCAGAACCTCCTAAATCCAGAGACTACAGTTCCCGTGAGACCGCGGGGCGTCACGTGGCGCTTACCTAGTCTATCACCTAGGTAGGCAACACCTCGGGAGGTAGAGGCAGCAGGAGGAAAATATATTAAGGTTTTGATGAAGGAGGGATTGAATACCACTGAACACTCATTTTACAAAGGGAGTATTTGGTTAGTCTTGAGGTACCATGAAGGAATTTAGTGCTTTTCTAGGTATGGGGAGATGCAAGGATTGAGATCAGAGAATCTGTTCCTAAAAACATCTGCATGTCTAAAGACCTGTCTCAGAAGATTCTCTGGAGCACAGAGTGCTGCACTCCACCCTGAACTCCCTCAGGGGGTGTTGAGCTTCAGCAGCTGTCACAGCCCAGGGTTCAGTCTCCACAGTGGTGGATGGCAAATGCCCTTGTTGTTCAGTCATGGGCAATGTAATTGGTAAGTGCCATTTGTAGTTGCCACTTGCTACTACTCCCAGGATAAAAACATAACTACTTCCAAGACCTCACGGCCCAGTATGATGTCCTGCCTCTTCTCTCCAGAGGCCTAGGCACTCTCTCAGCTTTCCATCACTATCATCTATGCCCCGTGGGCTCCAACTATAAGGAACTACACCCAAGGAATCACTCCCACGGGTTTTCCCCCTGGCTTTTGCGCATGCAGCTACCAAACTAAGAGGGACTGAGAATTGTGTGTCTCTTCTACACTGTTTCCCTAAGTTTCTCTGCCCTCCACCTCTGCCAAGCCGGATGACATGCCTCCTTCGTATCTTGTTCTTAGTGTCATCACAGATCTGAGCACACTGCATTGCAATGGTCCGTTCACGTATCCATCTTCTCCAGTTTTCTGTAAGCTGCCTTCAGGGCCTGTCTTACCTCCCCAGACTTCAGGCCTGGTCTGGCGCACAATAATTATGTATTAGATAAACGAAATGGACCTCCGTTTTCTCGTTTGTAAATTAAAGGTGTTGGGCTAGATGATCTACAAGACCTATTGGCAACTAAATGGATCAATCCCTATGGCACAGGAATGCCCGTTTTCTTCGCAACCCCACAGGATCAGAACCTCCTAAATCCAGAGACTACAGTTCCCGTGAGACCGCGGGGCGTCACGTGGCGCTTACCTAGTCTATCACCTAGCGAGGACTCCATTTCCCAGAGTGCCTCAGGACGCGAGGTCTGCATTTCGTCGGGCGAGCCTGGAGTCCGTCCCGGAGAGGGGGAACTGCGATAGCCAAGCCTGAGTGCAAGGTAGAAAGGGCCCAGCTTGGGGTTCAGGGAGGGGGCACAGGGACACCAGCTCAACAGAATGACTGGAGTTGCACATACTGTACTCTTGCAACCTCCAGTTCTTTTTTTGCGAATCCACTTAGAAGGAATATGACTTCCGCGCGGGCTCTAATTGTCGCCGCCCTTCAGCTGCTGGCGGCTGGAGGCCATATTCCCCCACGTCACTCAGAGGAAAGGGGCGGTGCTTCGCCTCTGACTGTCTAGCGCCTAGACGGGCCCCCGGGGTGAACCTTGGCTGAAGGCTGGAACAGGGGTAGTTGAGAGACTTCTCTTCGCCGAGAGCCAAGGCCTTATCCTCACTGCTCCCGTCCTTGTCTCTGCCCTAGCCGATGCTGAGTGGGCAGCTGGTCGTACGCCTGTTTTCCATGGCCAGCCGCATCTGTATGCCCAAGGGCACCGCGGGATCAGGGGTCGTCGGTCCCATCGAGGCTGCAATTCGCATGAAGTTGGAGCAGGCCCTGAACCCCGAGGTCCTGGAGCTCCGTAATGAGAGCAGCGGCCACGCGGTCCCACCAGGCAGTGAGACCCATTTCCGCGTGGCCGTGGTGAGCTCTCACTTCGAGGGACTGAGCCCCCTTCAAAGGCATCGCCTCGTCCATGCAGCGCTGTCAGAAGAGCTGGCTGGACCAGTCCACGCCCTCGCTATACAAGCGCGGACACCTGCCCAATGGAAGGAGAACCCTCAGTTGGACACAAGCCCACCCTGCCTTGGCGGGAGCAAGAAAACTCGAACCTAACCCTGAACCCGGAGAGAGAAAAAGTTCCAGGATCCAGGTGGTTTGCGTGAGAATAAACTACTGGGGTTTTCTTCCTTTTAATACAGTCTGGTATTTGTAAGAGATGAGGATCCTGGGCCCTATTCATATTCTCCGGGGAGAGTATTCATTTCCCATCAGGGTTAAGCTAAGGAGAGCCTACAATCACTACCATTCAGGAAAAGCTGCCCGGTTGTTTCATTTTAAATTGTGACTAAGAAGTCACCAGACTTTACATACATTGCATTAAAATGCATTACATACATTTAATTAAAAGATGAGATTATCATATGAGGTGAATTGTAATGTTAATGACTTGCTGTCAGTGCTGCAGATGTTCATGGGAGAAAAAAGATAACTCGAAGCCTAGGTAGTTAGGAAGTTCTTAATTAAACCAAAAAGGAGAGGAAAGTTGTTGTGACTATGCACTGTACCGAAAGTTCTTTTTGGAATCCACTTAGAAGGAATATGACTTCCGCGCGGGCTCTAATTGTCGCCGCCCTTCAGCTGCTGGCGGCTGGAGGCCATATTCCCCCACGTCACTCAGAGGAAAGGGGCGGTGCTTCGCCTCTGACTGTCTAGCGCCTAGACGGGCCCCCGGGGTGAACCTTGGCTGAAGGCTGGAACAGGGGTAGTTGAGAGACTTCTCTTCGCCGAGAGCCAAGGCCTTATCCTCACTGCTCCCGTCCTTGTCTCTGCCCTAGCCGATGCTGAGTGGGCAGCTGGTCGTACGCCTGTTTTCCATGGCCAGCCGCATCTGTATGCCCAAGGGCACCGCGGGATCAGGGGTCGTCGGTCCCATCGAGGCTGCAATTCGCATGAAGTTGGAGCAGGCCCTGAACCCCGAGGTCCTGGAGCTCCGTAATGAGAGCAGCGGCCACGCGGTCCCACCAGGCAGTGAGACCCATTTCCGCGTGGCCGTGGTGAGCTCTCACTTCGAGGGACTGAGCCCCCTTCAAAGGCATCGCCTCGTCCATGCAGCGCTGTCAGAAGAGCTGGCTGGACCAGTCCACGCCCTCGCTATACAAGCGCGGACACCTGCCCAATGGAAGGAGAACCCTCAGTTGGACACAAGCCCACCCTGCCTTGGCGGGAGCAAGAAAACTCGAACCTAACCCTGAACCCGGAGAGAGAAAAAGTTCCAGGATCCAGGTGGTTTGCGTGAGAATAAACTACTGGGGTTTTCTTCCTTTTAATACAGTCTGGTATTTGTAAGAGATGAGGATCCTGGGCCCTATTCATATTCTCCGGGGAGAGTATTCATTTCCCATCAGGGTTAAGCTAAGGAGAGCCTACAATCACTACCATTCAGGAAAAGCTGCCCGGTTGTTTCATTTTAAATTGTGACTAAGAAGTCACCAGACTTTACATACATTGCATTAAAATGCATTACATACATTTAATTAAAAGATGAGATTATCATATGAGGTGAATTGTAATGTTAATGACTTGCTGTCAGTGCTGCAGATGTTCATGGGAGAAAAAAGATAACTCGAAGCCTAGGTAGTTAGGAAGTTCTTAATTAAACCAAAAAGGAGAGGAAAGTTGTTGTGGCCAGGGGAAGGAGCCCAAGCAAGGGCATAGAAGCTGGACTGGGCAGAGTTATTCTACAAAACAGCAGTTACACATTCATTTTAACTTCAGGCTTGGGGGATGTTTAGCACTCTAACAACCTGTCCATTTCCAAAAGGATTTGTATTTGTTCGTGAGGGGAAAAAAAAATCTTTAAAAAACAAACACTAAAATAATGACAAGATTATAACCTAGGAGATGAGTATAGAAAATGTAGGAAACTTTACATAGCCCTTTTTCTTACGAGTCTTCCAAATGTCCGAATTCTGAGGCAAACTCAAATAACATCTAAATAAGCAACTTTCGGATGATCTCTATGTAGAGATGGAACTTAGTAAAGAAAAGGCTTGCTTAACATCAGTCATTTCTGGCTAAAGTTTAGACTGCATTTGGTTGGGCAGTAGGGAATCATTGAAGAGTTTTGAGAAAAGGATGCCAGAGAGCATTTTGGGGCAGTTCATTGACAGTGCATTGGCAGGAGAAATGGGAGGCACAGAGATTAACCAATAGTGAAGTAATTCTGGCTGAGAGTTTAGCTGTTGAAATGGAAAGGGAAGAGTTGATTTGAAAGCTATCATTTCTAAAAAGTCAGAAAGTCTTGATTAGAACAGAAATGGACTAGAGTGAGAGGGGAGTCAATGGTAGCCCTCAAGCAGAGTTTTCAGATTTCCTCACAGGTAACAGTTCCCAAGGGATCTTGTTTAAAATATGGATTCCAGGGGCTTCCCTGGTGGTCCAGTGGGTAGGGACATCGCCTTGCCCATGCAAGGGGCGCCAGTTTGATCCCTGGCCTGGGAAGATCCCACGTGCCACAGAGTGGCTGGACTGATGTGTCCAACTACCGAGCTGGAGCTCTGGAGTGCATGCGCCCAGAGCTGGTGCTCTGCGACCAGACAGGACACTGCGATGGGAGGCCCACACGGACCGAAGAACAAAGATAAATAAATGAAAGACCAATAGAAGTGGCCAAATATATATATATATACATATATATATATATATATATATATATATATGGATTCTAGGTCACCTCTCCAAAAAAAGGATTCTGATTCCATAATCAGCAATCTGTTTTTAAAAAACACCCAAAAAAGTTTGGAGAGAAGTTGTCTCTGGTCTCAGGAAATATTACTCTCCAAGTTTTTGGGTTTTTTTTTTTCATTTGTGGAGTTTTTAGATTTTTTTTTTATTTGTTTTTGTAAGTATTATTTTATCATGGCAAAAACTCTTAATATGAGATCTGCCTTAAATGTTTTAAGTATATGATACATTATCATTAACTACAAGTACAATGTCATACAGCAGATCTCTAGAGCTTAATCATCTTGCTTAACTGAAATTTTATGCCTGTTTATTGGTAACTCCTCATTTCCTTCTCACCCTCCAACCCCTGGCAGTCAACATTCCATGGTTTCTGTTTGACTATTATAGAAAACTCATGTAAGTAGAATCGTGCATATTTACCTTTCTGTGACTGGCTTATTTCACTTAGTATAATGTCCTCATGACTTATCATAGCAGAATTTCCTTTTTTAAGGCTGGAAAGTATTCCATTATATGTATATATTACATTTTCTTCATCCATGCATTTGTCAATGAAGATTTAGGTTGTCTCCACATCTTAGCTATTCTGATAATACTGCAGTGAGCATGAAAAGTGGTAACACCTCTCCAGAAGCCTAATTTCAGTTCTTTTTGATAAATACCCAGAAGTGAGATTGCTGGATCATATGGTAGTTTTGCTTTTAATTTTGAGAGGCTACCATATTTTCCAGAGTGGCTGCACCATTTTGCATTCCCACCAACAGTGTGCTCCATATCTTCACCAACACTTTATCCTGAGAGGTACAAGCTGGTATCTCGTGGTGTTGATTGCACTTCTCTGATGGTTAGTTACATTGAGCATTATAGATAGATCGATAGATAGAGCTATAATATATATAGATATATAGATACCTATTGGTCATTTTATGTATTATTTGGAAAAGTGGCTACTCAAGCCCATTTTTTATTAATTGTTTTGCTATTAAGTTGTAGGACATTACCCCAGGTTTTCACATCTAAGAGACTGAGCAAGCCCTCCATCTGTAGAAGTGAAAAGTCCGCATAGAAAGGCCAACCCAGGAAGTAAATGTGATGCCTCCTGTTATTCTGGACTTCAGGTTGGAGAGAGGAGTTGTTTCTCCAGCTCACCATTTTGTGTCTTAGGAGGCAGAACACAGTTGGATATAGGAAGAGGCAAAGAAGCAGACATAGCCATTTTAGATTTTAAGGATTTGCTTCCTTTTTATTCTTCATCAGTATTTTTTATTTCATTTTTTACATCAACAGAGTTGGCTTTAGGGTTCCCCAGGAGAGTTAAGGGAGGTGGATGGATCCCTCCCGGGAGGTGCAAGGAGAGGGCTGCGTCCAGCAAGTGAAGGGTGAGGAGCGAGGGCACACACTCGTACACTGGGCACTGGAGAAGGCAATCCTCTGAGCACAGACATCAAAGAGTTAAACAGTCGCCACCTGGTTCAGTTTTACAAAATGGGAGTGAAGGGGTTTGACTATTATAGAAAACTCATGTAAGTAGAATCGTGCATATTTACCTTTCTGTGACTGGCTTATTTCACTTAGTATAATGTCCTCATGACTTATCATAGCAGAATTTCCTTTTTTAAGGCTGGAAAGTATTCCATTATATGTATATATTACATTTTCTTCATCCATGCATTTGTCAATGAAGATTTAGGTTGTCTCCACATCTTAGCTATTCTGATAATACTGCAGTGAGCATGAAAAGTGGTAACACCTCTCCAGAAGCCTAATTTCAGTTCTTTTTGATAAATACCCAGAAGTGAGATTGCTGGATCATATGGTAGTTTTGCTTTTAATTTTGAGAGGCTACCATATTTTCCAGAGTGGCTGCACCATTTTGCATTCCCACCAACAGTGTGCTCCATATCTTCACCAACACTTTATCCTGAGAGGTACAAGCTGGTATCTCGTGGTGTTGATTGCACTTCTCTGATGGTTAGTTACATTGAGCATTATAGATAGATCGATAGATAGAGCTATAATATATATAGATATATAGATACCTATTGGTCATTTTATGTATTATTTGGAAAAGTGGCTACTCAAGCCCATTTTTTATTAATTGTTTTGCTATTAAGTTGTAGGACATTACCCCAGGTTTTCACATCTAAGAGACTGAGCAAGCCCTCCATCTGTAGAAGTGAAAAGTCCGCATAGAAAGGCCAACCCAGGAAGTAAATGTGATGCCTCCTGTTATTCTGGACTTCAGGTTGGAGAGAGGAGTTGTTTCTCCAGCTCACCATTTTGTGTCTTAGGAGGCAGAACACAGTTGGATATAGGAAGAGGCAAAGAAGCAGACATAGCCATTTTAGATTTTAAGGATTTGCTTCCTTTTTATTCTTCATCAGTATTTTTTATTTCATTTTTTACATCAACAGAGTTGGCTTTAGGGTTCCCCAGGAGAGTTAAGGGAGGTGGATGGATCCCTCCCGGGAGGTGCAAGGGAGAGGGCTGCGTCCAGCAAGTGAAGGGTGAGGAGCGAGGGCACACACTCGTACACTGGGCACTGGAGAAGGCAATCCTCTGAGCACAGACATCAAAGAGTTAAACAGTCGCCACCTGGTTCAGTTTTACAAAATGGGAGTGACCACAGGGTGGGGGCACCAGACGCAGCATAAGGAGGGTGAATTTGATTTTATTTTTTTATTGTTGGTTTCACTTTTTTCCTTTTAACTTTTTAACATTTACAAACAGCTAAAAACTACAACACATCACAGCTACAGTGGGGGAGAAGGGGGCACCAAAGAAAGCAGCCACACAGAGTAAGATGGGGCAGGGGCAGCTTAACCTACAGGGGCTATCCTGTGGGAAAGGTGAGATGGGGAAACTGAGGCTTCTGGTCCCTGCATTAGGGGTCCCTGGCTTACTGCCAAAACTCCTCCCACGTTGCAGGAGTTGCTAGGAAAGCCCCGGTTCCTGCCCTGCCCCAGCTCCTTGTGCTTTTTGATCTGCTGGTTTGACCATATACTGGTTTCTTTCCCTCCCCTGCTCCTCTGCCTGTGAAGGCGACAGTCTGGAGGTGGGAAGGCGGCTGTGCTGTTCCTGTCTGTGCTATAGTGGGTAGAGCCTCTCGCTCCAGAGGAGGCCTGTGCTTCTTGAGACGGGAAGAGATGGACCTTGTCAGGTGCCCTTGGCTCTCCCTAGACGGTGAGACTTCTCCCAGCCTGGCCGAGGGCTCCTGCTACCCAGACCCGGCTCAGAAACAAGATAGAGGGGAGGTACTGTGGGAGGCAGGCTTGTGTGTGTGTCCACTGAAATTACCCTTGACTTGTATCTTATAAGGACAGTATAATGACACCCCCTCCCCACAGCGCACACACACACACGTGCATACATACATGTACATAAGCATTCACACACACAGTCCTGCTGAGCTGCCTCAGAACTTAATATATAAATAAATAAATAAGAATCAGAAAGCTAATTTCATAAAATTCAGGCTTCTTATTTATAGCCCAAATTGAGGGGGAAATGGAGGCCAGGGGGCTGAGGTTTATTGCTACTCCCCCAGCATCCAACAGGAGGCGTGAGAGGGCACTCTAAGCCCTTCCAACTCTAAGAAGTTCTTTTGGTCCATGGTCTACACCCGGCCCCAGCCCCCGGCATAACCACATGCCTGTGGTTTCGCCAGGGCCCAGGCAGAAGGAATGAGGGGGAAGGCAGGAAGCCTGTTCTAAAGCCCCAGGAGCCGGGAAGAGCAAGGGCCTCTCACTAACACTGGGGGAGAAGGGTAGGGCCAAGCCTTCTCTTGTGCAAAGTCAAGGGTAGTAGGAGGTGGGGAATAGAGCTACACCCCAAATCTGGGATGGAAGAGCCTTGCCTGTAGTGCCTGCCCACGGGGTCACACACATGCACACACACATACACATACACTCACACATACACACACACATGGCCAAGACACTAAACAAAGGAGGGGGCAGTGAGGGCTCTGGGGGCCAGGATGGCAGGGCAGGGAAAGGGAAGAAGGAATTGTTGGTCTCACAGTGTGCCTGCCACCCCCCAAGCCCCAGAGACTCCCTCACTGCAGCACCTGCCCCCGGGTCTCAGGCAGCTTCAGAGCCAGAGAACTGCCGAGGGCAAGGGCAGCTGAGGCAAAAAGGATCGGGGCAGCCTTGGTGATTCCCACAAAGGAAGTGAAGATGCTGATCCCCAGCACAGCTGCCAGCTTACACAGAGCATTCAGGAAGCCGAAGGCTGTGGTCCTGCTCAGGAGTCCCCCAGTGCGGCATGTGGGGGATGAAGGGGCCGCAGGTGGGGGACGTAGACAAAGGAAGAGGCATGGGAGGGTTTGTAACGAAAGAGGTGGGGAGGAAGTGAAGGAGAGGAGAGGCAGTGTCCAAGAGGGAGAGGGGGACGGAGCAATTAGATGAGGTGCACACAAGGGAATACAGATAAATTGGGAGGCAAGGGGGAAGGGACACCGAAAAAAGTAGGTTAATAGTTAAGACTTCAAGGAGTGAATACAAAATCTACCGGCTTTATATATATAAAAAAGAATGAATAAATAAATAAAAAGCTGTCAGCTTTTAGAGAAATTCAAGGGGAACATGTGCCCTTTTACCCCTAAAGATGCCTTTCCCTATCAGCTCCTTTCCTCACCCCATTTCTGTTCTACCCTCTGAGCCCTTAACCTGCTGCCCTGCCCCCACCACACTGCGGTTACCTCTTGTCCGACGGGTAGAGTTCCACCGTCAGCACGTCCAGCGCGTTCCAGGATGCAATGCTGACCCCCCCGAAAAGGCAGAGCAGCGCGATCATGGCAGACTCGCTGTTCCCAAAAGACAGGAAGAAGCAGGAGACACAGGACATCACGCTGGAGCCAGCTGGAGCCGGGGGAGAGAGCAGCATGAGTGCGGCCGCAGCGCAAACCATCCGCGGCCCTGTCCCTCCAGCCCGGGGGGAGGGCAGCCCAGGATGAGACGGGCTTTTTTTTTGGCCAGGGTAACCAAAAGGAAGGCTTTTCGATCATCCCCAGGCTCCCTTATAGTTGTCTTTTTATTAACCATATCAACACCAACCATTCTTCCGTGCAAGCTGTGCGCCAGACAGCTCGATGGTTTACATGCATTACTAACAAGTTAGCCCCGTTAAGACAGTACTGTCACCACCGCCATGTTGCACATGAGACAGCTGGGTTCACAGAGGTAAGTAACTCGCCTCAGGAGGCAGTGGAGCTGAGATTCAAAACCCATGACCTCAAAGCCTGTATACCTCCTGTCCCCAAAGGCACTTCCCCACCAGACCTCCCACCCCATCCTGCAGCCACCCCCAAGCAGAAGATACGAGAGACAGACCTCCTCTGGCTAAGCTATCCACAGACTGAGGTGAGAAGCCCAGGGATATCCTTCCCCTCCCCTCCACCCACTAATCAGTTCTGACACACCACCACCCAGCCTCTCCCCCTTACCAAGCATTCGGAGCCTGCCAATCTTGTCC
Source organism: Tragulus kanchil (assembly GCA_022376925.1). Classification (NCBI taxonomy): domain Eukaryota; kingdom Metazoa; phylum Chordata; class Mammalia; order Artiodactyla; family Tragulidae; genus Tragulus; species Tragulus kanchil. Next base: position 82,495,542 of record JAIOJX010000032.1, on the reverse strand, counting down.
ATGAGCAGGGCAGACACAATGTTCCCAGGAAGCACAGCCAGCGTCCCCAAGAAGCTGACAAAATACACCATGTAGGCACCTTCGCCCGTCCCTGTCACGTCCAGGGGGCACCCTTCCTTGTTGTGCAGGAATGTGCTGTTCACCAGACGGCTGTTCACAAACTTGTATTCAAACAGGTCTGGGGGCAAAGGCCAAGACAGGCAGACGGTCATGGCAGGTATGAGAGGGAGGCTGCTAACGCTTATGCCTTTGAGGGGTTTAGCGGGGGTGCTGTCACAATCATTCAGGACACTATGGCAAAGCATCAGATAACATCACCATAGGAACTAAGATCTATGCCACAAAATGACCATAGTCTACCAAAAGATAAATTGTGCCCGGCTGGTTCCATGTTATCTTAATAGTGTCTGCTTCTTTCTTGTTCATTCTTTTTGTCTGCTCTGACTGTAAGCAGCAGCAGTAGCAGTAGCAGCACTGTATGTTTATGATAAATTACTGAGCAGAATATTAAGCTAATAGAAAGACATGGCTAGATATGTCACAGGAAAGCTAAACTCTTAAAAACTTTTGTAGTATTAAAATATAATAAGCTGAATTTTTTTTTTGATAACACTAAAAAAAAAAAAAAAAAGAATATTAAAAAGCATGAAAGGGCTTCCCCTGGTCCAGTGGGTAAGAAAACCACCTTGCGGGCTTCCCCTGGTGGTCCAGTGGGTAAGGGCACCGCCTTGCAGTGCAAGGGGCGCCGGTTTGATCCCTGGCCTGGAAAGATCCCACGTGCCGCGGAGCGGCTGGACTGATGTGTCCAATTACCGAGCCAGAGCTCTGGAGCGCATGCGCCCAGAGCCGGCGCTCTGCAGTGACAGACGCCACCGTGATGGGAGGCCCACAGGAGCCAAAGAACAAAGACGGATGAAAATAGAGAAATGAAAGACCAACAGAAGTAGCCCGCCTGCTCCCCTCCCTCCTTAATCCGACCCCCGCCCAAAATAAATAAATAAATAAATCTTAAAAAAAAAAGAAAAAGAAAACCACCTTGCAGTGCAAGGAGTGCCGGTTCAATCCCTGCCCTGGGACGATCCCATGTGCTGCCGAGTGGCTGGACTGATGTGTCCAACTACGGAGCCGGCGCTCTGGAGCGCATGCGCCCAGAGCCGGCATTCTGCAGCGACAGAGGCCACTGCAATGGGAGGCCCACACAGGCCAAAGAACAAAGATGGATGAAAATAAATAAATGAAAGACCAATAGAAGTGGCCAAAAAAAAAAAGTTAAAAAAAAATAAAAATGGTCAACTACCATTAGATTTTTGTGATTGTTGGTAGTAACTAACAGGCCCCCCATACCACCTCCAAGGTTCCAAAGAACTCAAGAGCTCTGAGTAAGGGAATAAAGATTCCTTTTCCGCAGCTCAAGGCCCACCCAACCCTTTGGTCTGTCAGCCACTTAGCCACCCCACCTTACCAGTGTTGTAGAATACAGTGTTGATGAACGTGCAGTTGCGGAAAAAGGTGTTGCTGGATGTGACATCTTCGAAATAACACTCCTCAAACAGGGAGTCCTCAAAGGACACTGACTTCAGACGTAGCCCAATGAACCTGTAAGCCAGGATAGTGAAAGCCACTTTCCCCTCATTCTTACCCCTTCCTCTAAGACTCATTCCCTTAGTGAAGTACAGGGAAGGCCGGATTGAGAACCATGGGTCTTTGCACCCAAACACCTTATCTCCGAACCCCCAGACTCACAAAAGAGGCAAAGAGTAGGAGGGATGGAAGGAGAGAAGCATAAAGATCCCAACATACTTGTCATTGAAGTACTGTCCCCCCCGGTGGATCTGATTCTCCAGGGTGAAGTTAAAAGTCACGTGCTCCACTCGCTCCCCAGGGAACACTTTGGTGCGGGCTGCGTAGTCCACTGCTTGGAGATGGCGGATCATGTCAGGAAACCAGACAGTCAAGCCGTAGTAGCTAGAGTCAAGGGCAATGGAATCAGGGCTCACGGATGAGAATCACACAGTCCCAAAGGAGAGGGCATAAAGGAGTCAGCCCATGTTAGAACTTCGCTCCCCTCCCCAGCCTCATCTCTCACCTTGTCTCATCTTTCACCAGCTGCTGTGGTTCTGGGGCTCTCCAGGTTCTTCTAACTCTCCCACCTATTACTTCTTACCTCCCAGGCATTTGCACTTCCTTCCGTTTAAGTCTCCCCATCCCACCCTCACCTCACCCCTATTCATCTTTCAGAGCTTACGTCTCCTCCCCAGCCCGCCAGCAATCTGGGCTGGGAAGCCCCCCATGTTCCCGGTTCAGGTCTCCCACCATGGCACTCCTCACACTACTTTACAGCTCATTTGGTTTAGCTCCCAGACTGAACTGTAAACTCCACGAGGACTGGAACCACATCTGTTCCATCCCAGCAGAGTACCTGGCACAGAATAGAAACTTAATACTCTTTTGCCTATACGTGTGTTGGATTAAGGGGTGAGGTAGAGGAGCCGGGTGGAGGTCGAGAGGGGATCTGAACAGCACCTTCCCTCATTATTCATCCTCTTCATTTCCATGTTCTCCCCCTCTCTCCTGACCCACAGACCATCACATCTACTTACGACCCACCTCACCCAGCTCCTCACCTGAACGACATGGTGAACCACACGCCCATCATCATCAGGGTGATGCGGCGATACTCGGGACCAAAACAGGAGAGGAAATTCCCCCAAACCTAGGTGGTGGAATGGAACAAATTCAGACAGTGCCTGCGAACCAGTAGTCCTAGTACCTACAGGTCCCACTTGGCCCTACCACCTCCTCCAGTTCACGCATCACCCTCCCACCCAGACCTGCCTTCCTCTCCATCTCTCCACCATCCTATCCCCTGTTACCTGCCCTCCCAGGCTCAAGGCTCGGACTCCCCAGCGCTGGTACCAGGTCCCGGTGGCTGACTGGATCTCAATCAACTCATCCTCCTGATGAATTGTCTTAATGTGGGTTACCTGGGGTCAAGAGAAGGGTTGAGCCGTCACACAGTCTGTACTTTCCACCCCTTCCAAGCACCTCAGTTTCTCCTGTGGTAGCACGTGCTCCACTCGCTCCCCAGGGAACACTTTGGTGCGGGCTCGTAGTCCACTGCTTGGAGATGGCGGATCATGTCAGGAAACCAGACAGTCAAGCCGTAGTAGCTAGAGTCAAGGGCAATGGAATCAGGGCTCACGGATGAGAATCACACAGTCCCAAAGGAGAGGGCATAAAGGAGTCAGCCCATGTTAGAACTTCGCTCCCCTCCCCAGCCTCATCTCTCACCTTGTCTCATCTTTCACCAGCTGCTGTGGTTCTGGGGCTCTCCAGGTTCTTCTAACTCTCCCACCTATTACTTCTTACCTCCCAGGCATTTGCACTTCCTTCCGTTTAAGTCTCCCCATCCCACCCTCACCTCACCCCTATTCATCTTTCAGAGCTTACGTCTCCTCCCAGCCCGCCAGCAATCTGGGCTGGGAAGCCCCCCATGTTCCCGGTTCAGGTCTCCCACCATGGCACTCCTCACACTACTTTACAGCTCATTTGGTTTAGCTCCCAGACTGAACTGTAAACTCCACGAGGACTGGAACCACATCTGTTCCATCCCAGCAGAGTACCTGGCACAGAATAGAAACTTAATACTCTTTTGCCTATACGTGTGTTGGATTAAGGGGTGAGGTAGAGGAGCCGGGTGGAGGTCGAGAGGGGATCTGAACAGCACCTTCCCTCATTATTCATCCTCTTCATTTCCATGTTCTCCCCCTCTCTCCTGACCCACAGACCATCACATCTACTTACGACCCACCTCACCCAGCTCCTCACCTGAACGACATGGTGAACCACACGCCCATCATCATCAGGGTGATGCGGCGATACTCGGGACCAAAACAGGAGAGGAAATTCCCCCAAACCTAGGTGGTGGAATGGAACAAATTCAGACAGTGCCTGCGAACCAGTAGTCCTAGTACCTACAGGTCCCACTTGGCCCTACCACCTCCTCCAGTTCACGCATCACCCTCCCACCCAGACCTGCCTTCCTCTCCATCTCTCCACCATCCTATCCCCTGTTACCTGCCCTCCCAGGCTCAAGGCTCGGACTCCCCAGCGCTGGTACCAGGTCCCGGTGGCTGACTGGATCTCAATCAACTCATCCTCCTGATGAATTGTCTTAATGTGGGTTACCTGGGGTCAAGAGAAGGGTTGAGCCGTCACACAGTCTGTACTTTCCACCCCTTCCAAGCACCTCAGTTTCTCCTGTGGTAGCAAAGTGGGAGCCGGGAAGTAGTGTGACCTCAGAAGGTGGGCGGGGATGGGGGAGGAGTCCAGGGAGGGGTCAGGTGGGGACTTAGAGGACTGAGGGGAGGACTGTGGCTTACTGAGAAGACTCGCTCAGGATGCCCCTTGGCTCGCATGTTGGTGTCATGGACCTGCTTCAGTACCATCCAGGCCTCATCATGCTTCCCGTTCTAGAGCCAGACACAATCCCCACATCCAGGTTAGCCTCTCCCTGACTGAGGGTTACAAATCCCTCTTCCTGAACCTGACCGAGGGGTACATCCACCAACTGCTCTGAAAGACCCTAAGGAGGAGCACAGCAAGAGGTCATCAGGTTTGGGCAAGAGTTGGGGCGCCCAGGGTCCTGACTGAGGTGCTAGGGATCCCTGGCATTAATGGAAAGAAAACTGAAAACAAGGGAAATGAAGATGATGGGTAAGTAGTCAGAGCATAGGCAGCATCCTCACCCTGCTGGGTTTGGATAAAGTGGCGGGGAGAGAGGGGTCAGCTATAGGATCCTCTTTTCAACCATAAAGTCAAAGCCAGGAACCCTGCCTACAAAGCCCTAAGTCATAACATAATAAAGCAGGTCTCTTGGTTTCTCCACACAAAGAACTCCTTTGGAAATACATTTTAAGACAAAGGAAGTGAGATCAAGCCCCCCTTACCCCTTGCCCCAGACCTTGAACCCTGGGAGGAAGGAAGGCAGCCACACGAGACCAGACCCAGCCCACTGTGGGTGTTTGAGCACAGGAGCCCCTGCAGCCCTCCCCCAGCCCAGCCCCAGCCCCATTCACCTCCAGAAAGAAACGAGGGCTTTCAGGCTGTGTGGTCAGAGCCCCAATGGCAAACACAGAAGGGAAAGCGCAGACAAGGACAAAGACCCTCCAGCTGTGGAACTGGTAAGCAGACCCCATCTGAAAGCTCCACCCTGGCAGAGAGAGTCACAGCGTCAGCAGAGAGGCCAGAGGCTGGAGGGTCCTACCATGGGGAGCACAGGAGAGAGGAGAGAATCTGGGATGTGTTTTCTGGGGCTGCTCACCATAGTGGGGGATGATGGCCCAGGCCATAGCAGCTGCATACACGCCACCAATCATCCAGAACATACAGAGCCAGCTCAAATGCTCCCCACGCTTCTCCTGTGCCAGAAACTCCGAGAAATAGGAGAAGACGATGGGGATGGACCCTCCAATCCTGGAGGGCATTGAAAGAATTCAGCATTGGAAAATGGCCATATTCCTGATCTCCTACCCCAGCTACCCCAGTGCTCTGGACTCCCAAGTCCCTTTCATCTTCCAAACCTTTTGAAGAGAGACTCCTTCTCACATGTGCCCTATAAGCTCCCTCACCACCAGCCATCAAGCACCCATCTTTGGGACTCTGGGAAACAGGCAGGAAAGGTCTTGGGGAATGGGAAGGAACAAACACTGAATCTTGAAGATGACTACAGAGTTGAAAGAGAGAGATGATACTTACAGGAAAGGGGAAATCCCCAAAGGAAAAACAGCAAAAAGAATCTGAGGGAACAGGGAAAAAGAGAGCTGGGAGACAGACAAGGCAGAGGGTATGTGGAGTGGCAGAGGAACTGTAGGAGTTGAGTGGCTCCGGGCTTCAGGGTTCCTGCAGGTGTTGGTATGAACAAGGTCTGGGGTTGATGCATGGAATGTTTAGACTCTGGGAAGGTATAACTCCACAAGTGCCCAAGGGTGAAGCTGAGCCCCACTAGGCCTCTTGAGGGAGCCAGACTCAGAATGGAACATAAAGGTGGGGGAGGACTTGGGAGTGAACCAGATACGGAATGGTATTGTGGACAGAGTAGATAGGTCCTAGACAGGGAGAAGCTGGCCTGAAGGGAGAGGAATTCATTCATTCAGTTCACACATATTTGAGGTGTGTTTGGTGTGCCTGGCACTGTGCAGGGCCCTAGCGGTATAACAGCCACCAAGGCACAGCCCTGCCCTCCAGGGGCTCAGGAGGTGGATACTCACCCGACGCCAGAAAGGAGACGGCAGAAGAGGAAAGTGCCATAACCCTGGACGAAAGATGAGAAAAAGGCGAAGACACTGTTGACTGAGAGGGAGATGAGTAGACACTGTCTTCGACCCAGCCGATCAGCCAGCCCTCCCCAGAGGAAGGCTCCCACCATCATGCCCAGGTAGACAATGAGGCCTGAAGGACGAGAGCAGAGGCAGACGGGGTATGAGCAGACGCACTTCAGTCCTGCCACTCGCTGGACATATTAGTGAGCTGAAACGGCATCAGTGTGGATGGAAGATCTGAAGGACCAAGTCTACCCAGAGATAAGAGCAAGTAACAGAGAACGTGCTACATGAACAAAGATGGAAGGTCATCTCTGCAGGTCAGGGGTTCAAAAGCAGAGATACAGACTCCTTTCTTTCCCTCTCATTCTTTCTTGCTCACTCTTACTTCTCACTCTCCTGCTATCTCACACACACACACACACACACACACACACACACGCAACACCCCCATCTGGTTTGCCTGGAATGAGGAATGGATCTGCCTAGATTCCCAGACCCCCAGAGTCCCCCTTTTCCTCTCTGCCTTGATGCCCTTAAAACAGCAGAAGGTGTTCCCTGGGAAAGAGGCTCCATTCCTTCAATACTCCCAGGAAATCACACACACCACCCATTATTCCTTCCAGCTCCAATACTTCTGGTCCTAAGACTCCCTTGTTCCTTTCCTCCTTCAACATCATTATTCGCTTTCCAGAACAAGGTCTGGGGTTGATGCATGGAATGTTTAGACTCTGGGAAGGTATAACTCCACAAGTGCCCAAGGGTGAAGCTGAGCCCCACTAGGCCTCTTGAGGGAGCCAGACTCAGAATGGAACATAAAGGTGGGGGAGGACTTGGGAGTGAACCAGATACGGAATGGTATTGTGGACAGAGTAGATAGGTCCTAGACAGGGAGAAGCTGGCCTGAAGGGAGAGGAATTCATTCATTCAGTTCACACATATTTGAGGTGTGTTTGGTGTGCCTGGCACTGTGCAGGGCCCTAGCGGTATAACAGCCACCAAGGCACAGCCCTGCCCTCCAGGGGCTCAGGAGGTGGATACTCACCCGACGCCAGAAAGGAGACGGCAGAAGAGGAAAGTGCCATAACCCTGGACGAAAGATGAGAAAAAGGCGAAGACACTGTTGACTGAGAGGGAGATGAGTAGACACTGTCTTCGACCCAGCCGATCAGCCAGCCCTCCCCAGAGGAAGGCTCCCACCATCATGCCCAGGTAGACAATGAGGCCTGAAGGACGAGAGCAGAGGCAGACGGGGTATGAGCAGACGCACTTCAGTCCTGCCACTCGCTGGACATATTAGTGAGCTGAAACGGCATCAGTGTGGATGGAAGATCTGAAGGACCAAGTCTACCCAGAGATAAGAGCAAGTAACAGAGAACGTGCTACATGAACAAAGATGGAAGGTCATCTCTGCAGGTCAGGGGTTCAAAAGCAGAGATACAGACTCCTTTCTTTCCCTCTCATTCTTTCTTGCTCACTCTTACTTCTCACTCTCCTGCTATCTCACACACACACACACACACACACACACACACACGCAACACCCCCATCTGGTTTGCCTGGAATGAGGAATGGATCTGCCTAGATTCCCAGACCCCCAGATCAGTCCCCCTTTTCCTCTCTGCCTTGATGCCCTTAAAACAGCAGAAGGTGTTCCCTGGGAAAGAGGCTCCATTCCTTCAATACTCCCAGGAAATAACACACACCACCCATTATTCCTTCCAGCTCCAATACTTCTGGTCCTAAGACTCCCTTGTTCCTTTCCTCCTTCATAAAATCAGAGTTGGAATTGATTTTAAAAGTCATCTATTCCAAACTCTGCATTTTACCCAAGCCCAAGCCCAGCCCGAGGGAGAAGGGAACTGCCCCAGATCTCATGGCAACTTGGTGACAGAGACTAGACCCCTTCTAAGTGAATTTGGGGATTTCTCCCTCCAGATCGCCATCAGGAAAAGGCATTAAAGACCACTTCTTGATCTGGGAACATACATGTCTGTGAACAACAAAACTCTGTAAAAACTTTATAAAAATAAATAAAAAAAAAAAAAGAAAGACAGACCACACCTTGGTCCCTGAACCTTTCCAAAGCTAACCAGGAGCAAGTATGACCAGCTTCTCTGGCTGAAGGGCTAAGAGTCCTCCCTTTCCCCCACCACCCCAAACCAACTCTCCTCATTTAAATCAGGGAGTTTGGATACTCCCTTCGCTTCCCTCCAAAAGGGGAAAGGATCAGGATAACAAGAGGAAAGCCTCTGAAGAAACATTAAATGGTGGCCCATCCCATCAAAGCTACCTCCTGCAGAACTAAGCAAATCACCACCCAACCACAGGCCCAAGTCCCAACCCAGCTGCCTTCTTTCTTGCAAAAGCAACCTCACCGTGACCCAACCTTCAGGGGAGGGTGTCGGGGGTGGGATGGGCAGAGCGCGTGCAGAGGAACCCTGAGCCCTCTGCGGACATCTGGGGAGCAGAGTCCTCAGGAACCCAGTGGTGAGGACAGGAAGGTCATCTCTGCAGGTCAGGGGTTCAAAAGCAGAGATACAGACTCCTTTCTTTCCCTCTCATTCTTTCTTGCTCACTCTTACTTCTCACTCTCCTGCTATCTCACACACACACACACACACACACACACACACACACGCAACACCCCCATCTGGTTTGCCTGGAATGAGGAATGGATCTGCCTAGATTCCCAGACCCCCAGAGTCCCCCTTTTCCTCTCTGCCTTGATGCCCTTAAAACAGCAGAAGGTGTTCCCTGGGAAAGAGGCTCCATTCCTTCAATACTCCCAGGAAATCACACACACCACCCATTATTCCTTCCAGCTCCAATACTTCTGGTCCTAAGACTCCCTTGTTCCTTTCCTCCTTCATAAGATCAGAGTTGGAATTGATTTTAAAAGTCATCTATTCCAAACTCTGCATTTTACCCAAGCCCAAGCCCAGCCCGAGGGAGAAGGGAACTGCCCCAGATCTCATGGCAACTTGGTGACAGAGACTAGACCCCTTCTAAGTGAATTTGGGGATTTCTCCCTCCAGATCGCCATCAGGAAAAGGCATTAAAGACCACTTCTTGATCTGGGAACATACATGTCTGTGAACAACAAAACTCTGTAAAAACTTTATAAAAATAAATAAAAAAAAAAAAAGAAAGACAGACCACACCTTGGTCCCTGAACCTTTCCAAAGCTAACCAGGAGCAAGTATGACCAGCTTCTCTGGCTGAAGGGCTAAGAGTCCTCCCTTTCCCCCACCACCCCAAACCAACTCTCCTCATTTAAATCAGGGAGTTTGGATACTCCCTTCGCTTCCCTCCAAAAGGGGAAAGGATCAGGATAACAAGAGGAAAGCCTCTGAAGAAACATTAAATGGTGGCCCATCCCATCAAAGCTACCTCCTGCAGAACTAAGCAAATCACCACCCAACCACAGGCCCAAGTCCCAACCCAGCTGCCTTCTTTCTTGCAAAAGCAACCTCACCATGACCCAACCTTCAGGGGAGGGTGTCGGGGGTGGGATGGGCAGAGCGCGTGCAGAGGAACCCTGAGCCCTCTGCGGACATCTGGGGAGCAGAGTCCTCGGGAACCCAGTGGTGAGGACAGGAACAGTTCTCAGGCACAGGAGTGTTTCCAGAGTTTGGGGCAGGGTGGGGCTGGAGCGCCCTCTAGCGTGTCTTACCCAGCATGCCTTTGTTGGAGTCAGACAGGCACATGTCTTTCTCAGCGCTGGGCAGCACGAAGCCCACCACGAAGACCTCGACACCATCAGCCATCAGCGCCAGACCAAGCACGAAATAGAGTGTCCACTGGAAGCGGCCGTGCCCACACTCCCGTAGGATGGCTTCATACTGCTGGGCTAGTTCTTCCCGTTCTTTCCGCCGCTGTGCTTCTCCCCGCACCCCCGGGGGACCCTCCCCATCACCCAAGCCCCCTCTCACTCCAGCCAGGGGCGCCCCATCTGCCATCCGCTCGCCTTTGCCCCCAGATTCTGCCCGGGGGATGCCCTGATATTCCCCTTCGTAGATTTCATCATCCTCGTCATGGCCCTCTGTGGCATCACTAGAGGCACCGCCTTCCTCCTCATCCTGGGCCCCTTCCCCGCGGTAATAGCCATCAGCAGGGGCAGGGAAGTCATCATCATCATCCTCCTCCTCAAAGCGGGAGTAGGATCTCCGGGAATATTCATCCTGGACTCTGTCTAGGCCCTTCACCACCTTCTTGGTTGCATGCTTCTTGACTTCCTTGGCAATGTCTTTGGCCCCACGGATGAAAGCTGCCCGGTCTCTGAAGCCCTCTTCCATGATAGGGCTTTGGGAATACTTCGCTGGATTTCCCCTCACTCCTTATTCAGATTTTGCTCAAGGCTCCTTATTCAGATTTTGCTCAAGGACTCGTGGAGTCAGGAAGACCCCCTTCCCGCAGTTACTTAGAGGAAGTGTGTTCGAGTATCTCTGGGCACAGAATAGAAGAATATATAGAATCCGGCCAGTGAGTGTCTAAGAGGGGAAAGGAGGGAGGAGCTTTGCCCACGCCCAGTTCAGTTGGGTACATTGGGAAGGGAGAGGGGGAGAGGGGGAACAGGAAAGGGAGGGGGAGCCAGGTTGGTAACGCTAAGCTGGAGAACCAGGATAACTCAGAAAAGCCTGCTACTTCTCTTCCAGGAACCTCTGGAGATCTAGAAAAAAACATAAGAGGGAGAAAAAAGGAGATAGTGAGGCCTAAGACACTGAAGAAGCCGATATAGAGTTCCTGTAGACCCAGAACCCCACCTGGGCCACGTGTTACAGAGGTGGCCTGTTTGCTTCAACCCCACTCAGGAAAAATGGATGACTGTCTGGGCCTGCTGTGGGCTGTTCAGTTATGCCTCTTACTTTGACCCTGCAGCCTAGATCCATGGGACTTGCTCCAAAGTCATGGTCACCTACGGAGCCCGTTTCCTGATCCCCAGTCCCACATCAACATCAGACCCTTTGCTTTACCACCAACCTGCCAAGAATAAAAGAGGAAATAGAGAAACTAGAACTCCTTTACTCTAGTCTGGTCTGGGTTTCTAACTGGGAATGGATGCTGGGGACAACATATAGGAGGGGCACTGAGTTCTCCAACCTGTCGCCTTCAGTCCACTGCTGGCATCTAGAAGGTGAGGCTTCCATGGTCTTTCTCTCTGGTTCTATGTTTGTAGGCCTCACAAGGAGGGGGTCTTCTTTCTCCCCATATAGCTCAGTGGGTGAACGCTCAGCTTCCAGAGTCAGACAGACTTGGATTTGACTTCCCGCTTCAGCACTTACTACCTAAGTGAATGTGGGCATGCCTCTGATCCTCAAAGCCTGAGTTCCCTCTTATTTAAGAAGAAGAAAGTACTAAATGATACATTGTATATACACTCTTTACCATGGTACCTAGCATGTAAAAAATTGATGAATAAATATTAGTTATTACTCTTTGTGGTGATAATAATGTGGTGAGATGCCCTCCAGTCCCTCAGAAGACGCCAGAACAAAAGCCACCTGTGGATGCTCCTTAGGGTGATCAGCAAAAAGGGATACTGGCAAGGAGACAGCCGCTTCAGAGCAAAGCACTTGTCAGATGACATAAGTTGAAATCCCAGCTCTGCCATTTACTGACTGATCTTGAGCAGGTTACTTAAGAATCTCTATTTCTCCAAATCAATGTAAGAATTTAATCTCACAACAGATATTCCATTAGTTTTTTTCTCCTTCCTATTAGGCTGAAAAATGTGAAAGAAGCAGCAAGCAGAAAGGGCAAAGCAAGGGGTTCATACTTGGATGCTGTTGTATCCTCCTAATGTAGAGTCTCAAGATCCCTCTGTTTGTTTTCAAATGAATGCTAGCAGCTGGACTCATATTGTCTGCTCCAGACAAACAATGGACGACTCACAAAGGGACACCAGAACCTGAGGTCAAGGAAGAAAGGGCAGACCAAAGTCCAAGGAAGAGGTGACGCCTGGCGGTTTCCACCTTCCATCAGGATGTCATAAGCGGACCCCCTTCACTGGTGGGGGTAGGAGTGGAAATGACTGATCAAACGCATACATTTCCAACATGGGGGTCTCAGGTCTATAGCTGTACCTCATTCCTTCCTGGCCTCCCTTCCTAATCCCCCTTAATCCTTTCTGCTGCTCCTCCAGGAGTCAAGGAAAATGGAATCCATAAATACCGCATTGCGTAGGAGGCTGACGTAGAATGAAGGGGGCTTGGACCTCCCCTCCCTCACAAAAGACATCCTCCAGAGGCAGGCATGGGAGAACCCCTTCTTCCCTCATAGAAACAGAGGAAGCAGGACTAGATTCTGACCTCACAAGGAGGGTCTTCTTTCTCCCCATATAGCTCAGTGGGTGAACGCTCAGCCAGTCAGACAGACTTGGATTTGACTCCCCGCTTCAGCACTTACTACCTAAGTGAATGTGGGCATGCCTCTGATCCTCAAAGCCTGAGTTCCCTCTTATTTAAGAAGAAGAAAGTACTAAATGATACATTGTATATACACTCTTTACCATGGTACCTAGCATGTAAAAAATTGATGAATAAATATTAGTTATTACTCTTTGTGGTGATAATAATGTGGTGAGATGCCCTCCAATCCCTCAGAAGACGCCAGAACAAAAGCCACCTGTGGATGCTCCTTAGGGTGATCAGCAAAAAGGGATACTGGCAAGGAGACAGCCGCTTCAGAGCAAAGCACTTGTCAGATGACATAAGTTGAAATCCCAGCTCTGCCATTTACTGACTGATCTTGAGCAGGTTACTTAAGAATCTCTATTTCTCCAAATCAATGTAAGAATTTAATCTCACAACAGATATTCCATTAGTTTTTTTCTCCTTCCTATTAGGCTGAAAAATGTGAAAGAAGCAGCAAGCAGAAAGGGCAAAACAAGGGGTTCATACTTGGATGCTGTTGTATCCTCCTAATGTAGAGTCTCAAGATCCCTCTGTTTGTTTTCAAATGAATGCTAGCAGCTGGACTCATATTGTCTGCTCCAGACAAACAATGGACGACTCACAAAAAGGGACACCAGAACCTGAGGTCAAGGAAGAAAGGGCAGACCAAAGTCCAAGGAAGAGGTGACGCCTGGCGGTTTCCACCTTCCATCAGGATGTCATAAGCGGACCCCCTTCACTGGTGGGGGTAGGAGTGGAAATGACTGATCAAACGCATACATTTCCAACATGGGGGTCTCAGGTCTATAGCTGTACCTCATTCCTTCCTGGCCTCCCTTCCTAATCCCCCTTAATCCTTTCTGCTGCTCCTCCAGGAGTCAAGGAAAATGGAATCCATAAATACCGCATTGCGTAGGAGGCTGACGTAGAATGAAGGGGGCTTGGACCTCCCCTCCCTCACAAAAGACATCCTCCAGAGGCAGGCATGGGAGAACCCCTTCTTCCCTCATAGAAACAGAGGAAGCAGGACTAGATTCTGATCAGAGATCATTCCCCTAAAAATATCCTGCCTCATTCTGCTCCCACCCATCCAGGGCCTTCATTAAATGTCACACATACACTTACACACACGTACACACACACACACAGTGGCCCTGGCAGAAGTAATGCTATGCAGTTCAGAAAGAAGCACTGGCAAGCAGAGCCCTACCCCCTCAGGTCAGATGTGGGCATTGGACCACGATGACCAGAGCCAGTGACCCCTATGTCACCTTCTTTCCTTGTGGTTCAAGGCCCAAACCATCCCCTATGACAAAGAGGGAACAGTGGAATTCCCATTCTGCATGTAATTTGCTTGCCTCATCTTTCTTTCCCAACTAGGATCTCCCCCAACCCTGACATAGGCCGATGGACCCACCAGGAGCCATGCCCTGTGTTTGTTAACACTCTTCACCCCTGAGAGGTACAGGAAGGGTAGAGAAGGCCCCTGGAGTCACAGCAGGATATGATGGCTCAACAGCCAGCTCCCCCAGGGCCAACAAGCCTAGGAGGTCAGGAGGGAGAGAAAGAAGACAAATTCTTTGAGCTGGTGAGGAAGTGGTGCTATTTTTAGCCCCCAAAGCAGCACAGGGTGGCTAAGCTTGTGGGAGGGAGACAGAACTCAGAGAGATAGAGGTTAAAGGAGACAAGATTCAGGGTTACGGGGCCCTTTAAGGTTGGCTGGATTCACCTGATGGGAAAAATGTGCCCAGGAGGTTCTCTGCAGAGGATGGGGAGAGGAGGAGGGGGAGACTGAGCAAGGCTTCCTTTCAGGATAAGTCAGTCAACCCTGGATTGGTTGGGTGGTGGGTGGGAGGTCCCAAACCCCTCACTTCCATCAAAGCCACTGACTTTGGAAGCCACCTAGATATCCCAATCCACACTAACCTGGGTGACAAGGTCATTAAGAAGCAGTCACTTATCAAAACATCCATGGCGGGGGTTGCGCCGGAGCATCCCTCCCTATTACTGCTGGGTGATTGAGCCTCAGTCCCCACCCCAGGACAGCCAAGGCTGCACCTCAGCTCCCTGCGTGCTCCCCTACAGCTAAGAAGATGGAGCGTCCACATTTCTGAGGGAAAATGATCAAAGTGTCATCTGAGAATGCCCAAGGAGGAATAGAGAGGCAGGGACAGCAACACAGGAGGGGATCTCCAGGCGCACGAGCAGAGAGACCGCCCCTGCCAGCTTCTGCTGGCGACCCTCCCCATCCCGCCCCGCTCTCGTATAAGAGAGGAGCCCCTAGAACTGACAGAACCCATTCTCTGAGCGCCTCCCCTCACCCTTGATTCCGCCGCTGGACGAGTGCCCATCACCACTCAACACCCCTTCCCCCCACCCCCGAGCGACTGCCTGCCTCCAGCCGACTCTCCCCGACCCTCCCCAACCCGTTTCCCCAAGCCTGGTCTTTTACCACCTCTGTTCACTCAGCATATCCGTTCACCATTCCCTTCCTCCCCTCTTTCACTTGCCCTTCCTTCACCAACCCACCCACCCACCCACCCCCCCACACACACAACCCCCTTTTCCCGCAACCCAAGTCCAGGCGCACAGAGGCAGCATCTATTCTCTGGCCCTAGCCAAGGTCATTTAACACTGTGGGGGAGGAGGGCAACCCGGGGAGTCGGGTGGGTAAGGGAGTTGGGAATTGGAGTTTGAGGGAACCCTATTCCACCTTACAAGCCCCCACCCCCATTAACATTTGAGGAGAGTAGTAGGGTCTCCGTTAAGGAAGAGAAAAACACCCCTCCTCCATATATATAGTTGTCCTTCTCTGATCAGCATAGCAACCGCCATAAATGTCCATTCAAACCACCACCAGTCCCCTCACCCTAAAGGGGACGGTCACCCGCCCCAGGAGCAAAGCATCGGAGGATAAAATGGCTGCAAGGCAAGGCGAGGGTGCTTCTACCCCGGGCGGCGTGAAGCTGAGAGACTGAGAGAGGGTCTCACCTGGGCTGAGTCTCCCAGATAAGGGAGTCCGGGTGAGGGCGGGGTCCCAGGCGTGGGGCTGGCGGCAGCCGCGACTGCTCTGGGTACCAGGGAAGCGGCAATGCAGACCTGCCCCCACGCGCTCCGGCCCTGCCTCCGCCCTCCCCGCCCCTCCCCACCGCACCAGTGAGCACCGGGAGAGACCATTGTTGGGGGGGGGCGTGGAAGAAGAAAAGAGGCTGGGAGGGACTCAGGGCTCCGGGGCGAGGTGGTGAGGGGCTGTGGGGGCTGCGCAGGGACTCCTGGTGATGACATACAGCCCATTCCCAGCTCCTTCCAGTTAAAGACTAAAGGATCTAAGGGAAGTAATGCTGATGTCAGGAAGGCAAATGAGAAGACAAAAAGGGAGATGGTGAACGAGCGACTCCCTCGACCCATTCCGCCATTCTCTGAGCGCCTCCCTCACCCTTGATTCCGCTGGACGAGTGCCCATCACCACTCAACACCCCTTCCCCCCACCCCCGAGCGACTGCCTGCCTCCAGCCGACTCTCCCCGACCCTCCCCAACCCGTTTCCCCAAGCCTGGTCTTTTACCACCTCTGTTCACTCAGCATATCCGTTCACCATTCCCTTCCTCCCCTCTTTCACTTGCCCTTCCTCCACCAACCCACCCACACACCCACCCCCCCACACACAACCCCCTTTTCCCGCAACCCAAGTCCAGGCGCACAGAGGCAGCATCTATTCTCTGGCCCTAGCCAAGGTCATTTAACACTGTGGGGGAGGAGGGCAACCCGGGGAGTCGGGTGGGTAAGGGAGTTGGGAATTGGAGTTTGAGGGAACCCTATTCCACCTTACAAGCCCCCACCCCCATTAACATTTGAGGAGAGTAGTAGGGTCTCCGTTAAGGAAGAGAAAAACACCCCTCCTCCATATATATAGTTGTCCTTCTCTGATCAGCATAGCAACCGCCATAAATGTCCATTCAAACCACCACCAGTCCCCTCACCCCTAAAGGGGGACGGTCACCCGCCCCAGGAGCAAAGCATCGGAGGATAAAATGGCTGCAAGGCAAGGCGAGGGTGCTTCTACCCTGGGCGGCGTGAAGCTGAGAGACTGAGAGAGGGGTCTCACCTGGGCTGAGTCTCCCAGATAAGGGAGTCCGGGTGAGGGCGGGGGTCCCGGGCGTGGGGCTGGCGGCAGCCGCGACTGCTCTGGGTACCAGGGGAAGCGGCAATGCAGACCTGCCCCCCCACGCGCTCCGGCCCCGCCTCCGCCCTCCCCGCCCCTCCCCACCGCACCAGTGAGCACCGGGAGAGACCATTGTTGGGGGGGGGCGTGGAAGAAGAAAAGAGGCTGGGGAGGGACTCGGGGCTCCGGGGCGAGGTGGTGAGGGGGCTGTGGGGGCTGCGCAGGGACTCCTGGTGATGACATACAGCCCATTCCCAGCTCCTTCTAGTTAAAGACTAAAGGATCTAAGGGAAGTAATGCTGATGTCAGGAAGGCAAATGAGAAGACAAAAAGGGAGATGGTGAACGAGGCAGCCCCTTCCTCAGCGTCTCAGTCCCAGAATGGCAGGACCGACGAATTTCAGGGGTTCGTTCTGCCTTCAAATCGCCTACCGTTCCCTTCCTCACTATTCCCAGCCAAACTCCCAAATCTGGAGTGCTCACACAAGTTTACCTGGCTGTTTTAGAGGAAGCAGGAATAACAAGGTGTGGTTTTTATCCTGAACTGCCAGAGACAGAAACTCCTGGATCTTTGCTCTTTCCAGAAACATATTATTTATTCCCAGCGCAGACCTCCCTGTCCTCTGTTCTGCTATTGTCAGCAAAGGTTGGAGAAGCTGAAGGGGTTTAAGGGACCTGACCAATTTAGCATATCCCCTCCCAGCTATTTGGTTCTGCTCCTTATTGTTGTTTAGTCCCTAAGTCCCATCCTACTCTTTTTCCACCCAGTGGACTGTAGCCTGCCAGGCTCATCTATCTAAGGGATTTTCCAGGCAAGAATATTGGTGTGAGTTGCCATTTCCTTCTCCAGGGGATCTTCCCGACTCAGGGATGGAACTCACATCTCCTGTGTCTCTTTCATTGACAGGTGGATTCTTTACCATTGAGCCATAAGGGAAGCCATAGTTATTTGTTCCAATGACTCAAAAAAGAACTCCCTCAGTACTCTTCCCAACTTCTGCTTCCAGGGCAAGGAGTGAATTGCTTTCAGCTCTTTTCTTTGTATTTCCTTTGCCCCTGTACCAGTAACCTGGGCTTAGAGATCCAAGACATACCACTTGGTGAACATCTTTGCTTCAGAGGTGAGGGGAACAGATTGCTTTAGGGATGTTCATACTGAATGTTTCCACCTATTTTAGGTAAGGCCTGGGGTTATCTGGACAGAGCATTGACCAGGGTTCTCACTTTCACGAAGATGTGGGCCCTTGGTCAAGTTCTCTGCCTCACTGAACCTCAGTTTTCTCTCCTGGAAAATGAGGGCCTTCGGCCTTTTATATTTAATAGTGTGTGATTCTGTGCTGTTAAACACAGAGGTTTCAACGTGCTGGACTATGTTACATGGAGAGGACTGGCGGGCTGTGTCCCAACCTCACAGATGGCATTTGTGGTGTTAAATTTACTACTGACAAAGATGTGACTCTTTGGAGTTTCACAAAGCTACATCTCAGAAATAAGGTTCTGTGCCAATAAGGTTTACAATTTACCAAAACATGAAACCATAACACATAAATGTTAATTTACAGTGAGAAACGTAACTGTCAGTCACACTGAAGGAGAGCTCATGTCTGTAAGACCAGCATATTCTTTTGCTTAAACCAGATCAATAATAATGTCAATATACAAATGCACAACGATATAACCAAAGAGGGATAGTTGTATCTTTAATGGCATCTGGCCATCCCCAGCAAGGAGTCGTGCCAATGGGTTCAGAAAACTCTTCTTGGCTACTGTCCTCCAACCCCACCTCTACGTTGTGGGCAGCCTTGCCAATGCTCCTGGACTACTATAACTCTGCTGGTTAAAGCACTCTTTCCAGGATGGCTCTTGGAAAGACTGTGCCCATATGGGCCTCAGGGACTCTCCCTTTACTAACATTCACTGCTGACCTCTCTTCAGTCTAACATATCCTTTCTTTAAAGATGCAAATATTTTCAATTAGGTTATAGCCAAGTTCTTCTGGCAGGGAGTCGTTTCTTCTCTTTAAGGTGACTTCACATACTCTCTTCTTGTCCATTACTTGCTAAAATAGAAATCTTATACTCTGAGAGAGAAAACTTGTATATGTTTTTTGAGTTCTGAGAAAAGACTTTATCATTCTCCCCTAGAACCAAGGATCCATGCACCTCACCAGCTACTCCTTCATGGGCCTCTTTTCTGGGTCCATTAACATTAGGGTTCCTGGGGCTCAGTCCAGGGCCCTCCTCCACTCCCACCCACTCTCACTGTGATCACTTCAAGTAGATCCTTGGCCTTAATGCTGTTTATATGCTGTTGATTCCCATATCTCCAAAGGTCCAGACCTTTCCACCAAGTCCAGACTCAAAATCATCATTTTTCAGCTCAGCATCACCACATGGAGATTTAATAAGCATCTCAAACTTAACAGATCTGTAAATAAACTTCTGAACTAGTTCTTCCCCATCTCTTCACGAAGGTACTCAGGCCCAAAACCTTAGAGTTATTCTTATTTCCTTTCCTTCTCTTATCTCTATATCAGCAAGTCTTGTCAGACTTACCTTTAAAATATACTCTGTGTCTACCACTTCTCCATCACTGACCCCTAGTCTAAGCCTCCACATCTCTTATCTTAGCTACTGCAACAGCCTCCTAGCTGGTTTCCCTACTTCCAATCTTGCTTACTTAAAAACCCATTATTCTCAACAGTCAGGGTGACTTTTTAAAAATCAATCAAATCTGATACAAAAAATACTCTCCCAAGAGAAATGAGTGCATATGTCCCACAAAAAAGACAAGTACAAGTATTTTTCCACAGCAGCTCTATCCATAATAGAAAAAAATTTCAAATGTCTATCAGCCAAAGAATGGTTAAAATTGGATATACAAATTGTGGTACATTCATACAGCGAATACATGTATGTTCAGTCATTTCAGTTGTGCCCAACTCTCTGCGACCCCATGGACTATAGCTCGCCAGGTTGCTCTGTCCATGGAATTCTCCAGGCAAGAATACTGGAGTAGGTTGCCATGCCCTCTTTCAGGAGATCTTATGGACCAGGGATTTAACCTACCTCTCCTGCATCTTAGGTGAACCACCTAAAGTGAGCCATCAGGGAAGCCCTATATAAGGGAATACTAGGTAACAATTTTTTGGGGGGGTTATTTATTTATTTTCATCCATCTTTGTTCTTTGGCCTGTGTGGGCCTTCCATCCCAGTGGCCTCTCTCGCTGCAGAGCACTGGCTCTCCAGAGCACTGGCTCATAATCGGGCACACCAGCCCAGCCATTCCTCAGCACGTGGGGTCTTCCCAGGCCAGGGATGGAACTGGCGCCCCTTGCACTGCAAGGCGGACTCTTTACCCATTGGACCACTAGGGAAGCCCAGATTTTTTTAAAAAGACTGAACCTGGGCTTCCCTGGTGGTCCAGTGGGTAAGGACACCGCGTTGCAGTGCAAGGGGCGCCGGTTCCATCCCTGGCCTGGGAAGACCCCACGTGCCCCGGAGCAGCTGGACTGATGTGTCCAATTACCAAGCTGGAGCTCTGGAGCGCATGCGCCCAGAGCCGGTGCTCTGCGACAACAGAGGCCACTGCAATGGGAGGCCCACATGGGCCAAAGAACAAAGGATGAAAATGGAGAAATGAAACACCAATAGAAGTGGCCCGCCTGCTCCCCTCTCTCCCCACACCACCCCTACCAAAATAAATAAATAAATAAATCTTTAAAAAAAAAAGAGAGACTGAACCTCTGCATATAGATGCATAAAAAAATCTCACAAAATATTGAGCAAAAGAGGCCAGAAAAGTATACACTATGTGATCCCATTTATATAAAGTTCAAGAAAAAGCAAATTAATTTACAGTGAGGGAGAATAGTGGCCACATGATGAGAATGTTCAATTTAGTTCAATCGCTCAGTCATGTCCAACTCTTTGCAACCCCATGGACTGCAGCAGGCCAGGCTTCCCTGTCCTTCACCATCTCCCATCTCCAATTCATGTCCACTGACTCAGTGACGCCATCCAGCCATCTCATACTTTGTCATCCCTTTCTCCTCTGCCTTCTATTTTTCCCAACATCAGGGTCTTTTCCAATGAGTCACCTTTTTTGCATCAGGTGGTGCTTCAGCTTCAGCATCAGTCCTTCCATTGAGTATTCAGGGTTGATTTCCTTTAGGACTGACTGGTTTGATCTCCTTGCAGTCCAAGGATCTCTCAAGAGTCTTCTCTAACACCACAGTTCAAAAGCATCAATTCTTCAGCGTTCAGTCATTTTTACGCTCCAACTCTTGAATGCATACATGACTACTGGAAAAACCACAGCTTTAACTATTCAGATCTTCGTTGGCAGTTATGTCTCTGCTTTTTTAAAACTCTGTGTATGTTTGTAATAGCTTTTCTTTCAAGGAGCAAGTGTCTTTTAATTTCATGGCTGCAGTCACTGTCCACAGTGATTTTGGAACCCAAGAAAATAGTCTGTCACTGTTTCCATTGTTTGTTCATCCATTTACAATGAAGTGATGGGACCAGAGGCCATGGTCTTAGTTTTTTGAATGTTGAGTTTTAGGGAATGTGCTACATTCTAATCTAAATGGCAGCTAAAGGGCACACACATATGTAAAAATATACCTAAGATCTGTGTGTCTTTCCTTTTTCAATATTCATTTTTGATTTATTTATTTCGCTGCACCGAGGCTTATTTGCAGCATGCAGGATCGTTGGAAGGCAGCTATGCTCACCATTATACCACCAACGCTAGCGTGCAGGATCTTTTTGATCTTCCTTGCAGCATGCGGGATCTTTATTGTGGCATGTGAACTTTTAGTTGTGGGGTGTGAGATCTAGTTTACTGACCAGGAACTGAACCCTGGGGCCCCTGCATTGGAAGCATGACGTCTTAGCCAATGGACCACCAGGGAAGCATTCTTTTAGTCTACACTTGTTCTGAGACCTCAGACAGTTCTTCTCCAAAAAACATGACTTAGTATTGAGCAGTCACCTGATTGTCCCTTTTGCAACCCCATGGACTGAGCAGGCCAGGCTTCCTGTCCTTCACCATCTCCCATCTCCAATTCATGTCCACTGACTCAGTGACGCCATCCAGCCATCTCATACTTTGTCATCCCTTTCTCCTCTGCCTTCTATTTTTCCCAACATCAGGGTCTTTTCCAATGAGTCACCTTTTTTGCATCAGGTGGTGCTTCAGCTTCAGCATCAGTCCTTCCATTGAGTATTCAGGGTTGATTTCCTTTAGGACTGACTGGTTTGATCTCCTTGCAGTCCAAGGATCTCTCAAGAGTCTTCTCTAACACCACAGTTCAAAAGCATCAGTTCTTCAGCGTTCAGTCATTTTTACGCTCCAACTCTTGAATGCATACATGACTACTGGAAAAACCACAGCTTTAACTATTCAGATCTTCGTTGGCAGTTATGTCTCTGCTTTTTAATACTCTGTGTATGTTTGTAATAGCTTTTCTTTCAAGGAGCAAGTGTCTTTTAATTTCATGGCTGCAGTCACTGTCCACAGTGATTTTGGAACCCAAGAAAATAGTCTGTCACTGTTTCCATTGTTTGTTCATCCATTTACAATGAAGTGATGGGACCAGAGGCCATGGTCTTAGTTTTTTGAATGTTGAGTTTTAGGGAATGTGCTACATTCTAATCTAAATGGCAGCTAAAAGGGCACACACATATGTAAAAATATACCTAAGATCTGTGTGTCTTTCCTTTTTCAATATTCATTTTTGATTTATTTATTTCGCTGCACCGAGGCTTATTTGCAGCATGCAGGATCGTTGGAAGGCAGCTATGCTCACCATTATACCACCAACGCTAGCGTGCAGGATCTTTTTGATCTTCCTTGCAGCATGCGGGATCTTTATTGTGGCATGTGAACTTTTAGTTGTGGGGTGTGAGATCTAGTTTACTGACCAGGAACTGAACCCTGGGGCCCCTGCATTGGAAGCATGACGTCTTAGCCAATGGACCACCAGGGAAGCATTCTTTTAGTCTACACTTGTTCTGAGACCTCAGACAGTTCTTCTCCACACATGACTTATATTGGGTGTGGGAAATAAAACCATGGAGCAGGAGGTGATAAGTGGGTGTACGGTAATGACGGTTAACATTGTTAGAGCAGTCACCTGACTTGGGCACTTTCCTGACACTTTACAATGATTAACTCACCCAAGTTTCTCATTAACCTATGAAATGATCACCATTTACAGATGACATTGAAGCACTGATTGGTTAAGTAGTAGCTTGTTTAGTCACACAACTCAGAAATGGCAAAACTAGGATTTGAACAAAAGCAATATAGATGCAGAGCTCTTACTCTTTTTAAATGCATCCATCATAGGTGCATAGTTCCATGTGTTTTAACAAACGTATATACTCATATCAGCACCCCTTTGATCAAGATAAAGAACATTGCCCCTAAAAGTTACCTTGTGACCTTCTGAAGTCAATCTCCCCATCCTTGGCAAACTCTGATCTCCTTTCTGTCACTGTCAACGAGATCTGTCTATTCTAGAGCTTCATGTAAGTGGGTTCATACCGTATATAGATCTCTGGCTTCATAGCTCTGGGTTTCAAAGCTTTCCAGGGTTTTTAATCCACTGCCTTGTACTACTTCCTGGTGTAACTTTTTTGACCACTTACCCATCAGACTGACTCTTCCTCAAGACTCCCTGGTGGTCCAGTGGTTTAAGTCT
This sequence comes from Tragulus kanchil, assembly GCA_022376925.1. Lineage (NCBI taxonomy): Eukaryota > Metazoa > Chordata > Mammalia > Artiodactyla > Tragulidae > Tragulus > Tragulus kanchil. Next base: position 82,471,958 of record JAIOJX010000032.1, on the reverse strand, counting down.
CTCCTCTGCCACTGCAGGGGTCACGAGTTTGTTCTAGTGTTTTATTTATTTATTTTGGGGGGGCCACGAGTTTGGTACCTGGTTGGGAAATAAAGATCCCGCGTGCCGAGCATGTAGTGTGCCAAAATGTATTTTTGAAAATTGATTACTCCCCAATATCAGCCACCCACCTATATCTTATCACTGCTTTTATCCACCCCCCTCTGTGGACATGAGATTATTAGGGTGGGATGGGTAAAGAGGGACATAAGAAGGTCAATGACAGCCCCTCTAAGATAACAAATTTTCCAGTGAGAGATTCTAACAAGCAAAGCACCAAGAGGAGCTTTTAATCGGTTGAGGAGAGAGGATAGCTTATATAAAAGCCAACAAGTCACAAGGCAAAACATTCATTCATTCAACAAAAAAAGTAAAAAAATCAGATCTTGGGTGTTTGGGGAAATAAAACCATGGAGCAGGAGGTGATAAGTGGGTGTACGGTAATGACGGTTAACATTGTTAGAGCAGTCACCTGACTTGGGCACTTTCCTGACACTTTACAATGATTAACTCACCCAAGTTTCTCATTAACCTATGAAATGATCACCATTTACAGATGACATTGAAGCACTGATTGGTTAAGTAGTAGCTTGTTTAGTCACACAACTCAGAAATGGCAAAACTAGGATTTGAACAAAAGCAATATAGATGCAGAGCTCTTACTCTTTTTAAATGCATCCATCATAGGTGCATAGTTCCATGTGTTTTAACAAACGTATATACTCATATCAGCACCCCTTTGATCAAGATAAAGAACATTGCCCCTAAAAGTTACCTTGTGACCTTCTGAAGTCAATCTCCCCATCCTTGGCAAACTCTGATCTCCTTTCTGTCACTGTCAACGAGATCTGTCTATTCTAGAGCTTCATGTAAGTGGGTTCATACCGTATATAGATCTCTGGCTTCATAGCTCTGGGTTTCAAAGCTTTCCAGGGTTTTTAATCCACTGCCTTGTACTACTTCCTGGTGTAACTTCTTTGACCACTTACCCATCAGACTGACTCTTCCTCAAGACTCCCTGGTGGTCCAGTGGTTTAAGTCTCTCCTCTGCCACTGCAGGGGTCACGAGTTTGTTCTAGTGTTTTATTTATTTATTTTGGGGGGGCCACGAGTTTGGTACCTGGTTGGGAAATAAAGATCCCGCGTGCCGAGCATGTAGTGTGCCAAAATGTATTTTTGAAAATTGATTACTCCCCAATATCAGCCACCCACCTATATCTTATCACTGCTTTTATCCACCCCCCTCTGTGGACATGAGATTATTAGGGTGGGATGGGTAAAGAGGGACATAAGAAGGTCAATGACAGCCCCTCTAAGATAACAAATTTTCCAGTGAGAGATTCTAACAAGCAAAGCACCAAGAGGAGCTTTTAATCGGTTGAGGAGAGAGGATAGCTTATATAAAAGCCAACAAGTCACAAGGCAAAACATTCATTCATTCAACAAGTATTTAGTCAGTAAATACAAAATAGTGTAACATGACTAAGAAATTCACTCCAAAGTTCAGACAGATCTTATTTCAACTATTACATCTACCTCCTCTTAGCATGTGATCTTGGTCAAGGAACTTAATGTGTTTCCTGATCTTAAAATTGCCATAAAAGGGCTTCCCTGGTAGCTCAGTGGTGAAGAGTTCACCTGCCAATGCAGGAGACACAGATTCAATCCCTGATCCGGGAAGATCCCACATGCTGCGGAGCAACTAAGCCCATGAGCCACTACTATTGAGCCTGTGCTCTAGAGCCTTGGAGTCACAACTATTGAGCCCATGTGCCCTAGAGCCCAAGTTCCACAAGAGAAGTCACTGCAACAAGAAGCCTGCTCACTTCAACTAGAGAGTATCTCCCACTCCCTGCAACTAGAGAAGAGCCAGCAGCAGCAGTGAAAAACCAGAATAGCCAATAAATAAATAAAACAATTGCTATAAAATCAAAATCTGCCTAAAGAATTGGTTTGAGGATTAACTGAAAGTAAAAGTATTAGTTTTGAGGATTAATTGAAAGTATTAGTTGTTCAGTCTTTGCGACCCCATGGATGATAGCCCACCAGGCTCCTCTGTCCATGGGATTTTTCAGGCAAGAATACAGGAATGGATAGCCCTTTTCTTCTCCAGGGGATCATCCCAACCCAGAGATTGAACCCAGGTCTCCTGCATTGCAAACAGATTCTTTATTGTCTGAGCCACCAGGAAAGATAATGTAAATAAAACACTTAGCACAGTACTTGGCATTTAGTAAGAGTTCAGTAAATGTTAGTTATTATTATTCTTACAACTGGAACTTCTCTGGAGGCTCAGTTGGTAAAGAATCCGCTTGCAATGCAGAAAACATAGTTTGATCCCTGGGTCAGGAAGATCCCCTGGAGAAGGAAATAGCAACCCACTCCCATATTATTGCCTGGGAAATTCCATGGACAGAGGAACCTGGCAGGCTACATACAGTTCATGGGGTCATGAGAGTCAGATATGACTTAGCAACTAAATCACCACCATATTTATAATTACTGTATATGTTAGGCACCTTCAACACTCTTGGGAGATACAAGTTAATCAATTGAGATTCATTAAGGGTTCTTTTTTTTTTTTTCCATTAAGGGTTTTTAAAGGATTCAGTTTAGTGCAGGGATACTTAGATTGGGATCCATGAAACCTCTGGAATTTTTGCTTCAGAGATTGGTTATATATACATGCATGTATTTTTTTCTTGGGTAAGGTCCACAGTTATTTTCATATTCTCAAAGGATTGTCACATGGCCTACAGAACATTAAGAACTCATGATCTAGAGCATGCATTGTCAATGGGGCTATTATTGCTTCCCCACCCCAAAATAAAAAATTGGTTCAGGGATGAGAATCTAGGATGTTACAATATTTATGTCCTTCCAAAGGGCAAGAGTATATATACAGATAAACAGCATATCAGTGATATTAAAATTTCATGCATAGGGGAGGACAATTAGGAAAAAATGTTGGAGGGTACACAAAAACTAGAAAACAAACAGATGTGTGAAGTATCAAAGCGTACTCTGTTCAGAGAATTGCTGAGCAGTAGAGTCTGAAAGAACCAGAGGATGGGGAGATAAAGGAGAGTTGAGGGGAGTCAAACTTACTAACTAGAGGAGGCACTCAGGAATCATTGAATGAATAAAAGCTCAGAGATTCTGAGAAAAATGCCTGAGAACAGTGCTTCCAATGAGAATAGTAGGGAATTCAGGAAAGGCACTAATTTACCGTTCATTGCAAACAGATTCTTTATTGTCTGAGCCACCAGGAAAGATAATGTAAATAAAACACTTAGCACAGTACTTGGCATTTAGTAAGAGTTCAGTAAATGTTAGTTATTATTATTCTTACAACTGGAACTTCTCTGGAGGCTCAGTTGGTAAAGAATCCGCTTGCAATGCAGAAAACATAGTTTGATCCCTGGGTCAGGAAGATCCCCTGGAGAAGGAAATAGCAACCCACTCCCATATTATTGCCTGGGAAATTCCATGGACAGAGGAACCTGGCAGGCTACATACAGTTCATGGGGTCATGAGAGTCAGATATGACTTAGCAACTAAATCACCACCATATTTATAATTACTGTATATGTTAGGCACCTTCAACACTCTTGGGAGATACAAGTTAATCAAATGAGATTCATTAAGGGTTCTTTTTTTTTTTTCCATTAAGGGTTTTTAAAGGATTCAGTTTAGTGCAGGGATACTTAGATTGGGATCCATGAAACCTCTGGAATTTTTGCTTCAGAGATTGGTTATATATACATGCATGTATTTTTTTCTTGGGTAAGGTCCACAGTTATTTTCATATTCTCAAAGGATTGTCACATGGCCTACAGAACATTAAGAACTCATGATCTAGAGCATGCATTGTCAATGGGGCTATTATTGCTTCCCCACCCCAAAATAAAAAATTGGTTCAGGGATGAGAATCTAGGATGTTACAATATTTATGTCCTTCCAAAGGGCAAGAGTATATATACAGATAAACAGCATATCAGTGATATTAAAATTTCATGCATAGGGGAGGACAATTAGGAAAAAATGTTGGAGGGTACACAAAAACTAGAAAACAAACAGATGTGTGAAGTATCAAAGCGTACTCTGTTCAGAGAATTGCTGAGCAGTAGAGTCTGAAAGAACCAGAGGATGGGGAGATAAAGGAGAGTTGAGGGGAGTCAAACTTACTAACTAGAGGAGGCACTCAGGAATCATTGAATGAATAAAAGCTCAGAGATTCTGAGAAAAAATGCCTGAGAACAGTGCTTCCAATGAGAATAGTAGGGAATTCAGGAAAGGCACTAATTTACTCTATGATGGTGTGAATTCATCTACATGGTATTAGATAACAGCTAGAAATGCCTCAGAGGGGGAGTCCCCTGATTGCCTAGTGGCTAGGATTCCAGGCTTTCATTCCCATAGCCCAGGTTCAATCCCTGGCTGAGGAAGTGAGATCTCAGACAAATCCATTCATTTGATAGATAACCTGGAGGCAGAAAGCACACAGAGACTGAGACAAAGCCTCCCCCCACCTGGAGCTCCTCCAGTGCTGGCCTCCAGTGTGTGGCGCCAGGACCCAGCTGCTGGCTGTGCCAGGTTCTAGGTGTTTCTGGGACCTCAGCTTATGACCACATACAGCAGAACTTGACTTGAAATTAAAGAGGTCAGTTCGTTCCCTTGAGTCAGAAGCCTGACATGCAGTCATGATGTGAAATACCATGTCTAATCTTCCCCCAAGGTCTTCTCACCAAGTGCTGCCTGCAGGATCTTAGTTCCCGAGCAGGGACCAAACCTGTGTCCCCTGCAGTGGAAGCATGGAATCTTAACCACTGGACTGCCAGGGAAGGCCTGCCCCCAAGTTTTGGCATATGTAACCAGATACTTACTAGATGACCCAACCTGAGCATCTCCCAATACACCTCAAAGTCAACATATCCAAGACTGCATGTATTATTTTTATCCTGCTCCCCCATACTCTTCCTGCCGTGTACTCTCATCCTTGATTCGACCCTTCCTTTCACTCACTGTATCCAATCTAATCTCCCCACTAGGGTTGTCCCAGTGACAAAGCGATGAAGAATCTATCCACCAGTGCAGGAGACACAGAGATGCTGATTCGATCCCTGGGTCAGGAAGCTCCTCTGGAGGAGGAAATGGCAACCCACTTCAGAATTCTTGCCTGGAAAATTCCATGGACAGAGGAACCTCGCTGGCTATAGTCCATGCATTTGCAAAGTCAGACACAACTGAGCAACTGAGCATGCACACACTCACCTGAATTATTGCCAGATACATAGCTGGTTACCTTGCCCCCAGTATTTTTCTCCCTCAAATCTATCCTCTACAGTGCAGCCATGGTTTTAAAACACCAATTGTCATCTTTTTGCTTAATTTCCCAACATGGCTTCCCATTGTGGATAGCAGCTTTCCAGCCAATGTGCCTTAACAATACTGTTATTAATTCCCTCAGCACTTTGGACTGCCTGGAACAGCTAGAATTCTTAAGCCAACAGCCTAAAGCCTGAAGCATCCTCTTGATCTGTGGGCTGTTTGAAATGTTTCTCTGTGCCACAGTGTGAGAAGGGCTGAGAAGCACTGATCTCTGGGAACACCTGGTCTGGCTGACCTCATCCTGCCTCCAGCACTGAACAACTTTAGCTTTAGCACCATACGTATCATGCTACCTACCAATCTGTTTCTGCTCAAAACATCCCATTCATCTGGAATGAGCTTCCTTTCATCTCTGAGATGCTTCTAACATTCAAGATTATGTTCAAGGAACACTTTTTTCCCAGGGAGTTTTCTTTCAGGCCAGGCTAGATACCCTTTCTTATGCTCTAAAAATATTTTGTTTCATAATAATCTCTTACGTATCTGTCTACTTCGCTGGTTAAGATTAGATGAGCAGAACTGTCTCGCTCACTTTTGTATCTTCAGCAACCACCAGCACAGAGCCCTTGTATGTACCATGTTACCTGAAGGAGAATGGCGCGCAAGAACAAGAGAGCTAGGCTCATCTTTTTTTCTGCCTAGAGTTTAAGAAAGTTTGTGGTTACGTAAGCCAAAGAGCTTCGGAGAAGAGGGCAATATAACAGGATTAAATGTGACAAAGGACAGAATAGGCCACTGGATTTGGTCTAGTTACTGCTCTAGTTACTGAAAAGTCTGAGCAGATTTAGACATGGTGGAAATCAGGTTTGGAAGGACTGAGGAGAAATAGGAACAATACAAATCCCTTACCCAAGATATCTGGAGGGATAAAGAATCAAAGAAAATGAAGGACCACTGAATTCCTACCGTTCCATTTCAATTGTTTTGTTATCATTTAAGACATAGTTCCAAAAGAAACCGTATTAACATAGCATGCTTGAGAAATTCCATTTCTCTCCATATTCTTTCGCCTCCCCAAGTGTTATCAATTCCATTCGTTTGTGGTTCATCCCTCCTTTTTTACGGCTGAGTAGCACATAGGATCTTAGTTTCCCAACCAGGAGTTGGATTTGTGGCCCCTGCAGTGTAAGCACAGTCTCAACCACTGGAACACCAGGGAAGTCCTAATTTCCATTTTTTAAATATAGACAAATTATAGGCACTTCCCATAGTCTAATGCTCAAGACTCCAGGGTTCCAATGCAGGGGGCCTGGGTTTGATCCCTGGTTAGGGAGCTAGAACCCACATACTGCAACTAAGACCCAGCACAGCCAAATAAATATTTTAAAATGTTTTTTTTTTTTAAATATAGACAAATGTATAATTTACATTATGTGTCACCCCTTAGATCAGAAAGCACAGTACACATTCTGTTCTACATGCTACTTTTTTCACTTAATCTATATCCTGGTGACCTCTCCAATCAGTGTGTGCAGTCTCCCTCATTCTTTTTTACTGCTGCTCAGTACTCTGTTGTTTCGATGTATCAGCTTATTCAGCCAGTCACCTCCTGACAGATATGGGAGCTGTTTCCAATCTGTTATTACAAATAGTGCTGCAATGAATACCTTTGTGCATGTCCCTTCCTAGCTTTGCCATCATAATTCCAGGAACTTTACTTCTGTCCTCATTTAATACAATAAACCTACGCCACAGATACTGGGTTTCCCATCTCATGTATAACCTGAATGTAATGAATCAATTGCTACAGTACACAGGAGTCCAACAACTGCAATTGCACATTATAGAATAAGTCTTTAAAACATGGAATATACACCCTCACTCCTACCTCTTGCCATTCTCCCAATATATGGACATCTCTTCTCAGAGAAAAAGAAATTACTCTGCCAAGTTAAGTACCACAAAGGATCAACAAGGAGTTTAGTTTTATTTTCTCTGTGTATTTGCAAAACACTGAGGGCCAACATAGAAAAAAATAAAACCTCCTGTGAAAAAACTACACTTACAAAAAAAAGGCCTTAGCGCCTTAGCCCCTCTGAATTACAGCAACTCTGATTGGTCCAAGGAAGTGAACAGATACTGGGAGGCTACAACAGGAGGAAAGACAATGAGAAATCACTGAGGGAGAGGGCCTCGAAGCGGGCCTCGAGGGGGAACTGGAGGCCGGGGAGTGGGTCTGGGTGGAGGGAGGGGCCCCCGCTGGTAGCCGTAGGGTGGAGGTCGTGGAGGGCCAGTGTATCCATGAGGGGGCATCAGTGGAGGAGGTCCACGCATACCATGTGGAGGCATAGGACCTGGGTGACCTGCAGGAAGAAAAGGAAAACCTAGTAAAAGCAAGAAATTGGAGAGAGTTCGTATTGGGACAATGTAGGGCGAGCATACACAGGGAGAGAAGTGAAAAGAAATAGAAGAAAGAAAAGAAAGTGTAGGGGTAAGCAGGGTGCCAAGAGAAGACGTACTGTGGGAATGAGGGAGGTGCTAAAGCTTACTCACCCATAAGGGGAGGTTTACATTTTTTGTGTCACCCCTTAGATCAGAAAGCACAGTACACATTCTGTTCTACATGCTACTTTTTTCACTTAATCTATATCCTGGTGACCTCTCCAATCAGTGTGTGCAGTCTCCCTCATTCTTTTTTACTGCTGCTCAGTACTCTGTTGTTTCGATGTATCAGCTTATTCAGCCAGTCACCTCCTGACAGATATGGGAGCTGTTTCCAATCTGTTATTACAAATAGTGCTGCAATGAATACCTTTGTGCATGTCCCTTCCTAGCTTTGCCATCATAATTCCAGGAACTTTACTTCTGTCCTCATTTAATACAATAAACCTACGCCACAGATACTGGGTTTCCCATCTCATGTATAACCTGAATGTAATGAATCAATTGCTACAGTACACAGGAGTCCAACAACTGCAATTGCACATTATAGAATAAGTCTTTAAAACATGGAATATACACCCTCACTCCTACCTCTTGCCATTCTCCCAATATATGGACATCTCTTCTCAGAGAAAAAGAAATTACTCTGCCAAGTTAAGTACCACAAAGGATCAACAAGGAGTTTAGTTTTATTTTCTCTGTGTATTTGCAAAACACTGAGGGCCAACATAGAAAAAAATAAAACCTCCTGTGAAAAAACTACACTTACAAAAAAAAGGCCTTAGCGCCTTAGCCCCTCTGAATTACAGCAACTCTGATTGGTCCAAGGAAGTGAACAGATACTGGGAGGCTACAACAGGAGGAAAGACAATGAGAAATCACTGAGGGAGAGGGCCTCGAAGCGGGCCTCGAGGGGGAACTGGAGGCCGGGGAGTGGGTCTGGGTGGAGGGAGGGGCCCCCGCTGGTAGCCGTAGGGTGGAGGTCGTGGAGGGCCAGTGTATCCATGAGGGGGCATCAGTGGAGGAGGTCCACGCATACCATGTGGAGGCATAGGACCTGGGTGACCTGCAGGAAGAAAAGGAAAACCTAGTAAAAGCAAGAAATTGGAGAGAGTTCGTATTGGGACAATGTAGGGCGAGCATACACAGGGAGAGAAGTGAAAAGAAATAGAAGAAAGAAAAGAAAGTGTAGGGGTAAGCAGGGTGCCAAGAGAAGACGTACTGTGGGAATGAGGGAGGTGCTAAAGCTTACTCACCCATGGGAGAGCCAAACGGAGGCCCTCGGGGAGGCATGCCCATTGGAGGAGGTCCAGGATGAGGCATTCCAGGTGGTGGTCGCGGTGGTGGCTGCCCCCCGGAGCCAGGGGGCCCAGCATGGGGGTGTCCTAAGCCATGAGGGCCATGGTGGGCCAGCTGCATCTGAGACATCCCTATGAGAACAAAACACACACAAAGAGAAAGGAGACGAAAGGCAGTGAGATAAGACGGCAGAGAAAATGAGACAGAGCAGAGCAGAGCAGAAGGTGAAGAAAGTGATGTCACATAGAAGACTACAGAAAATAAAGCTAATAAAAAGTGCCCTTATCCCTGACTCCAACCCAAGAGAACAAACAACTACCCAACAGCTCCCTGCCCCCCACAGCCCACTCGCTCCTTCCAAGACTATAGGCACTGTAACAGTGCTGCAGAATATCATGAAGGCAGCAGAGACACTATCAGAGCAAAGATCTAATTCTAAAGCATAAACAGAAATTTTTCAGGTGGACAAGAGTGGGAAAAGAACACTCCAGGCAGAAAAAGATCAGCAGGTGCAAAGCACAGGCGTGATAACACCTGTAATCAGGAATGGCAGGCAGTCATGGGAGTCACAGGCAGGAGCCAGGTCATGAAAAGCCTAGAATGTACTGTACCGAGTCTGGGTTTTACTCTGTAAGTAAAAGGGAGCAACAGGAATTTTGAGCAAGGGTGTGTTAATATCTGTATTTAAGAAAAGTTACTCTGCAAAAGTCAATCAAAGGTAGAGATAATCGAGTGGAAGTGGGTCTGGGTGGAGGAGGGGCCGCCGCTGGTAGCCGTAAGCTGGAGGTCGTGGAGGGCCAGTGTATCCATGAGGGGGCATCAGTGGAGGAGGTCCACGCATACCATGTGGAGGCATAGGACCTGGGTGACCTGCAGGAAGAAAAGGAAAACCTAGTAAAAGCAAGAAATTGGAGAGAGTTCGTATTGGGACAATGTAGGGCGAGCATACACAGGGAGAGAAGTGAAAAGAAATAGAAGAAAGAAAAGAAAGTGTAGGGGTAAGCAGGGTGCCAAGAGAAGACGTACTGTGGGAATGAGGGAGGTGCTAAAGCTTACTCACCCATGGGAGAGCCAAACGGAGGCCCTCGGGGAGGCATGCCCATTGGAGGAGGTCCAGGATGAGGCATTCCAGGTGGTGGTCGCGGTGGTGGCTGCCCCCCGGAGCCAGGGGGCCCAGCATGGGGGTGTCCTAAGCCATGAGGGCCATGGTGGGCCAGCTGCATCTGAGACATCCCTATGAGAACAAAACACACACAAAGAGAAAGGAGACGAAGGCAGTGAGATAAGACGGCAGAGAAAATGAGACAGAGCAGAGCAGAGCAGAAGGTGAAGAAAGTGATGTCACATAGAAGACTACAGAAAATAAAGCTAATAAAAAGTGCCCTTATCCCTGACTCCAACCCAAGAGAACAAACAACTACCCAACAGCTCCCTGCCCCCCACAGCCCACTCGCTCCTTCCAAGACTATAGGCACTGTAACAGTGCTGCAGAATATCATGAAGGCAGCAGAGACACTATCAGAGCAAAGATCTAATTCTAAAGCATAAACAGAAATTTTTCAGGTGGACAACAGAGTGGGAAAAGAACACTCCAGGCAGAAAAAGATCAGCAGGTGCAAAGCACAGGCGTGATAACACCTGTAATCAGGAATGGCAGGCAGTCATGGGAGTCACAGGCAGGAGCCAGGTCATGAAAAGCCTAGAATGTACTGTACCGAGTCTGGGTTTTACTCTGTAAGTAAAAGGGAGCAACAGGAATTTTGAGCAAGGGTGTGTTAATATCTGTATTTAAGAAAAGTTACTCTGCAAAAGTCAATCAAAGGTAGAGATAATCAGAGCCAAAGTGTCAGTTAGGATACTACCACAATAAATTAGGTGTGAAATAATGAAAATATGAGAGCCTGGCCTTCCCAGGTGGCACTAGTGGTAAAGAACCTGTTGGCCAATACAGGATAGTCTGAAGTACGACACCAGTAGTGGAGGGCGATGAGAGATATTAATAAGACTTGGTATTAAGAGTGGGGTGATAAGGAATAGTCAAACATAGCTCCCAGATTTCTGAATCAAGCACTTGAAAACAAAGAAAACTAGAGAAAAAATAAGTTTGAAGAAGCAGGGTAGAAAAATGTAGTTGTCCATTAAATACCAAGATTAAGGGTATGGAATGCTAATAACCATGAAACAGATATACAGACTTACGAGGCATCAGTGTACAAATAATAAACTATGCAGGAAAGATAGTCAAACACAAAAACCAAGGTACAAGCAGAGGAAAAGGAGACTATTATGGTGGATGAGATTATGGATTCAAAGAGACACATGGAGAATCTGAAAAAAACTCAAAAGATGTATGATTTTCAAACAGGACATGGCTAGTTTCAAGTATGTGCTTAGTCGCTCAGTTGTGTCTGCCTCTTTGTGATGCTATGGACTGCAGCTTGCCAGGCGCCTCTGTCCATGGGTTTCTCCAGGCAAGAACACTGGAGTGAGTGCCATGCCCTCCTCCAGGGCACCTTCCCAACCCAGGAATGAAATCCAGGTCTCCAGCACTGCAGGCAGATCCTTTACCATCTGAGCCACCAGGGAAGCCCAGTTTCAAGTACAGCAAAGGTCAAACCAAATAAGGAGTAGAAATGTCCATAGACCTGGCACTGCTTTGGGGTGGAAGTCAGAGGAGAGAACAGAAGTGAAAGTTTAGGAAACAAACAACAGCAAGTGTAGTTGTACTCACTGGTAAAACTTAAACAAAAAGTGAAGACAGTGTGGTGGCTGTTAAAGTAAACAGAGTAAAAGTGTCTTGTGTTTATTTTCATAAAAGAATGTCTGAAGGAAATGAGAGCTCTGAGACTACCTACTATTGTTGAAGGACAAACAACAGCAGCCTAAGTGCTGACAGAGTTCCTGCAGCAAGCTCATCCCTCTTCTTCCCAGCAAAGAACACCCACCTGGATGGGGCATCCCACCCGGTGGAAATGGGTGAGGATGTGAGTGTCCGTGTCCAGGATGTCCAGCCCCTGGGGTTCCCGCTGATGGGGGGCCATGGCCTCCAGCCCCAGGAGGCATAGGTGGTGGGGCATGGCTGGGGGTATCCCAGGTGGAAGGGCTCCAGTAGTGGAGGGCGATGAGAGATATTAATAAGACTTGGTATTAAGAGTGGGGTGATAAGGAATAGTCAAACATAGCTCCCAGATTTCTGAATCAAGCACTTGAAAACAAAGAAAACTAGAGAAAAAATAAGTTTGAAGAAGCAGGGTAGAAAAATGTAGTTGTCCATTAAATACCAAGATTAAGGGTATGGAATGCTAATAACCATGAAACAGATATACAGACTTACGAGGCATCAGTGTACAAATAATAAACTATGCAGGAAAGATAGTCAAACACAAAAACCAAGGTACAAGCAGAGGAAAAGGAGACTATTATGGTGGATGAGATTATGGATTCAAAGAGACACATGGAGAATCTGAAAAAAACTCAAAAGATGTATGATTTTCAAACAGGACATGGCTAGTTTCAAGTATGTGCTTAGTCGCTCAGTTGTGTCTGCCTCTTTGTGATGCTATGGACTGCAGCTTGCCAGGCGCCTCTGTCCATGGGTTTCTCCAGGCAAGAACACTGGAGTGAGTGCCATGCCCTCCTCCAGGGCACCTTCCCAACCCAGGAATGAAATCCAGGTCTCCAGCACTGCAGGCAGATCCTTTACCATCTGAGCCACCAGGGAAGCCCAGTTTCAAGTACAGCAAAGGTCAAACCAAATAAGGAGTAGAAATGTCCATAGACCTGGCACTGCTTTGGGGTGGAAGTCAGAGGAGAGAACAGAAGTGAAAGTTTAGGAAACAAACAACAGCAAGTGTAGTTGTACTCACTGGTAAAACTTAAACAAAAAGTGAAGACAGTGTGGTGGCTGTTAAAGTAAACAGAGTAAAAGTGTCTTGTGTTTATTTTCATAAAAGAATGTCTGAAGGAAATGAGAGCTCTGAGACTACCTACTATTGCTGAAGGACAAACAACAGCAGCCTAAGTGCTGACAGAGTTCCTGCAGCAAGCTCATCCCTCTTCTTCCCAGCAAAGAACACCCACCTGGATGGGGCATCCCACCCGGTGGAAATGGGTGAGGATGTGAGTGTCCGTGTCCAGGATGTCCAGCCCCTGGGGTTCCCGCTGATGGGGGGCCATGGCCTCCAGCCCCAGGAGGCATAGGTGGTGGGGGCATGGCTGGGGGTATCCCAGGTGGAAGGGCTCCAGGAGGTGGTACTGGAGGTGGGAACGAGCCAGGAGGAGGCATGCCTACAGGAAAAATGGAAAAAAGAGTTAATGATCGTGAGAAGTGAGCCTTCAGAAAGCCTGTCCCAATCTGGCCTCTCCTGGCAGGATGAGCTCTTTCTCCCTCCTCCCAGCTGTCTAAAGTCAGAAGTAACATTAGATGCCTTGAACAACCTTCTGGAGAAACTCAACAACTTTCTTCCGAACACAAGCATCATCCCTCAACCCCTTTCTCGTTACCTATTGACTCAATGTCCCCACCTAGCCAGGCTCTTTTTCCTTCTTCCTGGCCCCAACTTCCCCAAAACAAACACATTTATCAAAAGCTTTACCTGGTGGAGGAAGCCCAGACCCCAATGATGATACCACAGGATTGGGGGCAGTGGGTGGAGGGGGTGCATCTGCAAACAGCTGATGAGGGCGGTCAGCCTGGGAGAGTGGATTCTGTGCTGCCAGAAGTCGTTCAGCTGCTGAGCCATGGCGCTCACCCTTGGAGTCCTTCTTGAATGCATAGGACACAGTGATTGGGCGGTTACAGAGATACTGGCCATTCATGGCCTCAATGGCTGCATCCGAAGCATCAAATGAAGCAAAATTAATAAAAGCATAACCTTTGGAGTTGCCTGTGTCAGGGTCCCGCATAATCTTGGGGGTTTGTAAGATGACCCCAAAGGCGCTAAAAGTATCATAAAGCAACTTCTCATCAATCTCTGGGTCCAGGTTCCCAATAAAAATGTTGGCCCCGACATCCAGGTTTTTGTTGTGGGCTGATGCCTTGTTCACGCGTATTGGCTTCCCATAGAGTTTGATCATGTTCATGATCTTAATGGCATAGTCAGCATCTTCCTCACTCAAAAATTCCACAAAGCCATAGCCTGGGGAAGTAGAAAAGAAGAGGTTAAGAACTTACATAATTAAAAAACAAGATATAACTCATTTGCTTTCTAAAGCACGAAGAACAAGAAATAATCCCAATTCAACTGAGAATGGTTCCAGAAACAAAAAAATCTTTATATTCTGCTCACTCCAAAACACTTATAACTCCTGCTGGGGGCCTTCAGGAACAATCTGTCCCCTCAATGCATAACTGCACTCCTTGCCCTCTACTCACCTTGGTGCCGTGTACTCACCTTGGTGCTGACCAGTGACTCTATCCTTCGGCATGTGGGTGTTGACTACTGGCCCTGCCTGGAGAAACAGTTCCCACAGCAGTGGTTCGCTAACTTTCTCATCGAGGCCACCCACGTACACAGTGGCATCTGGAGAACAGGATTAGGTGAGGGCAAAGATGAGAGGAAATACGGAGGAAACAGGAACATGAAGATGGAAACCAAGCGGGATAAGTGGGAGTGGAAATGGGGTATAGAAGCGAGGGGGGACGTTAAATTAAGTCCTTAGATAGTTCTAGCTTTCCAGAAAACAGACAATCTTCTTAAGTCTAATTTAGAGGCATTGTGAAAATTCATTTTGTAACTTCCTTTTTTCTTTCTTTTGAGTGGGAAGGCAGCAGGAGACTGGACACAGCATCACATCTACAGGCCTCAGCCTGTCCATCCCGTCCCCAGCAGGTATCGGGGCTAGTCTCGCGCCCTTTGGAATGCTATAACCTCCTGCCCCGAAGGAAACACTGCTGGGTCTAGTCAGGGCTCCCCCAACCACCCTGAGTCCATTCTGGGCTTATCCGCTCCAGTTACCCTGGTTCCGCTCAGAGATCGGCCCGGCCGCCATGGCGAAAGAGCTCCCGCCGTCTCCAAGCAGCGATCCCGCCCCCTGACCTCAGTCAGTCTTGGGGGTTTGTAAGATGACCCCAAAGGCGCTAAAAGTATCATAAAGCAACTTCTCATCAATCTCTGGGTCCAGGTTCCCAATAAAAATGTTGGCCCCGACATCCAGGTTTTTGTTGTGGGCTGATGCCTTGTTCACGTATTGGCTTCCCATAGAGTTTGATCATGTTCATGATCTTAATGGCATAGTCAGCATCTTCCTCACTCAAAAATTCCACAAAGCCATAGCCTGGGGAAGTAGAAAAGAAGAGGTTAAGAACTTACATAATTAAAAACAAGATATAACTCATTTGCTTTCTAAAGCACGAAGAACAAGAAATAATCCCAATTCAACTGAGAATGGTTCCAGAAACAAAAAAATCTTTATATTCTGCTCACTCCAAAACACTTATAACTCCTGCTGGGGGCCTTCAGGAACAATCTGTCCCCTCAATGCATAACTGCACTCCTTGCCCTCTACTCACCTTGGTGCCGTGTACTCACCTTGGTGCTGACCAGTGACTCTATCCTTCGGCATGTGGGTGTTGACTACTGGCCCTGCCTGGAGAAACAGTTCCCACAGCAGTGGTTCGCTAACTTTCTCATCGAGGCCACCCACGTACACAGTGGCATCTGGAGAACAGGATTAGGTGAGGGCAAAGATGAGAGGAAATACGGAGGAAACAGGAACATGAAGATGGAAACCAAGCGGGATAAGTGGGAGTGGAAATGGGGTATAGAAGCGAGGGGGGGGGGGGGGGGGACGTTAAATTAAGTCCTTAGATAGTTCTAGCTTTCCAGAAAACAGACAATCTTCTTAAGTCTAATTTAGAGGCATTGTGAAAATTCATTTTGTAACTTCCTTTTTTCTTTCTTTTGAGTGGGAAGGCAGCAGGAGACTGGACACAGCATCACATCTACAGGCCTCAGCCTGTCCATCCCGTCCCCAGCAGGTATCGGGGCTAGTCTCGCGCCCTTTGGAATGCTATAACCTCCTGCCCCGAAGGAAACACTGCTGGGTCTAGTCAGGGCTCCCCCAACCACCCTGAGTCCATTCTGGGCTTATCCGCTCCAGTTACCCTGGTTCCGCTCAGAGATCGGCCCGGCCGCCATGGCGAAAGAGCTCCCGCCGTCTCCAAGCAGCGATCCCGCCCCCTGACCTCAGTCACTGCTTCCTCTTCCGGGCCGAAGGCGGACGTTGAGGCGGTGGGCGGGGCCGCGGCAGGGGAGGAGCCGAAAGCGGCCGCGACCATTTTAGAAACTGTTGAGAATTGAAGAACCTGGGTTTGTTGTGCTCTCCGCTTCTTAGTTTTGTGCTTTAGTGCGAATGCGAGCGATCAGGGCTGGGAGGGTGGAAAGGAAGCTCTCAGATACTCAGATACTCTTAGTGCTTGACGTTAAAGGGTCACACACCTCCCGAAAATGTCAGTTCAAAGGCTAAGAAAACAAAATTTTAGTTTTTATTTGTTTATCATCGCCTTATTTTATTCCCCAGAGAAGGGTATGCAGGGGAACCCCTCAACGCAAGGTGTGGAGATGACCGTCCACCCAGGTCCGCAGTTCTCGGACAAATGCGGCCTTACAGCCCCTGCCTAGGCTTGAGATGTTTCGGTTTTCCTCAGGGACGGAATTGTGGAATGTCTGAGATCACCTCTGTGTAATAGTTTCTTTATAGAGGGTGAGCGGAAGCGGAGGCTTAGAGGTGGAGAGCTACTCAAGCCCAGAGGCCTGGGCCTCAGGCTCCACAGAGTACATCCTGAACCCCAACAACATCTGGGTGTGCTTTTACCGCGTCTGCACGGAAGAGAGCACTAATTCTGAATTACGTGGAGCCTCAACTGATGCATCCCCTTACTTTACAGTAATATGGTCGGTAACCATACTCTCGGGTCACATCCCATTACCCCTCTCCCATCACTCCCTTATAAAGGTTTTTTAATTAGACACAAGAAACAATGCCAGTGGCATGTATAAATACTGTGCTTTAATGAATTCCTTAAATACGGTCACTACAAAAGGGGAATCATGGCCTGCTCCATCCCGTCCCCAGCAGGTATCGGGGCTAGTCTCGCGCCCTTTGGAATGCTATAACCTCCTGCCCCGAAGGAAACACTGCTGGGTCTAGTCAGGGCTCCCCCAACCACCCTGAGTCCATTCTGGGCTTATCCGCTCCAGTTACCCTGGTTCCGCTCAGAGATCGGCCCGGCCGCCATGGCGAAAGAGCTCCCGCCGTCTCCAAGCAGCGATCCCGCCCCCTGACCTCAGTCACTGCTTCCTCTTCCGGGCCGAAGGCGGACGTTGAGGCGGTGGGCGGGGCCGCGGCAGGGGAGGAGCCGAAAGCGGCCGCGACCATTTTAGAAACTGTTGAGAATTGAAGAACCTGGGTTTGTTGTGCTCTCCGCTTCTTAGTTTTGTGCTTTAGTGCGAATGCGAGCGATCAGGGCTGGGAGGGTGGAAAGGAAGCTCTCAGATACTCAGATACTCTTAGTGCTTGACGTTAAAGGGTCACACACCTCCCGAAAATGTCAGTTCAAAGGCTAAGAAAACAAAATTTTAGTTTTTATTTGTTTATCATCGCCTTATTTTATTCCCCAGAGAAGGGTATGCAGGGGAACCCCTCAACGCAAGGTGTGGAGATGACCGTCCACCCAGGTCCGCAGTTCTCGGACAAATGCGGCCTTACAGCCCCTGCCTAGGCTTGAGATGTTTCGGTTTTCCTCAGGGACGGAATTGTGGAATGTCTGAGATCACCTCTGTGTAATAGTTTCTTTATAGAGGGTGAGCGGAAGCGGAGGCTTAGAGGTGGAGAGCTACTCAAGCCCAGAGGCCTGGGCCTCAGGCTCCACAGAGTACATCCTGAACCCCAACAACATCTGGGTGTGCTTTTACCGCGTCTGCACGGAAGAGAGCACTAATTCTGAATTACGTGGAGCCTCAACTGATGCATCCCCTTACTTTACAGTAATATGGTCGGTAACCATACTCTCGGGTCACATCCCATTACCCCTCTCCCATCACTCCCTTATAAAGGTTTTTTAATTAGACACAAGAAACAATGCCAGTGGCATGTATAAATACTGTGCTTTAATGAATTCCTTAAATACGGTCACTACAAAAATATGCAATTGGAAGAGATAGGGTGTCCGTATACACTCCATACGCATAGAAAAAATAAGGGAAGAAGTGGAGATTGGAATTAAAGCAGCAAGAGAAGGTGAGAGGAGGTCTGTAGGCCGTCTTGTTGGCACTGATAAACTATCTCTGATCTCACAATTTACCAGATTGATATCCAAAACTTACATCCCAAAGGAATGAAAAAAAAGAGGCAATCATGTCCTATATTGTTTTTATTTCTTAGTTCTTCAAATCACAAGGGATTATTTAGACCAAACAGGGCAGGATAAAATTGGATTAGCACCACTCATCTGCAATAGAAACTCAAGTCAGTGATCTCATTTATGTGTTGGTGTTTGAAAGCTGAAGCAACAGGGCAAGATAAGAAAAACTGAAGGATTAGACAACTCTCCCTCGTCCCAGAATACCCTCTGCCCTACCCATGAGAAAGGAATTTCAACGGGATTGGGAGAGAATGGTATTTGGATTTCTTTTCTTGAAGTGGTCCTCAGGAGATATTCGTGGTGTCCATTTCCTTAGTAACTCCTGAAGATGGGATAGCTCATCCTGAAGACCAGAAATTGTGGGGGCTGAGAGGCCCATCTGGGGAGGGCGTGAAGAGAGGATCTTTAATTCTTCTAATTCTCTTTTCCCCTCCAACTATGCCGTAGGTTCCACTTGACATAAGCCATAAGTAGTTTCCACACACTCCCAGACCTATTTACTTTGATACCAACAGGAGTGGTACCTCACTTCCCAGTACCCCCCAGCACCTTGCCTTTTTGCCTCCTGGAAACATCTAGTTTCTCCTAGAACATCTGGTATAGTAAGCCCTCCTTCCACTCCCAATCCATCATCCCCTCTCACCTGGACCTCAGGCCTTCCCCTCAGGTAGCAGTGTTTCCAGAGCCTGATGTGGGGTCCCAGACATCCAGGCAGCAGCAGCCCGGGGGGTAAAGGGCAAGCTCCCCAATGTGAGGGGAGCCCCCACTCCTGATCAGCCAGGCTTTCAGAGGAGATAGCAGGTCGAGGGAGCCAACGAGAAGAGACTGCCAACAGGGAAGGACTGTCCCGCCAAGGACAGAGCTGATTCAGGGGACTCAGGGCCCCTCTAGAGAAGAGCCACACAGAACTCGGAGACCCAGGAACCATGAAGCTTGGCTATGGAGGAAAGGGAAATCAACTGGCAACCTAGAAACCTGATGACCCCAGTTTCCCCAAACTGATAGAAAAATAAGGGAAGAAGTGGAGATTGGAATTAAAGCAGCAAGAGAAGGTGAGAGGAGGTCTGTAGGCCGTCTTGTTGGCACTGATAAACTATCTCTGATCTCACAATTTACCAGATTGATATCCAAAACTTACATCCCAAAGGAATGAAAAAAGAGGCAGTCATGTCTTATATTGTTTTTATTTATTAGTTCTTCAAATCACAAGGGATTATTTAGACCAAACAGGGCAGGATAAAATTGGATTAGCACCACTCATCTGCAATAGAAACTCAAGTCAGTGATCTCATTTATGTGTTGGTGTTTGAAAGCTGAAGCAACAGGGCAAGATAAGAAAAACTGAAGGATTAGACAACTCTCCCTCGTCCCAGAATACCCTCTGCCCTACCCATGAGAAAGGAATTTCAACGGGATTGGGAGAGAATGGTATTTGGATTTCTTTTCTTGAAGTGGTCCTCAGGAGATATTCGTGGTGTCCATTTCCTTAGTAACTCCTGAAGATGGGATAGCTCATCCTGAAGACCAGAAATTGTGGGGGCTGAGAGGCCCATCTGGGGAGGGCGTGAAGAGAGGATCTTTAATTCTTCTAATTCTCTTTTCCCCTCCAACTATGCCGTAGGTTCCACTTGACATAAGCCATAAGTAGTTTCCACACACTCCCAGACCTATTTACTTTGATACCAACAGGAGTGGTACCTCACTTCCCAGTACCCCCCAGCACCTTGCCTTTTTGCCTCCTGGAAACATCTAGTTTCTCCTAGAACATCTGGTATAGTAAGCCCTCCTTCCACTCCCAATCCATCATCCCCTCTCACCTGGACCTCAGGCCTTCCCCTCAGGTAGCAGTGTTTCCAGAGCCTGATGTGGGGTCCCAGACATCCAGGCAGCAGCAGCCCGGGGGGTAAAGGGCAAGCTCCCCAATGTGAGGGGAGCCCCCACTCCTGATCAGCCAGGCTTTCAGAGGAGATAGCAGGTCGAGGGAGCCAACGAGAAGAGACTGCCAACAGGGAAGGACTGTCCCGCCAAGGACAGAGCTGATTCAGGGGACTCAGGGCCCCTCTAGAGAAGAGCCACACAGAACTCGGAGACCCAGGAACCATGAAGCTTGGCTATGGAGGAAAGGGAAATCAACTGGCAACCTAGAAACCTGATGACCCCAGTTTCCCCAAACTGGATCAGGAAGGAATGTCCAGTTGTCACCACTGCACACACCACCAGCGATCAAACTACAAGCCTCCCCTGAGAACACTTTATCTGCACTCCTCATTAGACTTCAAACTAGGCCTCAGGACTTGATTAAAGTTGATTTTAGGGAAACATAATGTATACATGAGACAATAAGACTGATAAGGTTGAAGAGGACAAAAAACAATTCTTTTTGTGATTTCTAGGGTTTCTGACTTCCTGAGAACAGTCAGGAACTAGAAATAACAATTAACAGAAGAGGAACTATGACACTATCATTTGTTTCAATCTAGTAGGATGAGTCTGTGAGAAAGTCAAAGGAATTTAGGAATTTTAGACATTTTACCTGCTGTCTAGGGAGCCAATAATCTGGGCAGTGTTCTGGGTCATAGCCAGGATTATGAAATTGTAATATCTGTTCATTGCTGTAGCGTAAATTCCAATCCCAGACAGATAGCTGTGGGTTAATAGAGTTCCCAGCTGGGGTCTGGGAGTACTCAGCAGTATAGACTTGTGTGTAGTTGTTGAACTGGATAAAGGAAACAAGAAAAGGATGGTTAAACAAAGCTATATTATCTTCCCAAATTTAGAGAGAAATCATGAAACACTCATCTCTTTACTCTAAGAATCAGATGTAGGGCTTCCCTGATGGCTCAGTGGTAAAGCATCCATCTAGGGCTTCCCTGGTGGTCCAGTGGATAAGGACACCGCCTTGCAGTGCAAGGGGCGCTGGTTCAATCCCTGGCCTGGGATGATCCCACGTGCCACGGAGCGGCTGGACCGATGTGTCCAACTATCGAGCCGGAGCTCTGGGGCACATGTGCCCAGAGCCAGTGCTCTGTGATGAGAGAGGCTGCTTCAATGGGAGGCCCACACAGGCCAAAGAACAAAGATCAATAGATAAAATCAAAAGATCAATAAATAAATGAAAGATGAATAGAAGTGGCCAAAAAAATTAAATAAAAAAAAAAATCCATCTGCCAATGTAGGAGCCCGTGTGCCACAACCATTTAGCCTGTGCTTTAGAGCTCAGGAGCCACAACTACTAAGCCTACATGCCACAACTACTGAAACCTGCATACTCTAGAGCCTGAACTCTGCAACAAGAGAATCCGCTGCAACGAGACGTCCATGCACCACAACTAGAAAATAGTCCCTACTTGCCAGAACTAGAGAAAAGCCCACTCAGCAGTGAGCACCTAGCACAGCCAAAAAAAAAAGAAAGAAAGAATCATATGTAGGGTGAAAGTCCATTCCTGAAAGAGAGCACCAACCTCGTCCTTTCCCCACCCACAGACCTCACTTTTCACATTCAATACTAAGCTTGAGGGTAGTACTTTTGTTTTGTTGGCCATGCTGAACAACTTAAAGGATCTTGGTTCCCTGGCCAGGGATTGAACCTGGGCCACTTCAGTAAAAGCCCAGAATCCTAACCACTGGCTCACCAGGTAATTCCAAGAGAGTACTTCTTAATGGGGGTAGGGAAAGTCAAAAATGGAAGTCACTGACCTGTCCACTCTGTTTTCCACGCTCCCAGGGAGTGTCTCTCAAGAATGTAAGAGTGTCGGGAACCCTGACACTGTCATGAAGAGCAAGAAGGAAGAACTCGGAGAATTCAAACTCAGCTGGAAACTGCTGGAGGAGCTGCCAGACGCAATCAAGGAAGAGGAGAAATACCGGGGCCTGAGAAAAGGAAAATTAAGATGTTGGAAGAGATTGTGGGGGTCTTAAATGGGAGGATGACAGAATGACAGGGGATGAGTGACATGGGAACAGGGGGACACTAGGGAGGTCAGGGAACTCAGTTGATGTAGGAGGTTGTGGTCCCTCATCTGAATCTCCCTGCAAGCTCAGTCCAATATCAGAATCCTTTGTAACTAATTCAGCAATGCCGGAGCTCTGGGGCACATGTGCCCAGAGCCAGTGCTCTGTGATGAGAGAGGCTGCTTCAATGGGAGGCCCACACAGGCCAAAGAACAAAGATCAATAGATAAAATCAAAAGATCAATAAATAAATGAAAGATGAATAGAAGTGGCCAAAAAAATTAAATAAAAAAAAAAATCCATCTGCCAATGTAGGAGCCCGTGTGCCACAACCATTTAGCCTGTGCTTTAGAGCTCAGGAGCCACAACTACTAAGCCTACATGCCACAACTACTGAAGCCTGCATACTCTAGAGCCTGAACTCTGCAACAAGAGAATCCGCTGCAACGAGACGTCCATGCACCACAACTAGAAAATAGTCCCTACTTGCCAGAACTAGAGAAAAGCCCACTCAGCAGTGAGCACCTAGCACAGCCAAAAAAAAAAGAAAGAAAGAAAGAATCATATGTAGGGTGAAAGTCCATTCCTGAAAGAGAGCACCAACCTCGTCCTTTCCCCACCCACAGACCTCACTTTTCACATTCAATACTAAGCTTGAGGGTAGTACTTTTGTTTTGTTGGCCATGCTGAACAACTTAAAGGATCTTGGTTCCCTGGCCAGGGATTGAACCTGGGCCACTTCAGTAAAAGCCCAGAATCCTAACCACTGGCTCACCAGGTAATTCCAAGAGAGTACTTCTTAATGGGGGTAGGGAAAGTCAAAAATGGAAGTCACTGACCTGTCCACTCTGTTTTCCACGCTCCCAGGGAGTGTCTCTCAAGAATGTAAGAGTGTCGGGAACCCTGACACTGTCATGAAGAGCAAGAAGGAAGAACTCGGAGAATTCAAACTCAGCTGGAAACTGCTGGAGGAGCTGCCAGACGCAATCAAGGAAGAGGAGAAATACCGGGGCCTGAGAAAAGGAAAATTAAGATGTTGGAAGAGATTGTGGGGGTCTTAAATGGGGAGGATGACAGAATGACAGGGGATGAGTGACATGGGAACAGGGGGACACTAGGGAGGTCAGGGAACTCAGTTGATGTAGGAGGTTGTGGTCCCTCATCTGAATCTCCCTGCAAGCTCAGTCCAATATCAGAATCCTTTGTAACTAATTCACTGCCAATGGATTTTATTATGTAATTTTCTCATCCCTGTACTTCCTAATAATACCCTCCCAAAACATTCTCACCTCTTCACTGGCCCCAGTACCCCCAAGCCGGGTCAGGAAAGGATGTCCAGCCGCCACCCACTCTCGTTGCACCAGTGATTGGAATCCAAGCAGTGTTCGGGCTTCAGGGGCTGAAAGCAGCTGGACGAGTGAAGAGAGGAGGCCATTGAAATCACGATCACCGCGCTCTGGGTGACAAAGAGGGATACGGGACAAAGAAGGAAAGGCCAAGAAACTAAGGCAGAAGAGAGTGAGGAAAGGAAACATGGCAAGAGGAAGTGAGAGGCACAGTGGAGAATGTTTGGGATAGGTAGGATTGAGAGGGCACATAAAAGTGAAGAGAAAACAAAGACTTTGAGTGATTGACTTCATATACTCCACCTACATATAAATACTCAGCTTCACATGTCGGAAGCAGAATCAGATGTTAAGCCAATTTTTCACATTTTCCTTCCCCTTCCCCAATCCCAATCCCCATCCACTGATGGAATAACAGGAACAGAAGGTTGAGAACCCCTCTGTTAAGGACCACAAGCTTAGTGGGAGGCAGAGGTAATACTGAAGGATGAGTAGTTCCTAGCAAAACAAGAGTAGGATGCTAGCATTGGAAGGGGACAAAGAAACTTTCTAGGTTTCCCTCCCTGAGCAGAATCCAGTCAGATGAGTAAAGAAAAAAGGCAAGGAATGGAATGGGTTGGCCCAAGAAACTCACCTTGAAGTACTACAGAGCGAACCCTGGATGTCACTAAGACTGAGATGTCACTGGCCTTTCGAAGACAAGATCTAGGAGGTGGGCAAGGAAGCGACAAAGTAAATAATAAGCCGAGAGGAAGAGAGTAATGGGTCATGGGGTATAATAGAGGCAGACTCCCAGTTCCTGCCCTCTCCCCTTCTAAGGAGCAGCAAATAACAGTCTTCTTGGGAAACCAAGGAGAAGAGTTAATGGAAGATGGAGGAGTCCAAGTTAACAGAAGTTTTAATTATAAATCATGCCTATAAAAAGAGGAAGTACCTGACGTAGTCCAACCATCGTGTTCCTTCCAGAGCTGAGAGCCATTTATCCTCAGTCACAGATGAATCTGAGAGTAGGAGTCAGAAAGGCAAAGAGATCAGGAGAACTGGGGATTCAGGGTCCAGAATTAAGAGGGGCTAAAGGGAACCAGATCCTAATAATACCCTCCCAAAACATTCTCACCTCTTCACTGGCCCCAGTACCCCAAGCCGGGTCAGGAAAGGATGTCCAGCCGCCAATGTGAAGATTGGAATCCAAGCAGTGTTCGGGCTTCAGGGGCTGAAAGCAGCTGGACGAGTGAAGAGAGGAGGCCATTGAAATCACGATCACCGCGCTCTGGGTGACAAAGAGGGATACGGGACAAAGAAGGAAAGGCCAAGAAACTAAGGCAGAAGAGAGTGAGGAAAGGAAACATGGCAAGAGGAAGTGAGAGGCACAGTGGAGAATGTTTGGGATAGGTAGGATTGAGAGGGCACATAAAAGTGAAGAGAAAACAAAGACTTTGAGTGATTGACTTCATATACTCCACCTACATATAAATACTCAGCTTCACATGTCGGAAGCAGAATCAGATGTTAAGCCAATTTTTCACATTTTCCTTCCCCTTCCCCAATCCCAATCCCCATCCACTGATGGAATAACAGGAACAGAAGGTTGAGAACCCCTCTGTTAAGGACCACAAGCTTAGTGGGAGGCAGAGGTAATACTGAAGGATGAGTAGTTCCTAGCAAAACAAGAGTAGGATGCTAGCATTGGAAGGGGACAAAGAAACTTTCTAGGTTTCCCTCCCTGAGCAGAATCCAGTCAGATGAGTAAAGAAAAAAGGCAAGGAATGGAATGGGTTGGCCCAAGAAACTCACCTTGAAGTACTACAGAGCGAACCCTGGATGTCACTAAGACTGAGATGTCACTGGCCTTTCGAAGACAAGATCTAGGAGGTGGGCAAGGAAGCGACAAAGTAAATAATAAGCCGAGAGGAAGAGAGTAATGGGTCATGGGGTATAATAGAGGCAGACTCCCAGTTCCTGCCCTCTCCCCTTCTAAGGAGCAGCAAATAACAGTCTTCTTGGGAAACCAAGGAGAAGAGTTAATGGAAGATGGAGGAGTCCAAGTTAACAGAAGTTTTAATTATAAATCATGCCTATAAAAAGAGGAAGTACCTGACGTAGTCCAACCATCGTGTTCCTTCCAGAGCTGAGAGCCATTTATCCTCAGTCACAGATGAATCTGAGAGTAGGAGTCAGAAAGGCAAAGAGATCAGGAGAACTGGGGATTCAGGGTCCAGAATTAAGAGGGGCTAAGAAGTTGGGTAATAGTTGCCTAGATCTGGGGATAGGAATAAGAAGTAACTATAAATGGCTATATGTGTTATGTGTTAGTCACCTAGTCATGTCCAACTCTTTGAGCCCCATGGACTGTAGCACACCAAGCTCCTCGTTCCATGGGATTTTCCAGGCAAGAATACTGGAGTGGGTTGCCATGCTCTTCTCCAGGGGATCATCTCCTCCCAGGGTCTCCTGCATTGCAGGCATACTCTTTTACCATCTGAACCACCAGGGAGCCCTTAATTGTAGGTTACTATAATTAAGTTGTGGTGATGGTTGCACAACATTGTAAATACAATGAAATGCAATGAATTGTACACTTAAGATGAATGAAGGGTGAATTCTATGGTACATAAATTTTATCTCAGTAAAGCTGTTGAAAAAAATATGTTGGGGTCAGGAAGACAGGAAATATCAATGAGGCTGTGGGAGATGGTATTTGAGTGGAAAAACAAAGGATTATTGGACTGAAAGGGTACTCATCCGTATCCGGCATCAGGGTAAACTAGGTTAGGATCAATAGACCTAGAGATGGGTAAGGGGTCAAAGTTTATCTCACCAGGCAGGCAGAGGGCCCTCAGCCTCAGGTGGGCAAGTTGGACATCTGCAAGACTAGGCAGCTCATCCATGGTGTCTACCAAGACAACATCCGAATGCCCAGCCTGGAGCATGGACTCCACTGCTCTGGAGGGGAGGGAGTCACAAAGTAAGGCAAGATGTCTGCCACACCCATCTAACCCTTGATTCTTCTTATCAAACCTCTCCTCACCTGATATCCTCCTTGTTGGGGTCACTGGCTGTATAGAAGCCCCCGCAGCGAAGAAGATCACTGCCCCCAGGGTGATGCCAAGACAGGCGCTTAATGTGGATGAGACAAGGATCACTGAGGGAGAAACTTGTAGCCCCACCCTACCTTTGCCCCTACACTGACTTCATAGGGATCCCCTTCCTCCACAATGACCCCCAACCTCCCATGACCCTCTAATCCCCAACCATTACCATCACCCCAACACTGACCGGTCCACGGCCCTGATGGAAGTGGCTAAATGCTTTCCTGACCTCACTGTCCAGAGTTCGGCTAGGGACCCAGAAGTAACGGGGGAGGCTGTGAAATTGAGAGATAAGTCACAACGTGGCTCAGTGATGTCATTACAATGCAAACCTGTTATTATAAGGAAGCTACTTAGGAAGGTATCATTCCAAGGGATCTCAGGTTTAGAGATCTAGGAGATAAGCGGCTAGCTTTGTGGATGTCCTAGAAGGCTGGAGTTTGTGGGAAGTCCAAGTTTTAGAAGATCAGAGAAGCGCGGGAATATTGAGGGGGCAGCAGGGAGTTGGGTGGACTGGGGGATTACCTGGTGGCTATGTCGAACCTCTCATTGACAGTGCTGACCCTCCAGCTCCGGGCTCCCTGTTGTTTTCGCTCAGTCTCCCAGTCTTCTGTTGTCTCCAAGAGGGGAATAGGTGGTTTTCTCGAGCCAGAACTCTGGCCTAGGGCAGGAAATCAGCACAGATGAGGAGGAAGAAGAACCAGAGACAGTTTAGCTCTTTTGTCTCCAGCCAGCTTCTGCTTTGCAGACTCTTTATCCTTTCCTTACCCCAAAGCACGCTTACTCACCAGCCTTGCTCAGGGTTATCCCTGCATACTGTTGGGCTGGACTGTTCTGAGCTCTGGCTTGGACAATGGCCATGGTCACCTGTGGAAGAAAGGACAGCCCATCCTTTGTCTCAGACTGAAGTGAAAAGGTGGAAATAGGGCTCATGTGTTGCTTCACCATCTTTGCCACCAATAGAGAAGAAAAGTGAAGACTGTTCCTAAGGAAGGGTGCTTCCGCTGGTCATGAGAACCGGAGTCAAAACACATTTAGAACCACAAAATGACCAAATGGTAGTGCTAGGAGGAATCTGGGGAATAAACTTATCCTCCCTGTTTTTCAAAGGCAGATACTTGTTCACAGTTACACTCCTGGTAACTGGCAAACCGGCTAACTCAGGCTTCTACTCTCATCATACTCTCATTTTAGACAAGGATCAGGGGAAACTTGTAGCCCCACCCTACCTTTGCCCCTACACTGACTTCATAGGGATCCCCTTCCTCCACAATGACCCCCAACCTCCCATGACCCTCTAATCCCCAACCATTACCATCACCCCAACACTGACCGGTCCACGGCCCTGATGGAAGTGGCTAAATGCTTTCCTGACCTCACTGTCCAGAGTTCGGCTAGGGACCCAGAAGTAACGGGGGAGGCTGTGAAATTGAGAGATAAGTCACAACGTGGCTCAGTGATGTCATTACAATGCAAACCTGTTATTATAAGGAAGCTACTTAGGAAGGTATCATTCCAAGGGATCTCAGGTTTAGAGATCTAGGAGATAAGCGGCTAGCTTTGTGGATGTCCTAGAAGGCTGGAGTTTGTGGGAAGTCCAAGTTTTAGAAGATCAGAGAAGCGCGGGAATATTGAGGGGGCAGCAGGGAGTTGGGTGGACTGGGGGATTACCTGGTGGCTATGTCGAACCTCTCATTGACAGTGCTGACCCTCCAGCTCCGGGCTCCCTGTTGTTTTCGCTCAGTCTCCCAGTCTTCTGTTGTCTCCAAGAGGGGAATAGGTGGTTTTCTCGAGCCAGAACTCTGGCCTAGGGCAGGAAATCAGCACAGATGAGGAGGAAGAAGAACCAGAGACAGTTTAGCTCTTTTGTCTCCAGCCAGCTTCTGCTTTGCAGACTCTTTATCCTTTCCTTACCCCAAAGCACGCTTACTCACCAGCCTTGCTCAGGGTTATCCCTGCATACTGTTGGGCTGGACTGTTCTGAGCTCTGGCTTGGACAATGGCCATGGTCACCTGTGGAAGAAAGGACAGCCCATCCTTTGTCTCAGACTGAAGTGAAAAGGTGGAAATAGGGCTCATGTGTTGCTTCACCATCTTTGCCACCAATAGAGAAGAAAAGTGAAGACTGTTCCTAAGGAAGGGTGCTTCCGCTGGTCATGAGAACCGGAGTCAAAACACATTTAGAACCACAAAATGACCAAATGGTAGTGCTAGGAGGAATCTGGGGAATAAACTTATCCCCTCCCTGTTTTTCAAAGGCAGATACTTGTTCACAGTTACACTCCTGGTAACTGGCAACACCGGGCTAAAACTCAGGCTTCTACTCTCATCATACTCTCATTTTAGTCTCTCTTTGAGGAGAGAAGCAGAGAGATTGATGAGAGGGATCTTGAAAGATGGGATTATTGGGGCTTGTCAGGGAAGGGATCCTAAGGGGAGGAGGGATCCTTAGGTTGGAGACCTCTTACCTGAAAGGCCTGAGGCTCTAGTCCTCCAGCCTCAAAACCAACTCTGAGTAGCCGAAAGTCTCTGCCATGAATCAGAATCTCCTCAGGGATAAATTTAAGCAAGGACCCTGGACGGAGGACCTGGACTCGGGATGGGCCATTCACTAAAGTCAAGAGTTAGAGAACAGTATAGCCATGGATCAGGGTCCCTCTAGGAGGAACTTTTCCAGCCCATCCCACTCCATCCACTCAGGCTGTCCTCTGAGAACAGAAGAAGGACGAGGAGGGGTTCCAGCACATCCAGTAAGCCCTTTCACCAAACCCCCACACTTACCAGCCTCTAATCGCCCAATGTTGGCCAGGGAAAAATCATACTCACTGCTCAGGGGAGTTTCCTAGAGGAAGCACATGACTGACGCTAAAGCCAGCTGAAATCTCATTCATTGTCCTACCGTGGCAGCCCTAACCTCACTAGAGATATTCCTCATGGACAATCTCTGATACTCTCAGAAGATAGCCCTTTAAGCACAACTCACTATCTCACTTCCTATAACATTTGTGTAAATCTTCTAGACTCCCCTTTCCACTTCCCACTAGTTGTCCTTTCCACTGCCCTCATCTTCTCACCTGATTTCGCTGCCATCCACTGGGCTGGAAAGTGACTCTCAGGTTGCTGCAGATCAAGGTTCCAGGCAATTCAGGTTCCAGCCCCTTCCTCACCCCTGGGGCCCATGCTAGAATCTGTTCCCCTGCAGGGCAGGAAGGGAAGCCAGGTTATGACTGTTCCCAGTGTTGCCCCCACTCATACACACCCACTTCACTCAGACTTGCTGTAGCAGAGACTAGTGGAGGCACTCCATTTTGTTAGCCCTTACGCAGTCCTTATTCTCCCCACCCATTCAACCTGCAGATGTTTCTTCTCCCTCTCTTTCTTGCTTAATTACATTCTGAAAATGATTGCCCTCTGGGTACTTGATGTTTACCCCTCCAAGACAACATTCCTTAACACTCCTTTCCTCTGGAACATGCTTCACTCTAGAAAGAATGTCATAGGACCATAGCCTCTAGGACCACCAGAACCTGTTCTGGAGTCACCTGAAGGCAGCTCTAATAATCCCCAAGGGGAGGAGAAGAATGCAAGACTACAGCAGCCCTGATCATTAGTTTCAGCCCCATTTTTCATCCTAAAACTTTAAGACTTCTTCCAGCTTCCCAGGAATGTGGGGGAATCTTGAAAACCTTAGCTTGCTGTTGTCCCATTTGCCTGGCAAAGTAATAAAGCTACTCCTTTCTACTCCTCCAAAGCTCTGTTTCCGTATTTCTATTTGGCATAGGTGAACAGAGAGCATTTTTTCCGGCAAGAGACAGGAGAATCTAAAGAGGAACGATTAAGATTTCTCCCTTTTATTCCTCTAGAATAAAAGCTAAAGAGGAGAGAATTTTGGCATTCAAATATTTTTGAGTAAGTAAATGAGAAAAGGAGTAACAGGGGTAAGTTAGAACAGAGGGACCACCAAGGCCCAAGCTCCCAGCCAGCCTTGGACAGAGAACAGAGCAAACCTCAGGCAAGAGCACTTTGAGCCAGAAGAGGAATACAGGGATATCTGGTGAGCTTTGAGACAAGGTTTGCGGAGAGTGAAATTTGGAGCAGCCTGGAAATCAGAAGTATTGGGAAGGCATCATTACCTGGGAGGCATCCAGAGGCCAGGCAACTGCCAAGCTGCCGACTCCCGGGCTCTGGCATCCCAGTCCCCTGGACAGACTTCGGTCCAAAGAGCTGCGTAGGGCGTAGGGTTAATCCCTAGGGCTCTCCAAACCTGGGGTCTGGGGTTACGTCAGCAGCCACCTTTGGAGGCCTACACTCAGATTCTCAGGAGAAACTGAGATCGGTGGCTGTGGAGAGCTCAGGAAAGGGGTTGGCAGATAGTTAAGGGAGGGGCTGGTTAATGGATAATGAGACAATGAACTTGAGACTGCAAAAAGACCAAGCACTGTGGATAGAGGTTAACAGGAGACATACCCTCCTCCTCCTCTAGATTCTTTTCTTCCCTTTCTCCACATCATCCCATTCGCACCGTCCGGGTGACAACCCCCTCCCCCAAGCCCTTTTCCTCTCCTTACCCCCATCTCTGGCTGCTCCTTCTGGGGGGCGATGTTGAAACTCTGGCCCCGGCCCCCCCACCACATTTCTCTGGCTCCATCCGGGGATGGAGCAGTCAAGGGTGGAAAACCTCGGGGATGCTCAAGGCCCTTGGGGATAGCCTGACTCCTGTAGTCAGCAAGAGGGAAGTCAGAGAGAGGGGCAGGAGGAGGTTTCAAGGGAAAGGAGCATTTGAGGTGCAGGGAGCACGATTTGGGGTCTTTTGAAAGGTGTGTCCAGTCCAGCTAGAGAAGGCTCCACGGAAACTTCAGTCCAGTCGACTCTGGAGAGGGCGGGAGAGATGCCCAGCCCCTTAAAGGAGACTACACACAATTTTGGAAAAGTAGAGAACTGGAAGAGCTTAAGAAAGGTGAGAAAAAATTAGGGAACTGAGAACATTCAGATCCCCTTCTTTACCCCAAACCCAGATCTTATCCTCTTTCTGTTCATGAGCATTGGAGACTGTTTGAGGGGAGCAGTAATGACAAGTATTAAGCTGGAATCATTTGGACCACTTCCCTGGACTCTAGCTGATGGCTTTCCTGGGAAGCTGTTTTTGTCTTCTTTAAGACAAAAGGAATAGGAGGAATGATTAAAAGTACTTCAGGTCTCCTTACAACCTCCCCTGACAGACCTAATAAAAGTGGTTGTGAAGAAATAAATGGAAATTGGCCAAATTGGCCCTCAGGTGATTTTTGCCTGGAGAGGCCCAAGAATTGGGTAGGGTGGCGAATGGAATTGTTTTTGTATATCCTTCTCCAGTGAGCATGAAACATACCTCATTTCACAAAGGGTGCAGTGGACAGTTGGAAACTAGAGCCCATTACAGGTACAGAAGCCCTCCGTCCAGCGCAGACATCAGATCTCCAAATTAATGATTCATGTTAAGGACTCTGAAAGCTGAAGGCTGGAAACCTCTGTTCAGTGCAACAGTCCCATCCCCCCAACCTCCCCCTTGCAACCCAAGAAGCAAAGATTGGCGGGGAGGGCAGTAGGAGCGAAGTAAAGGAACTGCAGCTGACAAGAGACTGAGGGTAGGTGTGCAAAAATCTACCTTTAGATATGAAAAAGACAAAATGCAAAGTAATGAATTAATGAACTGCTGTTTTATTGATTTTGAGTTTGTACAGAGGCAGCAGTCCTTAGGTGGGGGTCCCCAGTTTTCCAGAGTGACATTCTCTCTCCTCCCCACCAGCACACACACCCTTCCGGACTCAGCTTTTAAAGTTCCCTGTCTTGGCTGCAACTGTGGAAATACTGAATATACTGTGAGACTGGGAGTCCATCTGAAACAGAGAGGCATAACACCTGCTAGGAAGGTGTCCCAGAAGCCGGATTCTAGAAGTCCTAAAAGTCGCTACACCCCCTACCCCCACCCGCATTCCATCAGTCTCAGTCTCTTGCCGGAAGGAAGTATTTCCCAAGGTCTGTGGCAATATGAAGAGGTGTATACCTCAATTTAAAAATCCATTATTCACTTTCTTTCTCCCCACCACCCTTAAGTCAAGAGCCTCATTCTATTCTTTAATACTTGAGGTGTAGAAACAGCAGGGGAATACAGAGGAAAAACATCAGGGGGGTGGGGGAAAGTCAGAGGCAGAAAGATGGATGACTTGGATCAGCACCTAACCAGAAATGCAAAGGGGGCAGCAGCTGAGTGTTAAGTAACTGAAGGACCCCATTCTGACCACCCCTCACACTCCCAGTGGAGGTTTAGAGGAAGGGTGGAGAGGCAAGGGGCTGTATCACATTTTTCCATTTTCAGAATCCTGGTCTGTTTGCAGGTTTGTGCCACGAGTGAAGGCTGCTGGGAGGGGCAGCTAGAGGAAGGAGGTGGAGCTGAATGACTCACAAGATGAGTCATAGATCCAATTATAAGCACAGAAAAGAGGCCAAGGTCCTCCTCACCCCCTCTCCTCTCTGCTGCTACTGGCAGCCAGCCTCCCTCTTCTACCCAAGTGGCCAGTGAAGGGAGGGTCCATGGGGGTGTGTGTGTCATAATAGTTTGTTAACCAACTTAAGTTCAGGGATCAAAATAGCCTGTGATTTGCAGACTGGATATATACAAAGTGAAAGAGACAGACTGCCTGTATGAGTCACTGACTCTAGTTGAAGGGCCTGGAGGGAAAAGGAAATTAGAAAAATTTGGGATGCAGGTGATTCCAGGACGAGAAGCAGCTGGTAATTCTGTTTTCTCACCTTTGGTTGTGTGTCTGGGGCACTGACTCCTTGGAGAAAGAAGAGGATGCAGTCCAGAGGTGTCCTAGTAATTTCGGGACATTCTCTCTCCTCCCCACCAGCACACACACCCTTCCGGACTCAGCTTTTAAAGTTCCCTGTCTTGGCTGCAACTGTGGAAATACTGAATATACTGTGAGACTGGGAGTCCATCTGAAACAGAGAGGCATAACACCTGCTAGGAAGGTGTCCCAGAAGCCGGATTCTAGAAGTCCTAAAAGTCGCTACACCCCCTACCCCCACCCGCATTCCATCAGTCTCAGTCTCTTGCCGGAAGGAAGTATTTCCCAAGGTCTGTGGCAATATGAAGAGGTGTATACCTCAATTTAAAAATCCATTATTCACTTTCTTTCTCCCCACCACCCTTAAGTCAAGAGCCTCATTCTATTCTTTAATACTTGAGGTGTAGAAACAGCAGGGGAATACAGAGGAAAAACATCAGGGGGGTGGGGGAAAGTCAGAGGCAGAAAGATGGATGACTTGGATCAGCACCTAACCAGAAATGCAAAGGGGGCAGCAGCTGAGTGTTAAGTAACTGAAGGACCCCATTCTGACCACCCCTCACACTCCCAGTGGAGGTTTAGAGGAAGGGTGGAGAGGCAAGGGGCTGTATCACATTTTTCCATTTTCAGAATCCTGGTCTGTTTGCAGGTTTGTGCCACGAGTGAAGGCTGCTGGGAGGGGCAGCTAGAGGAAGGAGGTGGAGCTGAATGACTCACAAGATGAGTCATAGATCCAATTATAAGCACAGAAAAGAGGCCAAGGTCCTCCTCACCCCCTCTCCTCTCTGCTGCTACTGGCAGCCAGCCTCCCTCTTCTACCCAAGTGGCCAGTGAAGGGAGGGTCCATGGGGGTGTGTGTGTCATAATAGTTTGTTAACCAACTTAAGTTCAGGGATCAAAATAGCCTGTGATTTGCAGACTGGATATATACAAAGTGAAAGAGACAGACTGCCTGTATGAGTCACTGACTCTAGTTGAAGGGCCTGGAGGGAAAAGGAAATTAGAAAAATTTGGGATGCAGGTGATTCCAGGACGAGAAGCAGCTGGTAATTCTGTTTTCTCACCTTTGGTTGTGTGTCTGGGGCACTGACTCCTTGGAGAAAGAAGAGGATGCAGTCCAGAGGTGTCCTAGTAACTTGGGGACAATTATCTTTGAACCTCCTTTATTGGGAAAGATAAAATGTGACTGCAGCCTTGGACATGTGGCTGTTTAGAAAGCAGTAAGAATAGCAAAAGCTAGGTTCTCAGAAGTCTTTCAGAATCAACTCCATCCTCTCCAGCTCAGTTATCATTCCCAAATATACAATAAAAAGCCATTGCTATTTTTATTTTGTTGTTCTGTGAGCTTTAGTTTCACTTAAGAAACAGCCAACAGGAGAGGGAAGAAACTTCCCTCCAGATCCTATACAGCACTGAGTTTAACACCATCCGCACTCCATAGAGACTGAATCTTTAAAAAAAAAAAAACTTTTAATATAATCTTTGTGTTATGTTGTAGAACCCAGTGTGAGGGAAGAACATTTGGTTAAATCTTGCAACTCTCAATCAAACCAGCATAAATTAAAGGAGGAGCATGGAAGCGTATCTTATAGTATACTTGTTCCATCAGGGCTGAGATGGAGAACCTAGGTGAGGGGTTAGCACTGTCTGAAATCAAAAAGGGAAAAGAGCCCTGAAAATCTCCCTTCTCCAATAAAAACCTCAGTAGGTACCCCTGCCTTGGATTGAAGGACTAAGTGCACTTATTTACGCCTGAGAGATATCCTTCAGTTAGGATGGAGGCGTCTGCCTCCCCACTTACCCACACCCTCAACTAAGGAATTTGACTCATGTTGAGTGCATGTCACATGCACTCCTCTCCTCCCTTCCCCGGAACACAGTAAATTGCACAAGTTTGCCTCTTCCACCTCCTCCCCAAATACCATAAACCAATTGGAGTCAGTCTTTGTTTTCCAGGCATTGTTTTTTTTTTCACCACCTTCCCTTCCCACAGCCCTCTCAAAGGATAAAGCAAAACAAACTTCACTGATCCCTATAGAAAAACATTCATTAACTCAGGGTCCCTGATCTTTAGAATGGAAAGGAGGCTTTTTTTTTATGCCTCAATAGCTATCTTCACCCTCCCTCCCAAAAATTCTTAATGAAAAAGCTATAGGGCTTAAATAAAGCCCTATTGTTACCATTCTCACCCCTAGGCCACCCCTCAGAATTTCCACCTTTTTATTTGAAAATAAGTCAAAAGGAATTGGGATTGGTTAATTTATAAATCAAAACAAAAGCAAACATGACACAAGTTTCCATTTTTGTTCATTTGTCCTCAGTTTTTAAAAACAAAAGTATTAACTAGAATCTAATAACAGATCAAATCCAAACACAGCAGTCCAGTGGAGAATCAAAACTTTCCTGTTTTATTCTCTGGGAAAATCCCTTGTGTTTCCATTCCTATTGGTCCAGGCCAAAATCCTATATAGATGGATGCCTATGGGAAAGCTAGGTGAGCTGTGCAAATTCTAGGTGTGAGTTTGAGCCACCTGTTGTTTGGGTGCATGTTAGGGGATGGAAGTTCATAAAGTGTGTGGTGTTCTAACCCCAGAAAGGGGGTGAGGTGAGCAGGGCACTCACCTTGGGCATAAAATTTAAGGGGTGCCTCAAAACCCAGTGGCCAAATGCTATTTTAATGCAGTGCATTTTGAAAATCAAAACTAATATTTAAAAAGCCACAATGAATAAAGTATCAAAATTTTAAATAAAGACAAGATTCAACCCATACTTGCTCAGTTCAGCTTTCTTCTCTCACTCTAACCCCAGTTCTGTTGGATTCTGTATTCTTGAAGGTTTTGGTATTATGCTCATGATGGATTTTTGCATTTATTTTTTGGTAAATGCTACATTAGAACAGGCGTCTGCCTCCCCACTTACCCACACCCTCAACTAAGGAATTTGACTCATGTTGAGTGCATGTCACATGCACTCCTCTCCTCCTTCCCCGGAACACAGTAAATTGCACAAGTTTGCCTCTTCCACCTCCTCCCCAAATACCATAAACCAATTGGAGTCAGTCTTTGTTTT
This sequence comes from Tragulus kanchil, assembly GCA_022376925.1. Taxonomy (NCBI): domain Eukaryota; kingdom Metazoa; phylum Chordata; class Mammalia; order Artiodactyla; family Tragulidae; genus Tragulus; species Tragulus kanchil. The sequence goes on along the minus strand of JAIOJX010000032.1, from coordinate 82,435,201 downwards.
CCAGGCATTGTTTTTTTTTTCACCACCTTCCCTTCCCACAGCCCTCTCAAAGGATAAAGCAAAACAAACTTCACTGATCCCTATAGAAAAACATTCATTAACTCAGGGTCCCTGATCTTTAGAATGGAAAGGAGGCTTTTTTTTTATGCCTCAATAGCTATCTTCACCCTCCCTCCCAAAAATTCTTAATGAAAAAGCTATAGGGCTTAAATAAAGCCCTATTGTTACCATTCTCACCCCTAGGCCACCCCTCAGAATTTCCACCTTTTTATTTGAAAATAAGTCAAAAGGAATTGGGATTGGTTAATTTATAAATCAAAACAAAAGCAAACATGACACAAGTTTCCATTTTTGTTCATTTGTCCTCAGTTTTTAAAAACAAAAGTATTAACTAGAATCTAATAACAGATCAAATCCAAACACAGCAGTCCAGTGGAGAATCAAAACTTTCCTGTTTTATTCTCTGGGAAAATCCCTTGTGTTTCCATTCCTATTGGTCCAGGCCAAAATCCTATATAGATGGATGCCTATGGGAAAGCTAGGTGAGCTGTGCAAATTCTAGGTGTGAGTTTGAGCCACCTGTTGTTTGGGTGCATGTTAGGGGATGGAAGTTCATAAAGTGTGTGGTGTTCTAACCCCAGAAAGGGGGTGAGGTGAGCAGGGCACTCACCTTGGGCATAAAATTTAAGGGGTGCCTCAAAACCCAGTGGCCAAATGCTATTTTAATGCAGTGCATTTTTGAAAATCAAAACTAATATTTAAAAAGCCACAATGAATAAAGTATCAAAATTTTAAATAAAGACAAGATTCAACCCATACTTGCTCAGTTCAGCTTTCTTCTCTCACTCTAACCCCAGTTCTGTTGGATTCTGTATTCTTGAAGGTTTTGGTATTATGCTCATGATGGATTTTTGCATTTATTTTTTGGTAAATGCTACATTAAAACAGCATTTATCTTGACTAGTGAGCTTTTGGCATCTCCTTAAATTTTGAACCTGAGTGCTCCTCTCACATTAGTCCCAATCTGTCCCAGAAATATGTACACACCTTCCTTTGGAACCTATCTCCTTTGACCTCATTGCTTCCTTGACACATTTATTTTCAAATAAAGGCCTAAGAATTAATAGCCACGGAACTTATTAAATCAACAGACAATCAGATTTAAAAAGTAAGTGACTTTTTTTTTTTTTTTAAAGTGACTTTTCAATTTTGTCTAGAAGAAAGGAAACTTTCTGAATTGTGAACAGTTCCAATGAAGAGGGCCATCTTGGCTGGCTTTGTTACCAAGGGGAGATGGGATGACAACATATGACAAGCATGAGTCTTCCCCCCAGTGCACACCCCCCAGCCCATGCCTGTCTTGGATCAAATGTGGGCATTACATTTCATAGGACAGTTCATGAATACATACCTCAAAAGAGAACTCCTGATACAGAAAAAGAGCCCCAATTAACACTCTAGATACGTTAAGTACACTTAATTCTCCTTCTTCGTATGCACCCGGGAGTGTATACAATTGCATAGTTGATTTTTTTTTCCCCAGAAAGAAATAATTTAAAGGGAAAACTGGCCCAGGATAGGTCCTCCAGTTTAAAGCTCTTAGAAATGGTGCTGGCCAGAGCATAGGCTGTCCAGACTTGTGCTTTGTGCAAAACGCAAAGGAGCTCCCCCTACGGTGTCCACACTCCCACCGGCTGGGGAAAAGGATAGGTGGGAGGGGGGAGAGGCGAGAAATCCAATGACAGATCAGCTCATTGGGAGTCATCTGTGATCTGTGGTTAGAGTTCACTAAAATATATATTTCTCTTTTTATAAATTGCCCCTAACCCCTACCCAAGTTTCAACATCAGTCCTATTATCAAAAATATGTCTTCTTACAAAGTATTTTTTATTATTTTAATAAACTAACCACAGATTAAAGTCAGTTATGGCTTAACAAAAGAAGCCGGGATGTTAAGTTCATTCAAAATTTCTTCTCTCACTCTAACCCCAGTTCTGTTGGATTCTGTATTCTTGAAGGTTTTGGTATTATGCTCATGATGGATTTTTGCATTTATTTTTTGGTAAATGCTACATTAAAACAGCATTTATCTTGACTAGTGAGCTTTTGGCATCTCCTTAAATTTTGAACCTGAGTGCTCCTCTCACATTAGTCCCAATCTGTCCCAGAAATATGTACACACCTTCCTTTGGAACCTATCTCCTTTGACCTCATTGCTTCCTTGACACATTTATTTTCAAATAAAGGCCTAAGAATTAATAGCCACGGAACTTATTAAATCAACAGACAATCAGATTTAAAAAGTAAGTGACTTTTTTTTTTTTTTTAAAGTGACTTTTCAATTTTGTCTAGAAGAAAGGAAACTTTCTGAATTGTGAACAGTTCCAATGAAGAGGGCCATCTTGGCTGGCTTTGTTACCAAGGGGAGATGGGATGACAACATATGACAAGCATGAGTCTTCCCCCCAGTGCACACCCCCCAGCCCATGCCTGTCTTGGATCAAATGTGGGCATTACATTTCATAGGACAGTTCATGAATACATACCTCAAAAGAGAACTCCTGATACAGAAAAAGAGCCCCAATTAACACTCTAGATACGTTAAGTACACTTAATTCTCCTTCTTCGTATGCACCCGGGAGTGTATACAATTGCATAGTTGATTTTTTTTTCCCCAGAAAGAAATAATTTAAAGGGAAAACTGGCCCAGGATAGGTCCTCCAGTTTAAAGCTCTTAGAAATGGTGCTGGCCAGAGCATAGGCTGTCCAGACTTGTGCTTTGTGCAAAACGCAAAGGAGCTCCCCCTACGGTGTCCACACTCCCACCGGCTGGGGAAAAGGATAGGTGGGAGGGGGGAGAGGCGAGAAATCCAATGACAGATCAGCTCATTGGGAGTCATCTGTGATCTGTGGTTAGAGTTCACTAAAATATATATTTCTCTTTTTATAAATTGCCCCTAACCCCTACCCAAGTTTCAACATCAGTCCTATTATCAAAAATATGTCTTCTTACAAAGTATTTTTTATTATTTTAATAAACTAACCACAGATTAAAGTCAGTTATGGCTTAACAAAAGAAGCCGGGATGTTAAGTTCATTCCCCAAAAGCAGAGAGGAAGGAGAAAGAATCAAATAGGAGAGGGGGAAAAAAATCATTTTTAAAAATGTTTTTGCTTGCTAGGGTCTTTTTGTTCCTTTTCTTAAAAAAAAAAAAGAAAAAAAATCCAAAAAAATAAGTTGCTTTCTACAGAAATACAGCAGCAGAGGATGGTAGTGCTCTATTTAGGTTTTTGGTTTTGTTTGAAACAGTCTGGCCAAAAGAAGTCTGTCCTCCTCCCACCCCCTCCCAGGGTGCACTCAAATGTGTGGTTATTGCTAGTAGTTAAAAAGATCACCTCTGCAACAATTCACCTGGAGAAAATTCAACACACAGCTGCTCTTCTCATCATTCTCTTGCCTATCCCAGAGGGAACTTTTTTTGTGTTTTTTGTTTTTTTTTTTAATAAAATTAAAGTCTTAAAAAAAATCACAACCTTCTTCAGCCCTCAAAAAGGATGAGGAAAAGATAGGGGGCAATCGGCACTCTCCTCTCAAACTAGAAGGGATGACAGATGGCTGTTTAGAGAAGGCAATCAAACTTCAGAGGAAAAAAGATTCCCCTCTTTAAGTTCTTGCCTTTTCCATCTCACTAAACTGATTTAAGCCATCCCCCTCCTAAATAAGCACCCAGAAGCACACATCACTGCCTTGTCTTTCCAGATCCTTCAGGAGGAAAAATTCATCCAACACTTAATTTCTACCTTAATTCAAGTCAATAGCAAATTTGTCTAGTCTCCCAGTTTACCTCCACATTCCCAACTCCACTACCGTGTGCTTTTTTCCAACCTAAAAGAACTTTGGTCTGTTTTTTCTTTTATTGACTGAGAACCTCTTTTGCCAGTTCCTCCCCCAGACTTCTGCCCACCTACCCACCCCCACACACCAAATCTTCCCTTACACTTTCCCTTAGGGCCTAGGATTGGACCTAAGGGGTTATACAGAATTACCACCTTTCTCCCTTGTACCTCCTCAGTACCATCAAGTCCAGGTTGGCAAAGGCCCTGTACAGCCCTCGAGGCACCAAGTTTCAACATCAGTCCTATTATCAAAAATATGTCTTCTTACAAAGTATTTTTTATTATTTTAATAAACTAACCACAGATTAAAGTCAGTTATGGCTTAACAAAAGAAGCCGGGATGTTAAGTTCATTCCCCAAAAGCAGAGAGGAAGGAGAAAGAATCAAATAGGAGAGGGGGAAAAAAATCATTTTTAAAAATGTTTTTGCTTGCTAGGGTCTTTTTGTTCCTTTTCTTAAAAAAAAAAAAGAAAAAAAATCCAAAAAAATAAGTTGCTTTCTACAGAAATACAGCAGCAGAGGATGGTAGTGCTCTATTTAGGTTTTTGGTTTTGTTTGAAACAGTCTGGCCAAAAGAAGTCTGTCCTCCTCCCACCCCCTCCCAGGGTGCACTCAAATGTGTGGTTATTGCTAGTAGTTAAAAAAAGATCACCTCTGCAACAATTCACCTGGAGAAAATTCAACACACAGCTGCTCTTCTCATCATTCTCTTGCCTATCCCAGAGGGAACTTTTTTTGTGTTTTTTGTTTTTTTTTTAATAAAATTAAAGTCTTAAAAAAAATCACAACCTTCTTCAGCCCTCAAAAAGGATGAGGAAAAGATAGGGGGCAATCGGCACTCTCCTCTCAAACTAGAAGGGATGACAGATGGCTGTTTAGAGAAGGCAATCAAACTTCAGAGGAAAAAAGATTCCCCTCTTTAAGTTCTTGCCTTTTCCATCTCACTAAACTGATTTAAGCCATCCCCCTCCTAAATAAGCACCCAGAAGCACACATCACTGCCTTGTCTTTCCAGATCCTTCAGGAGGAAAAATTCATCCAACACTTAATTTCTACCTTAATTCAAGTCAATAGCAAATTTGTCTAGTCTCCCAGTTTACCTCCACATTCCCAACTCCACTACCGTGTGCTTTTTTCCAACCTAAAAGAACTTTGGTCTGTTTTTTCTTTTATTGACTGAGAACCTCTTTTGCCAGTTCCTCCCCCAGACTTCTGCCCACCTACCCACCCCCACACACCAAATCTTCCCTTACACTTTCCCTTAGGGCCTAGGATTGGACCTAAGGGGTTATGACACAGAATTACCACCTTTCTCCCCTTGTACCTCCTCAGTACCATCAAGTCCAGGTTGGCAAAGGCCCTGTACAGCCCTCGAGGCACCATCCCGCCCTGACCTGCTCTCGGCAGCCTGGCAGCTCTCCAGAGCATACACACTTAAAAAAGTTTCTAGCCAGGCTCACACAAACATTACTGCATTTGCCCCATCAGCACGGGGGCTGGGTCTTATGAGCCAATTAATTGGGCTTAACTTCCTTTGTTTAGCCCCCTTGCCCTCCAAGGTTTCCCCATTCAGAACCTGTGCACCAGCAGTTCCCCACCAGGTTCACGTTCCCTTCTCCTCAGTTCTTCCCTATAACAGCAGGAGCAGAAGTTGTTTGTCTCAGGGTGTCCATAGAAGCTGCAGTTCGGTTGTTTGCATTTGGTCTGGGTTGGGGGAAGCCCCCGGGGACCTCCAGCCCATCCATCTGGTTCAGGGGGCTCTCTGTAGCCGTTGCTATAGGAATCAGCCACGCGGAAGTGGGGTGGTAACAATGCACCCCTGTGAACTCCATCCTTGGAGTGACTACCTGGCTCCAGAGAAGGGATGCTGTCCTGGTGGGGGTAGGGTCGCCCAGGAGGGCACTGTCTGGGGAAGGTGGCATATGGTGGTAGGCCCCCCACACATGGTCCCCCTGCCACCTGCCTCCGGGGTTCCTGGCAGTGGACTCCACCCCCAGAAGGCCGAGGGATAGTAAAGCCACCAGGGTAGCCAGTAGCGAGTGCCACTGCCTTGGACTCTGCTGGAGGGGCAGTCAGCAGCTCCTCCCCACCATCTGGCTCTGGCTTTTTGGCTGGAGGAGGCCCACTCCCTACCCCTCCATTCATGATCTTCCTCTCTGTCTCCTTCTGCTTCTGCTCTGCCAAGAATCTCTCCTCAGCATCAGTAAGGTAGCGCTGGATCATCTCCTCCTGATACTGGTGACGGTGACCCATCTTCAGGGTTCCAACAAAAATAAACTTTCCCTCCCCTTGCATTGCATTCCTCATAATGCTCAGGCTTTGCATCACCTCCTGGCTATACTTGCTCCCTCCATTACCAAAAGACTCAGATGCGGGCTTCTCAGATACAGGCCCATCCCCAGCTGCCTCCTCCTTGCCGCCCTTCCAACTCTTCAGTGAGGTTCTTCTTCTCCAAAGTCTCAGTGCCACCCCGCCCGTTCCCATCCCTCCTGGCTTAGAACCCTTGCTGTGCATCAGGCCTCCCATGTTCTTCTTGAGCTTGCTGCCCACTTAAAAAGTTTCTAGCCAGGCTCACACAAACATTACTGCATTTGCCCCATCAGCACGGGGGCTGGGTCTTATGAGCCAATTAATTGGGCTTAACTTCCTTTGTTTAGCCCCCTTGCCCTCCAAGGTTTCCCCATTCAGAACCTGTGCACCAGCAGTTCCCCACCAGGTTCACGTTCCCTTCTCCTCAGTTCTTCCCTATAACAGCAGGAGCAGAAGTTGTTTGTCTCAGGGTGTCCATAGAAGCTGCAGTTCGGTTGTTTGCATTTGGTCTGGGTTGGGGGAAGCCCCCGGGGACCTCCAGCCCATCCATCTGGTTCAGGGGGCTCTCTGTAGCCGTTGCTATAGGAATCAGCCACGCGGAAGTGGGGTGGTAACAATGCACCCCTGTGAACTCCATCCTTGGAGTGACTACCTGGCTCCAGAGAAGGGATGCTGTCCTGGTGGGGGTAGGGTCGCCCAGGAGGGCACTGTCTGGGGAAGGTGGCATATGGTGGTAGGCCCCCCACACATGGTCCCCCTGCCACCTGCCTCCGGGGTTCCTGGCAGTGGACTCCACCCCCAGAAGGCCGAGGGATAGTAAAGCCACCAGGGTAGCCAGTAGCGAGTGCCACTGCCTTGGACTCTGCTGGAGGGGCAGTCAGCAGCTCCTCCCACCATCTGGCTCTGGCTTTTTGGCTGGAGGAGGCCCACTCCCTACCCCTCCATTCATGATCTTCCTCTCTGTCTCCTTCTGCTTCTGCTCTGCCAAGAATCTCTCCTCAGCATCAGTAAGGTAGCGCTGGATCATCTCCTCCTGATACTGGTGACGGTGACCCATCTTCAGGGTTCCAACAAAAATAAACTTTCCCTCCCCTTGCATTGCATTCCTCATAATGCTCAGGCTTTGCATCACCTCCTGGCTATACTTGCTCCCTCCATTACCAAAAGACTCAGATGCGGGCTTCTCAGATACAGGCCCATCCCCAGCTGCCTCCTCCTTGCCGCCCTTCCAACTCTTCAGTGAGTTTTTCTTCTTCTTCTCCAAAGTCTCAGTGCCACTGCTTACCCCTGACCCTGTTCCCATCCCTCCTGGCTTAGAACCCTTGCTGTGCATCAGGCCTCCCATGTTCTTCTTGAGCTTGCTGCCCAAGGTTTTGCCAAAGCTGCCCAGTTTGTTAGCCACAGAATCTGCTCTCTTCTTGTCCTTTTCCCGGTCTCGCTTTGACTTCTCTTTCCGCTTGCTGCCCTCATTGCTGGCAGAACTGCTGCCAACTGACTCCTTGTCTGATTCCCCAGACTCAGGAGTGGACCGGGGCTCATCTCCAGCTGAGGCTGTTGGGGACTCAGGCTGGGCCAGTGGAGCCTGGAAGAGACAAGGAAGTGGCTGACAGATACGAAATGGATAAACAACAAGGTCTTACTGTATGGGAATGCACAGGGAACTATATTCAGTATCCTGTGATAAACCATAATGGAAAAGAATATATATAAAAAAGAATATCTGTATGTGTATAATTGAGTCACTTTGCTACAACAGCAGAGATAGGCACAACAGTGTAAATCAACTATACTTCAATAAAAAAAAAAAAGAACATGGCTTACAATCATCCCACTAGTGTGGGTTGAAGGAAACCCCGAGCAACCTCTAGCCCATCCAGCTGTCTCACAAGGCTCCTTGCAGCTGTTGCTATAGGAATTAAACAGATGGAAAAGGGGTGGTAACACCCCTATGAACTCCTCCCTCAGAGTGACTGCCTAGTTCCAGAGAAGGGCTGCTGTCATGAGAGGGGCAGGGTCACCCAGGAGGGCACTGTCCCTCCCCAGCTCCTCAGCTCTTCCATGCTGCTGCTGCTTAGTCCCTTAGTTGTGTCTGACTCTGCGTGATCCCATAGATTCTAGCCCACCAGGCTCCTCTGCCATGGGCTTCTCCAGGCAAGAGTACTGGAGTGGGTTGCCATGCCCTCCTCCAGGGGATCCTCCCAACAGGGATCAAACCTAGCTCTCCCACACTGCAGGCGGATTCTTTACCACTGAGCCACCAGGGAAGTCCCTATATATATTTGTGACCCCATGGACTGTAGCCTACCAGGCCTTTCCATTCATGGAATTTTCCAGGCAAGAATACTGGTGTGGGTTGCCATTTCATTCTCTGCTCTCCCATGAACCAGGGAAAAAGTGTATCTAATGCCTAGCTTTTATCTCACATCTGGCAATTTGACTAATAAGGAGACAGAAAAATGAAGCCTGGATTTTGCATTTCTAGAACAATGTGCAACTATACTAATACATGGCCTCTGGGTGAGATAGGAGAATATTCTGTAGACACTAAAATGGCCTTTGTTATGAATTTTTCTATGCCAACTTCTGCCCAAAGTTAATCTCAAGGAAGTTTTTATTTTTACTTTTTATTTTTGGGGGTGGTGGGGAGGGAGGAGGGCGGGCGGGCCACTTCTATTGGTCTTTCATTTACTCAGTTTCATCCATCTTTGTTCTTTGGCCCGTGTGGGCCTCCCATCGCAGCGGCCTCTGTTGTCACAGAGCACCGGCTCTGGGCGCATACGCTCCAGAGCTCCGGCTCGGTAATTGGACGCATCGGTCCAGCCGCTCCGCGGCACGTGGTATCTTCCCAGGCCAGGGATCGAACTGGCGCCCCTTGCCCTGCAAGGTGGTATCCTTACCCACTGCACCACCAGGGAAGCCCCTCAAGGAAGTTTTGAATAACCACCCCAAGTCTTAACCATTCTGCATCCCTTTCAGACATTCAGCACTGGAGTCCATCAGTTGGCCCTTGCTCCTGTGTTCCTATTCTTTGGATAATGACATCTTCAGAACCTACTGGATCAGGAGCTCTTTAAGCTATTCTGTCTGCTCTTGTGCCCAACACAGAGGTCTATGTATTGGAACAAAGTAATAACAAACTCAAGTTCACCAAAAAGTCCAGAAATCTTTTCCTGAAGAATATGTTTTAGTATCAGAAAGCAGAGCCTGATTGGTGAGAAGGGCACTAACAGGTAGAAAGGCAGGAAAAAGTGTCTTTTGGAATTTATCTGGTATTGTCCAGTTATTCCTAACCTTGAATTATAAGCGACTACTCAAAAAGAATCTGCAGGCGGATTCTTTACCACTGAGCCACCAGGGAAGTCCCTATATATATTTGTGACCCCATGGACTGTAGCCTACCAGGCCTTTCCATTCATGGAATTTTCCAGGCAAGAATACTGGTGTGGGTTGCCATTTCATTCTCTGCTCTCCCATGAACCAGGGAAAAAGTGTATCTAATGCCTAGCTTTTATCTCACATCTGGCAATTTGACTAATAAGGAGACAGAAAAATGAAGCCTGGATTTTGCATTTCTAGAACAATGTGCAACTATACTAATACATGGCCTCTGGGTGAGATAGGAGAATATTCTGTAGACACTAAAATGGCCTTTGTTATGAATTTTTCTATGCCAACTTCTGCCCAAAGTTAATCTCAAGGAAGTTTTTTTATTTTTACTTTTTTTATTTTTTTGGGGGTGGTGGGGAGGGAGGAGGGCGGGCGGGCCACTTCTATTGGTCTTTCATTTACTCAGTTTCATCCATCTTTGTTCTTTGGCCCGTGTGGGCCTCCCATCGCAGCGGCCTCTGTTGTCACAGAGCACCGGCTCTGGGCGCATACGCTCCAGAGCTCCGGCTCGGTAATTGGACGCATCGGTCCAGCCGCTCCGCGGCACGTGGTATCTTCCCAGGCCAGGGATCGAACTGGCGCCCCTTGCCCTGCAAGGTGGTATCCTTACCCACTGCACCACCAGGGAAGCCCCTCAAGGAAGTTTTGAATAACCACCCCAAGTCTTAACCATTCTGCATCCCTTTCAGACATTCAGCACTGGAGTCCATCAGTTGGCCCTTGCTCCTGTGTTCCTATTCTTTGGATAATGACATCTTCAGAACCTACTGGATCAGGAGCTCTTTAAGCTATTCTGTCTGCTCTTGTGCCCAACACAGAGGTCTATGTATTGGAACAAAGTAATAACAAACTCAAGTTCACCAAAAAGTCCAGAAATCTTTTCCTGAAGAATATGTTTTAGTATCAGAAAGCAGAGCCTGATTGGTGAGAAGGGCACTAACAGGTAGAAAGGCAGGAAAAAGTGTCTTTTGGAATTTATCTGGTATTTTCCAGTTATTCCTAACCTTGAATTATAAGCCACTACTCAAAAGAATCTGGAAGGAGACCACCACGAGACTTCTTGTTCTCCCTGACATCAAAATGAGAATATGCCAGGGTGGAGTGAGAACGCCTCACCTGTGCATCGGAGGACACTGGGATCCACTTCACATTCATGTAGCCATGCAGCAGATGCAATTTGACCTCTAGAGACAGGATTACACTGTGAAAAGGAGGAAACAAACAAGAATTTCAAAGAACTGTGACCTTTATTTTTTTCATGCAGCAAAAGTTTTATTAAAGTAAAAAGGGATAGAGAAAGTTTCCAGCAAAAGGAATTGAAGGTGGGTAGGAGAGTACCCTGAGCAGCTAGTTTAGGCAGGACATTATGTACTTTTCCAGCTGGTTATCAACAATAGATCGATCAAAAAAATATTTTTAGGTGGCAAAGGTCTTACCAGAGCCACATCCACAACATACATCTTTAGGTAACATAGGTTCAAGCTAAGAAGGAGAAACATGTTCTCCGGCAAGATACCTTGTTGTTATAAACATTAGCTCTAGGTTTAAAGAAACTCTTAGGCAAAACAGTTTATTGTCATAGGCATGGCAACCAAGGTGAAGGCACCTTGACTAAAAATGTTCCCACCCCACCCCCCGCTTCTTCCTCCTCCTTCTTGGAGATCCCCTAGCCTTCCTATTAACCTGCCTAAGAATTAACTCTGTCTTTCCTTCCTTTTTCTTTTATGAGAATTATGTTGCCAGGGAAGAGGGGCAGAACTGCTATCTTTAAAAAACAAAGCAGTGTGATCCAGCTGTAAGGCAGGGGGAAGAGGGCTACATGGCTAAGAACTCAGGGTTGCTTTGAACTATGGCTCCACCAATTACTAAGCTTTATGACCTTGAACAAGTCACTTCAACCTCCTCAAAACTTTTTTTTAAGGCTCAGAGGAGCCCCCCCAACACAGAGGTCTATGTATTGGAACAAAGTAATAACAAACTCAAGTTCACCAAAAAGTCCAGAAATCTTTTCCTGAAGAATATGTTTTAGTATCAGAAAGCAGAGCCTGATTGGTGAGAAGGGCACTAACAGGTAGAAAGGCAGGAAAAAGTGTCTTTTGGAATTTATCTGGTATTTTCCAGTTATTCCTAACCTTGAATTATAAGCCACTACTCAAAAGAATCTGGAAGGAGACCACCACGAGACTTCTTGTTCTCCCTGACATCAAAATGAGAATATGCCAGGGTGGAGTGAGAACGCCTCACCTGTGCATCGGAGGACACTGGGATCCACTTCACATTCATGTAGCCATGCAGCAGATGCAATTTGACCTCTAGAGACAGGATTACACTGTGAAAAGGAGGAAACAAACAAGAATTTCAAAGAACTGTGACCTTTATTTTTTTCATGCAGCAAAAGTTTTATTAAAGTAAAAAGGGATAGAGAAAGTTTCCAGCAAAAGGAATTGAAGGTGGGTAGGAGAGTACCCTGAGCAGCTAGTTTAGGCAGGACATTATGTACTTTTCCAGCTGGTTATCAACAATAGATCGATCAAAAAAATATTTTTAGGTGGCAAAGGTCTTACCAGAGCCACATCCACAACATACATCTTTAGGTAACATAGGTTCAAGCTAAGAAGGAGAAACATGTTCTCCGGCAAGATACCTTGTTGTTATAAACATTAGCTCTAGGTTTAAAGAAACTCTTAGGCAAAACAGTTTATTGTCATAGGCATGGCAACCAAGGTGAAGGCACCTTGACTAAAAATGTTCCCACCCCACCCCCCGCTTCTTCCTCCTCCTTCTTGGAGATCCCCTAGCCTTCCTATTAACCTGCCTAAGAATTAACTCTGTCTTTCCTTCCTTTTTCTTTTATGAGAATTATGTTGCCAGGGAAGAGGGGCAGAACTGCTATCTTTAAAAAACAAAGCAGTGTGATCCAGCTGTAAGGCAGGGGGAAGAGGGCTACATGGCTAAGAACTCAGGGTTGCTTTGAACTATGGCTCCACCAATTACTAAGCTTTATGACCTTGAACAAGTCACTTCAACCTCCTCAAAACTCAGTAGGGATTGATAATGGGTATAGATAATAATGGGTTTCCGTGGTAGCTCAGCTCGTAAAGAATCTGCCTGCAATGAAGGAGACCCAGGTTTGATTCCTGGGTTGGGAAGATCCCCTGGAGAAGGGATAGGTTACCCATTCTAGCATTCTTGGGCTTCCCTGGTGGCTCAGATGGCAAAGAATCCACCTGCAATGTGGGAGATCTGGCTTGGATCTCTGGGTTGGGAAGATCCCCTGCAGGAGGGCACAGCAACCCACGGCAGTATTCTTGCCTGGAGAATCCCCATGGAGAGAGAAGCCTGGTAGGCTGCATTCCATGGGGTTGCAAAAGAGTTGTACATGACTGAGCGACTAAGCACAGCATAGCATAGATAATATCTATCCTACAGATGCTGTTGTGAAGATTAAAATAGTATTTGGAAAGGGTCCAGCTCAGTGCCTGGAAAATAGGAAATACTTACTAAACAATAGCCATTATTATTGTTGCTGCAAGTATTAACTAGTAGGCACTTCTAGTGCCTAGACAATTAGGTGAGAACTTATTTCCATAAACTTTGGGTTTTTTAACCAAACCCAGAAACTGGTTGGGTCCAGTTTCAGGAGCCCAAAGAAGGCAACACTGGGTAATGTGGTGCCCAAGGATGAAAGACTAGGAGGGTCTTGGAATGCAAGACCTTATTGTCCTCCCCTCCCCTGGGCTATAGTAAACCACCCAGTCCTTAAGACCCCTATGCCACTCCTTGGATCTACTGTCTTTCCCTCCTGCTGTAGTCATCACTCTCTCCCACCCAGTAGACTGTCCAATCAGCAATGATCCTTAAGACCCCTATGCCACTCCTTAAGACTCCAGGCATAAAATGGATCAAAGACCCCTGCTTAGGGTCGGTTCTCCTTTGAACCAACCCACTGTTCTAGCAGCGTCTTCCACTTTAAGTGTCAGCTCTCCCTTAAACCAGCCTGCTGTACTGGCAGCAACTCTCCCTTCCCCCATTCTAATAATCTTTACTTTCCTCTCACTCTGCCTGGAAAATTCTTTTCCAACCCGCGCATGGACCTCAACAGGTAAGAGGAGGAAGGAGCTTTTACATTCCTAAGCTCTTCACAGGAAGCTGTGGAAGCAGGAGGAAGCCAACTTCGGGGACATGGGGTCAGGGTGGAGAGAACATATTTTTCTTGCTATTTAAGTTCCAAAAAAAGCTAAAGTCTAGAGCAAATGATTTTGGTCAGTTATTGAAAACCCTTCTCATGTGCCCTGGGAGAAGTGTGATTTGATTATCTCAATTCTCTGATCACTGTTCTGGACTCTGTAAGGACACTCCTCATATGCAAGGCAATCCCAGGATACCGTTCTGTTTCACAGAGAGAAAAAACAGCTGTAAGAGGCGAGGTGCTCAATCTGTCTCCCACCTCTCTGTCTTCTTAAAGACACTGGAACTAGGATATGACTGTTTTTTCCCCTGAGCCAAGGAAAAATTCCAGGGAGACAGGCAATGTATGTGGAAGAGATCGCGGCTACAAGGCAGACAGAAAGGTTAGGCGTGCCTCACCTGGCTAATCGGACATTGTCACTGTCATCTTTGCCCCACTCCCAGCCCTTTCCAGGGTCCACAGCGAAGTGCAAGGGCAGCAGCTTATGCTCTGAATCTGTAAGTGGGATCACAGCTGGGAAGGGAAAACATATATAAGATCAAGGAGTCTTCTTGCAGAGAGAGGAAGGCAACTGAACACAGACTGACTCCAGTAAAAAGGCAGCTGAATCACACCAAAGATCTCCAACTATGGTCACTTCTCAATTCTTAATGGTGAACTGTCTCAGTAAAAACTAACAGGCATGGTGGGAATGTAAATTGATACAACCACTATGGAAGACAGTATGGAGATTCCTTAAAAGACTAAGAATAGAGCCACCATATGACCCAGCAATCCCACTATTAGGCATACACCCCGATGGAATCAAAATTGAAAGAGACACCTGTACCCAATGTTCACTGCAGCACTTTTTACAATAGCTAGAACATGGAAGCAACCTAGATAGATGTCCATCGATCAATGAGTAGATAAAGAAGCTATGCTACATATATACAACTGAGTATTTCTCAGCTGTAAAAAATGCAGAAGAATCAGTCCTAATGAGGTGAATGAATCTAAAACCTATATACAAAGTGAAGTAAGTCAAAAAGAGAAGTAGCAAATACAGTATACTAACACATATATATGGAATCTAGTGAGATGGTACTGATAAATACAGAGCAGCAATGGAGAAACAGACACAGAAAACAGACCTATGGTCATTGCTGGGAGGGAAGAGTGGGTGAGAGGTATGGAAAGAGTAACATGGAAACCTACACTATCATATTTAAAAGAGACAGCTATTATGAATGTGCTGTAAGACTAAGGGATCTTACATGGGGGCTATGCAACAACCTGGAGGGGTGGGATGCGGGGAGGGGGGGGCTCAGGTGGGAGGGGTCAAGGATATACCTATGACAAATTTGGGATTACATATTGCTGTAAACAACAAAAGTCTATAAAAACAAAATTTTAAAAAAATCATAAAAGGAAAAAAAAAACTAACAGGCAGGTTTTCCCTTGTTACTCAGAACACAATTTAGGCCACTTATCTCCATGATTCCCCACTAATCAGTCAGCTAGTACCCACTGATGCTCCTGCCAATTAAGATGGATTCAGGGAATTCAAAGTCATTATCAAGACAAATAAAGCAAAGCATCATTTGGAAAGTTCTTGACCCTTAATGTATAACTTCTTTACTCCAGGGCAGGGAACACAGGTTGAGTTTTTCCTGAACCTTTTTTTTTTAAACCTGTACATCTTAGAGCTTAGGATGTACAGCATCAACACTCTGTCTGGGCTTGCATGTCACTTAGTTCTTTTCTCCTACACACTCTCACTTCAGTTTTTCCAAATGAAAATAAAGAAGACCAAAAGACACCAGAGACACAGACACTGCGTTCAGCACCTTGTTCCTTGGCATTCTCCTTCTGCTCCATGGACACAAGTGCAGAAAAGTGGGCCTGATCGTAGGCAAGCACCAGAGGGGAGCGGTGACACTGGCTGGCTGGAATCTCCAAGGGAAGATAGATTCCCCCAAAAGGAATAGGGGCGAATGCTGCAGGAAACCACAAAGATTATTATTAAGGCTGTATTCCTGCTTAGTAGGAAACACCTCCACCTTACCAATTGAGGCCAACTGAGCCTCCCTTTCAGTCCAACTCATATTTCATAATTCTTTCCTAAGAAGCCTCCTCAATTAACCTCAACGGCTTTACTCTGAATCTTGTGAAATTCTGCACTGTTCTAATTTACATCATGTTTCTCCCCCAGGGGTCATATATTCCCTTTTTATACCCTCCCCCAGACCTTAGCCCAGGGCTCTGCAGACAAGCCTGCTCAGAGGAGAGTGAGAGTTGACTGACTCACCTTCCCCACCAGAGTCCCTCAGCATGGTGTCTGCCACAACAACTATGGGCCTCCTAAGCACGTGGGCAAGGACAAAGACGTGGAATTCTTCTAGGCTCTCGTACACAGGCTCTTCTGAACTCTCCACCCTAGAGGTGCAGGAGGCGAGAGAGTAGAAGGGGTGCAGTGGAAGGAAAAAGAGAAGAAAACAAATCAAGAGACACCTGAAGACCAGCTTGGCAAAAAGGAAAAAAAAAATGTCCTTTCTCTGTTTTCCAGTCTTAAGGCTGCCATAGACACAGCTGGGCTACCATGGCTTCTTCTACTGCCATTTCACACGTGGAGAAAATCAAGAAAAGAAACGTGAAGGTTTGGGGTTTAACATAGTGCTAGGAATTGGGAAGTAACCCCTCTCTTCGTATCTATCTGGTTCAACAACCTTCCCCTATTCTCTTTATCCAGCAGCTCAATATATAACTGGGTAGCCTCATTCTGCTTACTACTTTACCAACCACAGCCACTGACCCATCACACTCATCATGTCCTATCAAAAAAGAAAAAAACAAAAAAGGAAAGAAACAAGAATCCCTCCTTCTGTTTTCTCTTACTTGAAGAACAGCCTTACTCCTCTATTGGCTAATACTTAGTAGCTTAATCAGAAATCTGTGAAACATTACTGTTCTTTATATCTCATCTTCAATTAACCACTTGGCCTGAGCAATTATATCTTTCAAGCGTCTCCTCTGGTCTACTGAAACCTAACCCTCTTGCTCATACCCGTGTCCCCCTCTTTCCTGGATTATTACTACTTCCCTCCACTTCATCATCCATTTGTCTGTCAGCGTATTCAAATACCTAAGTTTGCTCCTGTCACTCACATACTCACAGCTGAGTGGCTTCCTGCCCCTAAGCAACCTTACTCAGCACTGGGTGCTTGTACTGCCAATTTCTGGGTCTTACCTCAGTTCACTCCTTCTTTCCTAAGAAGCCTCCTCAATTAACCTCAACGGCTTTACTCTGAATCTTGTGAAATTCTGCACTGTTCTAATTTACATCATGTTTCTCCCCCAGGGGTCATATATTCCCTTTTTATACCCTCCCCCAGACCTTAGCCCAGGGCTCTGCAGACAAGCCTGCTCAGAGGAGAGTGAGAGTTGACTGACTCACCTTCCCCACCAGAGTCCCTCAGCATGGTGTCTGCCACAACAACTATGGGCCTCCTAAGCACGTGGGCAAGGACAAAGACGTGGAATTCTTCTAGGCTCTCGTACACAGGCTCTTCTGAACTCTCCACCCTAGAGGTGCAGGAGGCGAGAGAGTAGAAGGGGTGCAGTGGAAGGAAAAAGAGAAGAAAACAAATCAAGAGACACCTGAAGACCAGCTTGGCAAAAAGGAAAAAAAAAATGTCCTTTCTCTGTTTTCCAGTCTTAAGGCTGCCATAGACACAGCTGGGCTACCATGGCTTCTTCTACTGCCATTTCACACGTGGAGAAAATCAAGAAAAGAAACGTGAAGGTTTGGGGTTTAACATAGTGCTAGGAATTGGGAAGTAACCCCTCTCTTCGTATCTATCTGGTTCAACAACCTTCCCCTATTCTCTTTATCCAGCAGCTCAATATATAACTGGGTAGCCTCATTCTGCTTACTACTTTACCAACCACAGCCACTGACCCATCACACTCATCATGTCCTATCAAAAAAGAAAAAAACAAAAAAGGAAAGAAACAAGAATCCCTCCTTCTGTTTTCTCTTACTTGAAGAACAGCCTTACTCCTCTATTGGCTAATACTTAGTAGCTTAATCAGAAATCTGTGAAACATTACTGTTCTTTATATCTCATCTTCAATTAACCACTTGGCCTGAGCAATTATATCTTTCAAGCGTCTCCTCTGGTCTACTGAAACCTAACCCTCTTGCTCATACCCGTGTCCCCCTCTTTCCTGGATTATTACTACTTCCCTCCACTTCATCATCCATTTGTCTGTCAGCGTATTCAAATACCTAAGTTTGCTCCTGTCACTCACATACTCACAGCTGAGTGGCTTCCTGCCCCTAAAGCAACCTTACTCAGCACTGGGTGCTTGCTACAAATGCCAATTTCTGGGTCTTACCTCAGTTCAGCTCAACTGGACTTCCTTAGGGTGGAGGTCCAAAAATCTGCATTTTAAATAGTCCTCCCCAGTTATTCTTATACACAAGAAGATTTGGCTGGATTATATTTTTCAG
This sequence comes from Tragulus kanchil, assembly GCA_022376925.1. Taxonomy (NCBI): domain Eukaryota; kingdom Metazoa; phylum Chordata; class Mammalia; order Artiodactyla; family Tragulidae; genus Tragulus; species Tragulus kanchil. Next base: position 82,416,923 of record JAIOJX010000032.1, on the reverse strand, counting down.
CTTTTTACTTTAGAATAATGTTTAATTTTAAACATACTCCAACCAGAAAGAACATTATACTAAGCTCTCACGTATTCATCACCCAACCTCAACAATTATAAACACATGATCAATCTTGTTCCACCTATATCTTGATGTATTTCCCTAGGGATCAGCTCCCTCATGCCCACTCCACCCCATCAGACTATTTCGGAGCAAGTCCTAGATATCGTATAATTTCATCCACAAATATTTCAGTTCCCATCTCTAAAAAATGAAAGACTATTTTTATTTTTATTTATTTATCTTAAAATTTTTATTTTACTTTTTACTTTTACAGAGTTTTGTTGTTTACAGAAAGGCTATCTTTAAAGTTGTCCACACCACCATCAATATCACAATTTAAAAACTACCACAATACCATCAATATCCCACTTAACAGTAGACATTATTCACACTTTCCCCACTGTCTTATAAATGTCCATATGTTCCAGCTGGTTGATGCATCTCTCATGTTTTTTTAAACTTAGGTTCTTTCTCTTTTCTTTGCCTTTATTTATTGAGGAACTATGTTATCTGTCCTGCAATTTGTCCAAATCTGGATAAAATACAACTTTAGTTCCCTATTATGTCACAAAAAAATCTGGACTGCCTAGCCTCATCTATCATTCAGCACCACGTACTCTGTATTCTGGCAATACTGAACTACCTGTGGTTCCTACAACATACCATGCTGTGCTCTTGCCACGGCTTCTCTCCTGTCTTTCTTTCCGACATTCTCTTAGCGTAGAGCTCTTTAGAGACTGAGGACTCTGCAAAGATTGCTTCCTGCTCCTCCAGTCAGACGCACTTACCCGCCACTTTTGTCTTTTTGTCAGCGATTCAAATACCTAAGTTTGCTCCTGTCACTCACATACTCACAGCTGAGTGGCTTCCTGCCCCTAAAGCAACCTTACTCAGCACTGGGTGCTTGCTACAAATGCCAATTTCTGGGTCTTACCTCAGTTCAGCTCAACTGGACTTCCTTAGGGTGGAGGTCCAAAAATCTGCATTTTAAATAGTCCTCCCCAGTTATTCTTATACACAAGAAGATTTGGCTGGATTATATTTTTCAGTTTTTTACTTTAGAATAATGTTTAATTTTAAACATACTCCAACCAGAAAGAACATTATACTAAGCTCTCACGTATTCATCACCCAACCTCAACAATTATAAACACATGATCAATCTTGTTCCACCTATATCTTGATGTATTTCCCTAGGGATCAGCTCCCTCATGCCCACTCCACCCCATCAGACTATTTCGGAGCAAGTCCTAGATATCGTATAATTTCATCCACAAATATTTCAGTTCCCATCTCTAAAAAATGAAAGACTATTTTTATTTTTATTTATTTATCTTAAAATTTTTATTTTACTTTTTACTTTTACAGAGTTTTGTTGTTTACAGAAAGGCTATCTTTAAAGTTGTCCACACCACCATCAATATCACAATTTAAAAACTACCACAATACCATCAATATCCCACTTAACAGTAGACATTATTCACACTTTCCCCACTGTCTTATAAATGTCCATATGTTCCAGCTGGTTGATGCATCTCTCATGTTTTTTTAAACTTAGGTTCTTTCTCTTTTCTTTGCCTTTATTTATTGAGGAACTATGTTATCTGTCCTGCAATTTGCCCAAATCTGGATAAAATACAACTTTAGTTCCCTATTATGTCACAAAAAAATCTGGACTGCCTAGCCTCATCTATCATTCAGCACCACGTACTCTGTATTCTGGCAATACTGAACTACCTGTGGTTCCTACAACATACCATGCTGTGCTCTTGCCACGGCTTCTCTCCTGTCTTTCTTTCCGACATTCTCTTAGCGTAGAGCTCTTTAGAGACTGAGGACTCTGCAAAGATTGCTTCCTGCTCCTCCAGTCAGACGCACTTACCCGCCACAGTTGGCTCCATTGGTACCCAGATGCATGCGGGGTTCACTTGAGGCCAGCTTGATCAGTTCATTCCATTCCTTCTGCCACTCGTCCTCTGTGTACACCAGCCCTGACTGTGTGAAAGACAGGCAAGGGATATCAAATAGTCAGAGGCTAGGTTCAAGAGGAAATCGCCATTTTCAACTTACTCATGTTACTCCATTCTCTTCTCTTGTCGTATAATTTGTTTTACAATCTGTACTACAAAGTCCAGTCTCTTCTCCCTTTGTAGTTCAAGATCCATGAAAGAATAGTCTATGATTACTCTCACATTTCTTCTTTTCCAACTCATTGTAATCTAGCTTGTTTCTGCCCTCCAACCTATGACCCGCACCCCTGTACACTACTTCCCTTAACTGACAAGCTAAAGACAATGACCTTCTAATTGGCCAAGTTCAGTGAACTCTTCAGTTCTCATCTTTCTCAGTCTTCATGTGGCATTTGATCTCCCCCTTAAACTTTCCTTTCCTTCAGCTCACACAACACTACTTTCTCCTGCCTCTCTGAACTCTGACTACCTTAAAAATACTGATGTTGTGTCAGTGATTTTTAGCCTTGATTATTCCTGGGTTATCTCTTCTACTACTATAATCTCATCTATTGCTATCTACATGTTCAGGACTAGGAAGTCTTTCTCTCCAGCCCAGACTTCCTCTTCATTTCTGTGTTCAGCTGCCTACTGAAAGCTCTCACCTGCCCATGACTACCTCAAAGTCTGTTCTGTCAAAACTGAAGTACTACCTCTTCTAAAACCCCCCTTCCCATTTTCCTACTTTTTGAACAACACTACCACCCCCAAACCCTCAATGAAAACTACTAGGGAGTTATCAACGACTCCTCTCCTTCACCCATCCCATACCTGGATCCCTTTAGTCAACAATTATTAAGTATGAGTTATCACAACAGACCCTGGTTTTACTACTACTTGTATGATCCACTTTCTACAATGCTACCAGAAAGACTTATCTAAAATTAAAATCTAATGTTTGCTTCCTGCTACAAATTCGTTTAAGAACTGTCATTACCTATTAGATATAGTTCAAACTCTTTAAGTATAGCATATACTCTACTTCCTAGCCCCCAATCTACCTCTCTCATATTATTCATTAGTCACACTTCCTTGAATGCATCACGTCCTTTTCTACTTCTGAGCTTTTGTCTAGGTTGTTCCTTCTGCCTGGAGCAGCCCACTGCATATCCACCTGGTGAATAATTTCTCAACTGTCAGGAAAGAACTCAAGTGTCACTCCTCTATGAAGCCTCTCCTGAATCTCCCTAGTGGAGCAACTACACACTTCTTCCTTTGTGCCCTCTCTGCTCAAGTGTCATACAGACTTCTATCACAGAAGTCATAACCTGTTATTTTGTTGCAATTATATATTTACATGCCCATGCCTTACTACTACTCTTTTTTTAAAAAAATAATTTTATTTATTTATTTATGGCTGTGCTGGGTTGTAGTTGCTGTATGCAAGCTTTTCTCTAGTTGCGGAGAGTGGGGGCTCCTCTCCAGTTGTGATTCATAGGCTTCTCATTGCAGTGGCTTCTCTTGCTATGGAGCACAGACTCTAGGGTGTGCAGGCTGCACTAGTTGTGGAATGAGGGCTCAGTAGTAGAGGTTCGCTTCCAGGATCTAGAGCAAAGGCTCAATAGTTGTGGGCACACAGGCTTAGGTGCTCCACAGTATGTGGGATCCTCCTGGACCAGGGAATGAACCCATGTCTCCTGCATTGGCAGGTGGATTCTTTACCACTGAGTCACTAGGGAAGCCCTCCTCCTCCTCCTCTTAAGAACCAGGACCGTGTTTTAAGCAATATGCTTAGTGCCTACTACGCAATCAGTAATCAATAAGTACACACTCAAGAAAACAATAATTATTTTTAAGAAAATTTTATTTGTTAATTAATTTTTGGCTATTCTGGGTTTTCACTACTGCCACAGACTCTTCTCTAGTTGCAGGGAATTGGGACTACTCTCTAGTTGAGGTGAGCAGGCTTCTTGTTGTGCTGACTTCTCATGTTGTGGAACTCGGGCTCTAGGGCACACGGACTTCATCAGTTGCAGCTCCGATGCTCTAGAGCACAGGGTCAATAGTTGTGGCTCACGGGCTTAGTTGCTCCGCAGCATGTGGGATCTGCCTGGATTAAGGATCGAAATCATGTCTCCTGCATTGGCAGGCAAACTCTTTAGCACTGAGCTACCAGGGAAGTCCTAAAACTATAATTTTTTATCAAAGGAGTGGAAGAGTACTACAAACAATCTTAAAATACCATATTGGCTTTAGGATCTATATGATAGTTTGGAAGAAAATCTACCTTGTTAATTGTATTTGGCCTGCATAAGCGTTAAAAGGAATTTAACTTTAAACACACATTGACAGAGTAGAACGATTCACACTAAAAACATGAGACGCACCAGAACAAATGTAAAAGGAATTAAAAGAACTATTGTGAGCCCATTTTACTTTAGTAATAAAAAAATAACAAAGATATTTTCAGTTTGTAAAATTCTATCACAATTTTTTTCAACTAAAAGTAAAAAGAACAACGTACAGGTTATATACGGGGTGCTCTGTTCACTTCTGATAAATGGCCTCTGATACATATTCATGAGGCTCTGTCTCCCTCTTCCTCTTAACTATTTTTGCTTGCCTGCTGTTTTCATACACAGCCACTAGGTGGTGCACCCTTCTAGGCTGAAAATGTTCTTACTGGGTTTTACCACTATTTTCAACAACGAAACAGGGAGGTCTGAGAAATCAAAACCAATTAAATTTGTTTGGTGTTTGGTACTCCCAGATTGTTCAGTAGCTCCCCAATCCATCACCCCTTCTTCATCCTACTATAATGCTATGAATGGTCTGAGCTAAAACAATTATCTCATCTCTGTATGGAACTTTCAATGTGCTGAGCCAAAAGAGTAAAAGATTACTCCTTCAATATCTACTATTGTCTAGGCATGTATTTCCATTTGGGGACTTTAAGAGAGAATAGGTGGGGCTTCCCTGGTGGTCTAGTGGGTAAGGACACTGCCTTGCAGTGCAAGGAGCGCCAGTTCGATCCCTGGCCTGGGAAGATCCCACGTGCTGCGGAGCGGCTGGACTGATGTGTCCAATTACCGAGCTGGAGCTCTGGAGCGCGTGCGCCCAGAGCAGGTGCTCTGAGACAACAGATGCCACCGCGATGGGAGGCCCACACGGGCCAAAGAACAAAGATGGATGAAACTAGACAAATGAAAGACCAGTGGAAGTGACCTGCTCACCCCACTCCCTCCCCACCCCCACCAAAATAAATAAATAAATTAATGTTTAAAAAAAAATAATAAGAAGAATAGGTGGCTGACCAAGAATAGAACTGGGGAATTTCTGGGTATCCTGGCTAAATATCATCATCATCTAATCCCATCTTTACTTGGGGGGCTATGCTGGTTCTCTGAGACTGTGCTGGCTTTCACTAGTTGCAGCGAGAGGGGCTATTCTCTAGTTGTGGTGCACAGGTTTCTCACTGTGGTGGTTTCTCTTGTGGAGCACAGACTCTGGGGTGAGTGGGCTTCAGCAGTACTGGCTCAGCAGCTGAACTATTGTGACCCCATTTTACTTTAGTAATAAAAAAATAACAAAGATATTTTCAGTTTGTAAAATTCTATCACAATTTTTTTCAACTAAAAGTAAAAAGAACAACGTACAGGTTATATACGGGGTGCTCTGTTCACTTCTGATAAATGGCCTCTGATACATATTCATGAGGCTCTGTCTCCTCTTCCTCTTAACTATTTTTGCTTGCCTGCTGTTTTCATACACAGCCACTAGGTGGTGCACCCTTCTAGGCTGAAAATGTTCTTACTGGGTTTTACCACTATTTTCAACAACGAAACAGGGAGGTCTGAGAAATCAAAACCAATTAAATTTGTTTGGTGTTTGGTACTCCCAGATTGTTCAGTAGCCCCCCAATCCATCACCCCTTCTTCATCCTACTATAATGCTATGAATGGTCTGAGCTAAAACAATTATCTCATCTCTGTATGGAACTTTCAATGTGCTGAGCCAAAAGAGTAAAAGATTACTCCTTCAATATCTACTATTGTCTAGGCATGTATTTCCATTTGGGGACTTTAAGAGAGAATAGGTGGGGCTTCCCTGGTGGTCTAGTGGGTAAGGACACTGCCTTGCAGTGCAAGGAGCGCCAGTTCGATCCCTGGCCTGGGAAGATCCCACGTGCTGCGGAGCGGCTGGACTGATGTGTCCAATTACCGAGCTGGAGCTCTGGAGCGCGTGCGCCCAGAGCAGGTGCTCTGAGACAACAGATGCCACCGCGATGGGAGGCCCACACGGGCCAAAGAACAAAGATGGATGAAACTAGACAAATGAAAGACCAGTGGAAGTGACCTGCTCACCCCACTCCCTCCCCACCCCCACCAAAATAAATAAATAAATTAATGTTTAAAAAAAAATAATAAGAAGAATAGGTGGCTGACCAAGAATAGAACTGGGGAATTTCTGGGTATCCTGGCTAAATATCATCATCATCTAATCCCATCTTTACTTGGGGGGCTATGCTGGTTCTCTGAGACTGTGCTGGCTTTCACTAGTTGCAGCGAGAGGGGCTATTCTCTAGTTGTAGTGCACAGGTTTCTCACTGTGGTGGTTTCTCTTGTGGAGCACAGACTCTGGGGTGAGTGGGCTTCAGCAGTTGCAGCACATGGCTCAGCAGCTGCAGCTCCCAGGTTCTAGAGAACTGGCACAGTAATTGTGGTACGTGGGCTTAGTTATTCCAAGGATCTTCCCGGATTGAATCCACGTCTCCTGCATTGGCAGGTGGATTCTTCACCACCAAGCTACCAAGGAAGTGTCTAACCTCACTTTAAAATAATAGCTATAATAGATATAGGTACTCCTTTGAGCTGACCCGCTGTTCTAGCAGCGTATTCCACTTTAACAAAGTAGGCTCTCCCTTGAGCCACCCGCTGTGAGGCCTGCTGTTCTCACAGTGTCTCCCGCTTTCTTCCTTAAACGCTTTCTTCCTCAAACCAGCCCTCTGTACTGGCAGCGACTCTCCCTTCCCCCACTCTAAGAAACTTTACTTTCCTTTCAAAAACATAAAAATAAAAATAATAACTATAATAGCTTAACATGAGTGGAATTGGGCCCATCTATCTATCCTCTGACTGTGGCTGTCATGTCTGCTTACCAGCTGGCATGATCTGGTTTGGCCTTTTCCTGTCTGAAGTGGTCCAATCTAAGGTTTAGGCATAGTGTAAAGTGAAGAAGGCAAATTCCAGGTTGGCTCTAGCTCAGACAAAAAAATCTCTCCACAAAGTCCAGCTCAGCTCATCAAAGGGGTTTGGTGTCAATTAAGAATGCTTTTTACTTGGCCTTTCCCCTGAGCATTTATTTCCTTCAGGAATCTTCTGGAGTAGACTGGCTGATCAAAGACCAGATTCTGATCTTAATATCATCCTAATTCTAACAACTGAGTTCATTTTTGAGAAACATAAGACATTTTGTTTCCATGTTTTAAATCTTTAGAACATAAAATTCTAATAACTGAAATTTAAAAATCTTAGTTTTACATTATGATAGAACAATAAAAAGAGAGAGAAAAAGCTAGAAACAAAAAGGAAAGTTTTGGAAGAGATATTCCCGTATCAATGCCAGAAACACCCAGCTATATACATGGGTGGGGAAAAAATACATACATACAAGCAGGCGATAAACACAGAAGAGTACCAGGGCAAAAAGAAATAGGGAGACTCATTATTTTTATGTAACTGTATAATATTATAATTAAAGGGAAGGGACCTGCCAGATAGTAAATCGTTTAGGCTTTATGGATGAAATGTAATTCTCTATTCAGCTGCTGCAGCAGGAAAGCACTTTATACATAAACATGCGTATGTAAATGAATTGGGTGAGCAGAGAGAGGTGGTGTTCCATTTTAACAAAACAGTTGGTGGGACTCATCCCATAGGCCATATTTTGCCCAGTCCCTGTTACAGGGATGGAAAGTACAAACAGTCCAGTGCTATTTTCTTGTTTTGGTCATACCATAGTGGTTTGGACTGAACTCAGGTCATGGCAGTGAAAGTACCAAGTTCTAACCACTGGGAAACCAGGGAACTCCCCATTGTTGCTTTCTTACACAAAAGCAGCCTCAATATTTATTAAGCCCGAGAAATACCATTTAAATTCAACATGTGTTGAACTTCTGAGGAGTACCATTCAAACTCACCCTTTAATAGTTTTTTAACAAACAAACTGAATACATGAAAAACAAATCGTATATATGGCCCAATTTTTTAACACACTTTATAAAGATTGAAAACCTAAGTCCTTAAAAATTGGTCTGGCTCTACTATAAGCAGAAAACAAAACAATACAAAATCCTATGAGCTTGCTGTATTTCATTTTGCAGAAGACTAAAGACTTGAAAACCTAAGTTCCAGGTTGGCTCTAGCTCAGACAAAAATCTCTCCACAAAGTCCAGCTCAGCTCATCAAAGGGGTTTGGTGTCAATTAAGAATGCTTTTTACTTGGCCTTTCCCCTGAGCATTTATTTCCTTCAGGAATCTTCTGGAGTAGACTGGCTGATCAAAGACCAGATTCTGATCTTAATATCATCCTAATTCTAACAACTGAGTTCATTTTTGAGAAACATAAGACATTTTGTTTCCATGTTTTAAATCTTTAGAACATAAAATTCTAATAACTGAAATTTAAAAATCTTAGTTTTACATTATGATAGAACAATAAAAAGAGAGAGAAAAAGCTAGAAACAAAAAGGAAAGTTTTGGAAGAGATATTCCCGTATCAATGCCAGAAACACCCAGCTATATACATGGGTGGGGAAAAAATACATACATACAAGCAGGCGATAAACACAGAAGAGTACCAGGGCAAAAAGAAATAGGGAGACTCATTATTTTTATGTAACTGTATAATATTATAATTAAAGGGAAGGGACCTGCCAGATAGTAAATCGTTTAGGCTTTATGGATGAAATGTAATTCTCTATTCAGCTGCTGCAGCAGGAAAGCACTTTATACATAAACATGCGTATGTAAATGAATTGGGTGAGCAGAGAGAGGTGGTGTTCCATTTTAACAAAACAGTTGGTGGGACTCATCCCATAGGCCATATTTTGCCCAGTCCCTGTTACAGGGATGGAAAGTACAAACAGTCCAGTGCTATTTTTTTGTTTTGGTCATACCATAGTGGTTTGGACTGAACTCAGGTCATGGCAGTGAAAGTACCAAGTTCTAACCACTGGGAAACCAGGGAACTCCCCATTGTTGCTTTCTTACACAAAAGCAGCCTCAATATTTATTAAGCCCGAGAAATACCATTTAAATTCAACATGTGTTGAACTTCTGAGGAGTACCATTCAAACTCACCCTTTAATAGTTTTTTAACAAACAAACTGAATACATGAAAAACAAATCGTATATATGGCCCAATTTTTTAACACACTTTATAAAGATTGAAAACCTAAGTCCTTAAAAATTGGTCTGGCTCTACTATAAGCAGAAAAACAAAACAATACAAAAATCCTATGAGCTTGCTGTATTTCATTTTGCAGAAGACTGCTGCTAAAGGTTTACTGAGTGCCTTATCAGGAGAAGCAGAGTGCTAAGATACTTCCCCACACTGGTTCTCGTAACTCTATCAGAAGGCATGTACCCTTCAGTTGCATCTGAATTTTCAACAGGATTCCAAGAGTAACACTGACCTAAAAGCACCTAAGTAGGAGATGTGGTTGGCACTGAGGTAACTTTGGGAAACAAGGTGCTCCCACCCAAGCTTCCTTACCTCTTTATTCTGCTGAGTTTGCTGCCATCTCCAGCGTCGTTTTAATGCTTCCTTCTCGGCTCCCTTCTCCATCAGTGCATACAAAGCTTTCCGCAGCACCAAGTCCCTATCGTGGAAACCCCACATACCTATGGCAAGAAAACAATGGTAAGACACCTTACCTTGACTCAGCTCCACTTACTATGATACAGAGATCCTGGGCATGAGGGAAATCAGGCCTGAAGCCCAGGTTCAAAAAAACTCCTGCTATAACTCGGGAGAGAAAGGTAATCAATAAAGAAAAGATGTTTCTAATTCTGGAGGCTCAGAAACTTTGAGAGCCTGAAAACAGAGGATACTACATCCTACAAATGTGGTATCCTTCCTCCTCCTGACTGGAAGACTTTATTTTTTTTTTTTTTTAAGTCTTTATTGAACTTATTACAACATTGTTTCTGTTTTGTTTCGGTTTTTTGGCCACAAGGCATTTGGGAATCTTAGCTCCTCAACCAGGGATTGGACCTGCAACCCCTGCATTGGGAGGGGAAGTCTGTAACCACTGGGCAACCAGGGAAGTCCCAGGAGGCCTTTACTCTTGGTATCAAGTCTCACAAATTAAAATACAGAGTGCAAATTCCCTGGCAGCGGTTAAGGACTCCAGGTTCTCACTGCCTCACGCTCTCACTTTCAAAAGCCCAGGTTCAATTCCTTGTTTGGGAACTAAAATCCTGTAAACCACATGGCTTGGCCAACTGTTTTTTAAAAAAGTTTAAAATAAATAAAGTACGGAGTAGCCAAGAGATAAGATGTGTCTGGCACATGGCAATCAGCATTAAAGCTTAAGGAATGGTTGGAAAATGTTTTTTTCTTTTTTAAAAAGTTAAGGTAAATAATACATTGAACTTTAAATAAGCATAACAATTTAAAGTAAACAAGTCAGTAATTATAGAATATCTTTGTATGGTGACAGATAGCAACTAGACTCAACATAGTGATCATTTTGAAATGTATAGAAATATTTGAATCATCACGTTGTATGCCCAGATATAACAGTGTTGTATGTCAACTGATACTTCAAAAGCAAACTCTTAGGGAAAGAGATCAGATTTGAGGTTACCACAGGCAGGGGGGGTGGGAGCAGGAAGAACTGGATTGAAGGTAGTTAAAAGGTACAAAGTTCCGTATACAAGACTACTGAGTACCAGGGATGTAATGTACAATATGATACATATACTTAACAATGCTATGCATTATATATGAAAGCTAAGACAGTAAATCCTAAAAGTTCTCATCATGAGGCAAAAGATTTTTTTATTTCTTTACTTTTGTATTTATATGAAATGATGGATATTCACTAAATTTACTGTGATCGTCTCATAATGTATGCAGGTCAAATCACTAAGCTGCATATCTTAAAACTTATACAGTGCTGTATGTCAATTATATCAATATAACGGGAAGGAAAAAAAAAAGAAATAAAAATACATTATTCCAGATTAGACAAACACAGCCTAGAGGGGTGGGATGGGGTGGGAAGTGGGAGAGAGGTTCAAGAGGGAGGGGACATATGTATACCTACGGCTGATTCATGTTGATATATGGCAGAAACCAACACAATAATGTAAGGCAATTATCCTCCATTAAAAATAAAAGGGGGACTTCTCTGGTGGTCCATTGGCTAAGACTTTGAGCTCCCAATGCGGGGGCCTGGGTTCAATCCTTGGTCAGGGAACTAGATCTCACATGCCTCAACTAAAACCCAATGCAAATAAATAAAACTAATAAATATATATTTTTTTAATTTTGTTTTTAAAAAGGTACCAAAGCACATTAAAAAACAATATTAATAATAATAAGTCTCATAAGGGACTGATGAAAATATATCTTTTTTATATATCAAAAGAATAAATATTAAGTAGAATCATATACATACATATACAGTATCCTATCTGCTTACTGTTCTTATTTCTGGGGGCCTCTTCCATCTTCTCTGCACACACACATACATACCCATACCCACACACACATACACACACTCATTTCTAAGATCAACGTTGGTTGGATCATGTCCTTCACATGTGATTTAACTCTTGCTTCCTTTCTATGAGGGAATGAAGGACCATTTTCACAACTCACCAAGAGAGGCTGCATGCAGGAGGCAGTTTCCATCTCCTGTAGTTGCCAAAGGAAGGAGCCTTTGACAGGTGGGGTCCACACTCACCCACCAGTTCAAACGCCCTACAGAAACAGGAGGGAAAGGAGAGGAGCAGATTATCCATAATGCTCTCCCTACTTCTCTACTTCTAAAACAGACTCCAAGTTTGCCTTTTCTACCTAGAATCAAACCATCACTCTATTACTCTGTGTATCTTCTTCACTTATATCTGGTTCATCAGAATCTGGTGAGTACAACTGGTTAGATCAGTGGTTCTTAAGTGGGGACATTTTGTCCCCAAAGGAACACCTGGCAACATCCTGAAATATGTTTGTTTGTCCCAATTGGTGAGGGGGATACTAGAGGACAGGAAAGCTGCTAAAGACAATACACAAGGTAGCTCACACAATAAAGAATAATCTGGTCTTGGATGTCAATAGTGCCAAGATTCAACAACCCTGGGTTGGATGATGAGGCCAAGGTCATAGACTGAAATCTGGTCTGGCTCTGATTCCTTCACTCTGGTCAGGAGACCAGCCAACACTGTCGCAATAATGTAAGGCAATTATCCTCCATTAAAAATAAAAGGGGGACTTCTCTGGTGGTCCATTGGCTAAGACTTTGAGCTCCCAATGCGGGGGCCTGGGTTCAATCCTTGGTCAGGGAACTAGATCTCACATGCCTCAACTAAAACCCAATGCAAATAAATAAAACTAATAAATATATATTTTTTTAATTTTGTTTTTAAAAAGGTACCAAAGCACATTAAAAAACAATATTAATAATAATAAGTCTCATAAGGGACTGATGAAAATATATCTTTTTTATATATCAAAAGAATAAATATTAAGTAGAATCATATACATACATATACAGTATCCTATCTGCTTACTGTTCTTATTTCTGGGGGCCTCTTCCATCTTCTCTGCACACACACATACATACCCATACCCACACACACATACACACACTCATTTCTAAGATCAACGTTGGTTGGATCATGTCCTTCACATGTGATTTAACTCTTGCTTCCTTTCTATGAGGGAATGAAGGACCATTTTCACAACTCACCAAGAGAGGCTGCATGCAGGAGGCAGTTTCCATCTCCTGTAGTTGCCAAAGGAAGGAGCCTTTGACAGGTGGGGTCCACACTCACCCACCAGTTCAAACGCCCTACAGAAACAGGAGGGAAAGGAGAGGAGCAGATTATCCATAATGCTCTCCCTACTTCTCTACTTCTAAAACAGACTCCAAGTTTGCCTTTTCTACCTAGAATCAAACCATCACTCTATTACTCTGTGTATCTTCTTCACTTATATCTGGTTCATCAGAATCTGGTGAGTACAACTGGTTAGATCAGTGGTTCTTAAGTGGGGACATTTTGTCCCCAAAGGAACACCTGGCAACATCCTGAAATATGTTTGTTTGTCCCAATTGGTGAGGGGGATACTAGAGGACAGGAAAGCTGCTAAAGACAATACACAAGGTAGCTCACACAATAAAGAATAATCTGGTCTTGGATGTCAATAGTGCCAAGATTCAACAACCCTGGGTTGGATGATGAGGCCAAGGTCATAGACTGAAATCTGGTCTGGCTCTGATTCCTTCACTCTGGTCAGGAGACCAGCAAACACTGTAGCAATACAGATCAGTACAAATCCATCATCAGTAAAAGAAAAGCAACCCAACACATACATTCAAAGTGTCACGCAAGTATCATCTGCCTACATGACAGTAAGCATGTCAACCTGTATGTGATATGACTTTAAAAGACATAAAGCAATAAGACAAACTATTTAAAACACCTAAGAAAAGGAGTCTCGATTCTGTAGTCATGCTACAGTTGTCTATTACTTATATAAGGAAAATATTGTATGTATGATGCTTAAAAGTTTTCTTCAATTACTGAAAAGTCTACTGAAAGAAAAACTGGCCTATAATCATACAGTTAGACAAATGGCTAACTACTTCAAAAATTATAAATAAATGCACATGATTAGTACATGTACAAAGAAGGGTACAAAATAAAAAATAATAACTTCCTTTCCATTCCTCCAGTTCCCATCCCTCAGTCCTTCTTCCATAGGAGTTAATACCTCACTAGGTTTCCCAGAAATCCTTGCTACCTCACCCCATTATACCAACTAATTTTAACAATAGCTTAAGACAAACATAATTGTAAAGGTAAATAAATTTGGAGGGAAAGGTTTGCATAAATAAATGTGACTTAGATTAATCACCACTGTGTACCATCTACAACACTGGCTCCTTCTGTTCACAAGGTGTTTCAGAGCCCATTATAATTCATTGGTATTTTTTCATGTATTAATTCCTAGGCCTTTCACATGGGTAGCTGGTTTCCCTTCCATCAAACAGGAAATTTCCAGAGCAAAGGGTCTTGTTCGCGTCCTTTCTTTAACTTGAAGAAGTGCCTAGCTCAGCATACATGTGTATCTTCACTTATGTCTGGTTCATCAGAATCTGGTGAGTACAACTGGTTAGATCAGTGGTTCTTAAGTGGGGACATTTTGTCCCCAAAGGAACACCTGGCAACATCCTGAAATATGTTTGTTTGTCCCAATTGGTGAGGGGGATACTAGAGGACAGGAAAGCTGCTAAAGACAATACACAAGGTAGCTCACACAATAAAGAATAATCTGGTCTTGGATGTCAATAGTGCCAAGATTCAACAACCCTGGGTTGGATGATGAGGCCAAGGTCATAGACTGAAATCTGGTCTGGCTCTGATTCCTTCACTCTGGTCAGGAGACCAGCAAACACTGTAGCAATACAGATCAGTACAAATCCATCATCAGTAAAAGAAAAGCAACCCAACACATACATTCAAAGTGTCACGCAAGTATCATCTGCCTACATGACAGTAAGCATGTCAACCTGTATGTGATATGACTTTAAAAGACATAAAGCAATAAGACAAACTATTTAAAACACCTAAGAAAAGGAGTCTCGATTCTGTAGTCATGCTACAGTTGTCTATTACTTATATAAGGAAAATATTGTATGTATGATGCTTAAAAGTTTTCTTCAATTACTGAAAAGTCTACTGAAAGAAAAACTGGCCTATAATCATACAGTTAGACAAATGGCTAACTACTTCAAAAATTATAAATAAATGCACATGATTAGTACATGTACAAAGAAGGGTACAAAATAAAAAATAATAACTTCCTTTCCATTCCTCCAGTTCCCATCCCTCAGTCCTTCTTCCATAGGAGTTAATACCTCACTAGGTTTCCCAGAAATCCTTGCTACCTCACCCCATTATACCAACTAATTTTAACAATAGCTTAAGACAAACATAATTGTAAAGGTAAATAAATTTGGAGGGAAAGGTTTGCATAAATAAATGTGACTTAGATTAATCACCACTGTGTACCATCTACAACACTAGTTCCTTCTGTTCACAAGGTGTTTCAGAGCCCATTATAATTCATTGGTATTTTTTTTTCATGTATTAATTCCTAGGCCTTTCACATGGGTAGCTGGTTTCCCTTCCATCAAACAGGAAATTTCCAGAGCAAAGGGTCTTGTTCGCGTCCTTTCTTTAACTTGAAGAAGTGCCTAGCTCAGCATACATCTCTCTGACTGATCACTGAATTTGATTACCATCAATCACATATCAGGCTTAGACTGGACACTTGCTGGTCAAGTCTGGTCTCTCTGCCAGACTGCCAAGAGGTAGAAAGCAGAGGGTAGAGCATGAGGAAGGAAGCGCTCACTGACCTGCCTGTTCCAAGGCAACCAGCATGGACTGCTCAATGAGGTCTCTCTCTATGAAGCTGCGAAAGTCTTCATTGTACACAGTGAGATCTGGAAGCTGGAAGGCACAGATGGGCATTTCCAGGGGGTGCTCACTGCTCCCCCCACTCCCACCATTGGAGGAGACATGGGACCGGGCCAGGGAAACAATGCTGGAGCTGGCGTGGGAGATCCCCCTAGACAGGCGTTTTTCTGCAATGAGAAATGGAGTCACCTTAGAACATGCAGAACCCACTCAGAGAACTTTCCACTTACACAATGATGGTTACCTCTTGACAGAGGTTCCAATCAGGGAAAAACTGTTAAGCCTAGCTGGCCATCAAATTTCATGACCCTCTTTCCCATGCCAAATACAGAAAATGGCATTTTCTCAGGCACTCACATTAGCACCAAATATACATGCCTCTTTCTACCCTTTCTGGAATTTGCCTCAAATTCTCCCCATGACACTGTCTTCTTACATTTCCATTTCCCAACATAATAGGGATCTATTCATTTGGCAACGTGGTCACTGTTTGGTGGTTGGAAGAGGGAATAAGGGAAACAGTTTCATTTGGTTATTAACAGATTGAGTCAAATAATCTTGCTGCTAATTTTCAGGGTCTTGGAGAATGTAGAAAAGGATTTCCATTATAGAAAATTAATGACATATATGTACTTAAACATATCCTTATAGCTGATTCATGTTGTTGTACAGCAGAACCCAACACTACATTGTAAAACAATATACTCCAATTAAAGATAAGTTTAAAAATAAAGAAATTTTTAAAAAAAGAAAATTAATGGGGCTTCCCTGGTGGTCCAGTGGGTAAAGAGTCCACCTTGCAGTGCAAGGGGCACTGGTTCAATCCCTGGCCCGGGAGGGTCCCACATGCCACAGAGCAGCTGAACTGGTGTGTCCAATTGTGAGCCAGCACTCTGGAGTGCATGCGTCCAGAGCCAGTGCTCTGTGGCGATGGGGGCCACTGCAATGGGAGGCCCACACAGGCCAAAAAAATAAAGACAGATGAAAATAAATAAATAAAAAACCAATAAGAGAGGCCAAAGTTTTTTTAAAAAGAAAGAAAATTAATGACAAGTCTTACACATTCAGGAACTTTCTTATCTACCATCAATAACATTTATTTACATTATTTACTACAAATTTTCTTGATATTCGTATTTATCAGAAATCTATAGGTGTAATCATTTCTTACTTAACAGAGTAAGGCAGTAATATAGACAGTGCCCCCCAAATTATTTGTTTTGAATACATGGCACTTTAACCCGAGTAAGGCAGTAATATCAGATTCAGTCAAAATGGAGTCACCTTAGAACATGCAGAACCCACTCAGAGAACTTTCCACTTACACAATGATGGTTACCTCTTGACAGAGGTTCCAATCAGGGAAAAACTGTTAAGCCTAGCTGGCCATCAAATTTCATGACCCTCTTTCCCATGCCAAATACAGAAAATGGCATTTTCTCAGGCACTCACATTAGCACCAAATATACATGCCTCTTTCTACCCTTTCTGGAATTTGCCTCAAATTCTCCCCATGACACTGTCTTCTTACATTTCCATTTCCCAACATAATAGGGATCTATTCATTTGGCAACGTGGTCACTGTTTGGTGGTTGGAAGAGGGAATAAGAAACAGTTTCATTTGGTTATTAACAGATTGAGTCAAATAATCTTGCTGCTAATTTTCAGGGTCTTGGAGAATGTAGAAAAGGATTTCCATTATAGAAAATTAATGACATATATGTACTTAAACATATCCTTATAGCTGATTCATGTTGTTGTACAGCAGAACCCAACACTACATTGTAAAACAATATACTCCAATTAAAGATAAGTTTAAAAATAAAGAAATTTTTAAAAAAAGAAAATTAATGGGGCTTCCCTGGTGGTCCAGTGGGTAAAGAGTCCACCTTGCAGTGCAAGGGGCACTGGTTCAATCCCTGGCCCGGGAGGGTCCCACATGCCACAGAGCAGCTGAACTGGTGTGTCCAATTGTGAGCCAGCACTCTGGAGTGCATGCGTCCAGAGCCAGTGCTCTGTGGCGATGGGGGCCACTGCAATGGGAGGCCCACACAGGCCAAAAAAATAAAGACAGATGAAAATAAATAAATAAAAAACCAATAAGAGAGGCCAAAGTTTTTTTAAAAAGAAAGAAAATTAATGACAAGTCTTACACATTCAGGAACTTTCTTATCTACCATCAATAACATTTATTTACATTATTTACTACAAATTTTCTTGATATTCGTATTTATCAGAAATCTATAGGTGTAATCATTTCTTACTTAACAGAGTAAGGCAGTAATATAGACAGTGCCCCCCAAATTATTTGTTTTGAATACATGGCACTTATAATTCTCCAGCAGATATTCCATTGTGATCATAACCAGCTCGGTATAATATTACAATTCATCTGCATGGTCCAAGTTATATAAAGACGATCAAAAGAGCTAAAAATCATGCTGAGTAGCAGGTTTTAATCAAATGTTTTCCAGGGATGATTGATGTTTAACATAAGCAAAATGTCAGCCTAAAGTTATTCTAGGTCAGTTCTCCTCTGAGCCGACCTGCTGTTCTAGCAGCGTCTTCCACTTTAACAATGCCAGTTCTCCCTTAAGTTGGCCCGCTGTACTGGCAGTGACTCTCCCTTCCCCAACTCTAATAAACTTTTATTTTCCTCTCACACACACACACAAAAGTTATTCTACAGTGATGTTATTTTTTAAACTCTTTTTAAAGATATTTTAAAGGTACCATATGCCCCATGTAAAAAATTAAATACTACCAAAAGGTTTAAAGTGTTAAAAAGAAACTTCCCTCTTACTCAAAATTCGTGATCCCATTCCCTAAAGAACCTTTTGTATTCTTTTAGAATTTTTTTATGCGCACAGCAGTACACATAGTTTTATAGTAATTTTTAAAGACATAAACTGAAATATACTATAAATACTGTTCTGCATCTTACCTTTCTCAACAGATTTAAGAGATTTTTCCAAACAAGTTCCATCAGGTTCTACTTAATTCTTTCTAATGGCTGCAAAGCAGTCCACAATATGGATGATTACCATTTATGTAACCACTCCTTTACTAATGAGCATTAAAAGTTGTTTTCAAGCTTTAACTTTTAAGCTTTATACTACTTGTCTTTGTGTCTATTTATGAATTATGTATGTATTTATTTAAAAGGATATACACACACATAGATACACACACAAACACATGATAAAATCTTCCCAGAAACAAAACTTCTGAGACAGAGTATACATGCATTTTAAAATTTGGACAGATAGTAATAAACATTAACCAAATGCCCTCCAAAAGGGTAGGTGATAGTGATCCTTTGAATTCTGTCTTTCTGTGTACCTTATCTCAACAATGAGACTGTTACCCTTCTTCTTCTCTCTCTCTCTCACAGTATCTGAAAATGGTCATTTTACTGGACTGCACTCTAGATGCAGACAATTAGGGATTCCAGCAGCTGGAGTGACTAAAGTCACTCTGATCATTTGACTAGGGAGGTGGGAAAGGAATGGAATCATCTCCAAAGCATCCCTAAATTCTTTGATGCTTGGCAGCCGCCTCTCTTCCCTTCTACTCCATATAAGGAGACACCCCTCAACACCCGGATACCTTGAATGATGTCATCCTGCCGCTGTAGGGTGGGCCGGGGAGGGCGAGTAGACTCTCGGTCAGAAAACCCTTTCTCAGGGGTCCTGGAGCCACCACTTGCTTCACTAAAGGGTGGGAGCAGGTTCCCAGCATGGACCTGACGTAGCTGTTCGAAATCACTGAGGGCAGCACTCACATCCCAATTCTTTCCTGTCAGGACACAAAGCAAAAAGTGAACTGGGCGCTGAGAGCACAGGAAAACTGAGGAAAGACAAAGAACCATCATTCTAAGCATCTTACCCAAACCACCAAGCATATACTCAAGCACACTCCAGTCCTCTTTTCCCTCCCCTACTCTGATCTCCTTCATCACACTTCAACGGAATACCGCAACTTCTTTATTTACTTAGGGCTTGTTTCCTAAGAAAGCTCCATGAGCACAGAAAATTTGTCTTTCTGAACCAAAAGGGCCCTTGGAGACCTAGTAATGTCACTTTACAGACAAAAGTAATGAAGCCTTAAGAAGCAGAGTTACTTGCCCAAAGTCACAGCTAGTTCACATCAGGCCTCAGCTGGACTCAAACCCAGGTCTCCTAATTCTGAGATCCAGAGAATTTTGAGTCCTGATGTGTCCTGGGTGTCCTAAGTCACCTGAAATTGTATCCAAGAGAATTAATTGTGATCATGCATTTTACACGACAGATAGTAATAAAAAAAAAATGATAACCAAAATGCTTCCCAGAAACAAAACTTCTGAGACAGAGTATACATGCATTTTAAAATTTGGACAGATAGTAATAAACATTAACCAAATGCCCTCCAAAAGGGTAGGTGATAGTGATCCTTTGAATTCTGTCTTTCTGTGTACCTTATCTCAACAATGAGACTGTTACCCTTCTTCTCTCTCTCTCTCACAGTATCTGAAAATGGTCATTTTACTGGACTGCACTCTAGATGCAGACAATTAGGGATTCCAGCAGCTGGAGTGACTAAAGTCACTCTGATCATTTGACTAGGGAGGTGGGAAAGGAATGGAATCATCTCCAAAGCATCCCTAAATTCTTTGATGCTTGGCAGCCGCCTCTCTTCCCTTCTACTCCATATAAGGAGACACCCCTCAACACCCGGATACCTTGAATGATGTCATCCTGCCGCTGTAGGGTGGGCCGGGGAGGGCGAGTAGACTCTCGGTCAGAAAACCCTTTCTCAGGGGTCCTGGAGCCACCACTTGCTTCACTAAAGGGTGGGAGCAGGTTCCCAGCATGGACCTGACGTAGCTGTTCGAAATCACTGAGGGCAGCACTCACATCCCAATTCTTTCCTGTCAGGACACAAAGCAAAAGTGAACTGGGCGCTGAGAGCACAGGAAAACCTGAGGAAAGACAAAGAACCATCATTCTAAGCATCTTACCCAAACCACCAAGCATATACTCAAGCACACTCCAGTCCTCTTTTCCCTCCCCTACTCTGATCTCCTTCATCACACTTCAACGGAATACCGCAACTTCTTTATTTACTTAGGGCTTGTTTCCTAAGAAAGCTCCATGAGCACAGAAAATTTGTCTTTCTGAACCAAAAGGGCCCTTGGAGACCTAGTAATGTCACTTTACAGACAAAAGTAATGAAGCCTTAAGAAGCAGAGTTACTTGCCCAAAGTCACAGCTAGTTCACATCAGGGCCTCAGCTGGACTCAAACCCAGGTCTCCTAATTCTGAGATCCAGAGAATTTTGAGTCCTGGTGTGCCCTGGGGTGTCCTAAGTCACCTGAAATTGGTTATCCAAGAGAATTAATTCCCCTCAAATTTCAGACTCTCTACTCTGCTGAAGAAAAGACCCAAATGATAGATCTGTCACCACAGATTTTTTTTCAGTTGCTTTCTCCAGTTAAACTAGTTGATAAATAACACACTGCATAACTGTTCACACTTCTTTCTGTTCTATTCCACTCGTTACCACCTTAATTCAATTCCTGTATCACCTAGTGTTCCACTGCCAATCTATTCTGAAGGATTCCATGAGATTAATCTTTCTACAGCACAATTCTGATCGTTTCAGTTCTATGATCAAAATTTTCTTAGTGGCATACCACTACTTACAGAATAAAGCTCAGGCTCCTTTGTCTGACATTCAAAGCTTTCTGTGACTTGGTCTACTTTTCTAACCTTTCTTCTGTGCTTCAAGTTCCCTTGCTATGAAAGTGTAGATGATACCACCCAGGGCTGTTTGAAGATTAAAACAATGCTTGGCACACAGAAAGCACTCTCCATGTATTTACTACCATTGCTGTTATGCTTCTTGTTATAAATTCCAGTTAAGCTGTATTAATCATCCATACTGGATGAATTTACTTCTGAACCATCAGATTCACCATTTGCTCCAAATCTCTTTGCTCACCCTGTGTCAGTCATACAGGCCTATTTGCTGGTCCCAAAAACTTGTTAAGATTGCTCCCACCTACAGCCTTTCCACCAACAATTCCCACTGTCTAGAAGGCTCTTTCTCCATTATATCTACACAGTCAATTCCTTAAATCCTTCAGGTATTTGTCTCCACTATTAATAAATTAAAGACCCACCTACTTACCCAAACCACCAAGCATATACTCAAGCACACTCCAGTCCTCTTTTCCCTCCCCTACTCTGATCTCCTTCATCACACTTCAACGGAATACCGCAACTTCTTTATTTACTTAGGGCTTGTTTCCTAAGAAAGCTCCATGAGCACAGAAAATTTGTCTTTCTGAACCAAAAGGGCCCTTGGAGACCTAGTAATGTCACTTTACAGACAAAAGTAATGAAGCCTTAAGAAGCAGAGTTACTTGCCCAAAGTCACAGCTAGTTCACATCAGGGCCTCAGCTGGACTCAAACCCAGGTCTCCTAATTCTGAGATCCAGAGAATTTTGAGTCCTGGTGTGCCCTGGGGTGTCCTAAGTCACCTGAAATTGGTTATCCAAGAGAATTAATTCCCCTCAAATTTCAGACTCTCTACTCTGCTGAAGAAAAGACCCAAATGATAGATCTGTCACCACAGATTTTTTTTCAGTTGCTTTCTCCAGTTAAACTAGTTGAAAATAACACACTGCATAACTGTTCACACTTCTTTCTGTTCTATTCCACTCGTTACCACCTTAATTCAATTCCTGTATCACCTAGTGTTCCACTGCCAATCTATTCTGAAGGATTCCATGAGATTAATCTTTCTACAGCACAATTCTGATCGTTTCAGTTCTATGATCAAAATTTTCTTAGTGGCATACCACTACTTACAGAATAAAGCTCAGGCTCCTTTGTCTGACATTGAAAGCTTTCTGTGACTTGGTCTACTTTTCTAACCTTTCTTCTGTGCTTCAAGTTCCCTTGCTATGAAAGTGTAGATGATACCACCCAGGGCTGTTTGAAGATTAAAACAATGCTTGGCACACAGAAAGCACTCTCCATGTATTTACTACCATTGCTGTTATGCTTCTTGTTATAAATTCCAGTTAAGCTGTATTAATCATCCATACTGGATGAATTTACTTCTGAACCATCAGATTCACCATTTGCTCCAAATCTCTTTGCTCACCCTGTGTCAGTCATACAGGCCTATTTGCTGGTCCCAAAAACTTGTTAAGATTGCTCCCACCTACAGCCTTTCCACCAACAATTCCCACTGTCTAGAAGGCTCTTTCTCCATTATATCTACACAGTCAATTCCTTAAATCCTTCAGGTATTTGCTCAAATGTCACACTATTAATAAATTAATAAAGACTACCCTGACTACCCTACTACAAGTCATAGCCTGCCTTACCATCCCCTTAACAATTTCCACAGCACCTAACACTTTACAATATAGTACTTTACAATTTACTTGGTTATCATGTTTATTGTTTAATGTCTTTCATTCTAAAATGTAAGGGCAGAGATTTTTGTTTTGTTCAAGCATCTAGAACTTGGCACTAATAGATACTCAATAAATATCTGTTAAAGAATGGAGGACTTTTGTCCTGAACCAATGAATGAGTAAGTGCTCTGTCTTGAGCACAGGATCTTTATTTCCAATTACCTGCTAAACTCCTTATAATCAAGTCCTTCTAACAGTCAACTTGACTAAAACTAAATGTTCATCATCTTTCTTCTTAAAGCTTGCTTCTTCTCCATCTTGTATATTCCCTGATCATTAATGGCATCTCAACTCTCCAAGCCAGAAACTATAGTCATTTTAGCTCTTCACCATTCCTTAGACCCTACTCCTCCTGTTCCCTCACTATCTATTTGATTCTCAGGGTTGTTTGTACCTCCTAAAACATCTCTTAAATCTATTCTTTCTTGTCCACTTTTATCATCATTGCCCCAATTCAAGTCCTCATATTATCACCTAGTCTTTGGTCTTTTGGGGGAGGTGGTTCTCTAGTCTCTTTACTCTTAGTCCCTCCCCTCTATAATTTGTTCTTTGTGCTACAACCAGAGTTAACTTTCAAAGGAAAAACTGAAAGAAAATGAGGATCAGGTTCTTTGGCTCCCCTTCTAAATTATATCTTAAATCTACCCACTTCTCATTCTGCTATTACCACTGTAGTTCAAGTCACCAGCATCTCTCACCTGAACTAAGACAATATTCTTAGCTGATTTTACCACTTAATTTCTGGCCACCTTCCAGTCAGTTCCTTATCTTTAATCAGTACCCGGTTCAAAAACTTAAAGCCAGTCATTTTACTCCCCTGACTAAAATTCTTCACCAGCTTCCCACTGAATGTACACTGAAATGCACAACCCTTTCCATGGACTACAAAAGACCCTCCATATTCTGCTTCCCACTTTCCTAACCAGCTTCCTACACTCCTTCTTTTTTTTTTTTTAAAGATTTATTTATTTATTTATTTGAGGGAGTGGGGTGGGAGGGAGGGGAGCAGGCGGGCCACTTCTATTGGTCTTTCATTTGTCCATTTTCATCCATCTTTGTTCTTTGGCCCGTGTGGACCTCCCATCGCGGTGGCCTCTGTCGTCGCAGAGCACTGGCTCCGGGCGCATGCACTCCAGAGCTCCGGCTCGGTAATTGGACACATCAGTCCAGCCGCTCCATGGCACGTGGGATCTTCCCAGGCCAGGGATCGAACCGGCGCCCCTTGCACCGCAAGGCGGTGTCCTTACTGACTGGACCACCAGGGAAGCCCCCTACCACTCCTTCTTGTACTACTCTTCCTACCTCGATCACTGTCAGTGCCAAACTCTTTCACCTTAGGGTCCTTGTATAAGCTACTTTGTCTTCCTTCTCCATCTTGTATATTCCCTGATCATTAATGGCATCTCAACTCTCAAGCCAGAAACTATAGTCATTTTAGCTCTTCACCATTCCTTAGACCCTACTCCTCCTGTTCCTCACTATCTATTTGATTCTCAGGGTTGTTTGTACCTCCTAAAACATCTCTTAAATCTATTCTTTCTTGTCCACTTTTATCATCATTGCCCCAATTCAAGTCCTCATATTATCACCTAGTCTTTGGTCTTTTGGGGGAGGTGGTTCTCTAGTCTCTTTACTCTTAGTCCCTCCCCTCTATAATTTGTTCTTTGTGCTACAACCAGAGTTAACTTTCAAAGGAAAAACTGAAAGAAAATGAGGATCAGGTTCTTTGGCTCCCCTTCTAAATTATATCTTAAATCTACCCACTTCTCATTCTGCTATTACCACTGTAGTCCAAGTCACCAGCATCTCTCACCTGAACTAAGACAATATTCTTAGCTGATTTTACCACTTAATTTCTGGCCACCTTCCAGTCAGTTCCTTATCTTTAATCAGTACCCGGTTCAAAAACTTAAAGCCAGTCATTTTACTCCCCTGACTAAAATTCTTCACCAGCTTCCCACTGAATGTACACTGAAATGCACAACCCTTTCCATGGACTACAAAAGACCCTCCATATTCTGCTTCCCACTTTCCTAACCAGCTTCCTACACTCCTTCTTTTTTTTTTTTTTTTAAAGATTTATTTATTTATTTGAGGGGAGTGGGGTGTGGAGGGAGGGGAGCAGGCGGGCCACTTCTATTGGTCTTTCATTTGTCCATTTTCATCCATCTTTGTTCTTTGGCCCGTGTGGACCTCCCATCGCGGTGGCCTCTGTCGTCGCAGAGCACTGGCTCCGGGCGCATGCACTCCAGAGCTCCGGCTCGGTAATTGGACACATCAGTCCAGCCGCTCCATGGCACGTGGGATCTTCCCAGGCCAGGGATCGAACCGGCGCCCCTTGCACCGCAAGGCGGTGTCCTTACTGACTGGACCACCAGGGAAGCCCCCTACCACTCCTTCTTGTACTACTCTTCCTACCTCGATCACTGTCAGTGCCAAACTCTTTCACCTTAGGGTCCTTGTATAAGCTACTTTGTCTTGCTACTCCTGTGTATCCTTCTGGGTTCAGTTCACATGTCATTTCTTCAGAAAAAGCCTTTCTGCACTCTACATCTAAATTAGGTTTCTCTCTTAATCTTTCACAGCATCCTCAACTTCTTCTTCATAGCATGAGTGTGTGTACACATGAACATGTGTGTGAAAGAAAGAAAGACAGCATGCAAGCATTAATGTGTAATATACTTGTTAAGAGCCTGACCCTAAAACTAACCCACATTGGTTCAAACTCTCCTTTAACTTCTTGAGTATCAGGTTTTTAAAAACTGGAATACTAGCAAAATAAAATCTATTTTACAGCATGGTTGTGATAATAAAATAATGTATTTCAAGTAACTCACACATATTGAACACACAGAAGTGTTCAAAACATGCTCCAAGAGGAAGAGAAGGCATTTGAGGTGAATCCAGAAGGAAGAGGAGAATTTCAGGAGAAAAATGAAGGAAAGGACACTGCAGATTTAGGAGACAACTTAATATGATCAGGGAGAGGTGATAAGTCAGGCCTGACTGGTGCACAGGAACTAGGGGAAAAGGTAGTAGGAAATGAAACTGAAAATGCAAATTAAGAGTAAAGCCATATTGAATTAGCAAACTAGAATTTAAACCCTGATCTTCCATTTTCAAGCCAACACTGGTCTCACAGGTAGCTAAGTAAACATCAAGCTGCCACACCTTACTAAGGGCTGACAATCTAAAAAATCACGTGTTTATGTTAAGAATTTGCCCATTCTCCTGTAGGCTTACCTAACTGTGCCACTATATATTTTCATCATCAAAAAGCATCTGACAACTACGACTTCAAACAAAGAATCCTACTGACAGGATGCCTAAATGATTTTAAAATGTAGAATATTCACACTTAGGTATGTATAGATATGAGTAAACAAAGGCAGCAAAATGAAAACATTAAATTAATCTACTGTACATAGAATGACCCATATAAGTTAGGGAAAGAAAGAAAAAAATAAAACAAAACATCAATGATCCCAAATATGAAAATCCAAGTTATTTATAAATAAAAGGGAAGTCTAACAGATCTAAAATTATGCTTTTAGTGGACTCATATCAAATTTCACTTGTATTACCTGAGTATAAATGCACGGTAGAGGGCTTCCCTGGTGGTCCAGTGGGTAAGGACACTGCCTTGCAGTGCAAGGGGCACTGGTTCAATCCCTGGCCTGGGAAGATCCCATGTGCCGCGGAGCAGCTGGACATATGTGTCCAACTACTGAGCCAGAGCTCTGGAGCGCATGTGCCCAGAGCGGGTGCTCTGCAGCGAGAGAGGCCACTTCGACGGGAGGCCCGCACAGGCCAAAGAACAAAAGATGGAAATAAATCAAAGGCCAATAGAAGTGGCCAAAAAAAAAAATTGACAGTAGAGAAAGCTATCCATAAATTCAAGGTGAAAAGGGATTTTCACACTTTAAAATTATGGTGGGTCACACAAAAAATAGATTATTAGAAGTAACTTGAATGTAAGGCCTGCAATACACAAAGTATCTTTCTGGTCACCTTACAAGTTCTAAATCATCCTAACAATAAACACCACATTTTACTTTCTCTCTCCTCATTCTCCCCCAAAGACTCCTTACCTTCCAGGAGATCTCGGGCCAACCCTGGCTCTGCTCCCGTGGAACGGACAAAATCCGACAGGACAGCATCCATATCCAGGGTCATGTGATCGTTCAGTACTTTCAGACAGCTGATGTAGGGAGGACATAGATCAAAATTCAAGCCTCCACCTGAGGAGAAAACACAACACAGAAGGCCTAAATTATACTGGAATAGGATGATCGAGTCAGCATGCATACTATACTAAGGGCTGACAATCTAAAAATCATTTTAAACCATCAAAAAGACTTTTTCTGACAACTACGACTTCAAACAAAGAATCCTACTGACAGGATGCCTAAATGATTTTAAAATGTAGAATATTCACACTTAGGTATGTATAGATATGAGTAAACAAAGGCAGCAAAATGAAAACATTAAATTAATCTACTGTACATAGAATGACCCATATAAGTTAGGGAAAGAAAGAAAAAAATAAAACAAAACATCAATGATCCCAAATATGAAAATCCAAGTTATTTATAAATAAAAGGGAAGTCTAACAGATCTAAAATTATGCTTTTAGTGGACTCATATCAAATTTCACTTGTATTACCTGAGTATAAATGCACGGTAGAGGGCTTCCCTGGTGGTCCAGTGGGTAAGGACACTGCCTTGCAGTGCAAGGGGCACTGGTTCAATCCCTGGCCTGGGAAGATCCCATGTGCCGCGGAGCAGCTGGACATATGTGTCCAACTACTGAGCCAGAGCTCTGGAGCGCATGTGCCCAGAGCGGGTGCTCTGCAGCGAGAGAGGCCACTTCGACGGGAGGCCCGCACAGGCCAAAGAACAAAAGATGGAAATAAATCAAAGGCCAATAGAAGTGGCCAAAAAAAAAAATTGACAGTAGAGAAAGCTATCCATAAATTCAAGGTGAAAAGGGATTTTCACACTTTAAAATTATGGTGGGTCACACAAAAAATAGATTATTAGAAGTAACTTGAATGTAAGGCCTGCAATACACAAAGTATCTTTCTGGTCACCTTACAAGTTCTAAATCATCCTAACAATAAACACCACATTTTACTTTCTCTCTCCTCATTCTCCCCCAAAGACTCCTTACCTTCCAGGAGATCTCGGGCCAACCCTGGCTCTGCTCCCGTGGAACGGACAAAATCCGACAGGACAGCATCCATATCCAGGGTCATGTGATCGTTCAGTACTTTCAGACAGCTGATGTAGGGAGGACATAGATCAAAATTCAAGCCTCCACCTGAGGAGAAAACACAACACAGAAGGCCTAAATTATACTGGAATAGGATGATCATAGCCCAGTGTCAGCAGCTTCCTAACCAAACTGGGAAAGGATGAGAATTTCCAGCTCTTTCATTTCAGCTCAATTGATTATATACAGTAATACTTAATTTCCTAATTCCTCATTAACATTAGATTTTTTCCCTTTTATTATATGTTTCAGGTATCCAGCAATATAGTTCAATATTTATAAACATTACAGTGATCACCAGCACAACACGTTACAATCCATTACATACAGTTCACCATTTTAGCTATATTAACTTCATGACTACTACATTAACCACAAAACCATAAGCAACTCCAAACAATGCTTCTCCTCAGCCTTTCTAGAGCATTACATTTCTATTCCTCAGTTTGTTTGTCCAAACTAATGGAAGGAAGCAATGGACTCCCACCCTGAAGAGTTTCTCACCTGGTTTTTACTTCCTTCCAGGCACCTGATATACTTTGAAATTATTTTAATTAGTTGCTGTCTAGCCTCCTCCTCCAATACACAAGTTTCTTGAAAGTACAGAGCTTGTACGTCTTATTTGCTAACGTATCCCCAGCATGTATTCCCTGGCACTTGGCAAAATCCTTGGCACCCAGCCCTCAGTAAATATTTGCTGAATCAATGAATATGACACACTGAGTAACTTTTGAGTTGACTAGTATTCTCATGCTAGCTGCGGAAATGGGAGGAGCAAACTGATATCTGAAACTACCCAAGATAAAGCACTCTGTGATTATGCAAAGCAGAGATGCCAAAGGTTCATAACAAAGATCAATCTTTGTCCACTGACTTCATGAACCCAGGAAACACTGCCTTTGTCCACTTAGGACAAATGACTGCCAAGTCAATTCACCTGAAAAAGGTCTCTTCTTTCAGACTTGACTTTGGCAGAAACTATGTCCCTGACCCTGTCAGCCTGGCACCAACCCACATTCCACTGAAGTTAGCAGTCCCTGTTGAGGAAGCAATAACCAAGAGAAGAACTACTTCTCACCAAAATCTGCTGCTTCAGACAGGTTTACAGTTCTCTGCAGAAGAGGACTTGTTCATAAAGTCACCAGGCACATACCTGCCCCACCATGCCCACCAATTCCCTGCTCTGGGGGAATGCCAAAAGTGGAGTTCTCAAGGGGAGCAGGGTGGCTCAGGTGACACTCTCTTCAGAAACATCTCGTAAACAACCTAAACCCCAAGGATGATGCTCAGGTACTTTTTCATCACACCTTCTCAGACCCCAAGACACAGCTTACTCTGTGGTGTGATCAGATCCTAATTTTCTGCATTCCACAGAAATAGTAAGGCAAAAAAACAGCAGTGATTTGTGGGTCATAAAATCAGTAGGCCAATAATTTACTAAATTCACAAAGGATTTTTTTTTTTTTTTTTTTTGAGAGAGAGAGGCAAGGCAAAACAGAAAATATTCTTTCTTGTTCTGTTCCAGGAGTACAAGAGATCCAGGAGTAGAGGGATATGTGTAACTTATATTTGTAGCCCCAACATCTAGCTCAGAATCTACAATATTCAATACATGCCTGATGAATAAATGATTAAATGACTAACTGAACCTCTGCATCAGCCACCACCAAACCAATCAATCTGAGGATTAATTTAGCAGATCAGAAATTCAAGAGTACTTCATCTTTCACAAAATACCTTCCTCAAGCTCACTTTAGTTCACCATCTTAGGTCACAGGTAATGGTAGCAACTCAAATAATTTAAACACATGAATTATCCAAAACCAAGAATACAGCTGCAAAGTTAATTTCAACCTTATCTCTTAAAAAAATGTAAAGGAACTTGGTATACCCACTTTAATAACTCTCTGAAACAATGTGGGAAACACACAATAAACAGACAAATAACAATCAACAAAAAGGTGCTCAGCAAAAGACAGAAGCTGATAGAGCCATAGGCTTATAAGCAATTTGCAAGCCAGCTAGAGGTTTCTGAGTGAGAGAAGTCAATGAAAACCATCAACATCATGGCATCTTAGACCTCATATGCCAATATATGAGGTTTTAAAAACACGGTTTTTAAAAAAAATAATTTCAAGGTCCAACATTATCTAGAATGACTTGCTCAAAACTTCGAAACACTAAACCAAACTTCTTGGCAGTATATTCTTACATCTGATGTCTCCAAGGTGCATGCCATGGACTCCGCCTTAACTCTACCCAATAGGTAAGGACTGCAGCCTTCTGTTACATCACTACCAACACCTGGTTTGAGCTTCTCAAATTCCAAATGGGACTATCCAATGTGATGACAAAGACTCACACCTTGGCTCTCAGCACACAGGAAGGGAAATAAGAAAACAAAACACTGGCTTTCAAATGAAACAAAAGAAGCACTCAAATATTTGTTGATTGAATTGTGTTTTTCAACCCCAATCTAATTCAGAATTTCTTAGTTAGGCAAAAACAGCAGTGATTTGTGGGTCATAAAATCAGTAGGCCAATAATTTACTAAATTCACAAAGGATTTTTTTTTTTTGAGAGAGAGGCAAGGCAAAACAGAAAATATTCTTTCTTGTTCTGTTCCAGGAGTACAAGAGATCCAGGAGTAGAGGGATATGTGTAACTTATATTTGTAGCCCCAACATCTAGCTCAGAATCTACAATATTCAATACATGCCTGATGAATAAATGATTAAATGACTAACTGAACCTCTGCATCAGCCACCACCAAACCAATCAATCTGAGGATTAATTTAGCAGATCAGAAATTCAAGAGTACTTCATCTTTCACAAAATACCTTCCTCAAGCTCACTTTAGTTCACCATCTTAGGTCACAGGTAATGGTAGCAACTCAAATAATTTAAACACATGAATTATCCAAAACCAAGAATACAGCTGCAAAGTTAATTTCAACCTTATCTCTTAAAAAAATGTAAAGGAACTTGGTATACCCACTTTAATAACTCTCTGAAACAATGTGGGAAACACACAATAAACAGACAAATAACAATCAACAAAAAGGTGCTCAGCAAAAGACAGAAGCTGATAGAGCCATAGGCTTATAAGCAATTTGCAAGCCAGCTAGAGGTTTCTGAGTGAGAGAAGTCAATGAAAACCATCAACATCATGGCATCTTAGACCTCATATGCCAATATATGA
This sequence comes from Tragulus kanchil, assembly GCA_022376925.1. Lineage (NCBI taxonomy): Eukaryota > Metazoa > Chordata > Mammalia > Artiodactyla > Tragulidae > Tragulus > Tragulus kanchil. The sequence continues at coordinate 82,385,265 of JAIOJX010000032.1, read as the reverse complement.
GGTTTTAAAAACACGGTTTTTAAAAAAAATAATTTCAAGGTCCAACATTATCTAGAATGACTTGCTCAAAACTTCGAAACACTAAACCAAACTTCTTGGCAGTATATTCTTACATCTGATGTCTCCAAGGTGCATGCCATGGACTCCGCCTTAACTCTACCCAATAGGTAAGGACTGCAGCCTTCTGTTACATCACTACCAACACCTGGTTTGAGCTTCTCAAATTCCAAATGGGACTATCCAATGTGATGACAAAGACTCACACCTTGGCTCTCAGCACACAGGAAGGGAAATAAGAAAACAAAACACTGGCTTTCAAATGAAACAAAAGAAGCACTCAAATATTTGTTGATTGAATTGTGTTTCAACAAATCTAACTTGGAGGCAAATCCTCCAATCTTCCAATTGGAGGGACTTTGCATGCTTGTGCTCACTCAGTTGTGTCTGACTCTGGCTCCTCTGTCCATGGGATTCTTTTTTTTTTTTTTTTTAACATTTATTTATTTATTTGTGGGGGGGAGGTGGGTTGGGGAGGGAGGCAGGCAGGCAGGCCACTTCTATCGGTCTTTCATTTCTCTATTTTCATCCATCTTTGTTCTTTGGCCCGTGTGGACCTCCCATTGCGGTGGCCTCTACTGTCATAGAGCACCGGCTCTGGGCACGTGCGCTCCAGAGCTCCAGCTCACTAATTGGACACATTGGTCCAGCCGCTCCGCGGCACATGGGATACTCCCAGGCCAGGGATCGAACCGGCACCCCTTGCACTGTAAGGCGGTGTCCTTACCGAATGGACAACATTTGTCCAATGTTAAGACAAAATGACTTAACATTTACTACAAGTCATTTACTTCAAGTTGAAACATGAAGTTGAACTTCTTCAACAGAAAGGAGGGACTTTAGCAATAACTTAATTCTATGTTTGCCTCCATGCAAGAATCCTTTTACAGCATCTCTGACAGATAAATCATCCAGTCTCCCCTTGAATACAAGTTCTGATGAAGATTCATTTCTTTGCTACAATGTCTTTATGTTGACAGCTCTAATTGTTAGAAAAACCATCAACATCATGGCATCTTAGACCTCATATGCCAATATATGAGGTTTTAAAAACACGGTTTTTAAAAAAAATAATTTCAAGGTCCAACATTATCTAGAATGACTTGCTCAAAACTTCGAAACACTAAACCAAACTTCTTGGCAGTATATTCTTACATCTGATGTCTCCAAGGTGCATGCCATGGACTCCGCCTTAACTCTACCCAATAGGTAAGGACTGCAGCCTTCTGTTACATCACTACCAACACCTGGTTTGAGCTTCTCAAATTCCAAATGGGACTATCCAATGTGATGACAAAGACTCACACCTTGGCTCTCAGCACACAGGAAGGGAAATAAGAAAACAAAACACTGGCTTTCAAATGAAACAAAAGAAGCACTCAAATATTTGTTGATTGAATTGTGTTTCAACAAATCTAACTTGGAGGCAAATCCTCCAATCTTCCAATTGGAGGGACTTTGCATGCTTGTGCTCACTCAGTTGTGTCTGACTCTGGCTCCTCTGTCCATGGGATTCTTTTTTTTTTTTTTTTTAACATTTATTTATTTATTTGTGGGGGGGAGGTGGGTTGGGGAGGGAGGCAGGCAGGCAGGCCACTTCTATCGGTCTTTCATTTCTCTATTTTCATCCATCTTTGTTCTTTGGCCCGTGTGGACCTCCCATTGCGGTGGCCTCTACTGTCATAGAGCACCGGCTCTGGGCACGTGCGCTCCAGAGCTCCAGCTCACTAATTGGACACATTGGTCCAGCCGCTCCGCGGCACATGGGATACTCCCAGGCCAGGGATCGAACCGGCACCCCTTGCACTGTAAGGCGGTGTCCTTACCGAATGGACAACATTTGTCCAATGTTAAGACAAAATGACTTAACATTTACTACAAGTCATTTACTTCAAGTTGAAACATGAAGTTGAACTTCTTCAACAGAAAGGAGGGACTTTAGCAATAACTTAATTCTATGTTTGCCTCCATGCAAGAATCCTTTTACAGCATCTCTGACAGATAAATCATCCAGTCTCCCCTTGAATACAAGTTCTGATGAAGATTCATTTCTTTGCTACAATGTCCATTTCATTGTTGGACAGCTCTAATTGTTAGAAAATGCTTTTCTTAACTAAATCACTAGCCCCGTCTACTCCCTTCTCTTTCACATAATGGTCTTTGTTGTTTATTTTTGGGCTGGGGGGGGTTTGCGGGTTGGGGAGGGATGGGGTGGGTGGGCCACTTCCACTGGTCTTTCATTTGTCTATTTTCATCCATCTTTGTTCTTTGGCCCGTGTGGGCCTCCCATAGTGGTGGCCTCTGCTGTCGCAGAGCACCGGCTCTGGGTGCATGTGCTCCATAGCTCCGGCTCTGTAATTGGGCACATTGGTCCAGCTGCTCCGCGGCACGTGGGATCTTCCCAGGCCAGGGATAGAACCGGCGCCCCTTGCACTGCAAGGCGGTGTCCTTACCCACTGGACCACCAGGGAAGCCCACATAATGGTCTTTGATCTCTTCTCCAGAACAATAAAATTTACTTCCAGGAATGATGGAATTTTCATTGAAAATGATTAGATAATGTACTTCTTTTCATAAACATCTGTGGTAGGTCAACATTGCAATGTTATCATGAGCCATCCAGTGGCCTCTTTTACAAAATTCTTCCTATATCACTACTTGCTTTTACCTGCATTCATAAATGTTTATGCTGATTCTACATTACCAACTCAACAAGAAGAATAAATGAAGTCACATACCTCACTCAAAGTTCACTTCTGCTACTATCTTTGCCTTTCATCCCTACTTCCACTTCCATGTTCTCTTAAAGTGATGACAGCAATCAATAACAAGTCAGGGCTTTGCTGATGGTCAAGTAGATAAGAATTTGTCTGTCATTGCAGGGGACATGGGTAGATAAACGAAAGGCCTGTGCGCCACAACTACTGAGCCTGAACTGCAAGCCGCAACTACTGAAGTTGCCCCAGCAAAATGACTTAACATTTTACAGCATCTCAAGTAAAACAGAGTGAAAAAAAATTTAGCAATAACTTAATTCTATGTTTGCCTCCATGCAAGAATCCTTTTACAGCATCTCTGACAGATAAATCATCCAGTCTCCCCTTGAATACAAGTTCTGATGAAGATTCATTTCTTTGCTACAATGTCCATTTCATTGTTGGACAGCTCTAATTGTTAGAAAATGCTTTTCTTAACTAAATCACTAGCCCCGTCTACTCCCTTCTCTTTCACATAATGGTCTTTGTTGTTTATTTTTGGGCTGGGGGGGGTTTGCGGGTTGGGGAGGGATGGGGGTGGGCGGGCCACTTCTATTGGTCTTTCATTTATCTATTTTCATCCATCCTTGTGCTTTGATCCGTGTGGACCTCCCATCATGGTGGCCTCTGTTGTCGCAGAGCACTGGCTCTGGGCGCATGCGCTCCAGAGCTCCGGCTCGGTAATTGGACACATTGGTCCAGCCGCTCCGCGGCACGTGGGATCTTCCCAGGCCAGGGATAGAACCGGCGCCCCTTGCACTGCAAGGCGGTGTCCTTACCCAGTGGACCACCAGGGAAGCCCACATAATGGTCTTTGATCTCTTCTCCAGAACAATAAAATTTACTTCCAGGAATGATGGAATTTTCATTGAAAATGATTAGATAATGTACTTCTTTTCATAAACATCTGTGGTAGGTCAACATTGCAATGTTATCATGAGCCATCCAGTGGCCTCTTTTACAAAATTCTTCCTATATCACTACTTGCTTTTACCTGCATTCATAAATGTTTATGCTGATTCTACATTACCAACTCAACAAGAAGAATAAATGAAGTCACATACCTCACTCAAAGTTCACTTCTGCTACTATCTTTGCCTTTCATCCCTACTTCCACTTCCATGTTCTCTTAAAGTGATGACAGCAATCAATAACAAGTCAGGGCTTTGCTGATGGTCAAGTAGATAAGAATTTGTCTGTCATTGCAGGGGACATGGGTTCAATCCCTGATCCAGGAAGCGCCCACATGTGCTGGAGCAACTAGGCCTGTGCGCCACAACTACTGAGCCTGAACTCGCAAGCCGCAACTACTGAAGTCCATGCTTCACAACCAGAGAAGTCACCACTATGAGAAGCCCATGCACCATAACTAGAGAGTAGCCCTGGCTCGGCACAACTAGAGAGAAATGCCTGTGTGGAACTAAAAATAGATAATTTAAAAAGGATAACAAGTTATTATGAATTAAGCACCTTTAAAAACAGTCTTATTCATTAACAAAACCCCTGCAGCAGGCTTATTATTCCCAGTTTACAGAGAAAAGAAAAAGGCTTAAAAAGTCAGGTAGATTACCCAAAATCTGAACCCAGACATTTTGAACACATGTGCTCTCTCCTGTATCATACTACTCCTGTGTGTGTGTGTGCTAAATTGCTTCAGTCATGTCCGACCCTTTGTGACCCTACAGACTGCAGCTCACCAAGCTTCTCTGTCCATGGGATTCTCCAGGCGAGAATACTGGAGTGGGTTACCATATCCTCTTCCAGGGGATCTTCCTGACTCACGAATCAAACCCCAGTCTCTCATGTCTCCTGCTTTGGCAGGCGGGTTCTTATCACTAGTACCATCTCTAGGGACTGAGGTTACTGATTTCCAGAACTGTGCTGATTTTTAGCCATTTAATTTTTTTGCCACAGGTAAGGGTTGTGCCATCTCTCATGTTTAGTAATGATTCAGATACCTGCCTTATATCTAGCCAACATTTCTGCCGAGTTTCATAAACTTATCAAATGCCAAGGCCTCCATCTCCATCTCAACAACTCAGACCTACCATGCCCTGAAACCATTCTATCTCTAAATCTTCAACTCCCAACATCTTACTCTGGCTACAACCTCATCTCTCTCCAGCTTTTCCTCTCTACTACTACGCCTCCTATCTCACCTCAGGACATCTTCACTTCAAGACTACACCATCCAATTCTTTAACCACCTATTCATTAATTCTACAAAATTTAATGGAGTGTCTACTCTGAGTTAGGCACTATGGTCAGGATTAGGAACACAACCATGAACTAGACTTAAATCTCTATCCTCACAAAGCTTCCAGGATAGAGGGAAAAAACACAAAATTTTGCAAACAACTATAATTATAATAGGGGAAAATATTGGGGGAAGGAGTATTTTAGCCTATGGGGAGTCAAGAAAAGCTTTCCCAAGGAAATGATATTACATCTAAGAACTAAAAAATGAGTACGAATTGGAGACAAATTGAGAAATGCTCTGAGGAGAGGAAACATATGTCAGCGTTCTGTGACAAGGAGGTACACAGAGGTGAAAATGGTGAAAAGGGGTGTGGACCAAAATAGATAATTTAAAAGGATAACAAGTTATTATGAATTAAGCACCTTTAAAACAGTCTTATTCATTAACAAAACCCCTGCAGCAGGCTTATTATTCCCAGTTTACAGAGAAAAGAAAAAGGCTTAAAAAGTCAGGTAGATTACCCAAAATCTGAACCCAGACATTTTGAACACATGTGCTCTCTCCTGTATCATACTACTCCTGTGTGTGTGTGTGCTAAATTGCTTCAGTCATGTCCGACCCTTTGTGACCCTACAGACTGCAGCTCACCAAGCTTCTCTGTCCATGGGATTCTCCAGGCGAGAATACTGGAGTGGGTTACCATATCCTCTTCCAGGGGATCTTCCTGACTCACGAATCAAACCCCAGTCTCTCATGTCTCCTGCTTTGGCAGGCGGGTTCTTATCACTAGTACCATCTCTAGGGACTGAGGTTACTGATTTCCAGAACTGTGCTGATTTTTAGCCATTTAATTTTTTTGCCACAGGTAAGGGTTGTGCCATCTCTCATGTTTAGTAATGATTCAGATACCTGCCTTATATCTAGCCAACATTTCTGCCGAGTTTCATAAACTTATCAAATGCCAAGGCCTCCATCTCCATCTCAACAACTCAGACCTACCATGCCCTGAAACCATTCTATCTCTAAATCTTCAACTCCCAACATCTTACTCTGGCTACAACCTCATCTCTCTCCAGCTTTTCCTCTCTACTACTACGCCTCCTATCTCACCTCAGGACATCTTCACTTCAAGACTACACCATCCAATTCTTTAACCACCTATTCATTAATTCTACAAAATTTAATGGAGTGTCTACTCTGAGTTAGGCACTATGGTCAGGATTAGGAACACAACCATGAACTAGACTTAAATCTCTATCCTCACAAAGCTTCCAGGATAGAGGGAAAAAACACAAAATTTTGCAAACAACTATAATTATAATAGGGGAAAATATTGGGGGAAGGAGTATTTTAGCCTATGGGGAGTCAAGAAAAGCTTTCCCAAGGAAATGATATTACATCTAAGAACTAAAAAATGAGTACGAATTGGAGACAAATTGAGAAATGCTCTGAGGAGAGGAAACATATGTCAGCGTTCTGTGACAAGGAGGTACACAGAGGTGAAAATGGTGAAAAATGAAGACAAAGGGAGGGCCCAGTGAACCCTACTGAAGACTGAGATTTTATTAATATCCTGAAAGTGAGGAGAAGCCTTTGAAGGGTTATAGGCAGGGACAGGACAGATCAGATTTAAAATATTAAAAGATTACACTGGTTGCAATAAGAATGGTTTATAAGGAACACAAGTGGATTTGGGGAGAACTGTTTAGAAAACTACTGTTAAGAGATGACGGTGAGGTAGAGTAGGGTAAGTGTAGAGAAGACAAGAAAATGGTTAGATTCCACTTTGTCCTTTCTTGCCTTCCTGAACATAAACATGATGAGTGATCGGTTTATTTTCCTTAAAAACCCAGTCCCCTTATCCTTTCACTTTCCTCTGTCTAACCTGGATGGGTTCCACATTTAAGTTCTCCACTACTAACTGAGGCTATTGCACAAGGCAAGTATTCTGCATAATACTACAGTCACATGACTACGGATATATCGTGTTCTGTCTCATTCCTTTCAATAAGGCACTGCTGTCTTTTACTTGACTTTGGTACCTAACCAGTCTTCTCGGCTACTATCCCATACCTTCATCTCCTTCCTGAGCCTCCCAAGAAATCCTTTTATCATCTCCCTTACTCCTTTCCCTCTGACTTCACAGAAAAAATTACGAAACAAAGCAAAAGCAGTTCCTTCAGATTTTCCCCCTGCTCTATCTGCTGGCTCTTATTCTCTTCTTTCTGGAAAACTCCTAAAACAGATTACATTCACTGATGCTACTTTCTCCCCTTACCGTCAGTCCTCAACCTACTAAAATTGGCCTTGATAAGACAATCACACCATGGTCTTCTATAGAAGACTACCACCATCCTCCTAACTGCTCATCTAAAGTACTGCTTTGTAGCATCTGAGACACACTGACCACTGTTCCTGCCTCTAGCTCTGTGCCTTGGTCATCTTCGTGGACTCTCCTTTCTGTGCCTGCACCAAAGGTTAGTTCTCTCACAGTTCTAAACTCAGGCCTTCTACCTTCTCATTTGATATTATCCCCATGAGGAATTTCATTCACACCCCTGAGTACCCAAATTAAATGTTGATGACTTAAACGGCATCCACTGTTCCTCTTTCCAACTCACCCAAGAATCACATACGCACTTCAAACTCAGCACATAAAAACACAAGTCCATTCTTCACCTCTGTCCCCATCTTTTCCAGCTATTCTTCCTTCAGTATTGCCTGTTCTAGCAAGTGGTACCATCGCCCCTCCTATCACTTGAGTCACAAGCCTGGGAGCCACCCTGTATTGCTCTCTTAACTTATCCTCACTCACAAATAGTCCTTTACTAAGGTTTACTAATTTTAACCTTAAAATAATTCTCAGATTCGTCCCACATCTTCTACAGGCTACATATCTTTCATCGTTTTTCAGGTGTTCATAACCTGGACCCCAAGAAATAGCTTCCTAATTTTCCTCTCTTCTTTTCTCCAGCCATTTTTCACAGTGGTTGCTTGTAGAGGATGATCAATCTAAAACACAAATATGACACTACTATATCCCACTGCTCCAGGGATCCTCAGTGACTAAAGCTGAATATCCAAATTCCTACACGACAAACGAGGCCCTTCATGATCCAGCTCTACCTCATCCTCCGGCCTTACCTACCTCTTGTCCTTCCCCTCCTTATGCTGGTAGTTCCCCAAGTATACCACAAGCTTCAAATTTCAGTTCCTTTGTGAATGTTGTTCCCTCTGGCTCCTGGTCTAGCAGGTGAGTTCCTATTTCTTCTTTAAGCCTAACTTTAGTACTACCTCATCTACAAAACCTTCCCTGGCTTCCCAGGCTAAAGTACCCACTTACTCCTTAGTATCTTGTACTCCCCTCTAGCACATTATACTACACAGTAATTGTATTTATTTACATGTCTGTCTCCCCACTAAACTATGAGTAATTTGAGGGCAGGAATCTTGTCTTGTTCATCCTGTAGTCCTAGCATCCAAGCACCTAGTAGGTATAGTTTTCATTCAGATAAGCTGAATTTTTTTTTTTTAATTTTATTTATTTTTGGCTATTCTGGGTTTTCACTGCAGCTGCAGGCTCTTCTCTAGTTGCAGGGAGTGGGGGCTACTCTCTAGTTGAGGTGAGCAGGCTCTTGTGGAAATGACTTCTCTTGTTGTGGAACTCAGGCTCTAGGGCACACGGGCTTCAGTAGTTACGGCACATGGGCTCAGCAGTTGCAGCTCACAGGCTTAGTTGTTCCACAGCATGTGGGATCTTCCCGGATCAGGGATCAAACCCATGTCTCCTGTATCGGTAAGCTCTCTACCATGGTCCCCATCTTTTCCAGCTATTCTTCCTTCAGTATTGCCTGTTCTAGCAAGTGGTACCATCGCCCCTCCTATCACTTGAGTCACAAGCCTGGGAGCCACCCTGTATTGCTCTCTTAACTTATCCTCACTCACAAATAGTCCTTTACTAAGGTTTACTAATTTTAACCTTAAAATAATTCTCAGATTCGTCCCACATCTTCTACAGGCTACATATCTTTCATCGTTTTTCAGGTGTTCATAACCTGGACCCCAAGAAATAGCTTCCTAATTTTCCTCTCTTCTTTTCTCCAGCCATTTTTCACAGTGGTTGCTTGTAGAGGATGATCAATCTAAAACACAAATATGACACTACTATATCCCACTGCTCCAGGGATCCTCAGTGACTAAAGCTGAATATCCAAATTCCTACACGACAAACGAGGCCCTTCATGATCCAGCTCTACCTCATCCTCCGGCCTTACCTACCTCTTGTCCTTCCCCTCCTTATGCTGGTAGTTCCCCAAGTATACCACAAGCTTCAAATTTCAGTTCCTTTGTGAATGTTGTTCCCTCTGGCTCCTGGTCTAGCAGGTGAGTTCCTATTTCTTCTTTAAGCCTAACTTTAGTACTACCTCATCTACAAAACCTTCCCTGGCTTCCCAGGCTAAAGTACCCACTTACTCCTTAGTATCTTGTACTCCCCTCTAGCACATTATACTACACAGTAATTGTATTTATTTACATGTCTGTCTCCCCACTAAACTATGAGTAATTTGAGGGCAGGAATCTTGTCTTGTTCATCCTGTAGTCCTAGCATCCAAGCACCTAGTAGGTATAGTTTTCATTCAGATAAGCTGAATTTTTTTTTTTTTAATTTTATTTATTTTTGGCTATTCTGGGTTTTCACTGCAGCTGCAGGCTCTTCTCTAGTTGCAGGGAGTGGGGGCTACTCTCTAGTTGAGGTGAGCAGGCTCTTGTGGAAATGACTTCTCTTGTTGTGGAACTCAGGCTCTAGGGCACACGGGCTTCAGTAGTTACGGCACATGGGCTCAGCAGTTGCAGCTCACAGGCTTAGTTGTTCCACAGCATGTGGGATCTTCCCGGATCAGGGATCAAACCCATGTCTCCTGTATCGGTAAGCTCTCTACCATTCTCTACCACTGAGCTACCAGGGAAGCCCCTAAACTGAATTCTATTTGTACAGTATCCCACTACACATACACACACACCAGTAATGTCAATAACCAGATACTCAGTATTATAAACAGGCATTCAAAATGTTCACTGTGTTGTGAACATGGACATCTCAAAGATATTTGCTTACAACTGTTATATGATCTTATTTGCAACATATTTCTCTCCCTAAATGCTGTTCAGCTCAGACTAATATTAAAATCAGTCTGCATGATCTGAGTACCCAACTATTTAGTAACAGAGAAAAGTGACTCAAAATTAAATACCAATTGATAGTTAACATAGCTGTAGATAATACAGTTATGTCAAAATGCGCGAGAAACTACTGACCCTACATTCTCTCATCTACAACATCCCCCACTCATACTATGCCCACTCTGCTGGTCCACTGATGCATTACAGCTGTGTCTGAGTATACTTCGACTCCTCCCCAAACTCACTGGAAAACCACAACATTCAAGAATTTTCAAAGGTCAGTGACTCCTCCATGTCTATGATGTCAGGTCAAAGGAATCCAGACAGGGAGAAAGAGAAGGAACAGAAATCCTTAGAATTTCACATAATTCTTAATTAGGTGGGTGGAAGAGATGAAAGACTGTCTTGGCAGACTGTTTTTAGTTAATACGCATCCTTCCAAGTGAAAGAAACAGAATATAACTTCCTTTGGAAAAAAAGGACTAAATTCCATACGAAAAAGACCTATGTATCACTAAATGTTATAGTGCTAGTCGCTCAGTCGTGTCTTGTCATCCAAGCACCTAGTAGGTATAGTTTTCATTCAGATAAGCTGAATTTTTTTTTTTTTAATTTTATTTATTTTTGGCTATTCTGGGTTTTCACTGCAGCTGCAGGCTCTTCTCTAGTTGCAGGGAGTGGGGGCTACTCTCTAGTTGAGGTGAGCAGGCTCTTGTGGAAATGACTTCTCTTGTTGTGGAACTCAGGCTCTAGGGCACACGGGCTTCAGTAGTTACGGCACATGGGCTCAGCAGTTGCAGCTCACAGGCTTAGTTGTTCCACAGCATGTGGGATCTTCCCGGATCAGGGATCAAACCCATGTCTCCTGTATCGGTAAGCTCTCTACCATTCTCTACCACTGAGCTACCAGGGAAGCCCCTAAACTGAATTCTATTTGTACAGTATCCCACTACACATACACACACACCAGTAATGTCAATAACCAGATACTCAGTATTATAAACAGGCATTCAAAATGTTCACTGTGTTGTGAACATGGACATCTCAAAGATATTTGCTTACAACTGTTATATGATCTTATTTGCAACATATTTCTCTCCCTAAATGCTGTTCAGCTCAGACTAATATTAAAATCAGTCTGCATGATCTGAGTACCCAACTATTTAGTAACAGAGAAAAGTGACTCAAAATTAAATACCAATTGATAGTTAACATAGCTGTAGATAATACAGTTATGTCAAAATGCGCGAGAAACTACTGACCCTACATTCTCTCATCTACAACATCCCCCACTCATACTATGCCCACTCTGCTGGTCCACTGATGCATTACAGCTGTGTCTGAGTATACTTCGACTCCTCCCCAAACTCACTGGAAAACCACAACATTCAAGAATTTTCAAAGGTCAGTGACTCCTCCATGTCTATGATGTCAGGTCAAAGGAATCCAGACAGGGAGAAAGAGAAGGAACAGAAATCCTTAGAATTTCACATAATTCTTAATTAGGTGGGTGGAAGAGATGAAAGACTGTCTTGGCAGACTGTTTTTAGTTAATACGCATCCTTCCAAGTGAAAGAAACAGAATATAACTTCCTTTGGAAAAAAAGGACTAAATTCCATACGAAAAAGACCTATGTATCACTAAATGTTATAGTGCTAGTCGCTCAGTCGTGTCTGACACTTTTCCAGCCCGTGGACAGTAGAGCCCACCAGGCTCCTCTGTCCATGGAATTTTTCAGGAAAGAATACTGGAGTAGGTTGCCATTTTCTCCTCCAGGGGATCTTCCCAACCCAGGGATTGAACCCATGTCTCCTGCACTGGCAGGTGGACTAAGCAGTTCATTTATCCCTAGATCTTCAGGAACAGCAATTTCATACATATTGACCAAAATTCTAATGCCTTAATCTACCAGCCCTACCTCCCAACTCTTACTACCCTACTCCTTCCAGATATCTATTTTCCCCCTTCTAAACAAACTTCAGGGGAAAAAAAAAAAGACTCAACTAGATCATATAATTTACCACTCCCAAAACAGTTTATCAGTATACCATAGGCTACTGTGGATACACACCAGTAAAGAATTCAAGAATTGGCCCCTTGGCTTTATCACTACTACAGATACATGTCAGAATAAGATTTAACTATTTTTTTTTCAAAGGTTTTTAGTTTTTTATCAGGCTACAAACAGCAAAATGAATCGCTAAAGGAAATATCCCATTAACAGTCAAATGCTAATATACAAATGAGGGAGAAGTTTACGGAGAGTTCCTTATGAACTGGCATTTGTCTTTTCAGTGCTACTGATAAAAGGCTCACTGGGTTATAATCATTTGGGAAATGTAATAATTTTGAAGGCCTGGAAGTGACCTTTGGAAAAATAAGGGCAGAGAGAGTCACAAAGAAAGTCTATTATAATATTGGCACAACAAGAATAACTTGAATAGAAACAGAAACCATGTTAGCGTTTATTTTTTTAGATCCAGACCAGTAGGCCTTTTTGCCACACACAATGAATTTTTCTTTTTCCTTTAGCTAGGGTCAAGCGTAGCCCAACGTTCAACTCTCAATATGTTCAACTATTAAAAGAACAGCCTGTAAAAAAAGTTCTGTGAGCCCTTAAAAACATTCTGATTATGGAACTTTGTGTGTTTTTTTTGATTATGGAACTTTTGACATGAGAGAAAAACAAATACCACACAAGCTACTTTAAGAACAAAACACTATTTCTCTAGAATCAACTCTGAAATATTCAGTAGTTGACAACTTTCTCTCTCATTCTTGATTCCTAACTATTGGTCATTTCACTGTCAAGTATAGAACTTCCATTTAAGGAACAAATAGCAGAAGGACGAAAAATCTCCAATTACTCTCCTTTCTGCAATTAGTTACCCTTAGGAAATGAATTCACTTTGTAAATTTTTTCTGATAAATTGACTTCATTCCGAATACAATTACTAATTTTTATAAAAACCTCAAACAATTGAAAAAACAAACTTGCCTTTTTAAGAATTCTATAATTCAGTTCAAAGAAAGACCCCTTTTTTCACTATTATTTATTTCACTATTATTTTCTTTAATTCTTCCAATGCAGTTTCACAGTACCACCTTTCCTGGCTAAATGTGGACCTCACTTGACGTGCCAAAGGCGCAGAAAAGGGAAACATTCATCACCACCTGCTATGATCATACATCGCCTTATGATATTAGTTGACCTTCCTGATACTAAACTCACCAATAAGTTATTCATTCAAAATGTACCAAGCTGGGCCCATCACAGCCTGAGGACACAAAGGAAGAAGCCACTGTCCCACCCTTCTAGGCCACACTCCAGTCTGGTGTGAGAAATCTAAACATATTTTCAGCACTCAAGGTGGTAATAAGAGATATAAGGGGCTTCCCTGGTGGTCCAGCGGGTAAGGACACCACCTTGCAGTGGAAGGTGTGCTGGTTCGATCCCTGGCCTGGGAAGATTCACTGTAAAAGGCTCACTGGGTTATAATCATTTGGGAAATGTAATAATTTTGAAGGCCTGGAAGTGACCTTTGGAAAAATAAGGGCAGAGAGAGTCACAAAGAAAGTCTATTATAATATTGGCACAACAAGAATAACTTGAATAGAAACAGAAACCATGTTAGCGTTTATTTTTTTAGATCCAGACCAGTAGGCCTTTTTGCCACACACAATGAATTTTTCTTTTTCCTTTAGCTAGGGTCAAGCGTAGCCCAACGTTCAACTCTCAATATGTTCAACTATTAAAAGAACAGCCTGTAAAAAAAGTTCTGTGAGCCCTTAAAAACATTCTGATTATGGAACTTTGTGTGTTTTTTTTGATTATGGAACTTTTGACATGAGAGAAAAACAAATACCACACAAGCTACTTTAAGAACAAAACACTATTTCTCTAGAATCAACTCTGAAATATTCAGTAGTTGACAACTTTCTCTCTCATTCTTGATTCCTAACTATTGGTCATTTCACTGTCAAGTATAGAACTTCCATTTAAGGGAACAAATAGCAGAAGGACGAAAAATCTCCAATTACTCTCCTTTCTGCAATTAGTTACCCTTAGGAAATGAATTCACTTTGTAAATTTTTTCTGATAAATTGACTTCATTCCGAATACAATTACTAATTTTTATAAAAACCTCAAACAATTGAAAAAACAAACTTGCCTTTTTAAGAATTCTATAATTCAGTTCAAAGAAAGACCCCTTTTTTCACTATTATTTATTTCACTATTATTTTCTTTAATTCTTCCAATGCAGTTTCACAGTACCACCTTTCCTGGCTAAATGTGGACCTCACTTGACGTGCCAAAGGCGCAGTGCGGGAAACATTCATCACCACCTGCTATGATCATACATCGCCTTATGATATTAGTTGACCTTCCTGATACTAAACTCACCAATAAGTTATTCATTCAAAATGTACCAAGCTGGGCCCATCACAGCCTGAGGACACAAAGGAAGAAGCCACTGTCCCACCCTTCTAGGCCACACTCCAGTCTGGTGTGAGAAATCTAAACATATTTTCAGCACTCAAGGTGGTAATAAGAGATATAAGGGGCTTCCCTGGTGGTCCAGCGGGTAAGGACACCGCCTTGCAGTGCAAGGTGTGCTGGTTCGATCCCTGGCCTGGGAAGATTCCATGTGCTGTGGGGCAGCTGGACGGATGTGTCCAAATACCCAGCCAGAGCTCTGGAGTGCGTGTGCCCAGAGCTGGTGCTTTGCAGCAACAGAGGCCACTGCGATGGGAGGCCTACACAGGCCAAAAGAACAAAGATGGAAATAAATGAAAGACCAATAGAAGTGGCCAAAAAAAGAGAACTTGTATATATATAAAAAAGGGACGGGCTTCTTTGGTGGTCCAGTGGGTAAGGACACCGCCTTGCGGTGCAAGGGGCGCCGGTTCCATCCCTGGCCTGGGAAGATCCCATGTGCCGCGGAGCGGCTGGACCGATGTGTCCAATTACCGAGCCGGAGCTCTGGAGCGCATGCGCCCAGAGCTGGTGCTCTGCGACGACAGAGGCCACCATGATGGGAGGCCCACACAGGCCAAAGAACAAAGATGGATGAAAACTAGATAAATGAAAGACCAATAGAAGCGGCCCACCCCCCCTCCCCTGCCCCCCCGCTCCCCACCCCCCAAAAAAGGGATATAAGGAGCAACCAGTTTACCTAGATGGGTTAGGGAAGTTTCGTAAACGGAGGCTTTAGGATGTGTAAGAGCTCACGAGGCTGAAAGACAAGATGCATTCTAGGTAGGACTAAGATCCTTGAGGTTGGCACCTTTCTTTTACACTTAAATTTAAGTAGGCCTGGGCTTCCCCTGGTGGTCCAGTGGGTAAGGACACCGCCTTGCAGTGCAAGGGGCGCCGGTTCGAGCCCTGGCCTGGGAAGATCCCATGTGCCGCGGAGCGGCTGGACCTATGTGTCCAATTACCGAGCTGGAGCTCTGGAGCGCATGCGCCCAGAGCCTGCGCTCTGCAACAACAGACGCCACCGCGATGGGAGGCCCACACAGGCCAAAGAACAAAGACAGATGAAAATAGAGAAATGAAAGACCAATAGAAGTGGCCTGCCCGCTCCCCTCCCTCCCCAATCCGACCCCCACCCAAAATAAATAAATAAATAAATCTTAAAAAAAAAAAATCTAAGCAGGCCTAACAAACTGCTTGGCACATAGCAGAGATCTAACAAATATCTGTGGTTCTAAATTATTCATGGTAGTGCATGTATGTGGATAACTGAGAGCTAATCTATACCTTGAAAATACCTCCAAAAAAAAAAAAAAAGAAAGAAAATACCTACAATAATCTTAATGGGTTTTAAATTTCACCATTCAACCCATAGATATGTATAATCAAAGTCTATATGAATAAATATATTTATACAGCTGTCTGTTCACTAAGAAAAGCTTCTCTTTTGTTGTAATTTATTTTTTGTTTTTAAAGCACTTTCACAAATACGGCTTCATTTAAAAAATTTTTTAAACATTATAACTAATGTTGACCTGTTGACTGGGATCATACATATCTGTAAAGAACAAAACTCTGTAAAAGAAGTCAAAAAGAGAAAGACAAGTACAATATACTAACACATATATATGGAATCTAGTAGGATGGTAATGATAACACATGCAGTGAAGCGATGGAAAAACAGACATGGACAGTAGACATACGGACATTGTGGGGAATGAACAGTGGGTGGGAGGCGTAAAGGAAGTAGCATGAAAACCTATACTATCATATGTGAAAAAAATAGCTATTGTCATTGCGCTATGAAAAAAGGGGATCCTGCTGGGGTGCTGTGCAGTGGCCTGTAGGGGCGAGATGGGGGGGATATACATATGAATAATCTGGGAACATACATATCTGTAAACAACAAAACTCTGTAAAAGCAAAAAGTAAAATAAAAATAAAAAAAAATGTGCTCCAGAGCTCCGGCTTGGTAGTCAGACACATCGGTCCAGCTGCTCTGCAGCACGTGAGATCTTCCCCAGCGAGGGATCAAACTGGCGCCCCTTGCACTGCAAGGCTGTGTCCTTACCCACTGGACCACCAGTGAAGCCCCCTGTTTAGATTTTTAATTCCCTCTTTTCTGATGGAAAACACACACACCCAAAGGAGCTTACAAAGCTTAAGATACCCAGATAGCAAGGAGCTTGGACCTATGTATTCTAAATTTGAATATAACACAGGGTTCATATCCGTTCTCCAGAGATTTACAGTACAATCAAGTCAGTCTAGCCATGCAAAGTCCGCAGGCTGGAGAGCTCTTTAATACTGTGCTTTTATAACTACATTCACCCACACTGTGTACTAGCCACTACCACCCACTCCACCCTCCACCAAGTCAGTCAGCACACACATATTCCTATTTCCAGGTTACAGTTAAGAAGTAGAAACTCCAACCCAGGGTATCCTGGGCATTATTTGGACCCTTTTCATTTGTATGCGTGTACGTGCTAAATTGCTCCAGTCATGTCTGAGTCTTTGCGACCCCGTGGACTGTAGCCTGCCAGGCTTGCCAGGTTCCTCTGTCCATGGGATTTCCCAGGAAAGAATACTGCAGTGGATTGCCATTTCCTTCTTTAGGGGATCTTCCCAACTCAAGGATTGAACCCGCATCTCTTATGTCTCCTGCACTGACACACGGGTTCTTTACCACTAGCACCTCCTAGGTTGTGCTCTTTGTGGTAATAATTTCTCTTTTTATATTTATGTACATAAAATCAGTTATGAGCATGTAATACAATCTGACAAGTCTAGTCTACCTGGAAATATAGGTCATACACTTCCATTATTTACATAATCAACATTTCACATTCAGATCTTATGTGAAACAAGGCTGGTGGGAAGGTACAGAAAGTCAGTCTATTTTCCTTCTTTGGCCCTTCAGAATTACGAACTTTGGAACTAGGGTATCAGAGATCATTTCAATCCATACCCTCAAATTACAGATGAGAACACTGAGAACCAGGTGAGTGAGATTAAGTAACTTGCCCAAAGCCACACAGCTAACTAGTGAGAAAGCTCTGTGTGGAACCGAAGCCTGTTAACACCTACTCCAGAAATCATCTGACTTCACATATATTGGTAACTTTCAATTTTCCATGTAATCTACTTTGTGGACTTATCTATGAAAATTTCTTTTCCTCCTGCCACTAGCTAAATCTCTTACTTCTACTGAGGTATATCAAAGAAAACAATGTGTACTTGGGAAATTTGATCATTTAAGCAAGATATATTAAAGAAGGGAAGTTATCTATAAAGAAAATTACAAAGATAGGCTCAAATTAAATCATCATTTTTGTTTCGCTTGATACCACTAAAATATAAATTGGATGATGACAAATTTGAAAATACTGTATTCTTCTAGACTTAGATCCCTAAGGTCTAGAGTTTTATAAAATTATGTGTGACATATAGAGATTTTTTTTTCTCTTCTATTGATAGTCTGAAACTATAATATGCTTCTCATATTAAGAAATCACAGCAATAATTAAATGTTGAACAGAATAAAACATAAACATCAAGAGAGGAAGCACCAACTTTTAACATATTACTTCTCCTTGTCCAAAAATGTAAAATGCCTGGAAGTATTAAAGCAATCACTTTCCTCACATTCACACTGATTGACGTTTATTTGGGAGAAAGCTACATTTCTTCGTCCTCTTAGAAACGGCCATGATCAGCACAGTAGCACCAAGGTCAAGTTTAATCTCTTGACTCAATCATTCAGTAAGCACTTACTAAGGACCCGCTCAGTGCCAGGCAGTCTGCTGAGTGAGCATTAACTAATGAGGCATTATCCCTGTTTTCTAGAAGTTCATCTAATGGTCTGGTTCCAGAGAAAACCTAAGATGGGTATCAGCTAACTTCCTTTATTCAACAAAGATCTACCAAGGGCCAGATATGAGAGACAGAAAAATATGGCAGGGAAATTTTGAAACATAGGCAATCTTTTCGAAACTTACCAAACAACTTGTTATTTTGGATTATAAAAGGCACAATGCTCTTCTCCAAGAATGCCAGTCATCGACAGATGGCTGTACAGGCTTTTGATTATAACACCTCACCAGATATTTTGGTCAAAGGCACTATTTCCTGAATCTTTCTACACTGGGAAGCCAGGCAAACTGATATAATTTTGTTATTTATTATAAGATCCATAATATAGGAATGTGGTTGATCTTACCAACAAACTCAGATGAACTGTTTCCTATGCAGACAGATGCTTCCAGTAAAATGTACTATAAGCCTGTAAGGACTAAGCCTCTAATCCTGCTTAATTTTCTTGGGCACAAAACAGATTTACTACATCAATTTGATCATTTAAGCAAGATATATTAAAGAAGGGAAGTTATCTATAAAGAAAATTACAAAGATAGGCTCAAATTAAATCATCATTTTTGTTTCGCTTGATACCACTAAAATATAAATTGGATGATGACAAATTTGAAAATACTGTATTCTTCTAGACTTAGATCCCTAAGGTCTAGAGTTTTATAAAATTATGTGTGACATATAGAGATTTTTTTTTCTCTTCTATTGATAGTCTGAAACTATAATATGCTTCTCATATTAAGAAATCACAGCAATAATTAAATGTTGAACAGAATAAAACATAAACATCAAGAGAGGAAGCACCAACTTTTAACATATTACTTCTCCTTGTCCAAAAATGTAAAATGCCTGGAAGTATTAAAGCAATCACTTTCCTCACATTCACACTGATTGACGTTTATTTGGGAGAAAGCTACATTTCTTCGTCCTCTTAGAAACGGCCATGATCAGCACAGTAGCACCAAGGTCAAGTTTAATCTCTTGACTCAATCATTCAGTAAGCACTTACTAAGGACCCGCTCAGTGCCAGGCAGTCTGCTGAGTGAGCATTAACTAATGAGGCATTATCCCTGTTTTCTAGAAGTTCATCTAATGGTCTGGTTCCAGAGAAAACCTAAGATGGGTATCAGCTAACTTCCTTTATTCAACAAAGATCTACCAAGGGCCAGGTATGAGAGACAGAAAAATATGGCAGGGAAATTTTGAAACATAGGCAATCTTTTCGAAACTTACCAAACAACTTGTTATTTTGGATTATAAAAGGCACAATGCTCTTCTCCAAGAATGCCAGTCATCGACAGATGGCTGTACAGGCTTTTGATTATAACACCTCACCAGATATTTTGGTCAAAGGCACTATTTCCTGAATCTTTCTACACTGGGAAGCCAGGCAAACTGATATAATTTTGTTATTTATTATAAGATCCATAATATAGGAATGTGGTTGATCTTACCAACAAACTCAGATGAACTGTTTCCTATGCAGACAGATGCTTCCAGTAAAATGTACTATAAGCCTGTAAGGACTAAGCCTCTAATCCTGCTTAATTTTCTTGCCACCACAGAGCACATCAAAGTAGTACAGGCAACTGTTCATGTTGACATAGCACTAGGCCAAAGTTTTCAGGGTGACAGAGCTATGCTTTTCCTTCTCCCTTCCACAAAAAGTACAAAAGGTATCAATTAGTACACAAATCATCTGGCAAATATCCCATTGTCGTCTGAGTATTTCTCCTTGGAATTAACCGTGGAAACTAACCCCTGTAAGTGTGAATCCTATTCTGTTAATATCAGTAATGGCGATGGTGGTGATAATGGCTAAGTTTGCAATTCACAGAACATTTTCCAAATATATTATCTTATTTACTGAAAACAACTGAAGAGAGGATAAAAGGAAACATCATAGGCAACTATCTCCAATATCAAAAAATCAAACTCAGTTTACCTGGAATTAAAAAGCAAGCGTTTTTAATTCCACCAAAGAAACAGTGCCAGACTTTTATTTTCTTGGTCTCCAAAATCACTGTGGATAGTGACTGCAGCCATGAAATTAAAAAATACTTGCTCCTTGGAAGAAAAGCTATGAGAAACCAAGACAGCATATGAAAAAGCAGAGACATCACTATGCCAACAAAGGTCCATATAGTCAAAGCTATAGTTTTTCCAGTAGTCACTTGGCCTGTAAAGAAGGCCAAGCGTCGAAGAATCGACGCTTTCAAACTGTGGTGCTAGAGAAGATTCCTGGCAGTCCCTTGGACTGCAAGAGAATCAAACCAGTCAGTCCTAAAGGAAATCAACCCTAAACATTCATTGGAAGGACTGACACTGAAGTTGAAGCTCCAGTACTTTGGTCACCTGATGCGAAGAGCCAACTCACTGGAAAAGACCATGATGCTGGGAAATATTGAGGAGAAGGAGACGGGGACATAAATCACAAATACCACTGATTCACAAAATTGGGAAGCCAGCATAACTGAAAATTTTTGTTATTTATTATAAGATCCATAATATAGGAATGTGGTTGATCTTACCAACAAACTCAGATGAACTGTTTCCTATGCAGACAGATGCTTCCAGTAAAATGTACTATAAGCCTGTAAGGACTAAGCCTCTAATCCTGCTTAATTTTCTTGCCACCACAGAGCACATCAAAGTAGTACAGGCAACTGTTCATGTTGACATAGCACTAGGCCAAAGTTTTCAGGGTGACAGAGCTATGCTTTTCCTTCTCCCTTCCACAAAAAGTACAAAAGGTATCAATTAGTACACAAATCATCTGGCAAATATCCCATTGTCGTCTGAGTATTTCTCCTTGGAATTAACCGTGGAAACTAACCCCTGTAAGTGTGAATCCTATTCTGTTAATATCAGTAATGGCGATGGTGGTGATAATGGCTAAGTTTGCAATTCACAGAACATTTTCCAAATATATTATCTTATTTACTGAAAACAACTGAAGAGAGGATAAAAGGAAACATCATAGGCAACTATCTCCAATATCAAAAAATCAAACTCAGTTTACCTGGAATTAAAAAGCAAGCATTTTTAATTCCACCAAAGAAACAGTGACAGACTTTTATTTTCTTGGTCTCCAAAATCACTGTGGATAGTGACTGCAGCCATGAAATTAAAAAATACTTGCTCCTTGGAAGAAAAGCTATGAGAAACCAAGACAGCATATGAAAAAGCAGAGACATCACTATGCCAACAAAGGTCCATATAGTCAAAGCTATAGTTTTTCCAGTAGTCACTTGGCCTGTAAAGAAGGCCAAGCGTCGAAGAATCGACGCTTTCAAACTGTGGTGCTAGAGAAGATTCCTGGCAGTCCCTTGGACTGCAAGAGAATCAAACCAGTCAGTCCTAAAGGAAATCAACCCTAAACATTCATTGGAAGGACTGACACTGAAGTTGAAGCTCCAGTACTTTGGTCACCTGATGCGAAGAGCCAACTCACTGGAAAAGACCATGATGCTGGGAAATATTGAGGGGAGAAGGAGACGGGGACATAAAAATCACAAATCCGCCCTTAAATGCTAGGCCCAACTGATTCAATTTACAAATGTTAAGATCAGTCTCAGCAAGAATATGCTATTATAAATTTGTCCCAATCCCTTTCCCAAATGCTTTACCTACAGTTAAAGGCTCCACAAATATTCTTCTATAGGAGGATTACTTAATGATGAGGAAGCTGCCTGAGAAAGACAAACTGACAACACTCAGTATTCAAGTATCTTTTTAAGATTTAACTAGCATTTACTGTGCACCAATCAAGTACCAAGCACTAGGCTGGACACACACACATAAATCACCTCATTAACTTCATGAGCCATGCCCAAATATTCCTGGAATTCATATGCTAAATTAATTGCATCCCTAACACTAAACAGTTTTAACACTTACAACCTTGATACCACCTGATTAGTCCTTAGAATTTCAGTTCCTACTGGGATTCAGCTTGTCACTCTCACAGACTTAAGCATCTTTTTGTGTATTTTTTTTAACTAGGTAATGCTCCTGAAAAAAGAAAAAAAAAACAACAACCCTGCGCTACCAGGCTTCCCTGGTAGCTCAGTTGGTAAAGATTCTAGTGCAAAGCAGGAGACCCTGGTTCGATTCCTGGATGAAGAAGATCCCCTGAGGAAGAGATTGGCTACCCCTCCAGTACTCTTGCCTGGAGAATTCCATGGCTCATCCATGGGGTCACAAAGAGTCAGACATGACTGAGTGACTTGACTTTGAACTCCAGAACACCATTCACTCCATATATGACACATGGTGATAATGGTCATAACCTAACAGATACTCTCTTCGATTACGCTTGCTAAAGAATAAACTCTAACAAAGCTGAATTTCAGCTTGGCAAAAGACACTGAATTTTAATAGTCTTTCCAACTTCAAGACTATTTTCTAGCCCTCTGAATACAGAAAGTCTTCTCTATTTGATTGAACTGTGGAAAGCAAGTTTGACCCAAGAGTCAAATACTCATTAGAAAGAACCAAGGGCAAAAATAAAATAAAAATTCCAACTGGCATGACCACGTTACAATGTTAACAACACATTACTCATCATTGTGCTACAAGAAAGAACTTGCAGGTGAGCAAGGAATTCAAGAAAACAGACAAAACTCTCCTAGTCTTCATATCCAAATCTTCACATCCAAATGCCAAAGTAGGTCAGATTATCCAGTTTATACCCTGGTATGAGTGTGTTCAGAGAGAATAGAGAGAGGGGTGGGAAAGAGAGGAAAAGCATAATTGTGTAAGTGTGTTTGCCAGCACCAAGGCAGATTTCTTTCTTGGATTCATTAACCACATTAAAAAAAAAAAAACAACAAAAAAACCTGAGTGGTCTACAGCAATACCACCGTGAATATGCCTGATCTTGTCAGATCTCAGAAGCTAAGCAGGGTCGGGCCTGGTTAGTACTTAGATGGGAGAAATAACAAAAAAGAGCCATGCCCAAATATTCCTGGAATTCATATGCTAAATTAATTGCATCCCTAACACTAAACAGTTTTAACACTTACAACCTTGATACCACCTGATTAGTCCTTAGAATTTCAGTTCCTACTGGGATTCAGCTTGTCACTCTCACAGACTTAAGCATCTTTTTGTGTATTTTTTTTAACTAGGTAATGCTCCTGAAAAAGAAAAAAACAACCCTGCGCTACCAGGCTTCCCTGGTAGCTCAGTTGGTAAAGATTCTAGTGCAAAGCAGGAGACCCTGGTTCGATTCCTGGATGAAGAAGATCCCCTGAGGAAGAGATTGGCTACCCCTCCAGTACTCTTGCCTGGAGAATTCCATGGCTCATCCATGGGGTCACAAAGAGTCAGACATGACTGAGTGACTTGACTTTGAACTCCAGAACACCATTCACTCCATATATGACACATGGTGATAATGGTCATAACCTAACAGATACTCTCTTCGATTACGCTTGCTAAAGAATAAACTCTAACAAAGCTGAATTTCAGCTTGGCAAAAGACACTGAATTTTAATAGTCTTTCCAACTTCAAGACTATTTTCTAGCCCTCTGAATACAGAAAGTCTTCTCTATTTGATTGAACTGTGGAAAGCAAGTTTGACCCAAGAGTCAAATACTCATTAGAAAGAACCAAGGGAAAAAGAAAAAAAAAAAAAAAATTCCAACTGGCATGACCACGTTACAATGTTAACAACACATTACTCATCATTGTGCTACAAGAAAGAACTTGCAGGTGAGCAAGGAATTCAAGAAAACAGACAAAACTCTCCTAGTCTTCATATCCAAATCTTCACATCCAAATGCCAAAGTAGGTCAGATTATCCAGTTTATACCCTGGTATGAGTGTGTTCAGAGAGAATAGAGAGAGGGGTGGGAAAGAGAGGAAAAGCATAATTGTGTAAGTGTGTTTGCCAGCACCAAGGCAGATTTCTTTCTTGGATTCATTAACCACATTAAAAAAAAAAAAACAACAAAAAAACCTGAGTGGTCTACAGCAATACCACCGTGAATATGCCTGATCTTGTCAGATCTCAGAAGCTAAGCAGGGTCGGGCCTGGTTAGTACTTAGATGGGAGAAATACCAAGAGAACCCACCTATTTTTACCACCTGATTTATGCAATTACAGAAAACATACAGAATATATAAATGAAGGCTACTATAACAACTGTTGCAGACATTCCCTTGGGAATCCATTAGATCTATATCTAAATCCTGGCTCTGCCACTTTCTGACTATGTGACCTTGGGCGAGGTATTTAACTTCTCTGTGTCTTAGCAAGGACCTCAGCTGATACTCACTGTCATATCCCTCAACACTTTAAATGGGTCCAAAATATGCTGGTGAATTAACATTTTATTAATGTAGTAATAAATACTCTGGATGAGTTATCTGCAAGTAGGTATAAGAATACCTATCTAATTTACAGAACTGTTATCAGTATTAAATGAGGTATATAAAGGACTTAGTATAACTTAGGGTAAAGTCTTCACTATTAAATAGTAAAGTTTTCTCCCCTTTATTCCCTAGTCCCGGTCAAAATGATAAAAAATAAAAATAAAGTTTCCTTGGTGGCATAGTAGTAAAGAACCCACCTGCCCACAAAGGAAACAAGGGTTCTTTCCCTGATCAGGGAAGATCCCACAGGCCTTGGAGCAACTAAGCCCGTGTACCACAACTATTGAGCCTGTGCTTCAAAGCCTGGAAGCCACAACTGCTGAGCCCACATGTAGCAACTACTGAAGCCCACCCACTCTAGAGCAGGCACATCACAACTAGAAAGTAAACCCTCGCTTCCCTGGTGGTCCAGTGGATAAGGACACTGCCTTGCCACCCATGTAGCAACTACTGAAGCCCACCCACTCTAGACGGGCCCAAGAAAACAGACAAAACTCTCCTAGTCTTCATATCCAAATCTTCACATCCAAATGCCAAAGTAGGTCAGATTATCCAGTTTATACCCTGGTATGAGTGTGTTCAGAGAGAATAGAGAGAGGTGGGAAAGAGAGGAAAAGCATAATTGTGTAAGTGTGTTTGCCAGCACCAAGGCAGATTTCTTTCTTGGATTCATTAACCACATTAAAAAAAAAAAAACAACAAAAAAACCTGAGTGGTCTACAGCAATACCACCGTGAATATGCCTGATCTTGTCAGATCTCAGAAGCTAAGCAGGGTCGGGCCTGGTTAGTACTTAGATGGGAGAAATACCAAGAGAACCCACCTATTTTTACCACCTGATTTATGCAATTACAGAGAACATACAGAATATATAAATGAAGGCTACTATAACAACTGTTGCAGACATTCCCTTGGGAATCCATTAGATCTATATCTAAATCCTGGCTCTGCCACTTTCTGACTATGTGACCTTGGGCGAGGTATTTAACTTCTCTGTGTCTTAGCAAGGACCTCAGCTGATACTCACTGTCATATCCCTCAACACTTTAAATGGGTCCAAAATATGCTGGTGAATTAACATTTTATTAATGTAGTAATAAATACTCTGGATGAGTTATCTGCAAGTAGGTATAAGAATACCTATCTAATTTACAGAACTGTTATCAGTATTAAATGAGGTATATAAAGGACTTAGTATAACTTAGGGTAAAGTCTTCACTATTAAATAGTAAAGTTTTCTCCCCTTTATTCCCTAGTCAGGTCAAAAATGATAAAAAATAAAAATAAAGTTTCCTTGGTGGCATAGTAGTAAAGAACCCACCTGCCCACAAAGGAAACAAGGGTTCTTTCCCTGATCAGGGAAGATCCCACAGGCCTTGGAGCAACTAAGCCCGTGTACCACAACTATTGAGCCTGTGCTTCAAAGCCTGGAAGCCACAACTGCTGAGCCCACATGTAGCAACTACTGAAGCCCACCCACTCTAGAGCAGGCACATCACAACTAGAAAGTAAACCCTGCGCTTCCCCTGGTGGTCCAGTGGATAAGGACACTGCCTTGCAGTGCAAGTGGCGCCGATTGAATCCCTGGCCTGGGAAGATTCCATGTGCTGCGGAGCGGCTGGACCGATGTGTCCAATTACGGAGCCAGAGCTCTGGAGCGCATGTGCCCAGAGCCGGCGCTCTGCAACGACAGCCACCACCGCGATGGGAGGCCCACAGGAGCCAAAGAACAAAGACGGATGAAAACAGAGAAATGAAAGACCAACAGAAGTGGCCTGCCCGCTCCCCTCCCTCCCCAACCCGACCTCCGCCCAAAAATAAATAAATAAATAAATATTAAAAAAAAAAAAGAGTCATGGCAAGGATTAAGATGGGATAAGAATTGTAGAAGCCAAACATTGGACTATGTTTACTACTGGGGGCTTGGCATAAAACCAAGGAATATTTAATCTTGACTGATGAAATTATATAACAGTGTCAGACGCTTATAGTAGATAAATAGTGTTAGTTGATTCAGAAAACGCTATTCTGCGCTTCCCTGGTGGTCCAGTGGATAAGGACACTGCCTTGCAGTGCAAGTGGCGCCGATTGAATCCCTGGCCTGGGAAGATTCCATGTGCTGCGGAGCGGCTGGACCGATGTGTCCAATTACGGAGCCAGAGCTCTGGAGCGCATGTGCCCAGAGCCGGCGCTCTGCAACGACAGCCACCACCGCGATGGGAGGCCCACAGGAGCCAAAGAACAAAGACGGATGAAAACAGAGAAATGAAAGACCAACAGAAGTGGCCTGCCCGCTCCCCTCCCTCCCCAACCCGACCTCCGCCCAAAAATAAATAAATAAATAAATATTAAAAAAAAAAAAGAGTCATGGCAAGGATTAAGATGGGATAAGAATTGTAGAAGCCAAACATTGGACTATGTTTACTACTGGGGGCTTGGCATAAAACCAAGGAATATTTAATCTTGACTGATGAAATTATATAACAGTGTCAGACGCTTATAGTAGATAAATAGTGTTAGTTGATTCAGAAAACGCTATTCTGGGCTTCCCTGGTGGTCCAGTGGGTAAGGACACCGCCTTGCAGTGCAAGGGGCGCCGGTTCGATCCCTGGCCTGGGAAGATCCCACGTGCTGCGGAGCGGCTGGACCGATGTGTCCAGTTAGCGAGTCGGAGCTCTGGAGCGCATGCACCCAGAGCCGGTGCTCTGCGAAAGCAGAGGCCACCGCGATGAGAGGCCCACATGGGCCGAAGAACAAGAATGGATGAAAAATAAATAAATAAAAGACCAATAGAAGTGGCCCGCCCACCGCCCTGTCTCCCCAACCCGCCCCCCGCCCCCACGCAAAGAAACCATTTAAAAAAAAAAAAATTACGCTATTCTGAGTCTGCAGGTATCTGTTATCACACCTTGGTAAAAGCCTGCTAGAAAAAAAAAAAAAGGAAAAGAAAGGAAAAACGAGAGTAAGTATGAGTCACATCTTAAATATCCCTGACTACATATTTAAAAACCAAATATAAAAGATTTTCCACAAGGTCATTTGATTCTCTAAAAACATACCATTAGCAAAAATACCATATTGATTCACAGAATTTACTGCCCTTTTTCGCTAATACGATCTGTCTAAGGAAACTGTTCATAAGGTGCTGACAGGGTAAATAAGATTGAAAGATTTGGGTCCAAAACTCTCTTCCTCTCTTTACTCCAAAAGGATTAATGGGACCTTTGAGGCTACTTCACCTATAGTTTGTAATCAAAGCAACCTACCTACATGCAGGGGAAAGGACTATTTTATCTTCAACATTGGGGATCAGAGAGTATATGTAATTAAATTCAAACTCTAAAGCAATTTTTTTGCTCAACTGTGAAGAAGTGAAACTCAGAAGAAGACAGTTCTAAGAAACCCAGGTCATTGTGACACTATGAGCCTGACAGAAGTATACACACTTAGTGTCTAAATAGAAGGAAAACCTATATAGAACTGAAACAACTTGTGGTTAAACCTCATCATAATGTGGTCTTCAACTTCCCATTTCACTTCCAGGCATTTGCTCTATGTTTTTAACCATTTGACCCTTCTCCTCATAAGCAGTATGAAATAATAGAAAGAGCACTGGACAACAGTCAAGAGTATGGGCTCTACAACCAAGTTCTACTACTCACCAAGTATGCAAACCAGCCACTTAAACTCTCTGTACTCAAAAGAGTTGGGCTAGACTCTACTCACCAAGTATGCAAACCAGCCACTTAAACTCTCTGTACTCAAAAGAGTTGGGCTAGACTCGGCACTTGTTTCCCAAGGCATTCTGTTGGAGAGTAGATGTATTAGAAACCAACCAAATACAGCTCCCCTACTGCTATAACCCAGATTAAAAACATGTGTTTTGTTCTAATCTATCCCTTTCCCATAAAAGCACTTACCAAATGCTATTTAATTTTCTTCAAATCATTTCAATCTCTCCCCTTATCCCTATAGAGACTCCTTTCCCAGGATTATTTTAACAGTCCTTTAATTGCTCTCTCTCTTTCCATTTCACACCACATGGCTGAAACAATTTTCCTAAAATACTAATTTACATATACAATTCCCTGCTCAAGGATTTTTTTGCTGTAAAGATAAACGAAATCCTCTGTCTGGGATTTAAGGTCATCTTCAGCTTATCTAATTCTCAAACTGTGTTCATCTTATTGCTCTCCTAGGTCAAACACTGTCTACTTGTTCTGCCCCCTCACACAAGACAGGCTCAGCTCCCTGTTCTCATAACTTGAATGTTTCTTCTATACTTACTCCTTTCTTCTCTAAGGCCTAGATTATCCTAATCTAAGGCCTAGATTATCCTAAGGGTAAAAATTTTCCCTATCCACTGCTTCTAAACTTCTATATAGATATAGATATAGGTATCTACATAACTGTATCCCTTTATTCCAAAAAGACTAATCCGGCCTTTAAGGCTACTTCATCTATAGTCCCTAACTAAAGCAACCTACCTACATGCAGGGGGAAGGACTGTTTTATCTTCAAACTTGGGGGTCAGAGGGTATATGCAATGTCCATGGGTATTAACATTTAATATCCATGACTTTGTATTACTACTTGTCTTTTCATGCAAGCATTCAGCTTTCATAACTAAGTTCTCATTGACTTCTCTTTCTATACCTGTGGCCTAACTTTTCATTCAGAGGGCAGATACCCAATAAATTGTTGTTGAGGGTAACAACCTTGAACAGGTCACTTAAATATTTGGGGTCTCATTTTCATCATCCAGAAAAGGATGACAATATGTAAATTCCTTTTTCATTCTAAATACATAACATTACACTGCATGTATTTCTTTTTTCTAAGTAGGTATGTATGTAGATGTATAGATAGATAGATAGATAGACAGATATAGTTATATATACACCCTATTTTAACAGAGAATATAAATTCCCAAGGAGCCAATTCTCCTATTTATTTAGTTTATTTTCTAGATACACTTCCTTTTGGCACCTCCTTAGAGCATTTTGTTTAAATTTCAATACATAGCATGTGTTCAGTAAAAATGAATTTATCATCTCAGTCAGGAAGCAAATATCAAGGTCTGCACAGATGATTTTTTCAATCTTTCTTTTAAAATTTTGGCCTCTTTTTACTGATTTCTCATTTATTTATTTTTCATCCATCTTCATTCTTCTGCCTGTGTGGGTCTCCCATTGCAGTGGCCTCTCTCGTTGCAGAGCACTGGCTCTGGGCGCATGCGCTCCAGAGCGTTGGCTCATAATTGGACACACTGGTCCAGCCGCTCCGCAGCCCGTGGGAAAGCAGACTCTTTACCCACTGGACCACCAGGGAAGCCCCTTTTGTCAGTCTTAATTTCCATAATGAACAAAAAATTACAAAGATGTGTGAGCGAAGGAACTTAAAGTGAGAGGTCACCTTGTATCAAATAGCTAGGAATTTATTTTTGACATCCAAAGAAGCTAGGATGCAGCAAATCTTTCTTTTTTAAAAAATTATTTATTTATTTATTTTCGGCTATTCTGGGTTTTTACTGCTGCCACAGGTTCTTCTCTAGTTGCAGAGAGCAGGGGCTACTCTAGTTGAGGTGAGCAGGCTTCTTGTTGTGCTGACTTCTCTTGTTGTGGATCTCAGGCTCTAGGGCACACGGGCTTCATTAGTTGCAGCTCCAAGGCTCTAGAGCACAGGAGCAATAGTTGCGGCTCACAGGCTTAGCTGCTCCTCAGCACGTGGGATTTTCCTGGATTAGGAATCGAACCCATGTCTCCTGCATTAGCAGGCAGATTCTTTACCAATGAGCCACCAGGGAAGCCCCTAATTCTCAAATTTTATCTTCAGATTTCTGAGGAGTTTGGGAAGTCTCTATCCTTGGTCAGTAAACAGGGACTATGAGATAATCTTGTCCTTAGTAGTGATGGAAATTTTCAAAAAATGAAGTGCCCAGACACTCAGCCAGGTGAGCTCCCAGCTCAAAGATGAAAGCAAATACTCACAAAGAAACTCATAAGAGCAGAAAAGCTTTTAAAAGAAATGAGTATGCTATCTAAAATATTTTTGTTAGCAGTATTATATATTCCCATTATCTTGCCTCAGTTCCTCACACAGGACTATCTTCATATAAACATCAAGACTGACTAATTCTAAAGCCTCAGATGAATTCTCTTCTTTTCCTTTGAAGCCAGTTATTAATGATTCAAAAGGCACTGGTAGACTACTTCATTTAAAATGACCTGACTTTTCAAAGAATGATTTTAGAACACAAAGCTGGTACTTTCAAAGCTGATACATTTTCCAAGTAGGTATGCGGCCTTGATACAACTTTGATGTAGTTAAGGTACAAGACTTATAAGGAATTCTAAGTCAGGTTTTGAATGACAAGTGGGAACAGAACCTCTTTTAAATCTGTATACATATCCCTTTTCCCCGTTTCTGTTCCTCAGTCCTATTCTGGTATCAGTTAATTCCTGCTATCTACTCTGTTTCTTTGCTCTTTTCCTTGACTTTCACATTTCCCTTCCCTTTTAACCTAAGAATTGTTTGGGGAACCACAGGTAGGAACCTGGCGCCAGGAGTTAGGGCTTTTACCCTCTTTCCTGTTAAATCTTCAGATAAAATCAAGGGCTACAAGTAATTTTCTCTTCCATGGTTTTCCCCACCACCAGATCTCTCGATATTATCAAGACTATAGAGAAGAGACATGAAAGGGTGGAGGAAATGATAGTAGGGGAGTCATTTACTCAAAAGAATTGTGCTGACTTCTCTTGTTGTGGATCTCAGGCTCTCCCTATTAGTTGCCTTGAGCACAGGAGCAATAGTTGCTGCTCACAGGCTTAGCTGCTCCTCAGCACGTGGGATTTTCCTGGATTAGGAATCGAACCCATGTCTCCTGCATTAGCAGGCAGATTCTTTACCAATGAGCCACCAGGGAAGCCCCTAATTCTCAAATTTTATCTTCAGATTTCTGAGGAGTTTGGGAAGTCTCTATCCTTGGTCAGTAAACAGGGACTATGAGATAATCTTGTCCTTAGTAGTGATGGAAATTTTCAAAAAATGAAGTGCCCAGACACTCAGCCAGGTGAGCTCCCAGCTCAAAGATGAAAGCAAATACTCACAAAGAAACTCATAAGAGCAGAAAAGCTTTTAAAAGAAATGAGTATGCTATCTAAAATATTTTTGTTAGCAGTATTATATATTCCCATTATCTTGCCTCAGTTCCTCACACAGGACTATCTTCATATAAACATCAAGACTGACTAATTCTAAAGCCTCAGATGAATTCTCTTCTTTTCCTTTGAAGCCAGTTATTAATGATTCAAAAGGCACTGGTAGACTACTTCATTTAAAATGACCTGACTTTTCAAAGAATGATTTTAGAACACAAAGCTGGTACTTTCAAAGCTGATACATTTTCCAAGTAGGTATGCGGCCTTGATACAACTTTGATGTAGTTAAGGTACAAGACTTATAAGGAATTCTAAGTCAGGTTTTGAATGACAAGTGGGAACAGAACCTCTTTTAAATCTGTATACATATCCCTTTTCCCCGTTTCTGTTCCTCAGTCCTATTCTGGTATCAGTTAATTCCTGCTATCTACTCTGTTTCTTTGCTCTTTTCCTTGACTTTCACATTTCCCTTCCCTTTTAACCTAAGAATTGTTTGGGGAACCACAGGTAGGAACCTGGCGCCAGGAGTTAGGGCTTTTACCCTCTTTCCTGTTAAATCTTCAGATAAAATCAAGGGCTACAAGTAATTTTCTCTTCCATGGTTTTCCCCACCACCAGATCTCTCGATATTATCAAGACTATAGAGAAGAGACATGAAAGGGTGGAGGAAATGATAGTAGGGGAGTCATTTACTCAAAAGAATTGTAAGCTCATTAGAGTTAACTAAATCAATTACATGTATTAAAGCTACTGACACCAAAAGTTTTCATCTCAGGATTATTTTTCTAAGTACTCTAGCCTACAGCCCTCACACATTCTCCCACAACCTACCCAAATATACTAAATGTGTGCTGAGAAATAAGAACCTTTTATCAAAAATTTGAGCTAAAGATAACTACAAAAAGAAAATTTGCTGCAAAGTAAAGCTCAGAAGTGCATTTTAGCATTATAAGTAGAGTTGGGATTATTCACTTCAAAAAGGCCTGTGATAATGTTCTTCAGAACCCCAATAGGAAATCAAGACCTGACCTATTAAGTTTAACCACAATTTAAGTAATGACCATTAAATATAAGCTTAAGCAATAACCATTTAACACAATAACCACTAAACATTACCTAAACACAAGTTTAAACAATAGCCATTAGTGATACTTATTTTACCTATAAAGCTGCAATTTCATTATAGTTCAACTTAACATTTAATATTTTCCTAATGGGGGAGGGAAGGGCTTTGGTTGTTATGTTGGTACTACACATTTCAGAATTAAAAGCTTAAAAATAGTCTGCAGAGGTACAATCCGGTCTCATCAATCAAAAAGGTGCTATTAAAAGTATATGGGGCTTCCCCTGGTGGTCCAGTGGGTAAGGACACCGCCTTGTAGTGCAAGGGGCGCCGGTTCGATCCCTGGCCTGGGAAGATCCCACGTGCCATGGAGCGGCTGGACCGATGTGTCCAATGACCGAGCCGGAGCTCTGGAGCTCATGCACCCAGAGCCGGTGCTCTGCAACAACAGACGCCACCGCGATGGGAGGCCCACAGGAGCCAAGATGAAAACAGAGAAATGAAAGAATAGAAGTGGCCTGCCCGCTCCCCTCCCTCCCCAACCCGACCCCCGCCCAAAAATAAATAAATAAATAAATCTTTAAAAAAAAAAAAAAGTGTATGTACATACATATACATATGTACTAATGTGTACATTAATTAGGCTTTCTTTTTTTTAAGAGGCCAAAGAATTCCTGTTTCTCAGCAGTATTTATTAAGTGAACAGATAGGCTGCTTTTTCTCAACACCAATATAAATCTCCAGTGAAGGTGTCAAGACCTTGATGACAACAGCAGAATTTGATAGCTAGTGAAATGAGTCTGGCCACAGGAGCACACTGCCTCAAATGCCATCAGGATCAATTCCCAGGAGTTTCCTCATTGGGATGATATCACCAATCAATTCCCATTTCAATTCTCGGGAATACCTCTCTCATCTCTTACAGGAAGTTAATCTTGACTGCTCTCAACATGTACATTTTTCTGTAATTTTCAGTGCTGAATGTTTGTTTATAAACTTTACTTTTCATAAGGACCACTACATTGCTCATAATTAAACTAAGAGCTCACCAACTCAAAGGACTGTTTTCATTGTTTTATTCATTAATTAATCATTTAGTCACTAGCAGTGACTAAATGCCTACTATGTTTAAGTTGCTGTAGCAAGTCCTATGAGGAATCCAAAGATAAAGGAAACCACTTATCTGCTTTAAGGCGCTCACAGTATAGAAGAGGCAAGCCAAGGGCATAAACAAACTAAAATACAGGAATACACAACTACCATCAGATCAGTACCAATAAAATGATAGGTGGCTTCAGAAATAGTAAAGATCATAACCTGCTGGAGGAAAAAGAAATCAGGAAAGTTTTCCTGGAAAACAGGGTTTAAACTGGGACTTTGATGGGTAGGACTATTTCACAAGGCAAGCAGGGAGGGCAGTGGAGGATAAAGGCTTAAAGATTAGGTGATTAGATGAACTTGATCTACATGCAGATAATTCTGAAAAGCAATGCTGAGACAAAAGGCTGCAAGAAATACCTGCAGTATGACTCTATGATTTCAAAATAAAACTATACGTTGTTTGTGCCTATATTACATATTTTTTAAAAGCATAAAACATGAAATGGAATGATACATACCAATTTAGGCCAGTACTCACTTCCTAGGAAGGAGAAAGGGGATAAGGACGCAGAGTAGGACTTTGGCTATATCTAATACTTAACAGTTTATATCTTAAAGACAGCAAGAACTCTAAAACAAATCTGACAAAATGTCAACATTCCATAAATTTGGGTTGTAGATTATGTTAGGCTTTTTTTCACCTGAACTTTTCAAAATATTAAAAAATAACTTATCATTCAAAATGTTTAAATTAAGAAAGGGCTGGTGACTGGAATAATAGTGGAATTATTAACATAAGGATATTCAGGAGCGCTACTAAACCCTAACAGAACAGTTGATTAGCTCAGTTTTAGACTAAGACGGTCCTTCATATTCCTCACCCAGTGCATACAAAAGACACTGAGAACAGAGTAGGGGGAAGGCTGACAAATATGGACAAGAAAGAAGTATTTACTGCCATCCTAGATCAGATAACTGAAGGGAGTAAGAACCACCTTCCCACATAACTTAAATGCCGGTGTAACCAAGTCATCTCCTCTAAAACAAAGCCAAGGAAACTTCCAGTTCCATAGGAATTCAGATAAAGACTCACTGTGAGTAGCTACTCTGTGCCTCCTTTCTCCCCATCCCTCCCCCAAACACTTACAAACAAAAACAAAATGTACCCTTGCCCACTTGAGAAAGAATTAAGAATTGGCAGCTCTGCTAAAGTGGACAGTATCCAATCCAAGGCCCTTCTCTGGAGATGTTGACCGAGCCCAGAGAAAGGAGTAAGGAAATCATAAATCAGTTAAATTTCGATGAAAGCTTAGAAGCCACCTATCCTTCCACATTCCCTCAAGCGCCAACCTTTCCCTAAGGGAATCTAAGGACCTCTAAGATGGCCTGTATCCTGTTCTTCTGTTCTTCCCCAGCAAGTGAGATTAAAACACAAAATCCAAATTCTTACTTCGTACTCTAAATCACAAAAATCCAATGACGGGGCTTCCCAGGGGGCAGCTCAGCAGTAAATGCCAATGCAGGAGACACGAGTTTGACCCCTGATTCGGGAAGATCCCACATGCTGTGAAGCAACTAAGCCTGTGAGCCATAACTACGGAGCCTGTGCTCTAAAGCCTCGAAATGGAATGATACATACCAATTTAGGCCAGTACTCACTTCCTAGGAAGGAGAAAGGGGATAAGGCAGAGTAGGACTTTGGCTATATCTAATACTTAACAGTTTATATCTTAAAGACAGCAAGAACTCTAAAACAAATCTGACAAAATGTCAACATTCCATAAATTTGGGTTGTAGATTATGTTAGGCTTTTTTTCACCTGAACTTTTCAAAATATTAAAAAATAACTTATCATTCAAAATGTTTAAATTAAGAAAGGGCTGGTGACTGGAATAATAGTGGAATTATTAACATAAGGATATTCAGGAGCGCTACTAAACCCTAACAGAACAGTTGATTAGCTCAGTTTTAGACTAAGACGGTCCTTCATATTCCTCACCCAGTGCATACAAAAGACACTGAGAACAGAGTAGGGGGAAGGCTGACAAATATGGACAAGAAAGAAGTATTTACTGCCATCCTAGATCAGATAACTGAAGGGAGTAAGAACCACCTTCCCACATAACTTAAATGCCGGTGTAACCAAGTCATCTCCTCTAAAACAAAGCCAAGGAAACTTCCAGTTCCATAGGAATTCAGATAAAGACTCACTGTGAGTAGCTACTCTGTGCCTCCTTTCTCCCCATCCCTCCCCCAAACACTTACAAACAAAAACAAAATGTACCCTTGCCCACTTGAGAAAGAATTAAGAATTGGCAGCTCTGCTAAAGTGGACAGTATCCAATCCAAGGCCCTTCTCTGGAGATGTTGACCGAGCCCAGAGAAAGGAGTAAGGAAATCATAAATCAGTTAAATTTCGATGAAAGCTTAGAAGCCACCTATCCTTCCACATTCCCTCAAGCGCCAACCTTTCCCTAAGGGAATCTAAGGACCTCTAAGATGGCCTGTATCCTGTTCTTCTGTTCTTCCCCAGCAAGTGAGATTAAAACACAAAATCCAAATTCTTACTTCGTACTCTAAATCACAAAAATCCAATGACGGGGCTTCCCAGGGGGCAGCTCAGCAGTAAATGCCAATGCAGGAGACACGAGTTTGACCCCTGATTCGGGAAGATCCCACATGCTGTGAAGCAACTAAGCCTGTGAGCCATAACTACGGAGCCTGTGCTCTAAAGCCTCAGAGCCTCAACCTATTGAGCCCATGTGTCGCAACTACTGAAGCCCGTGTGCCCTAGAGCCCGAGTTCCACAACAACAGAAGTCAGCGCAACAAGAAGCCTGTTCACCTCAACTAGAGAGGAGCCCGCACTCCCTGCAGCTAGAGAAGAGTCTGTAGCAGCAGTGGAAAACCAGAATAGTCAAAAATAAATAAATAAATAAAAATTTTTAAAAAATCCAATGACATTAAAAACATGGGGAAGATGGGCTTTCCCTGGTGGTCCAGTGGGTAAGGACACCGCCTTGCAGTGCAAGGGGCCCGGTTCGATCCCTGGCCTGGGAAGATCCCACGTGCCGCGGAGCGGTTGGACCGATGTGTCCAATTACCGAGCCGGAGCTCTGGAGCGCATGCGCCCAGAGCCAGTACTCTGAGACAACAGATGCCACCGCGATGGGAGGCCCACACGGGCCAAAGAACAAAGACGGATGAAAACAGACAAATGAAAGACCAATAGAAGTGGCCCGCCCACTCCCCTCCCTCCCAACCCGACCCCCGCCCAAAATAAATAAATAAATAAATCTTTAAAAAAAAAAAAAACATGGGGAAGAAAGATTTGGAATCTAAGTATAATAACAAATCCTGTTTCTAGATATACTTTTTGTTGGTGCTCAACTTATCATAGCTTTTTTTAACTAAAGTTTCATTGCAACACCTTAAAGCTATGTTTGAAGGCAACTGAACAGGAGAGAGATACATCTGCACACGCAGTAGAACAAATACCCTGACATTCATCTACATCTGAATCACTAGTGCTGAAGAATCCTAACATCCTAGTCACTCCACTCCAGGACATCTAACTGCCCCAGGCCAAAGCCCCTAATCCCCATGGTACTCTTGGGGCATATACTCCTCAGTCAGATCTGGGAAAATACCAATGTTCAGTGTTCACTTCAGACAAGTAAAAAGGACGACAGAATGACATGACAGACATCCTTCTGTGTTCAGGCACAGTGCAGTGTGGCAGAATGGAACAAACACTGCAATGGGACTTGTGAGGAATTACAGAGGTGAGGTAACATTTATTAAGCACTCATCACATTACAGCCATGAAGACTGAATTCCAGACCCTTGAAGCTATCACTTCAGTACTTGTGTGATCCGAAGTAAATCTCAGGTATTCCATTTGAAAATCAATGAGGGAAACTATGAAAGCAGAACAGTCCCTCTAGTTCTCTGATGCATGATTCTACAAACATGATCACTCAACAACAAATGTATTCCTGTTATGTATGGTAAAATTATTTTAAAAGTCTTTTGCTTTGTTCCCGTCCAATCTACTCTCTACACATGATTGACAAAATACTATTTCTATAACATGAAATTTACTTTATAATCCAATGTTTAGAAACCCATAAATGGTTTATCACTTAGTGCAGCACAAGATAAAGCTGTCTATGATCAGCCTTACCTTATTCTTCAGCCTCATCCCTGTCATCCAACCACAATAGTAATTACTTAAAAGGTACCTGAAGAAGCCTGGCTGTTTCGTTCCTTTAAGCATTTGTTCATGCTTTTTTCTCAGCCTGGAGTGTTCTTTTCTCTCTCATCTGTAGGGAACATCCTTAACTCATCTTTCAAGACTCGGCTCAAATATCATCTCCTCTGGGAGGCACTTATCAACTTCTGAATGTCCAAGGCAGAACTGACCTTTAGGCCCCCACTCTACCCACTACATAACTCTATCATAATATCAATCACACTTCATCTATATTTTACATATATATCTCCCACTAGATCCATAACCCCCTTGTAGGCTGAGACCCTGTCTGATTCATCTGCTTCCTCAGTGCCTAAGACAGTGCTTACAAGGCAAGAGACATTTAAAGGGTATTTGATGGAGTAGGGAAGAGAGGAATGCGAAACATGAAAGGAGAAAGAAAAACTCAATCAAAATGGCCTAAAGAGTGGAGAATAGTAGTGCTTATCAGTACCACTATCTGTCGCTTCTGCTCTTTCCCTAAACTCTAGTCTTCAGAGAGCTTATTCATTTTCTTGGCTACCAGTACCACATCTATGTTAACAAACTGCAAAACCATACTTTCAAGACTTATTCACCCCCACCTCTCCACCAGCTACAGGCTCATCTCTAAAACTGGCAGAGTTTTCGTTTGGACATTTCATTGTCCAAAACATCTCAAACTGAGCTCATCATATTTCCCAAAGAAATGAGGAAACCTTCCCAACTTACTTTACTCCAGTCAGTGTCTGAATAAGCCAGATTTAAAATGCCACAGTCATGTTTGGCATGACATCATCATCCACATCCAGTCTTGATTTTGATGCTTCCTTCACAATCTCTTTCTCACTTTCTCCCCTCATCCCACCCTCTATAGCTGTAGTGCAGGCTGCATCACCTCATACATCCCAGGTGCTAATCTCCCTTCCTTCCAAGTCATTCTATTTCCCATTGTCATCATATTACAATCCTAAATAAAAAAAATTCTTGGTGGTTAGCTATTTTCCATCATTTAAAATCTAAACTTACAGGCCTAACTGTCAAGATCGTCTATAAACACAGCTCCAAACCAACCTAACTACCTTTGGTTTACAACTATTCACTTCAACTCAGGTCAGTCTCATCACTGCCCTAAGAACATCCCAAGTATATTCCTGTTTCCAGGTTTTTGCTTGATCTCTCTAAGCTCCAAAGTGAAATGTTTTAGTTATTTGTTTTATCATAGCCTCTGGGAGGCACTTATCAACTTCTGAATGTCCAAGGCAGAACTGACCTTTAGGCCCCCACTCTACCCACTACATAACTCTATCATAATATCAATCACACTTCATCTATATTTTACATATATATCTCCCACTAGATCCATAACCCCCTTGTAGGCTGAGACCCTGTCTGATTCATCTGCTTCCTCAGTGCCTAAGACAGTGCTTACAAGGCAAGAGACATTTAAAGGGTATTTGATGGAGTAGGGAAGAGAGGAATGCGAAACATGAAAGGAGAAAGAAAAACTCAATCAAAATGGCCTAAAGAGTGGAGAATAGTAGTGCTTATCAGTACCACTATCTGTCGTCTTCTGCTCTTTCCCTAAACTCTAGTCTTCAGAGAGCTTATTCATTTTCTTGGCTACCAGTACCACATCTATGTTAACAAACTGCAAAACCATACTTTCAAGACTTATTCACCCCCACCTCTCCACCAGCTACAGGCTCATCTCTAAAACTGGCAGAGTTTTCGTTTGGACATTTCATTGTCCAAAACATCTCAAACTGAGCTCATCATATTTCCCAAAGAAATGAGGAAACCTTCCCAACTTACTTTACTCCAGTCAGTGTCTGAATAAGCCAGATTTAAAATGCCACAGTCATGTTTGGCATGACATCATCATCCACATCCAGTCTTGATTTTGATGCTTCCTTCACAATCTCTTTCTCACTTTCTCCCCTCATCCCACCCTCTATAGCTGTAGTGCAGGCTGCATCACCTCATACATCCCAGGTGCTAATCTCCCTTCCTTCCAAGTCATTCTATTTCCCATTGTCATCATATTACAATCCTAAATAAAAAAAATTCTTGGTGGTTAGCTATTTTCCATCATTTAAAATCTAAACTTACAGGCCTAACTGTCAAGATCGTCTATAAACACAGCTCCAAACCAACCTAACTACCTTTGGTTTACAACTATTCACTTCAACTCAGGTCAGTCTCATCACTGCCCTAAGAACATCCCAAGTATATTCCTGTTTCCAGGTTTTTGCTTGATCTCTCTAAGCTCCAAAGTGAAATGTTTTAGTTATTTGCTTCATCTTCATTTCCTGCACCTAATACAATTTTTTTAAAGATCTGGGGTAAGCTGCAATTCCTCTGTGACATCATTCATAACTACCTGAGTACTCTTCATCCAAAATACTTACAGTTTGAGATCTACATTATGCAACTGATAATATACTTTCACATTTTAAAATTTTATCTGTTATAAAGAGGCTCAGTATGTATTCACTTGTTCCTATTCCCCTTACTCCCAACTAGACTGTAAATTCCTCAAGGGCACAAAATTGTCATTTTTCCATTTTTCTCCATACCAGTACAACTAAATTCACAGTAGGTCACAAAAAATAATAGTTTAGTGGTCTCTCCCATGCAAAACTATTTCTTATAGTATAAGGTATAAGACATAATTCTAAAAAATATAGTTAAAAATAATCCTAAACTAATAAACTGTATAAATTAAAATGCCTGATCTATCCA
This sequence comes from Tragulus kanchil, assembly GCA_022376925.1. NCBI lineage: Eukaryota > Metazoa > Chordata > Mammalia > Artiodactyla > Tragulidae > Tragulus > Tragulus kanchil. Next base: position 82,344,039 of record JAIOJX010000032.1, on the reverse strand, counting down.
CTCTGAATTTTGGCTCAGAAATACTACAGTCTCCTAACTTCAATAGTAAATAATAATCCTGCACCCATGACATCACAAGCACACAGTCTGGTGATGACTATGAGAAGGCTAGGGGTAGGCAAGGATGAAGGACAGCAAGTCAACTGAAAGAACAAGGATGGAAGAACAACTATGTGATATTTTTTCTTTACCTCTTAAGTGTGGGTATTTCTCCTTCCTTTTTCTCCTTTTTCTTAAATTGGCCATATTTTCAACAAGTTTTATTTAGGAGGAAAAATTAATAATTTTCAAAGGAGCTAATACCTGAAGAGCCTCTACAAAGCTCAAATCCTTTGAAAAAGTCAGCTTAATCTTCAACAATACAGTATCACCCAATAAGACTCCTTACTCAGACTGTAGCACAGGCATCTTCTATGAATCACTCTTAGGAATAAGACAGCCCGAGAGACCACATTGGACCCGTATAGCTTTTGAAAAGAAATTGGTCTTTTTAACATATCAGGATAGCCCAGCCTTAATAATTCTCATATGGACTATTCATTTTACGAATTTCGGATGCTAAATTTTTCATTCAAGACTGATGGTTTTTTACTATCGGCATATTTTCCTATCAGGACTTCAGGCTTAGAAACAGAAATGCAAATTCATCCACCAGTATGATCCCCAAAACACTAAAATAAGTCTGATATTTTGAAATCTCTTAAACAAGAGATTTCTTAAATTCTGAATTACCTAAACTAATGCTCCCTACAATAGCAGAGATAAGTTAAAGTTAAATGCACTTGAAACATGACACTGTCCTTACCATAAGATCTTGAAGAGAATCCAGCCACAGTCCTATGACTTTCTCACATGCTGGTACAATGAGACAGTCACAAGCAGAGCTCAACACAGTTGAGTCAGGTGTGTGAATAGAAAGACTTCTACAAGAAATCTTGTCTCCTGGCTGATCTCTTTAGGCCAAGATAGTCCAGAAAAGTAGAGTCACAATAGCCCCCATAAATTCTTATAGTATAAGGTATAAGACATAATTCTAAAAATATAGTTAAATAATCCTAAACTAATAAACTGTATAAATTAAAATGCCTGATCTATCCACTCTGAATTTTGGCTCAGAAATACTACAGTCTCCTAACTTCAATAGTAAATAATAATCCTGCACCCATGACATCACAAGCACACAGTCTGGTGATGACTATGAGAAGGCTAGGGGTAGGCAAGGATGAAGGACAGCAAGTCAACTGAAAGAACAAGGATGGAAGAACAACTATGTGATATTTTTTCTTTACCTCTTAAGTGTGGGTATTTCTCCTTCCTTTTTCTCCTTTTTCTTAAATTGGCCATATTTTCAACAAGTTTTATTTAGGAGGAAAAATTAATAATTTTCAAAGGAGCTAATACCTGAAGAGCCTCTACAAAGCTCAAATCCTTTGAAAAAGTCAGCTTAATCTTCAACAATACAGTATCACCCAATAAGACTCCTTACTCAGACTGTAGCACAGGCATCTTCTATGAATCACTCTTAGGAATAAGACAGCCCGAGAGACCACATTGGACCCGTATAGCTTTTGAAAAGAAATTGGTCTTTTTAACATATCAGGATAGCCCAGCCTTAATAATTCTCATATGGACTATTCATTTTACGAATTTCGGATGCTAAATTTTTCATTCAAGACTGATGGTTTTTCACTATCGGCATATTTTCCTATCAGGGAATTCAGGCTTAGAAACAGAAATGCAAATTCATCCACCAGTATGATCCCCAAAACACTAAAATAAGTCTGATATTTTGAAATCTCTTAAACAAGAGATTTCTTAAATTCTGAATTACCTAAACTAATGCTCCCTACAATAGCAGAGATAAGTTAAAGTTAAATGCACTTGAAACATGACACTGTCCTTACCATAAGATCTTGAAGAGAATCCAGCCACAGTCCTATGACTTTCTCACATGCTGGTACAATGAGACAGTCACAAGCAGAGCTCAACACAGTTGAGTCAGGTGTGTGAATAGAAAGACTTCTACAAGAAATCTTGTCTCCTGGCTGATCTCTTTAGGCCAAGATAGTCCAGAAAAGTAGGAGAGTCACAATGTACCGGTGCCTGACTCCTTGTCACTGAGTTCCTGGACCAGAGGGCTCACTACTTCTCATTAAATCCATCCTTTGTTTAAGGACCTACAATGATTCTATTGACCCTTTCATCAAGACCCAACAGAGTCTGGCCTCTGAGTTCCCTCCACCCTCTCGCCTGCTCTACCCATGACTTGAGCAACCCACATTTTCTCTACTCATTCTTATTTATTCTCCCCACAAATACAACTTAGTCATTCATACCATCACTGCACACTGTACATTCTATACTTTCTGCCCAGAAGATCTTTTTCTTTCCTTTTACTCACAACACAGAATATTTCATTTACTTGCTCACACATGTTATATAGTTAAGGATGGAGAAGTAAACTGTCCAAGGTCACGGCAAAACCATGATTTGACCCAAGATTCATCTAATTCCATAGCCCACATCTCATTATGACACTAATCCAAAACCTCCCAAGTTCATATCAAATTTTCCTGACTCAGAAATCTTCCCTAATTTACCTTATTTGTACTTTGTTACTGCAAATTTTCTGGTCTTTACATACTTCATTTGTAGCACATTAAACTCAGTTATGTTTACATGCCTTTTCCTAAATGTTAAAGCTTATAACAGTCTACCTTCTCGTTTACATATTGCTTCCCCAACATCACCCTTGTCCCAAGGGCAAGAACACCTGTTTTTTACATCTTCTATGTCTCCCCAAAGCCTATCACTGGAGCTTGCAGACTGCCTTATCAATAGGAGTGTTCAATCATTATTCAGCAAGGATTTATTAGTTTAAAAAATCCTTCTTAAATTCTGAATTACCTAAACTAATGCTCCCTACAATAGCAGAGATAAGTTAAAGTTAAATGCACTTGAAACATGACACTGTCCTTACCATAAGATCTTGAAGAGAATCCAGCCACAGTCCTATGACTTTCTCACATGCTGGTACAATGAGACAGTCACAAGCAGAGCTCAACACAGTTGAGTCAGGTGTGTGAATAGAAAGACTTCTACAAGAAATCTTGTCTCCTGGCTGATCTCTTTAGGCCAAGATAGTCCAGAAAAGTAGGAGAGTCACAATGTACCGGTGCCTGACTCCTTGTCACTGAGTTCCTGGACCAGAGGGCTCACTACTTCTCATTAAATCCATCCTTTGTTTAAGGACCTACAATGATTCTATTGACCCTTTCATCAAGACCCAACAGAGTCTGGCCTCTGAGTTCCCTCCACCCTCTCGCCTGCTCTACCCATGACTTGAGCAACCCACATTTTCTCTACTCATTCTTATTTATTCTCCCCACAAATACAACTTAGTCATTCATACCATCACTGCACACTGTACATTCTATACTTTCTGCCCAGAAGATCTTTTTATTTCCTTTTACTCACAACACAGAATATTTCATTTACTTGCTCACACATGTTATATAGTTAAGGATGGAGAAGTAAACTGTCCAAGGTCACGGCAAAACCATGATTTGACCCAAGATTCATCTAATTCCATAGCCCACATCTCATTATGACACTAATCCAAAACCTCCCAAGTTCATATCAAATTTTCCTGACTCAGAAATCTTCCCTAATTTACCTTATTTGTACTTTGTTACTGCAAATTTTCTGGTCTTTACATACTTCATTTGTAGCACATTAAACTCAGTTATGTTTACATGCCTTTTCCTAAATGTTAAAGCTTATAACAGTCTACCTTCTCGTTTACATATTGCTTCCCCAACATCACCCTTGTCCCAAGGGCAAGAACACCTGTTTTTTACATCTTCTATGTCTCCCCAAAGCCTATCACTGGAGCTTGCAGACTGCCTTATCAATAGGAGTGTTCAATCATTATTCAGCAAGGATTTATTAGTTTAAAAAATCCTTCTTCTATCATATTGAAAAATCAACTAATTTCAGGCATTTATGAGAAAACTGTCTTGCATTTACATTCTAGTTACGCAGATTTTAATTATCTGATTTATCAGTAGCTGCCTGAAGGATTCCAGGCTGCTATTCCACAGCTCCTAAGCTTGCATAGGAAAGATACTGCTGAAGTCACACTTCAAGGCATTGTCTCAGGATTTTTTTCTTGATGCGATGAATGTCTGGAGTAAGAAAAAAGACTGCTACCTTATAATGCCCTCAGCAAGCACTTAGCATGCTTGAGACACTTACGAGCTCTAAAACTTTAACAAGGGGCCCCATGACAATCTGAAAACTTATGTTTAACATTGAGTTATTCCATCATAATTTGCTTAGTAATATATATTGAGTCTCAAAATTCCAAACAAACTCTTCTAAGAGCTTAAAATAGTGATAGGCTATTGGGTTGCCCTATGTTTATTCTTAGATCTTTATTAACCCCTTGAATCTCAACCCCTAACCCCAACCCCAGGAATAACATACGTAGTTCAACTAGGGGAAGCTGCTAAATACAGATATCAGTTGAATTTGCCAGATATCCACATCACTAATATTGGCACCAACTAACTCACAAATTGTTGATAGTCAACAGATTATGGAACAGCATATGTAATTTTTAAAAATTACCCTCCAAATTAAATCATTTTCAATAGCGGTCCCCAAAGAAAAAGAAATAAAGCTTTAGGGAAATTCCCAAGCTATTGTCCAAAACCTCCCAAGTTCATATCAAATTTTCCTGACTCAGAAATCTTCCCTAATTTACCTTATTTGTACTTTGTTACTGCAAATTTTCTGGTCTTTACATACTTCATTTGTAGCACATTAAACTCAGTTATGTTTACATGCCTTTTCCTAAATGTTAAAGCTTATAACAGTCTACCTTCTCGTTTACATATTGCTTCCAACATCACCCTTGTCCCAAGGGCAAGAACACCTGTTTTTTACATCTTCTATGTCTCCCCAAAGCCTATCACTGGAGCTTGCAGACTGCCTTATCAATAGGAGTGTTCAATCATTATTCAGCAAGGATTTATTAGTTTAAAAAATCCTTCTTCTATCATATTGAAAAATCAACTAATTTCAGGCATTTATGAGAAAACTGTCTTGCATTTACATTCTAGTTACGCAGATTTTAATTATCTGATTTATCAGTAGCTGCCTGAAGGATTCCAGGCTGCTATTCCACAGCTCCTAAGCTTGCATAGGAAAGATACTGCTGAAGTCACACTTCAAGGCATTGTCTCAGGATTTTTTTCTTGATGCGATGAATGTCTGGAGTAAGAAAAAAGACTGCTACCTTATAATGCCCTCAGCAAGCACTTAGCATGCTTGAGACACTTACGAGCTCTAAAACTTTAACAAGGGGCCCCATGACAATCTGAAAACTTATGTTTAACATTGAGTTATTCCATCATAATTTGCTTAGTAATATATATTGAGTCTCAAAATTCCAAACAAACTCTTCTAAGAGCTTAAAATAGTGATAGGCTATTGGGTTGCCCTATGTTTATTCTTAGATCTTTATTAACCCCTTGAATCTCAACCCCTAACCCCAACCCCAGGAATAACATACGTAGTTCAACTAGGGGAAGCTGCTAAATACAGATATCAGTTGAATTTGCCAGATATCCACATCACTAATATTGGCACCAACTAACTCACAAATTGTTGATAGTCAACAGATTATGGAACAGCATATGTAATTTTTAAAAATTACCCTCCAAATTAAATCATTTTCAATAGCGGTCCCCAAAGAAAAAGAAATAAAGCTTAAGGGAAATTCCCAAGCTATTGGCAACATAACTACATCAAAATCCAACTAACAATTGTCATTCATTACTGGTCAGCCTGCCTAATACAAGTCAGTGTACAGCCCTTTCTTTGGCAAAGGTTTACTTTCTTTTTTTTCACAAGGGAATCTCTGGCATTAAAGTAAAGAGATAAGTCAAAGTAGGCAATAACAACAACAAAAACACTAGCAGTCTGGGAACTATCTTCCTTGCATCTTTCCTTCCTGCTTCAAGGTGCACTGTCCAAAGTGGATATCTGTTTAATTCTAAATTATTCATGTTAATGGATGATTATCAGTAGAAAGGTGCTGATAATCTGAAATGGAAAAAAAAATCGAAAAATAATCCATTTCAGTCTTAGAGAATCTTTTCAGCACATTTATCTTCTTAATTATTCCTAGCATGACCTAATATTTGTATTTACTTGTAATCTCTAGGTACATAGTAACTGGCCACTAACTTAGGGAGGTGTTTCCAGGCCTGCTGGGTAGCTAGTGGAAATTAGAACAGACTGGTATTCAGCTTCCCCAGGCGCAACATCAATTTCATTTATTTTACAGTTCTGTCCAGCCTTCGAAATATCAATGCACTAGCGCAGCAGGTTCGTTACTAAGCTTTAAAAGAAAGGCTCAGAAAAACAACAAGGACAAAGAATATAATTCTTTGCCTATAATGTATTCATTTGTAAATTATGCGCAGCAAATGTTTAATTACAATTCTGATTCTCCCCAGCCCAGTCTAAGTCCCTACTGTCTTCTCCATCCCATCATGAATGCAATCTCATTTATTAGGAAGGAAAATTTCTGCTTCTTAAAGTTACATAGTATAGAAAATCTTTTAAAAAGATTTAAGACCCATATGGACCCGCCTTATCCCTACCTCTTCTCTCTACTCTGTCCTTTCTCACTTTAGAAACAAGTTGAAAAACAAAGGGCTTCAGGGTCCTCTAAGATCTAAGTATACAGTATGAAAAGTCAAAGACTAAACAATTACCTGCTTCTGATTTTCTAGAAAGTACTTTACATATATATGTACTAAATGTCAACTAATTTTTGCCTTCGCAAAAATTTCATGGAAATTTCACGGAGTTTCATGGAAACTCCCTGAAGAGTTGGGGAGAATCTCTTACATAAAATTTCTTTTACTTAATTTTACCTTATCTATTGTGCCCAGAAAAATCACCTAGGTTCCAGAGACACTACCTAGACAGAGAGGGATGAGAAAAAGAGAGAGGAAGAGGGGTACAGAGAGGGAAAGAGAGAGGCGGAGACAAACTCAGAGCGCTGGTCCTTGTGAGCCGACAAGCTAAAAATACGCCGGCCCAGTAAACAAATCCCATTCCATCCCGACCGGAGCCACACCGTTAACCTAGTAATTATGAGAAGAGGAGTGAGATCACGCAGCCCCCGGCTTACTCATCATTTTGATGCAGATAATCCATTTCAGTCTTAGAGAATCTTTTCAGCACATTTATCTTCTTAATTATTCCTAGCATGACCTAATATTTGTATTTACTTGTAATCTCTAGGTACATAGTAACTGGCCACTAACTTAGGGAGGTGTTTCCAGGCCTGCTGGGTAGCTAGTGGAAATTAGAACAGACTGGTATTCAGCTTCCCCAGGCGCAACATCAATTTCATTTATTTTACAGTTCTGTCCAGCCTTCGAAATATCAATGCACTAGCGCAGCAGGTTCGTTACTAAGCTTTAAAAGAAAGGCTCAGAAAAACAACAAGGACAAAGAATATAATTCTTTGCCTATAATGTATTCATTTGTAAATTATGCGCAGCAAATGTTTAATTACAATTCTGATTCTCCCCAGCCCAGTCTAAGTCCCTACTGTCTTCTCCATCCCATCATGAATGCAATCTCATTTATTAGGAAGGAAAATTTCTGCTTCTTAAAGTTACATAGTATAGAAAATCTTTTAAAAAGATTTAAGACCCATATGGACCCGCCTTATCCCTACCTCTTCTCTCTACTCTGTCCTTTCTCACTTTAGAAACAAGTTGAAAAACAAAGGGCTTCAGGGTCCTCTAAGATCTAAGTATACAGTATGAAAAGTCAAAGACTAAACAATTACCTGCTTCTGATTTTCTAGAAAGTACTTTACATATATATGTACTAAATGTCAACTAATTTTTGCCTTCGCAAAAATTTCATGGAAATTTCACGGAGTTTCATGGAAACTCCCTGAAGAGTTGGGGAGAATCTCTTACATAAAATTTCTTTTACTTAATTTTACCTTATCTATTGTGCCCAGAAAAATCACCTAGGTTCCAGAGACACTACCTAGACAGAGAGGGATGAGAAAAAGAGAGAGGAAGAGGGGTACAGAGAGGGAAAGAGAGAGGCGGAGACAAACTCAGAGCGCTGGTCCTTGTGAGCCGACAAGCTAAAAATACGCCGGCCCAGTAAACAAATCCCATTCCATCCCGACCGGAGCCACACCGTTAACCTAGTAATTATGAGAAGAGGAGTGAGATCACGCAGCCCCCGGCTTACTCATCATCTGCTTCTAAAGTTTCCATCGGCTCATGGCAACTTTTCTTTTTTTTCTAAAGTTCATAAGCCTGCCCTAGGATCAACCTATCTCTATCACATTATCTCTCTTTCTCTCTCTCACACACACACACACTTCTTTTTCCCTCCCTTCCCCCATGACTGGACGCACCTCAGTTTAGCTATCGATAGGGCAAAACAGCTTGTTTCCTTTCCATTTGACTTTTAAGACTTTAAAATGAACTTTATCTTACTATGAGAGGAGAAGCCGGCACTCCTAGCCACCTTAAAACTCCACCATTCCTCCCCGAAAGTCTAGCTGACAAGGGAGAACCGTCCACCCTGCCCAGCACAGCTGAAGAAGGGAGGCCACGTACGGGGAAGGGGGGCTGGGAAGGCGGGACGCAGGTGAAAGGGAGGAGTAACGGGGGAAAGGTTGGGACCAAGGAAGGAACAGTCATGGCGAGGAGGGGGTGCGGAGAGGAGACGGCTCCTGGTGAAATATAATCAGAAAGGACAAGGGGGACAGTGGCGATCAGAGAGGGTCAGAGTTTGGGAGTCTGAAGAGACGGGAGTGGCGGGAGCAGACGGGGGAGGGTGACAATGCGGGGGCTCCGTTACCCTCGCGGCTCCCGGGGCAAGGCCCTAGGCCGGGGCGGAGCGCGGGGCCCGGCTGCCTCTCCTCATTCCTCGGCTGTGACCCCGGGGTCCGGCCGGCCCCTCCCCCGTCGACGATGGAGGCGGTGGCGGAGACTGAGACCGTGGCTGTTGCTCCGCACAGGATCAGGAGCTGGAGCCAGACGGCACTGGCCTGGACTAGCTTCCCCCGTGGCTTTTTGCCTGCTCCACACTCGGTCGCCACTCGGACTCCGGCTGCTGGTTCAGGATCGGTGGTTTTCGGCCGTCCGGCCGGAAACAAGCGCCAGTTTCCGGCCGGAGCGGGTTGATGGTGACACCCAAGCGGCCCCCGAGCCTCCTCCCGCCCGCCTCGCCCTGCCGGGCCACGCCCCGTTACAGCCCCGCCCCGTAACAGCCCCGCCCTGAGCGCCGCTACCCTAGCAGAGACCAGTCCGACGCTTGCCGGGCGAGTGACCCGATGTTTTCCAGGCGGGTGTACCTAAAGCCCCTGGTCTAGAGAGTTCTTGAGCCAGAGCTAGAGGGGTACTGGGTGGACTCTTGAGACTTTGAGGTGTAGTCAGTTGGATACAGCCCTTTAGGAAGAAGCAGAAAGAGGCGAGGCAGAAAGGTGAGAGGGATGAAAATTCTCAGAGAATAAGCAGACTAAATTCTAGTTATCCTACACGATCATTCTGGACTGACCAGAGGAAAACTAACAACGCTTCTTCCAGACCAGTCTCCATTCTCCTTCACTCCGGATGTGAACACGCTTTCCTCTATAAACATTTAGTATTTATTTAATAAACGATTAACATTTACACATCTGCTTTAGACAGGAGAAGCATGAGGGAGGAGGGCGGGGAAGGGGGCTGGGAAGGCGGACGCAGGTGAAAGGGAGGAGTAACGGGGGAAAGGTTGGGACCAAGGAAGGAACAGTCATGGCGAGGAGGGGGTGCGGAGAGGAGACGGCTCCTGGTGAAATATAATCAGAAAGGACAAGGGGGACAGTGGCGATCAGAGAGGGTCAGAGTTTGGGAGTCTGAAGAGACGGGAGTGGCGGGAGCAGACGGGGGAGGGTGACAATGCGGGGGCTCCGTTACCCTCGCGGCTCCCGGGGCAAGGCCCTAGGCCGGGGCGGAGCGCGGGGCCCGGCTGCCTCTCCTCATTCCTCGGCTGTGACCCCGGGGGCCGGCCCCTCCCCCGTCGACGATGGAGGCGGTGGCGGAGACTGAGACCGTGGCTGTTGCTCCGCACAGGATCAGGAGCTGGAGCCAGACGGCACTGGCCTGGACTAGCTTCCCCCGTGGCTTTTTGCCTGCTCCACACTCGGTCGCCACTCGGACTCCGGCTGCTGGTTCAGGATCGGTGGTTTTCGGCCGTCCGGCCGGAAACAAGCGCCAGTTTCCGGCCGGAGCGGGTTGATGGTGACACCCAAGCGGCCCCCGAGCCTCCTCCCGCCCGCCTCGCCCTGCCGGGCCACGCCCCGTTACAGCCCCGCCCCGTAACAGCCCCGCCCTGAGCGCCGCTACCCTAGCAGAGACCAGTCCGACGCTTGCCGGGCGAGTGACCCGATGTTTTCCAGGCGGGTGTACCTAAAGCCCCTGGTCTAGAGAGTTCTTGAGCCAGAGCTAGAGGGGTACTGGGTGGACTCTTGAGACTTTGAGGTGTAGTCAGTTGGATACAGCCCTTTAGGAAGAAGCAGAAAGAGGCGAGGCAGAAAGGTGAGAGGGATGAAAATTCTCAGAGAATAAGCAGACTAAATTCTAGTTATCCTACACGATCATTCTGGACTGACCAGAGGAAAACTAACAACGCTTCTTCCAGACCAGTCTCCATTCTCCTTCACTCCGGATGTGAACACGCTTTCCTCTATAAACATTTAGTATTTATTTAATTGCAAAACGATTATATCCTATTGACACATCTGCTTTAGACCGTTAGCGCAATCAGAAGTTATGTAATACTTTTTTGGTAATGCCTTTTAGCAGCTTTGTACAACACCTGTGCTATCGCATAGTTCAGTTCATAAATATTGAGTCTCTACTGCCTACTCAATGTGCTCATTGATATTGGGACGCAAAAATGAGTAAGATATAATTCCAGGCATCTAGGATCTTACGCTTTAGTAAAACACATAAAGTGAAAGTGTTAGTCGCTCAGTCATGTCCCGCTCTGTGGTGCCATAGACTATAGCTCGCCAGGCTCCTCTGTCCATGGAATTCTCCAGTCAAGTGGGTAGTCACTGCATGCATCCAGGGGATCTTCCAGATCCAGGGGTCGAATGGCATTGTGGGTAGATTCTTTACCATCTGAACCACCAGAGAAGCTCATAATACATAAAGCAGAACTCACATTGAGTACTGTGTACTAAAGCTATGAGAACATAGGCTTTGCCTGGCACATAGCAGACTGTACAGATTTGTTGAGTGAATAAATATTAGACAAACGTGGACTGTTTCAAGTAAGAAGAGCCATTCAATAGCTACCTCTTTATGACAAACACAAAATGGGGCCAGTACCTGCTATAATCTGACCAAAGAAATGCTAAATTTTAATTCAGATTCCTAACATTGTGACAGCTGGTTTGCATTTTCAAAATGTTGTGCCATTAGGCCTATTTAAAAGCAAATAGTCAACTTTTCTGTCCCCTGACTACATTCTAAAGTCCCCAGATTCTGAAGGAAAGGAGAGGAGCATAGACACTTGAGAATTATCCAACTCAAGACCTGAAACAGGAAACTTCCTAGACAGCTCTATCTCCTGGTAATAACCCAGGTTTAAAGTGGAAGATTTTAACCCAGGTTTAAAGTTGAAGATTTAGGGCCTACGACCAAACCAAGGTCACACCAACCCCTGTGCCAGCTAAATCTGAGGTAAGAGGAAAGGTCCACAGATGAGGAGCTTCAAAAACCTAACTCTCTCTCATTACGCTAAGGTCCTCCCAGGACCAAGTTATACTCATCTGTTAACTATGTCTTTCTAGTCTTAACTCCATTACTTAACTCCACAGACTTATTAGGACCAGGTATGAATGAGGTTCAGAGGCACTCTCCACCCTCAGTACAAGGCCGACTTTTACTTTTGGCAGTAACTACAAGAAGTTTCCAAATTTGAAAGCTGGGCCAAGTTGCTGGTCAAACTCATTTAAGTGACCGCACTTTACAGGGTTGTCTGGAAATTTAGGGGTCAGGAAGTGATGGAGTTGTAGTTACTTTGTGCCTGTTTCTTGCTCTGACCATCCATCACTCATTGTTGTTTGTGCAGTTGCTCAATGGGTTGCTTGTTTTGGGTCAGCCCAGGCTGTGTGGGTAGCAGTGTGGTCAGCCGGGCTGGGAGCCAGGCCACCTGGGTTCTGGTCCCAGCTCAGCCAGCCCCTAATCCATTAAGTGATTCCCTATTCCTGTGTCAGTCTTTGCCTATAAGCAGGGGACCTCTTTTGTAGTGAGGCGCAGCTATTCAGGTTGTCACTATGCTAAATGCTTGGAAGCAGCTGTCCAGTGTCATTGTCAGCAGCCAGAACACAGGTGATTATTATTATTTTTTTAAAGATTTATTTATTTATTTATTTATTTATTTTGGGTGGGGGTCGGGTTGAGGACAGAGGGGGGCGGGCGGGCCACTTCCATTGGTCTTTCACTTCTCTGTTTTCATCCTCCTTTGTTCTTTGGCTCCTGCGGGCCTCCCATCGTGGTGGCGTCTGTTGTCGCAGAGCACCGGCTCTGGGCGCATGCGCTCCAGAGCTCCGGCTCAGTGATTGGGCACATCGGTCCATCCGCTCCACGGCACGTGGGATCTTCCCAGGCCAGGGATCGAACCGGCGCCCCTTGCACTGCAAGGCGGTGTCCCTATCCACTGGACCACCAGGGGAAGCCCTGATTATTTCTTCTGACAGGTAGAACAGTAAAGAAAGAAAGTAAAAACAGCAGAGAAGGCTCTCCCGGTATACCCAGGGGCCACACACCATTATCTGCCATTCAGTACAAAGTTCTTCTCCCTAAAGGCTTGTTTCTGTTTACTCATTTTAGTGATTCTAAGGGCTGCTCCAAGGAGTTCCCAGAGCTTTCACTTCACTTTATACAAGAGCAGAAAAAAAGAGCTTTGCCTTTCAGCAGAGAAACTAAAAGGAGAGATTATTTCAACAGTTGGGCTAATGGATAGAGTAGGGGAGAATGTTCAGAGAAAGCTATTTTGCAGTGAACCAGGAAAAAAAAAAAACAGCAGTTGTTCGCATTTATATGCTTTTGTGGTAGAAAATAAAACCAAACCAAAATAACTTCCTTTTCACTACCAGCACTATAATTTTGACCAGTGGTTCTATGGAGTTTTAAAAACTACACACACTGTATGTGCCCAGGAACCTCAGAGAACTAATTCAGAATTCTTGGGACTGAGGACTATGAACCTATATTTTCAAAAATATCCATGGTTCTTATAAGTGAAACACTTTCCTACCCTGTCGGGATTGGTGGTTTAGTCGCTACATCATGTCCAACTCTCATGATCCCATGTACTGTAACCTGCCAGGCTCCTCTGTCCATGAGATTTTCTAGGCAAGAATACTGGAGTGGGTTGCCATTTTCTTCTCCAGAGGATTTTCTCAACTAGGTGTCGAACCCACATGTATCTGCACTGCAGGAGGAGTCTTTACCACTGTGCCACTAGGGAAGCAAATGGGCCAGTAATTCTACTCCTAGATATGTAGCCAATAGAAATGAAAATAGATGTTCACAAAAAGGTTTTATGTAAATATTCATAACAGCATTATTCATAACAGACCCAAACTGGAAACACCTCAGATGTCTACCAACAGAAAAATGACGAATACATTAATCCAATAATGGAATACAGTTTTTAGAAAATGAACTCCACCCCCCTCCCCAAAAAAAGGGAGGAAAAAAAAATGAACTCCCTTTAAACACAGTAACATGGATAAATTTCAAAATCATTTGTTGAAGAAAAAGAAGTCATCTATATGAAACTTGTGAACAGGCAAAAGTAACCTTGATGATAGAAATCAAAACTATTGCATATTGGGGGAGGTGGGGATTGAATAGAAAGGGGACACAAGGGAACTTTGGAATGTGATGGCAGTCTTCTGTATCTTGACAGGGATGGCTATTACACGTGTATATTGAATTGTGTACTTCAGATCTGCACATTTCATCATGTGAACTTTTTTTGGAGGGGGGGCGGGCCACTTCTATTGGTCTTTCATTCATCCATTTTCATCCATCTTTGTTCTCTGGCCTGCGTGGGCCTCCCATCGCAGTGGCCTCTGTTGTTGCAGAGCACCGTCTCTGGGCGCATGCACGCCAGAGCTCCAGCTCGGTAATTGGACACATCCGTCCAGCCGCTCTGCGGCACATGGGATCTTCCCAGGCCAGGGATCGAACTGGCGCCGCTTGCACTGTAAGGTGGTGTCCTTACGCACTGGACCACCAGGGAAGCCCTCATCATGTGAACTTTACCTCAATCTCAAAAAAATGGGATAAAAAGCATCTTGGGTTTCTTCATAACATTTAATCAATTTATAAATTTATGTTTATTTGTGGATTATTCCATAGATACTTGTTTCACCCATTAAACTGCAGATGTTTACCATTTTATATGTAGTGCTTGGCATCCTGCTTTACCCATGGCAGTCATTCACTAGATATCTGTTGAGCAAATGAATGCATGAGGAAATTGGCAACTGAGACCCATTGCTTTGGTAGCACATATCAGACTCTGTTTATAATAGAGTCACATCTAGACTTATAATAGTATAACTTGGTCTATTTCTAAGCCTTTTGTTTGTTCGTTTTGGAGCCACTTCTAATGGTCTTTCATTCATCCATTTTCATCCATCTTTGTTCCTTGGCCTGTGTGGGCCTCCCATCACAGTGGCCTCTGACGCTGCAGAGCACCAGCTCTGGGCACATGCACTCCAGAGCTCCGGCTCGGTAGTTGGACACATCGGTCCAGCTGCTCTACGGCATGTGGGATCTTCCCAGGCCAGGGATTGAACCAGTGCCCCTTGCGCTGGAAGGCGGTGTCCTTACCCACTGGACCACTAGGGAAGCCCTATTTCCAAGCCTTTTATCTGCTTCCATACCATTGCTAGATTGTGCTTCCTAAAATGTTTATTGCTATTTTCTTCTTTCTCTTCAAAAACTGTAGCAGCATGTTGGCTATTTAACCAGTGTCCCTTCCCCTATAGGCTCCTAATTGTGTTTAAGCAGCTATCCTTCTATGTGTGGTCACAGGCTTCAGGGAGATTGGCTCCAGTGGATGGTGGGGGCTGAGTGGGAGGGAGATGGACGAAGTGCTGATGGATCTAAGCCAGCCACGGTGTTCCATTCCCCTTGCCAGTGCCTGACCTAGGAATAGCACAAAATTCTCTTCAATGTGAGATTTGAGGAAGTCGACTAGACTTCCTTACTCTGACTTTTAAAAAGACGAAGAGAAATAAATGATTCTATTCTGCTGCTGAGTGTGGCTGGATTTGGAACTGCCGTTCTGTTTGGAGGATAAGATGACATACTAAGGATGGCAGAGCAAAAGAATGAAAAGAATCTGGGTCTTAGAGGAACTGGAATTTTACCTCAATCTCAAAATGGGATAAAAGCATCTTGGGTTTCTTCATAACATTTAATCAATTTATAAATTTATGTTTATTTGTGGATTATTCCATAGATACTTGTTTCACCCATTAAACTGCAGATGTTTACCATTTTATATGTAGTGCTTGGCATCCTGCTTTACCCATGGCAGTCATTCACTAGATATCTGTTGAGCAAATGAATGCATGAGGAAATTGGCAACTGAGACCCATTGCTTTGGTAGCACATATCAGACTCTGTTTATAATAGAGTCACATCTAGACTTATAATAGTATAACTTGGTCTATTTCTAAGCCTTTTGTTTGTTCGTTTTGGAGCCACTTCTAATGGTCTTTCATTCATCCATTTTCATCCATCTTTGTTCCTTGGCCTGTGTGGGCCTCCCATCACAGTGGCCTCTGACGCTGCAGAGCACCAGCTCTGGGCACATGCACTCCAGAGCTCCGGCTCGGTAGTTGGACACATCGGTCCAGCTGCTCTACGGCATGTGGGATCTTCCCAGGCCAGGGATTGAACCAGTGCCCCTTGCGCTGCAAGGCGGTGTCCTTACCCACTGGACCACTAGGGAAGCCCTATTTCCAAGCCTTTTATCTGCTTCCATACCATTGCTAGATTGTGCTTCCTAAAATGTTTATTGCTATTTTCTTCTTTCTCTTCAAAAACTGTAGCAGCATGTTGGCTATTTAACCAGTGTCCCTTCCCCTATAGGCTCCTAATTGTGTTTAAGCAGCTATCCTTCTATGTGTGGTCACAGGCTTCAGGGAGATTGGCTCCAGTGGATGGTGGGGGCTGAGTGGGAGGGAGATGGACGAAGTGCTGATGGATCTAAGCCAGCCACGGTGTTCCATTCCCCTTGCCAGTGCCTGACCTAGGAATAGCACAAAATTCTCTTCAATGTGAGATTTGAGGAAGTCGACTAGACTTCCTTACTCTGACTTTTAAAAAGACGAAGAGAAATAAATGATTCTATTCTGCTGCTGAGTGTGGCTGGATTTGGAACTGCCGTTCTGTTTGGAGGATAAGATGACATACTAAGGATGGCAGAGCAAAAGAATGAAAAGAATCTGGGTCTTAGAGGAACTGCTGAATTAGCCAACCCTCAGCAGTCCTCCTTGAAATTCTTATATAAGAATCCATTCTCCTTATTGTTTAAGCCACATTGAACTCATTTTTCTATTGCTTGCATCTCAGTTAATACAAAGCCATCAACAACTCCTCAGGATCTATAGCACGAAGCCAAAATTTCTCAGTCTGCCATATAAGATCCTATACCATCCGACCCCACTCTAGTACTAACTCCAAAATGTAGTTTGTTAATCTCCATCTTTCCATTTATGTTCTGCTTTCTTTATCATCTGTGGTAAATATTAACAACCAGCTCTCTAGGTGGAAAAGGCCCTGATTTATAGCATTTACCAATTTCCATGGTGTAAATATTTGTACTCTGATTAATTTCATGCTATTAATGGGGTCAGAAAAATCCTTTGGAGGAGAGCATGGCAACCTACTCCAATATTATTGCCTGGAGAATTCCATGGACAGAGGAACCTGGCAGGCCATCTGTAGCGTCACAAAGAGTCAGACATGACTAAAACAATTTAACACACACTTAATGTGCAATGTGATGTCACTGAACATAATATTGGGGAGAGGCGCACAACCAGCACTAGCAAGCAAGAGTACTCTCGCGCTACCACCCACCTTCCTCTCCTCTGTCCATAAGTTTTCTTCATCGAGTTCAAGGCCTAACTTCTATCATGCCCTTTTAAAGACTTCCTATAAAATCCTAAACTATAAATATCTTTACCAGTCAATTGGAATTCAATAATTGCCTTAAACTGTTAATCTTCACAAGCGTTTGCTCATTGGTCAACTATTTAGGTAATTAATTTAAGAACCTAGTAGTGGGCTTTCCTGGTGGTCCAGTGGTTAAGAATTCAAAATGCAAGGGACACCAGTTTGATCCCTGGTCCAGGAAGATCCCACCTGCTGTGGAGCAGCTAAAATGTGTGGCACAGCTACTGAGTCAGCACTCCAGAGCCCCAGGAGCTGAAACTACTGAGCCCGTGTGCCACAGCTACTGAAGCCCACATGCCTAGAGCCAATGCTCCACAACAAGTGAGGCCACACAATGAGAAGCCTGAGCACTGCAACAAAGAGTAGCCCCCACTCACTGCGACTAGAGAAAGCCTGAATGCGGCAGTGAAGACCCAGCACAGCCAAAGAATTAAACTTAAAAAAAAAAAAAAAACTAGGAATAATAAAACAGCAAGAGAGAAGAGTTCAGTGATACCATTCATATTCCCACATCTTCTAAAGGGTTCCTAAGATCAGACATGTAGAGAATCACTAAACAGAAAATCTTGCCTCCAGGCCCTAGGAATGCTAAAGATCACTGGAGGGACTTTGTTGTAAATAGGACTTATCAGCTCTCCATTATTGCAAATACTGGTCCCCAGGAGAGCTGTTAGGACATTAGCTACAAGGTTGTTGGCAAGATTTGGGCTTGTTCCTATTCTGATCCTAACAAATCCCCTGAGGAGGTAAAAATGGACATTTAAGGCCATCAGGGACCTAGCAACAGGTAGATAAAGAAAGAGAAGCCAGTTCCTGAGGCTTTGAAAAGGGCAAGTGCTACCTTACCTGATTGGAATGCCATCCATGTGGGTCAGCTTCATCTCCACTTCACAGGTGACACACCCTTCTATTTGGAGGCCAAGCAAATATTTGGAAGAAAAGTAAATATTTGAACTACCAGCACATTGGCCAACGCAATGAAGAGAGGTCAGGGAATGGAGTGACTAAGTCACTCTGTCCCCTGACTAGGTCAGCACTGGGAGGCAGGCCAAATTCAGGCTACTGGAAACTGATAGAGCATTCAGGGGACAGGAGATGTGAGACCGCACCAAACTCTTTTTTTAATGTGACAAATGGCCTACATTGAGCTTTATGGATACTGCACACTAGGAATGTTTTCTAAATTAGAAATACGTGCTTCTTTCCGGCCTTGGAGAGCTACCATCCAGCTGTAAGTGGTACAGTTGAGTGCGTCTGTGCTAAGTCGCTTCAGTCATGTCTGACTCTGAGTGACTATCTCTAATTGGCATCTACTAGACTCTCTCTTGTCATGTACCCTCTGAATGTTGCTTTCCAGGTTACTGAGCTGATCAGCGTTATGATGTTGCTGTCTCATGCTCCACAACAAGTGAGGCCACACAATGAGAAGCCTGAGCACTGCAACAAAGAGTAGCCCCCACTCACTGCGACTAGAGAAAGCCTGAATGCGGCAGTGAAGACCCAGCACAGCCAAAGAATTAAACTTAAAAAAAAAAAAAAAACTAGGAATAATAAAACAGCAAGAGAGAAGAGTTCAGTGATACCATTCATATTCCCACATCTTCTAAAGGGTTCCTAAGATCAGACATGTAGAGAATCACTAAACAGAAAATCTTGCCTCCAGGCCCTAGGAATGCTAAAGATCACTGGAGGGACTTTGTTGTAAATAGGACTTATCAGCTCTCCATTATTGCAAATACTGGTCCCCAGGAGAGCTGTTAGGACATTAGCTACAAGGTTGTTGGCAAGATTTGGGCTTGTTCCTATTCTGATCCTAACAAATCCCCTGAGGAGGTAAAAATGGACATTTAAGGCCATCAGGGACCTAGCAACAGGTAGATAAAGAAAGAGAAGCCAGTTCCTGAGGCTTTGAAAAGGGCAAGTGCTACCTTACCTGATTGGAATGCCATCCATGTGGGTCAGCTTCATCTCCACTTCACAGGTGACACACCCTTCTATTTGGAGGCCAAGCAAATATTTGGAAGAAAAGTAAATATTTGAACTACCAGCACATTGGCCAACGCAATGAAGAGAGGTCAGGGAATGGAGTGACTAAGTCACTCTGTCCCCTGACTAGGTCAGCACTGGGAGGCAGGCCAAATTCAGGCTACTGGAAACTGATAGAGCATTCAGGGGACAGGAGATGTGAGACCGCACCAAACTCTTTTTTTAATGTGACAAATGGCCTACATTGAGCTTTATGGATACTGCACACTAGGAATGTTTTCTAAATTAGAAATACGTGCTTCTTTCCGGCCTTGGAGAGCTACCATCCAGCTGTAAGTGGTACAGTTGAGTGCGTCTGTGCTAAGTCGCTTCAGTCATGTCTGACTCTGAGTGACTATCTCTAATTGGCATCTACTAGACTCTCTCTTGTCATGTACCCTCTGAATGTTGCTTTCCAGGTTACTGAGCTGATCAGCGTTAGCGTTGTTCCCATGTTGCTTAAGGTCTGTAGACAAACCTAAAGATCATAGCAATGTCTCATAGAGAAATAAACTCATGATAGTTTTTTCAGCTGGGGAAAAGAAAATCAGGGTTTGAAAAATATCAAAAGATTGCCTTAGCACTTACACTTACACTTCCCCTAGCATGTCAGGTAACCTTCTAAGTTCAAGAAGAGATCAAATTCTGAGGTTAGAAGAAATCAGAACAAGACCAACAACTAGAGAGATCCATGGGTGAGTAAATTACTGTAGGAGAACCCAAGAGAAAAGCACAAGACTAGACAGACATTGACTCTGATAAAGCATTGACTGTGGGAAAAGAAAAGAAAGAAAACTGAGCAGCTGACAATTGAGGCTTCCTTAAAGAAGGTTGGCTTCCCTGACGGCTTAGTGGTAAAGAATCCACCTGTCAATGAAGGAGATGTAGGTCTGATCTCTGCATCGAGAAGATCCCTGTGAGAAAGACATGACAACCAGCTCTAGTATTTTTGCCTGCAAAATCCCACAGATGGAGGAGGAGCCTGGTAAGTTACAGTGCATGGGGTCAAGAGTCAGACATGGGGTTTCCCTGGTGGTCCAGTGGGTAAAGACACTGCCTTGCAGTGCAGGGGGTGCCAGTTCGATCCCTGGCCTGGGAAGATCCCACTGCCGTGGAGTGGCTGGACCAATGTGTCCAACTACCAAGCTGGAGCTCTGGAGTGCATGTGCCCAGAGCCGGTGCTCTGCAGCGACAGAGGCCACTGCGATGGGAGGCCCACGCAGGCCAAAGAACAAAGATGGATGAAAATGGATAAATGAAAGAAAACTAGAAGTGGAAAAAAAAAAAAAAAAAGCCCATGCCAAGAGTCAGACATGACTCGGAGACTCAACAACAACAGCAAAGAAGAACGTCCCAAATGCTAATCAGAGATGCTGCCCCTGCAAACTGGTTAAGAGGGCCAGCTTCCCCCCAGGCAGTGACCGTGGACTCCTGCCCTGGGTCGGAGATCACACACAAGTGGCCACTCTGCTCTCACCAGCCAGTAAATGATACTGAAAATAGTGCCAGAATGCTTGCCTCCTTATTTAGATCCTCTACAGGAGCAACCAAATGGGAATTAATACTACTCCATGAATTCTGTTGATATTTTTAGGCAGTCACCATGTGTAAGTCATGCAAAAATACAATCATAGTCCTTAAGGATATTTCACGAGCAAGACCAGGCACTGGAAGTCCAGATCCTTCTGTTTGACACATATCCTTCACCTAATCCACGGGGGATAAAAAGTAAGGTGATGTAACCTATAAAAAGACAGCAGACTTTTATTCCTAAAAGAAACTGAAAAGGCCAATTCTTACTGCTCATACAGTATATTCTGTGGTTGATTTCCTGCTTCCTATAAGACTTTTTTTTCATCTTTAGTTTCCTCCTCGCCCCGCCCTTCTCCAGATGAATAGTATTTATAGGCCCTTTTGCAGCAAATTGCTCCTAATACTCAGAGCATGGTAGTTCTCTTTCTTCTTTTTAACATTAATCTATTTATTTGTTTGGCTGCCCCAAGTCTTAGTGCAGTACTCAGAATCTGGGATCTTTGATATTTGTTGTGACATGCAGGATCTTTAGTTGTGGCATGTGGGATCTAGTTCCTTGACCAGATATCAAAGTCCCCAGGACATGGGGTTTCCCTGGTGGTCCAGTGGGTAAAGACACTGCCTTGCAGTGCAGGGGGTGCCAGTTCGATCCCTGGCCTGGGAAGATCCCACTGCCGTGGAGTGGCTGGACCAATGTGTCCAACTACCAAGCTGGAGCTCTGGAGTGCATGTGCCCAGAGCCGGTGCTCTGCAGCGACAGAGGCCACTGCGATGGGAGGCCCACGCAGGCCAAAGAACAAAGATGGATGAAAATGGATAAATGAAAGAAAACTAGAAGTGGAAAAAAAAAAAAAAAAAGCCCATGCCAAGAGTCAGACATGACTCGGAGACTCAACAACAACAGCAAAGAAGAACGTCCCAAATGCTAATCAGAGATGCTGCCCCTGCAAACTGGTTAAGAGGGCCAGCTTCCCCCCAGGCAGTGACCGTGGACTCCTGCCCTGGGTCGGAGATCACACACAAGTGGCCACTCTGCTCTCACCAGCCAGTAAATGATACTGAAAATAGTGCCAGAATGCTTGCCTCCTTATTTAGATCCTCTACAGGAGCAACCAAATGGGAATTAATACTACTCCATGAATTCTGTTGATATTTTTAGGCAGTCACCATGTGTAAGTCATGCAAAAATACAATCATAGTCCTTAAGGATATTTCACGAGCAAGACCAGGCACTGGAAGTCCAGATCCTTCTGTTTGACACATATCCTTCACCTAATCCACGGGGGATAAAAAGTAAGGTGATGTAACCTATAAAAAGACAGCAGACTTTTATTCCTAAAAGAAACTGAAAAGGCCAATTCTTACTGCTCATACAGTATATTCTGTGGTTGATTTCCTGCTTCCTATAAGACTTTTTTTTTTTCATCTTTAGTTTCCTCCTCGCCCCGCCCTTCTCCAGATGAATAGTATTTATAGGCCCTTTTGCAGCAAATTGCTCCTAATACTCAGAGCATGGTAGTTCTCTTTCTTCTTTTTAACATTAATCTATTTATTTGTTTGGCTGCCCCAAGTCTTAGTGCAGTACTCAGAATCTGGGATCTTTGATATTTGTTGTGACATGCAGGATCTTTAGTTGTGGCATGTGGGATCTAGTTCCTTGACCAGATATCAAAGCCAGGTCCCCTGCAGTGGGAGCAGGGTGTTTTATCCACTGGACCACCAGGGAAGTCCCATAGTGGTTACTTCTTAACACTGAAGCACAGCCCACTGAGTTGGTGTCACTCTGGCCTATTCTGTGGGATAGCCCTAGCACTCGACATACACACATCTACAGTTAGGTTACACCACAGACTCTGTTACTAGTGTCCCTGCTTAAACCCAGGTTAGCTTTCTTTTAATGTCTGAATCGGTTGCCAATACCTCTACATCAAATCATTAAATCCATTCCTTTCTCCCAATTCCCACTGCCATAATCCTGGCTCATTACTGTGGGGAAACAGACTAGTGAAGGTTTTTGCAGCTGTGGCCAAGCCAGGAGAAAACCATCTTAGAAATGAAAAAACTAAGACAAAAAGCTGATTCAATTCACACGAGCTTATTAGCTGGGGTCACACTCAACAGCAACAGGTGGGAGATCTGCTTATGGACTTTGGAACGCGGGGTCTGTGCAGACTCCTTGCCTTCTTTCTGGTACCGTTGCCCCCCAGCTGTAATGCACTCTGAACATTGGGAAGATAATATAAGCGACTTAGAGTCACAATGGGTAATTATTGAATAGGGCTGTGACAGATTCACAGCCTGTGCTAATATCATTCCCTTTAAACACCTGGAGGCTTCTTAATTGGCTGGTACCTTGCCCTCCCACGCTGTAATGTGTGCAAGACCAGGCACTGGAAGTCCAGATCCTTCTGTTTGACACATATCCTTCACCTAATCCACGGGGGATAAAAAGTAAGGTGATGTAACCTATAAAAAGACAGCAGACTTTTATTCCTAAAAGAAACTGAAAAGGCCAATTCTTACTGCTCATACAGTATATTCTGTGGTTGATTTCCTGCTTCCTATAAGACTTTTTTTTCTTCTTTAGTTTCCTCCTCGCCCGCCTTCTCCAGATGAATAGTATTTATAGGCCCTTTTGCAGCAAATTGCTCCTAATACTCAGAGCATGGTAGTTCTCTTTCTTCTTTTTAACATTAATCTATTTATTTGTTTGGCTGCCCCAAGTCTTAGTGCAGTACTCAGAATCTGGGATCTTTGATATTTGTTGTGACATGCAGGATCTTTAGTTGTGGCATGTGGGATCTAGTTCCTTGACCAGATATCAAAGCCAGGTCCCCTGCAGTGGGAGCAGGGTGTTTTATCCACTGGACCACCAGGGAAGTCCCATAGTGGTTACTTCTTAACACTGAAGCACAGCCCACTGAGTTGGTGTCACTCTGGCCTATTCTGTGGGATAGCCCTAGCACTCGACATACACACATCTACAGTTAGGTTACACCACAGACTCTGTTACTAGTGTCCCTGCTTAAACCCAGGTTAGCTTTCTTTTAATGTCTGAATCGGTTGCCAATACCTCTACATCAAATCATTAAATCCATTCCTTTCTCCCAATTCCCACTGCCATAATCCTGGCTCATTACTGTGGGGAAACAGACTAGTGAAGGTTTTTGCAGCTGTGGCCAAGCCAGGAGAAAACCATCTTAGAAATGAAAAAACTAAGACAAAAAGCTGATTCAATTCACACGAGCTTATTAGCTGGGGTCACACTCAACAGCAACAGGTGGGAGATCTGCTTATGGACTTTGGAACGCGGGGTCTGTGCAGACTCCTTGCCTTCTTTCTGGTACCGTTGCCCCCCAGCTGTAATGCACTCTGAACATTGGGAAGATAATATAAGCGACTTAGAGTCACAATGGGTAATTATTGAATAGGGCTGTGACAGATTCACAGCCTGTGCTAATATCATTCCCTTTAAACACCTGGAGGCTTCAGTATTGAATAAAAATGGGCAGGTGAATGTGTTCCAGACCTTGACCCAAGAGGTCTTGAGCTCCCCGTTCCCATCCTTTCTGTCTGTATATATGTGTGTGCATATTTCTTAAAGTCTCATCACACCCGCTATTCTCTATGCACCTAGCTGACGAGATGCAGCACATTACCTCTGACTTAAGCTACTGTACAAAATCCAATGACTGATCTCTCTCTTTTCCTGTTATCCTTTATGCTCTGTCTAAAACTAAAGTCTAGTCACATCATTCCCCTGTTCAAAAACCTTCAATTGTCCTTGAAGAGAATAATAATAATGCCAGTAATAATAATGACAGTAATAATAATAGTTATAGAATAAGCGGTTTTGGTCAATGCGGTTGGCAGTATACATCCCTGAAGGACTACAAGAGTTCAAAGAGCTTGTATCATTGCTTTGGGATCACTGTGTAAACTGAGAAAGAAAATACGTAATGTTATTTTCACCCATCTTTTTTTTTTTTTATTCTTTGGCCTGTATGGGCCTCTCATTGCAGTGGCCTATCTCACTGCAGAGCACGGGTCTAGGCACATGCACTCCAGAGTGCTGACTGGTAATTGGACACACCGGTCCAGCTGCTCTACGCCACGTGGGATCTTCCCGTGCCACGGATTGAGCCGGTGCCCCTTGAGCTGCAAAGCGGACTCTTTACCCACTGGACCACCAGGGAAGCCCCGTAACGTTATTTAAAACCAAAATTGACTACAACTGCTGCCTTTTAAAGGCAGTGACATAATTCACATAGCAAAGAACAACTTCTTCACACTGCCTGTGTTCCTCACAAACTGGAAGACGGGAGCGGCAGCCTTTTTCAGCCTCAGTTAGTTCTTCCGAGTTTCACAATGGAAACGAAACAGATGATCTACAAATTGCCATGACACATTACTGAGTCCTTGCATGCATGTATGTGAAGTTGCTTCAGTCATAGTCTGATTCTTTGGGACCCCATGAACTGTAGTCTGTCAGGCTCCTCTGTCCATGGGATTCTCTAGGCAAGAATACTGGAGTGGATTCCCATGCCCTTCTGTAGGGATCTTCCCCGACCCAAGGATCAAACCTTTGTCTCATATGCCTCCCGCATTGGCAGGTGGATTCTTTACCACTAGCGCCACCTGAGAAGCCCATGAGTCCTTGGTTATAACTAATCAATGAAAATAAAATGATCTAAAGGGAGCCCCATGGAAGGGGTCAGGAAAATAAGGAGCCTTTAAAGGAAGAGAAAAGACTGAGCAATATGGCAACATAAAATGTCTTCATTGCCTTCAAATCTTCAGTAAAGCTTAACACGTACACAAATACCCTGCGTCAGGAGTATTTTCTGGGGAAAATAAAAGTGGTCACTACACATCTTGGGGCAATGTGGTACAACACAACAACAGCAACAAGAGATGATGAACTGATTCATCGACTGAACCAGCCAGTAACCAGGAAAGTCATAAGGCACACCCTCACATCCAGAATTTCAAGGGAGAATGAGGGATCTTATTGTACAGGAGAATAGGCTTAAGGCAGTTTCATCTGAAGCTCACTGGTACCTGTACAAAAGCACTGACTCAGGCACAGAAACGTGGATTACGATTTAATGAGAAGTGTTTACCCCTCTTTTTACTCCCATTCCTTGTGGGGCTCAGTGTTGGGCTCAGTGGCCACCATGTGTGCATGCTTAGTTGCCCAATTGTGTCCAACTCTTTGTGACTCCATGGACTGTAGCCTCTGTCCATGGTATTCCCAGGCAAGCAAACTGCAGTGGGTTGCTACATTCTTCTCCAGGGAATCTTCCTGACCCAAAAATCATACCTGAGTCTCCTGTGCCTTCTGTATTGCAGGGGTATTCTTTGCCATGGAGCTATCAGGGAAGCCACATAAGTACTAAATAGATATCTACCTGATAACATGTTGACACATCTGTTCCATTGTCCTTCCATGTAAAATGGTCTGCTCAGAGGCCAGGTTCATCATACATTTTTCTGCTCTTCCAGCTGTAGTCATAAGCAGGATTCCCTCCCTGCCTCCCTCCCTCCCTCCCATGTGAGTGCTGCTGGTGCCGCTGTCCCTCTACCCAGCAGCAGAATCTGCCATGAACCCTGAAAACAATGGTGTTCTTAGGGCTTTCTCCTCAGTGAAAAGAAAATGCCATGTCCCTTCCTCAGACTTATTGCCACCCACGTTCCCCTAAACCTTTGTCTCATATGCCTCCCGCATTGGCAGGTGGATTCTTTACCACTAGCGCCACCTGAGAAGCCCATGAGTCCTTGGTTATAACTAATCAATGAAAATAAAATGATCTAAAGGGAGCCCCATGGAAGGGGTCAGGAAAATAAGGAGCCTTTAAAGGAAGAGAAAAGACTGAGCAATATGGCAACATAAAATGTCTTCATTGCCTTCAAATCTTCAGTAAAGCTTAACACGTACACAAATACCCTGCGTCAGGAGTATTTTCTGGGGAAAATAAAAGTGGTCACTACACATCTTGGGGCAATGTGGTACAACACAACAACAGCAACAAGAGATGATGAACTGATTCATCGACTGAACCAGCCAGTAACCAGGAAAGTCATAAGGCACACCCTCACATCCAGAATTTCAAGGGAGAATGAGGGATCTTATTGTACAGGAGAATAGGCTTAAGGCAGTTTCATCTGAAGCTCACTGGTACCTGTACAAAAGCACTGACTCAGGCACAGAAACGTGGATTACGATTTAATGAGAAGTGTTTACCCCTCTTTTTACTCCCATTCCTTGTGGGGCTCAGTGTTGGGCTCAGTGGCCACCATGTGTGCATGCTTAGTTGCCCAATTGTGTCCAACTCTTTGTGACTCCATGGACTGTAGCCTCTGTCCATGGTATTCCCAGGCAAGCAAACTGCAGTGGGTTGCTACATTCTTCTCCAGGGAATCTTCCTGACCCAAAAATCATACCTGAGTCTCCTGTGCCTTCTGTATTGCAGGGGTATTCTTTGCCATGGAGCTATCAGGGAAGCCACATAAGTACTAAATAGATATCTACCTGATAACATGTTGACACATCTGTTCCATTGTCCTTCCATGTAAAATGGTCTGCTCAGAGGCCAGATTCATCATACATTTTTCTGCTCTTCCAGCTGTAGTCATAAGCAGGATTCCCTCCCTCCCTCCCTCCCTCCCTCCCATGTGAGTGCTGCTGGTGCCGCTGTCCCTCTACCCAGCAGCAGAATCTGCCATGAACCCTGAAAACAATGGTGTTCTTAGGGCTTTCTCCTCAGTGAAAAGAAAATGCCATGTCCCTTCCTCAGACTTATTGCCACCCACGTTCTTTCTTCCAGGAGAGGCCTCCCATAGGTAAATTTTGCTAATAAGAAAGGTCCCAGATAATTAGTAGAGGGAATTGAAATCAAAGAGAAAAATAATGGAAGATACGATCCTTATGTCCTGTTTAGTAAAATAGTATCTGAGCAGAACAAACAGCAGCCTCTATGGGTTTGGAGGGAAGACAGTAGACAAGAAAAGAAGCAAAAGACGGACTTTGTGGTAGAATAGTGACTATAAAGGGGCTTTCCTAGTGGCTCAGGCAGTAAAGAATCTGCCTGCAGTGCAGAAGACCTGGCTTCAATCCCTGGGAGGAGGAAATGACAACCCCCTCCATAAACATTCTCTTTTTTTTTGCCTTGAAGTCATCGTTTCCATCTTTTATTCTTTGGCATATGTGGGGCTCCCATCACAGTGGCCTCTCTCATTGCAGAGCACTGGCTTTGGTGCGTGCGCTCCAGAGCGCTGACTCGTAATTGCCACCCCTACTCCCTACCCCCAACCCCAGTCGCTCCTCTGCGTGTGGGTTCTTCCCAGGCCAGGGATCGAACTGTTGCCCCTTGCACTGCAAGGTGGACTCTTCATCCACTGGACCACCAGGCAAGCCCTCCATGGACATTCTTGCCTGGAGAATCCCATCGACAGAGGAGCCTGGTAGACTACAGTCCACAGGGTCGCAAAGAGTTGGACATAACTGAAGGGACTCAGCATGCATGCAGGCATTATAAAGGGTCATTCCCAGGTGACATATCATACCACCCATCATGCCCGTGCAAAGGGTCCTGCTCTGAGTCCTGAACTTGAAATGGTATCATGCTAACCTTTCTGGCCACAGGATGAGGCACCTGTAGAATCAGGAGATGTATGCATCTAGAGCCTGGGACCCACTTCTGGGGGCCTGGGAATTCGAAATTCTCAGCACACATGTCCTGAGTCTGCTTCCAGGGACTGTGTGGGCCTCTTTCCTGGGTCCAGATTTTTCACAACCCTCTTGATCACCAACAGCAATGGGCTAGCTCCACCCATACTGCTGCACCCCAGGCCACAATCCAAGAGTCCAATAATTCTAAATTTGAACCCGGCCTTCCAAGTTGTAAAGAAAATATATTTGTGAAGTTAGGAGGATAAAACATACTTTATCTAACAACTTGTTCGTTTTATGCATATGTTTTAAATATTTAGACATATAGTGTACAGACCTCTATTGGTACTCTTGCCCAATGCCTATAAATGTTAAGGGTGACCCTATTTAAAGTAAAGTGCTTGGACTTTCTTGGTGGTGCAGTGGTAAAGGGTCCTCCTGATAATACAGGGGACATGGGTTTGATCCCTGATCTCTGGAAGATTCCACATGCTGCAGGAAAACTAAGCTCGGATGCCACAACGATTGAGCCTGCATTCTGGAGCCTGCGAGCTGCAACTACTGAAGCCTGCATGCCCTAGAGTCTGTGCTCTGAAACAAGAGAAGAAACTGAAGCAAGAAGCCTGTGCACCATAACTAGAGTAGTCACTGCTCGCTGCAACTAGAGAAAGCCCGAGTGCAGCAGTGAAGACCTAGCACAGTGAAAATTTTAAAAATAAAGTGTTTGGAACCAAAGAACTATGTGTTTAAGAGAAAATATGCTTCCCCAGTATTGATTAAAAGCTTGACTACAAACCTAGATCTTTATTTACAGCTACTCTTCATCCACTGGACCACCAGGCAAGCCCTCCATGGACATTCTTGCCTGGAGAATCCCATCGACAGAGGAGCCTGGTAGACTACAGTCCACAGGGTCGCAAAGAGTTGGACATAACTGAAGGGACTCAGCATGCATGCAGGCATTATAAAGGGTCATTCCCAGGTGACATATCATACCACCCATCATGCCCGTGCAAAGGGTCCTGCTCTGAGTCCTGAACTTGAAATGGTATCATGCTAACCTTTCTGGCCACAGGATGAGGCACCTGTAGAATCAGGAGATGTATGCATCTAGAGCCTGGGACCCACTTCTGGGGGCCTGGGAATTCGAAATTCTCAGCACACATGTCCTGAGTCTGCTTCCAGGGACTGTGTGGGCCTCTTTCCTGGGTCCAGATTTTTCACAACCCTCTTGATCACCAACAGCAATGGGCTAGCTCCACCCATACTGCTGCACCCCAGGCCACAATCCAAGAGTCCAATAATTCTAAATTTGAACCCGGCCTTCCAAGTTGTAAAGAAAATATATTTGTGAAGTTAGGAGGATAAAACATACTTTATCTAACAACTTGTTCGTTTTATGCATATGTTTTAAATATTTAGACATATAGTGTACAGACCTCTATTGGTACTCTTGCCCAATGCCTATAAATGTTAAGGGTGACCCTATTTAAAGTAAAGTGCTTGGACTTTCTTGGTGGTGCAGTGGTAAAGGGTCCTCCTGATAATACAGGGGACATGGGTTTGATCCCTGATCTCTGGAAGATTCCACATGCTGCAGGAAAACTAAGCTCGGATGCCACAACGATTGAGCCTGCATTCTGGAGCCTGCGAGCTGCAACTACTGAAGCCTGCATGCCCTAGAGTCTGTGCTCTGAAACAAGAGAAGAAACTGAAGCAAGAAGCCTGTGCACCATAACTAGAGTAGTCACTGCTCGCTGCAACTAGAGAAAGCCCGAGTGCAGCAGTGAAGACCTAGCACAGTGAAAATTTTAAAAATAAAGTGTTTGGAACCAAAGAACTATGTGTTTAAGAGAAAATATGCTTCCCCAGTATTGATTAAAAGCTTGACTACAAACCTAGATCTTTATTTACAGCTACTAATTTATCTGGAAACTTCCTTCTAAGGTGAAGTAGACCCTTATCAAGTAATTGTCTGTGTCTAAAAGTTACCTTTTTCCCAAACATGTTTGATGTAACAAAATAGTTACGGGCTCTTGTTGATTTGTTACTTTCCAAACAAGGGCTTGGATCCCGGCCTCTAGTCTGCCTCATCTGGCCCTGCTGGGGTCTCTGCTGGGGCAGCCCCTCCCACTTTCTCTCACATTCTTGGCCTTAGTCTCCCTCCTTCCACTTCCATCAGCCTTCTAATAAAAGAAAAAGGAAAGGAAAATCGCTCAGTAGCGTCTGACTCTTTGCGATGCATGGGCAAACCATGGGATTCTCCAGGCCAGAATAGTTGAGTGGGTGGTGGTTTAGTCGCTAAGTCCTGTCCAACTCTTGCGACCCCATGGACTATAGCCTACCAGTTTCCTCTATCCATTGGGTAGCCTTTCCCTTCTCCAGCGGATCTTCTCAACCCAGGGATCAAACCCAGGTCTCCTGCATTGCAGGTGGATTTTTTACCATCTGAGCCACCAGGGAAGCAAAGTCACATGTGCTTTAAATACATAGATTAAAAGACATTTTATTCAATAGCGAAGGAATGGATTCTTATTTTCCTTTCTCTCAAAATGAAAAAAATTAACATTTTTTTAAAGTAATTCAGATTTTTTACCCCGTAGGGTCATATACTTTTAGTAGGAAGCACTCTATTTTGCTGTATCTAACAATGTACTGTAAGGCTTCTGATGTCTGATTTCTTTCCAATGGGGTAAGGAGAAAGGCAGACCAGCCTTAGGCAAGATCCCAGAAGCTGGGAGGACTTGAGTAAGGTATTTACTCACAGCAACTGGGAGGGAATGAGGCCAGAGGGTGAGTGTAAAACTATACTAGGGAGGTCTGGCAGGGGTTAATTATTAATCTGGGTAAACTAAATCTTGTCATCAAGTCCAAGGGGCAAATTCAGAATCCAAAATAGAAAATGAAGTCAGAGATCAAGGACTCAGTAAACTCAAGTACCATGATTAAAGCAGGTATGAGGTGAAAGGGTTCAGTAGAAAATGAAGTCATGAGCAAACAAGCTACTAATTTATCTGGAAACTTCCTTCTAAGGTGAAGTAGACCCTTATCAAGTAATTGTCTGTGTCTAAAAGTTACCTTTTTCCCAAACATGTTTGATGTAACAAAATAGTTACGGGCTCTTGTTGATTTGTTACTTTCCAAACAAGGGCTTGGATCCCGGCCTCTAGTCTGCCTCATCTGGCCCTGCTGGGGTCTCTGCTGGGGCAGCCCCTCCCACTTTCTCTCACATTCTTGGCCTTAGTCTCCCTCCTTCCACTTCCATCAGCCTTCTAATAAAAGAAAAAGGAAAGGAAAATCGCTCAGTAGCGTCTGACTCTTTGCGATGCATGGGCAAACCATGGGATTCTCCAGGCCAGAATAGTTGAGTGGGTGGTGGTTTAGTCGCTAAGTCCTGTCCAACTCTTGCGACCCCATGGACTATAGCCTACCAGTTTCCTCTATCCATTGGGTAGCCTTTCCCTTCTCCAGCGGATCTTCTCAACCCAGGGATCAAACCCAGGTCTCCTGCATTGCAGGTGGATTTTTTACCATCTGAGCCACCAGGGAAGCAAAGTCACATGTGCTTTAAATACATAGATTAAAAGACATTTTATTCAATAGCGAAGGAATGGATTCTTATTTTCCTTTCTCTCAAAATGAAAAAAATTAACATTTTTTTAAAGTAATTCAGATTTTTTACCCCGTAGGGTCATATACTTTTAGTAGGAAGCACTCTATTTTGCTGTATCTAACAATGTACTGTAAGGCTTCTGATGTCTGATTTCTTTCCAATGGGGTAAGGAGAAAGGCAGACCAGCCTTAGGCAAGATCCCAGAAGCTGGGAGGACTTGAGTAAGGTATTTACTCACAGCAACTGGGAGGGAATGAGGCCAGAGGGTGAGTGTAAAACTATACTAGGGAGGTCTGGCAGGGGTTAATTATTAATCTGGGTAAACTAAATCTTGTCATCAAGTCCAAGGGGCAAATTCAGAATCCAAAATAGAAAATGAAGTCAGAGATCAAGGACTCAGTAAACTCAAGTACCATGATTAAAGCAGGTATGAGGTGAAAGGGTTCAGTACAGAATAAAAGAGACTGAGCCCCAGAGCTCCATGTTATGGAATGAGCAAACAAGGGTTAAGCCCAGGTTAGGTTTAGTCGAAGACATGACAGCAACAGCCCAATGGAATCCAGGCTCTAGTGCTCAATGAATACTTTTCAGATGATGAAATCTCCTTATTAATTAGTCAACACATGCATGAAGAATATACAATGTATTAAAATATGCACATTATTAGAGTATGCATAAAGTCAGCAGCTTTCCTGAAGAGAGGCAGAAGAAAGGAAAAGGTGTGAACATGGACCTTTAAAATTCACTTACACACACAGTGGCTACTCCAGACTTTCTCTTGCCACCAAATACAATATCTCACACAGGCATTTCAACAATTTCAACTGCTGTTTAAAAAAAAAAAAAAAAGACAGTTTTTTATTCCAAAATGAAAAACAATCTAGCATACCTACCTGTCTCTCTTTTAAAAGAATTATTCTTCCTGCTTCTCTACCTCAGTGTCTGGAACTCAGAATGGAAGTAGCGATGAGTCAGAGTTAGTTCTGCAGTCTTCATCTGTTACAAATACCATAAAATCTCATGCCTAATTCCAAAGCAGCTGATCTGGCTGAGGGAGCAACTCCAGCCTTGGTACCTGTCCACATGTGCTCATGTGACCAGAGCATGTACTTCAGGTGGTTCTCAGATGCTGGGCTGACCTAGAAATTCATTGGAAATAGACCTGTGGGCATAGAGAGATTCCACAGGCCGTAAAATGACCTCTTATCACCATGTCTCTAAAACAGGCTCTGCAAACCATACACAACACGTGGGAGGAGTCTATCCCCTGCGTAGGTGAGTGAGGAGTCGCTCTCCATTTAAGGTAATTAGCTCTCTCATAGCTCACTGGATTCCTCTTAGGTCCAATGGTAGCTATGTTTTTAAGAATCCAAAAGAAGAAACATCTCAAAGTGCGCTATTACTATAAAGCTTGAGAAGTCTCTTTACTAAAAGGCCAGAACACTATCTGCAAGAGCAACAGCCTCAGCTAAGGAATTTTTATTGTTGTTCAGCTGCTAAGGCATGACTAACTCTTTGTGATCCCATGCACTGCAGCACACCAGGCCTCCCTGTCCTCTATATCCAGGAGTTTGCTCAGATTCACGTCCATTAAGTTGGTGATGCCATCCAAACCATCTCATCCTCTTCAGCCCCCTTCTCCTCCTGCCTTCAGTCTTTCCCAGCATTAGGTCTTCTCTCCATCTAAGGAATAAGATTTTATTGCTTGCCATTGTTGTGGCTAATTAGTCAACATGAGAAGAAATGTATTAAAATATGCACATTATTAGAGTATGCATAAAGTCAGCAGCTTTCCTGAAGAGAGGCAGAAGAAAGGAAAAGGTGTGAACATGGACCTTTAAAATTCACTTACACACACAGTGGCTACTCCAGACTTTCTCTTGCCACCAAATACAATATCTCACACAGGCATTTCAACAATTTCAACTGCTGTTTAAAAAAAAAAGACAGTTTTTTATTCCAAAATGAAAAACAATCTAGCATACCTACCTGTCTCTCTTTTAAAAGAATTATTCTTCCTGCTTCTCTACCTCAGTGTCTGGAACTCAGAATGGAAGTAGCGATGAGTCAGAGTTAGTTCTGCAGTCTTCATCTGTTACAAATACCATAAAATCTCATGCCTAATTCCAAAGCAGCTGATCTGGCTGAGGGAGCAACTCCAGCCTTGGTACCTGTCCACATGTGCTCATGTGACCAGAGCATGTACTTCAGGTGGTTCTCAGATGCTGGGCTGACCTAGAAATTCATTGGAAATAGACCTGTGGGCATAGAGAGATTCCACAGGCCGTAAAATGACCTCTTATCACCATGTCTCTAAAACAGGCTCTGCAAACCATACACAACACGTGGGAGGAGTCTATCCCCTGCGTAGGTGAGTGAGGAGTCGCTCTCCATTTAAGGTAATTAGCTCTCTCATAGCTCACTGGATTCCTCTTAGGTCCAATGGTAGCTATGTTTTTAAGAATCCAAAAGAAGAAACATCTCAAAGTGCGCTATTACTATAAAGCTTGAGAAGTCTCTTTACTAAAAGGCCAGAACACTATCTGCAAGAGCAACAGCCTCAGCTAAGGAATTTTTATTGTTGTTCAGCTGCTAAGGCATGACTAACTCTTTGTGATCCCATGCACTGCAGCACACCAGGCCTCCCTGTCCTCTATATCCAGGAGTTTGCTCAGATTCACGTCCATTAAGTTGGTGATGCCATCCAAACCATCTCATCCTCTTCAGCCCCCTTCTCCTCCTGCCTTCAGTCTTTCCCAGCATTAGGGTCTTCTCCTCCATCTAAGGAATAAGATTTTATTGCTTGCCATTGTTGTGGCAAGAAAGTGAAAAGTGTTAGCCACTCAGTTGTATCTGACTCTTTGTGACCCCATGGACAGGAGGGACTCTTCTGTCCATGGAATTTTCTAGGCAAGAACACTGGAGTGGGTTGCCATTCCCTTCTCCAGGGTATCTTCCCAACCCAGGGATCGAGTCCCAGTCTCCCACATTGCAGGTGGATTCTTTATCATCTGAGCCACCCAGAGGTTTATCACAATTAAATGATAGCTGGCAGTGGGAAACTAGACACTAGTGAAAACAGGGAGACGCCTCTTACCTGGTCTGAAAACAGAATTAGAAGGGACTATTGACAGGAACACAGAAAGGTAAAGAAACCTGACCTAATGACATCCATACTTCCTGCGTACTTATACACATATCCATGAGTGATGACAAGGTTTAACTCTTAGTTGAGAACTATCTCCTTCCTAGTTATGACGCATTAGTTAGTCATCAGTTCTAGGTACGTGAAAGGAAATTATTTCTCGATGGAGCACCATTACTTAGCATAAAATTCACAAGAAATCTGTCCTAAGCATTTATCAGCATAAGGCAATGGAATAAATATTTTCTAAGCCCCTATGATCTATTTTATTTTATTTTTTCTTTTTTTGGGAGGGGGGGAGTCGGACTGGGGAGGGAGGGGGGTGAGCGGGCCACTTCTATTGGTCTTTCATTTATTTATTTTCATCCGTCTTTGTTCTTTGGCCCTTGTGGACCTCCCATCGCAGTGACCTCTGTTGTCGCAGAGCACCGGCTCTGGGGGTATGTGCTCCAGAGCTCTGGCTCGGTAATTGGACACATCGGTCCTCCGCGGCACGTGGGATCTTTCCAGGCCAGGGATCTAACCGGCGCGCCTTGCACTGCAAGGTGGTGTCCTTACCCACTGGACCACCAGGGAAGCCCCTTATGATCTATTTTAGATCACAAATTATATATCCCTTCAAATCGAACCATTTTCATTTTTGTTATCAAGGATGAGACCACAGCAAACAGTAATGTCTGAGGTAACAGTTTTACTGGCAGGAGCTTGTCCCTGATTATTGCCTCTGCACTCTGGGGAATAAAGGATCTCACAGGCTTATGAGGGAACATTAGCTTAAATAGGAGGAGACCAATAAAGAGGATAAGGGATTTGAGTACAAGGTGATAAAGCCTAGGAACAGATGGCTTGATGAAGAACACTACAGAGGGCTAAAGATATTGATTCCTATGCTCCTTTCCATGCTCTTCACAAAAACTAGAAAAAATCTTTTTGATCTTTTAGAAGTTTAGCCCCTCAAGTGATATTAGATAAGAATTGCAGCAACATGAATATAGCTATTGAGAACAAATATTTCAATAAATAGCAATAATTGCAGCTATCATTTTTGAGTGTAGTACAGGCACAGAAAACTAAAGGAGTAATTTTTCTTTTCTAACTCAATCCTCTCAACAGCTCTTCTTTTAACTTTGAGTCTTCAGTAAAGTTTTATGAAACACCCCAACCTGATCTGAACTGAACTGTGGAAGGTACGCTGTATGAGCCGTCTCAGGAAGGACTGACTGAAACCAAAGACTCAGGTGTTTCCATGATTGTCTACAGCCTTTGTCACAAGTCAATTTCTTCCTATGTTTGAGTCTTATTCTCTCCCAGCACATCTGGCTTCTTTCACCTAAGAGGAAATAATGACTCCAGAACCTCATGTCTCACAGTGCTCACCACCAGAGAAAGTTAAGACCAGCTTTCTCTGTCCAAGTTAAAAAAATCTGGAAGAAGGGTTCTTACTGAGGCATACAGTGGGCCTGGTGCCCATTGTCAGACCAATGAATTATGTCTACTGTTGGGGATGGTGAAATATTATGTTTGGGTCATGTGTCCAGTCTTAGACCATAGTGTGGCCAGTGACATCGAGTCAATAAGAACACGGAAACCAGGACTTCCTTGGTGGTCCAGTGGTTAGGACTCTGAGCTTCCACTGCAGAAGATACAGGTTCTATCACTGATTGGAAAACAGGAATCCTGCAGCATGCCACTCAGCATAGCCCTGCCACCACCAAAAAAAAAAAAACAAGAAAAAAGAAAGAAAGAACTAGGGAGCCTCCTTAAGAATTATGTGATTGGTAGAGGAAAACCGACAGAACAGTGACATAAATCACAGCAAATTTTTGATCCACTTCCTAGAGGAATGAATTTTTTTTTAAAAAAGGATAAAATTAAGCTTAAAAACTTTTGCATAGGGGCTTCCCTTGTGGCTCAGTGGATAAGAACCCGTCTGCCAATGCAGGAGACACAGGTTCAATCCCTGATCTGGGAAGATCCCACATACCACAGAGCAACTAAACCCACACATCAACAAAGACCTAGCACAGCCAAAAATAAATAAAGCTTTTTTTAAAAAAAAGAAACCTTTTGCATAGCAAAAGAAACCATAAACAAAACGACAACCCTCAGAAAGGGAAAAAATATTTGCAAGCAAAGGAACTGACAAGGGATTAATTTCCAAAATATATCAACAGCTCATGCAGCTCAATATCAAAAAACAAATAGCTCAATCAAAAATGGGGGTGTAGACATTTCTCCAGAGACATACAGATGGCCAAAAAGGACATGAAAAGATACTCAACGACTTTTTTTCTTCCCGTGAATGGCAGCGAGGAAGCATCACTGAAGTCTCCTCGCCTCCACCACCATCATCTCTAAGTCAGAGTCTCCCAAAGAGTCTGAACAGCTGCGGAATCTCTTCATCGGAGGACTGAGCTTTGAAACGACCGATGAGAGTCTGAGGAGCCATTTTGAGCAATGGGGAACGCTTACAGCCTTGTGTGGCCACGAGGGATCCAAACACCAAGCACTCCAGGGGCTTTGGGTTTGTCACATACACCATCGTGGAGGAGGTGGATGCGGCCATGAATGCAAGGCCACGCAAGGTAGATGGAAGAATTGTGGAACCAAAGGTGAAATATTATGTTTGGGTCATGTGTCCAGTCTTAGACCATAGTGTGGCCAGTGACATCGAGTCAATAAGAACACGGAAACCAGGACTTCCTTGGTGGTCCAGTGGTTAGGACTCTGAGCTTCCACTGCAGAAGATACAGGTTCTATCACTGATTGGAAAACAGGAATCCTGCAGCATGCCACTCAGCATAGCCCTGCCACCACCAAAAAAAAAAAAACAAGAAAAAAGAAAGAAAGAACTAGGGAGCCTCCTTAAGAATTATGTGATTGGTAGAGGAAAACCGACAGAACAGTGACATAAATCACAGCAAATTTTTGATCCACTTCCTAGAGGAATGAATTTTTTTTTAAAAAAGGATAAAATTAAGCTTAAAAACTTTTGCATAGGGGCTTCCCTTGTGGCTCAGTGGATAAGAACCCGTCTGCCAATGCAGGAGACACAGGTTCAATCCCTGATCTGGGAAGATCCCACATACCACAGAGCAACTAAACCCACACATCAACAAAGACCTAGCACAGCCAAAAATAAATAAAGCTTTTTTTAAAAAAAAGAAACCTTTTGCATAGCAAAAGAAACCATAAACAAAACGACAACCCTCAGAAAGGGAAAAAATATTTGCAAGCAAAGGAACTGACAAGGGATTAATTTCCAAAATATATCAACAGCTCATGCAGCTCAATATCAAAAAACAAATAGCTCAATCAAAAATGGGGGTGTAGACATTTCTCCAGAGACATACAGATGGCCAAAAAGGACATGAAAAGATACTCAACGACTTTTTTTCTTCCCGTGAATGGCAGCGAGGAAGCATCACTGAAGTCTCCTCGCCTCCACCACCATCATCTCTAAGTCAGAGTCTCCCAAAGAGTCTGAACAGCTGCGGAATCTCTTCATCGGAGGACTGAGCTTTGAAACGACCGATGAGAGTCTGAGGAGCCATTTTGAGCAATGGGGAACGCTTACAGCCTTGTGTGGCCACGAGGGATCCAAACACCAAGCACTCCAGGGGCTTTGGGTTTGTCACATACACCATCGTGGAGGAGGTGGATGCGGCCATGAATGCAAGGCCACGCAAGGTAGATGGAAGAATTGTGGAACCAAAGAGGGCCATCTCAAGAGAAGATTCTCAAAGGCCTGGTGCCCACTTAACTGTGAAAAAGATTTTTGTTGGTGGCATTAAAGAAGGCACTGAAGAACACCACCTGAGAGATTATTTTGAACAGTATGGGAAAATGGAAGTGATTGAAATCATGACTGACCAAGGCAGTGGCAAAAAGCGAGGCTTTGCTTTTGTAACCTTTGATGACCATGACTCTGTAGACAAGACTGTCTTTCAGAAATACCACACTGTGAACAGCCACAACTGTGAAGTAAGAAAAGCCCTATCAAAGCAAGAAATGGCTAGTGCTTCATCCAGCCAAAGAGGTCAAAGTGGTTCTGGAAATTTTGGTGGAGGTCATGGAGGTGGTTTTGGTGAGAATGACAGCTTTGGTCGTGGAGGAAAATTCAGTGGTTGGGGAGGCTTTGGTGGCAGCCATGGTGGTGGAGGATATGGTGGCGTTGAGGACGGCTATAATGGATTTGGTAATGATGGGAGCAATTTTGGAGGTGGCAGAAGTTACAATGATTTGGGTAATTACAACAATCAATCTTCAAATTTTGGACCCATGAAAACAGGAATATTTGGAGGATGAAGTTCTGGCCCCTATGGTGGTGGAGGCCAGTACTTTGCTGAACCACGAAACCAAGGTGGCTCTGGTGGTTCTGGCAGCAGCAGTAGCTATGGCAGTGGCAGGAGGTTTTAATTACTGCCAGGAAACAAAGCTTAGCAGGAGAGGAGAGCCAGAGAAGTGGCAGGGAAGCTATAGGTTAAAACAGATTTGTGAACTCAGCCACGCACAGTGGTGGCAGGGCCTAGCTGCTACAAAGAAGACATGTTTCAGACAATACTCATGTATGGGCAAAAAAACTCAAGGACTGTACTTGTGACTAATTGTATAACAGGTTATTTTAGATTCTGTTCTGTGGAAAGTGTAAAGCATTCCAACAAAGGGTTTTAATGTAGATCTTTTTTTTTTTTTTGGCATCCATGCTGTTGATTGCTAAATGTAATAGTCTGATCATGACACTGAATAAATGTGTTTTTTGTTTTTTTTAAAAAAAAAGATGCTCAACATCACTAATTATTGGAGAAATGCAAATTGAAACTATAGGAAAAGTATCACCTTAAACCAGTCAGAATGGCTATCATCATCATCAAAAAAAAAAAAAAAAATCTACCAACAATAAATGCTGGAAAGGACAGGGAAAAAAGGGAACCCTCCTACACTGTTGGTGGGAATGTAAATTGGTACTGACAATATGGAAAACAGTATGGAGCTTCCTTTAAAATACTAAAATTAGAATGATTATGTGATCTAACAGTCCCATGGCTAGGCATATATCCAGAGAAAACCATAATTTTAAAAGACGTGTTCACT
Organism: Tragulus kanchil; assembly: GCA_022376925.1. Taxonomy (NCBI): domain Eukaryota; kingdom Metazoa; phylum Chordata; class Mammalia; order Artiodactyla; family Tragulidae; genus Tragulus; species Tragulus kanchil. The sequence goes on along the minus strand of JAIOJX010000032.1, from coordinate 82,303,642 downwards.
TTGATGTTCATTGCAGCACTATTCATAGCCAGGACATGGAAGCAACCTAAATATCTATTGACAGAGGAGTGCATAAAGAAGATGTGGTACATATATTCAATGGAGTATTACTCAGCCATAAAAAGAAATGAGATAGTGCCATGTGCAGAGACGTAGATGGACCTAGAGACTATCATACGAAGTCAGAAAGAGAAAAACAAGTATTGTATAATGGCTTATATGTGGACTCTAGAAAAATGGTATGGATGAACTTATTGGTAAAGAAGAAATAGAGTTACAGATGTAGAGAACAAATGTATGGTTTCTAAGGGAGTAAGGAGGAGTGATGAATTGGGAGATTAGAATTGAGATATATATACCACTATGTATAAAATAGGTAACTAATGAGAACCTACTGTTTAGCACAGGAAACTTTACTCAGTGATCTGTGGTGACCTAAATGGGAAGGAAATCTAAAGACGAATGGATATATATGCATGTATATAACTAATTCACTTTACTGAATAGCAGAACTCAGCCACGCACAGTGGTGGCAGGGCCTAGCTGCTACAAAGAAGACATGTTTCAGACAATACTCATGTATGGGCAAAAAAACTCAAGGACTGTACTTGTGACTAATTGTATAACAGGTTATTTTAGATTCTGTTCTGTGGAAAGTGTAAAGCATTCCAACAAAGGGTTTTAATGTAGATCTTTTTTTTTTTTTTGGCATCCATGCTGTTGATTGCTAAATGTAATAGTCTGATCATGACACTGAATAAATGTGTTTTTTGTTTTTTTTAAAAAAAAAGATGCTCAACATCACTAATTATTGGAGAAATGCAAATTGAAACTATAGGAAAAGTATCACCTTAAACCAGTCAGAATGGCTATCATCATCATCAAAAAAAAAAAAAAAAATCTACCAACAATAAATGCTGGAAAGGACAGGGAAAAAAGGGAACCCTCCTACACTGTTGGTGGGAATGTAAATTGGTACTGACAATATGGAAAACAGTATGGAGCTTCCTTTAAAATACTAAAATTAGAATGATTATGTGATCTAACAGTCCCATGGCTAGGCATATATCCAGAGAAAACCATAATTTTAAAAGACGTGTTCACTTTGATGTTCATTGCAGCACTATTCATAGCCAGGACATGGAAGCAACCTAAATATCTATTGACAGAGGAGTGCATAAAGAAGATGTGGTACATATATTCAATGGAGTATTACTCAGCCATAAAAAGAAATGAGATAGTGCCATGTACAGAGACGAGATGGACCTAGAGACTATCATACGAAGTCAGAAAGAGAAAAACAAGTATTGTATAATGGCTTATATGTGGACTCTAGAAAAATGGTATGGATGAACTTATTGGTAAAGAAGAAATAGAGTTACAGATGTAGAGAACAAATGTATGGTTTCTAAGGGAGTAAGGAGGAGTGATGAATTGGGAGATTAGAATTGAGATATATATACCACTATGTATAAAATAGGTAACTAATGAGAACCTACTGTTTAGCACAGGAAACTTTACTCAGTGATCTGTGGTGACCTAAATGGGAAGGAAATCTAAAGACGAATGGATATATATGCATGTATATAACTAATTCACTTTACTGAATAGCAGAACTAAAACAACATCTTAAAGCAACTAAATTCCAATAAAAAATTTACCAAAAAATTTAATTCTCTATCAAAGGGAATTAATACAGTACCACACTGTTCACTAAATTTGCAATAAACATTCAAGGCAGTCAAAATAGAAATACTGTTATACAAATGTGATGCCAGCTAAATTGTGAATTTTTGAAAGTCATAGTTTTACAATGTTATAGTGTTTATGTTATAGTTTCAAACATCATGTTAATCTTCTAGACGCTGTTTGTTAATATGATGAAAATAGCTTTTATTTGGTTAAAAGAAAAGAATTACGTGACTGGAAAAGGCGATGTGATCAGGGATTTGTATTCATACTTGGAACAAAACAGTATAGGGAAAGCAGAGTGGGGAGTCATATAGGGCTTCAAGGGGACCTGGAGAGTTCTAGAACAATGTGGCCTTGAATGAAAGTTTTCCAGTGTTCCTCAAAGGGAGGAGGAAAAAAACAGAAACACATCTTCCCTACTTTTGAAACTTTTCTTAGGCACAATATGAGTTTCCCAGGTGGTACTAGTGGTAAAGAACCTACCTGCCAATGCAAGAGACACAAGAGATGTGGGTTCGATCCCTGGGCTGGGAAAATCCCCTGGTGGAGGACAAGGCAACCCACTCCAGCATTCTTGCCTGGAGAATCCCATGGACAGAGAGCCTGGTGGGCTGCAGTCCACAGGGACGCAAAGAGTTGGACACGACTGAAGTGACTTAGCAGGCACCCACGCACACAATATTTCTGCTTACACTGTTCGCCAGAACTTGGTCACATGACCACACCCAGCTGTAAAGGAAGTTCATTAATGTAAATGTATTATTTATTCGGGTGACCGTTTGCCAAAGTAAAATGAGAAACTATTTTACTAAGGAAGAAGATAGTAGAAGAAAATTAGCAATATATATCATAGGCCATGCAATGAATATTTACTGTTTTGCCTAACTATAGTAGTACTTATCTTCTTTGGGAAACCGTTTCTCTCCAGCTACAACCATGTGATATTGGAGGGACTTGCCAATAATAGTATTCCACTTCCCTGGCCCCAGAAACGAGCTCCTGACCCAAGTCAAACATAATATCACATCCCCCTTGACCTCAGTGATTAACACAAAGTTGACTCATAACCCAAATTCCCTCCCTAGAATTTTCTAGTTGAATTTATGTTAGGCTATGAGGTCATAAGGATACAGCTCAGGGCTACTTAAGTCTATGTTTGAAATATGATGACAGCAACTTAAAAGATTAAAGCCCACACAGAGAAAGAAGCAGAGGTAAAAGTGAAGACAAAGAAATGAGGAGACCCTGGATGATATCCAAGCTCTTGAAGCCATTCACCTATGAGAACAACTCAACCCCTTAAGCATGGTAAAAGAAAAGAATTACGTGACTGGAAAAGGCGATGTGATCAGGATTTATATTCATACGTGGAACAAAACAGTATAGGGAAAGCAGAGTGGGGAGTCATATAGGGCTTCAAGGGGACCTGGAGAGTTCTAGAACAATGTGGCCTTGAATGAAAGTTTTCCAGTGTTCCTCAAAGGGAGGAGGAAAAAAACAGAAACACATCTTCCCTACTTTTGAAACTTTTCTTAGGCACAATATGAGTTTCCCAGGTGGTACTAGTGGTAAAGAACCTACCTGCCAATGCAAGAGACACAAGAGATGTGGGTTCGATCCCTGGGCTGGGAAAATCCCCTGGTGGAGGACAAGGCAACCCACTCCAGCATTCTTGCCTGGAGAATCCCATGGACAGAGAGCCTGGTGGGCTGCAGTCCACAGGGACGCAAAGAGTTGGACACGACTGAAGTGACTTAGCAGGCACCCACGCACACAATATTTCTGCTTACACTGTTCGCCAGAACTTGGTCACATGACCACACCCAGCTGTAAAGGAAGTTCATTAATGTAAATGTATTATTTATTCGGGTGACCGTTTGCCAAAGTAAAATGAGAAACTATTTTACTAAGGAAGAAGATAGTAGAAGAAAATTAGCAATATATATCATAGGCCATGCAATGAATATTTACTGTTTTGCCTAACTATAGTAGTACTTATCTTCTTTGGGAAACCGTTTCTCTCCAGCTACAACCATGTGATATTGGAGGGACTTGCCAATAATAGTATTCCACTTCCCTGGCCCCAGAAACGAGCTCCTGACCCAAGTCAAACATAATATCACATCCCCCTTGACCTCAGTGATTAACACAAAGTTGACTCATAACCCAAATTCCCTCCCTAGAATTTTCTAGTTGAATTTATGTTAGGCTATGAGGTCATAAGGATACAGCTCAGGGCTACTTAAGTCTATGTTTGAAATATGATGACAGCAACTTAAAAGATTAAAGCCCACACAGAGAAAGAAGCAGAGGTAAAAAGTGAAGACAAAGAAATGAGGAGACCCTGGATGATATCCAAGCTCTTGAAGCCATTCACCTATGAGAACAACTCAACTCCTGCCCTTCTTAAGTTTGGTAATATGAGTCAAAACATCCCCCTTTCTTGGTTAAGCTCATTCTATTTGGGTTCCTGAAATTTGTAGACAAAAGTATATTTATATTTAAATTTTATTAAATTTAAAATACTTAAAAAATTTAAATTTCCAGACAAAACTAAACTGTATGTATATACAATGTATTCCTTTAATGGTGTGATGTGCTCCTGCTTAAATTGTCTTCTAACTTTCAGGCTTCAGATAATGTAAATCAAATATATTGTATTGTATCATAAAGCAAATGTATTAAGTGCTTTCTATATATGATAGGCACTCTGTTAGGTTGGTCCTGGGAATATAAGAGTATATCCTTATTCCTATACTCTGTAGGGGAGGCAGAGGAAATAAATTGTTGTGATAATATACAATAGCATAAAGATACGTAAAAGGCAGGCAATGGTACAAAGGAAGGAGTGATCAGCTGGACATTTCCAACTTTATCAAAGAAGATTCTTTATAATTGGTTACTCTACTGGTATCTTCCAGTGCTGAAAGATAAGCACTAACAAAATGTTCATTTTCTTAAAATCACAAATTAGAAACATTTCTTTTCCTATCTCTTCCCTATGAAATACATAAATTCTATTCTGTTCTATCATGAGAGATTTCAGTAGAAAAGAAACTTCTTCAATTAATTTAGTGCATTCAAATTATTAAGATGATTAACCTAGCCAAGACCAGGAGAGCTTCTCAGACATTTTTTTTTTAACTATTTATTTATTTGGTTGCATTAGGTCTTAGTTGAGATACGTGGAATCTTCATCGTGCCTCAGGGGCCTAGTTGCCCTGCAGCATATGGGACCTTAGCTCCTCAGCTAGGGATTGAACCCACATTCCCTTGTACTGGAAGGTGGATTCATAACCACTGGACAACCAGGGAAGTCCCTCAGTCCCTCATTTTTTTAAAAAATTTAATTTTATTTATTTATTTTTGGCTGTTTTGGGTTTTCACTGGCTCTTCTCTAGGTGCAGGGAGTAGGGACTACTCTCTAGTTGAGGTGAGCAGGCTTCTAGTTGTCGTGACTTCTCATGTTGTGAAACTCAGGCTCTAGAGCACACAGGCTTCAGTAGTTGTGGCACATGGGTTCAATAGCTGCAGCTCCGAGGCTCTAGAGCACAGGCTCCATAGTTGTGGCTCACAGGCTTAGCTGCTCCACAGCATGTCGGATCTTCCCAGATCAGGGGTTGAACCCGTGTCTCCTGCATTGGCAGGTGAACACTGAGCTACCAGGGAAGCCCCTCAGACATTTTTAATACAGGGGAAAATACCAGAAAAAAACTTTCTGAAACATCAAAAATAATATGTAAATATTCAAATAATGAAATCATAAATTTAACTTGAATTCCTTTAGGTAGAACAATTATCTTAAGTATCTATTAGGCAATATTCAATGATACTCATGTTTTCATTGGATGAGTGTACATAACCATTCAACTCAAAAGAGTTATTTGTTTAAATCAAACAGGTTTGGCGAGGCTCTAGGATTTGGTTGTCAGTTGGGTCCTTGATTCAACAGACACTGTGAAACTAAGCATAAAGAACCAGGCAGGTAGTAGCAAGTTCTAAAGAGCCCAGCTTACACCATAGTAACCACTGGAGTAAATCCTATTAAGATCGTTTGGCCTAGTGTAAGGTTTATGGTTCCCAGGAGGACCTGCGTGAAGCTACATTAGAAGAAAGAGTCTTGGAATATAGTGGTTACTGTACATTTAAAATTATTACATTATATACATTTAGTTTATTTGATTAGATTATTACATTACTTTTTTTTTTTAAGATTTATTTATTTTATTTTGTTTTGGGTGGGGGTCGGGTTGGGGAGGGAGGGGAGCGAGTGGGCCACTTCTATTGGTCTTTCATTTCTCCATTTTCACCCGTCTTTGTTCTTTGGCCCGTGTGGGCCTCCCATCGCAGGGTGTTTGTCGTTGCAGCGCGACGGCTCTGGGCGCATGCGCTCCAGAGCTCCGGCTCGGTAATTGGACACATCAGTCCAGCCGCTCCGCGGCACGTGGGATCTTCCCAGGCCAGGGATCGAACCGGGCTCCTTGCACTGCAAGGCGGTGTCCTTACCCACTGGACCACCAGGGGAAGCCCAGATTATTACATTACATTTTTTACTGGTGTGAAAGGAATTACTTTTCTATTTGATTTTTTAATTTTTTTTTTTATTTTTAGAGGAACGTAAAGTTTATTAGAGTGGGGGAAGGGAGAGTCGCTGCCAGTACAGTGGGCCAGCTTAAGGGGGAATTGGTGTTGTTAAAGTGGAAGACTGATAGAACAGCAGGTCAGCTCAAAGGAGAAACGACCCTAAGCAGGGTCTTTGATTCATTTTATAGCCAGGTTCTAAGGAGTGGCATAGAGGTGTTTTGTTTTAATTTTGGCCTCTTTTTAAACATCAAAAATAATATGTAAATATTCAAATAATGAAATCATAAATTTAACTTGAATTCCTTTAGGTAGAACAATTATCTTAAGTATCTATTAGGCAATATTCAATGATACTCATGTTTTCATTGGATGAGTGTACATAACCATTCAACTCAAAAGAGTTATTTGTTTAAATCAAACAGGTTTGGCGAGGCTCTAGGATTTGGTTGTCAGTTGGGTCCTTGATTCAACAGACACTGTGAAACTAAGCATAAAGAACCAGGCAGGTAGTAGCAAGTTCTAAAGAGCCCAGCTTACACCATAGTAACCACTGGAGTAAATCCTATTAAGATCGTTTGGCCTAGTGTAAGGTTTATGGTTCCCAGGAGGACCTGCGTGAAGCTACATTAGAAGAAAGAGTCTTGGAATATAGTGGTTACTGTACATTTAAAATTATTACATTATATACATTTAGTTTATTTGATTAGATTATTACATTACTTTTTTTTTTTAAGATTTATTTATTTTATTTTGTTTTGGGTGGGGGTCGGGTTGGGGAGGGAGGGGAGCGAGTGGGCCACTTCTATTGGTCTTTCATTTCTCCATTTTCACCCGTCTTTGTTCTTTGGCCCGTGTGGGCCTCCCATCGCAGGGTGTTTGTCGTTGCAGCGCGACGGCTCTGGGCGCATGCGCTCCAGAGCTCCGGCTCGGTAATTGGACACATCAGTCCAGCCGCTCCGCGGCACGTGGGATCTTCCCAGGCCAGGGATCGAACCGGGCTCCTTGCACTGCAAGGCGGTGTCCTTACCCACTGGACCACCAGGGGAAGCCCAGATTATTACATTACATTTTTTACTGGTGTGAAAGGAATTACTTTTCTATTTGATTTTTTAATTTTTTTTTTTATTTTTAGAGGAACGTAAAGTTTATTAGAGTGGGGGAAGGGAGAGTCGCTGCCAGTACAGTGGGCCAGCTTAAGGGGGAATTGGTGTTGTTAAAGTGGAAGACTGATAGAACAGCAGGTCAGCTCAAAGGAGAAACGACCCTAAGCAGGGGTCTTTGATTCATTTTATAGCCAGGTTCTAAGGAGTGGCATAGAGGTGTTTTTGTTTTTTAATTTTGGCCTCTTTTTTTAATTGGTCTTTCATTTATTTTCATCCATCTTCGCTCCTTGACCTGTGTGGGCCTCCCATCACAGTGGCCTCTTGTCGCAGAGCACTGGCTCTGGGCTCATGCGCCCCAGAGCGCTGGCTCGCAATTGGACACACCAGTCCAGCCGCTCTGCAGCATGTGGGATCTTCCCATACCAGGGATCCAAACGGTGTGCCTTGCACTGCAAGGCGGACTCTTTACCCACTGGATCACCAGGGAAGCCCAGCATAGAGGTTTTAAGGATCATTGCTGATTGGACGGTCTACTGGGTGGGGTAAAGTTATGACTACAACATGAGGGAAAGACAGTAGGGTCCAAGGAGTGGCATAGGGGTCTTAAGGATTGGGTGGTGTACTATAGCCCGGGGGAGGGAAGCACAGTAAGGGTACGGTTTATCTCTTCTTGCATTCCAAGACCCTACCCGTTTACTTTGTTCTTTCATCCTTGGGGCGCCACCAAGAAAGACTGCATCCTTAACTCCCAGTGAGCCTTGGACTCCCACGTCTGGAGTCGCTGAGGCTCAGGTTCTTTGTGTTTTAACGCAGAAGGAATTCAGCAAGAGGCAGAGTGATAGGCAAGAAGTAGTATAGGCCTCTTGTAAGAGGTGCAAGCAGGCAGGCAGGGAAGCTCTGCCAGTATTTAATTTTTGAAGTGGTTTCTCTAGTTTAGAGAAACATTTATTATTTTTGTATGTTGATCTTGTCAGCCAGCTCTGATTGGCTTCATCAGTTTGCCTATTTAAATACTACTCAGTCATAAAAAAGAATGAAATAATGCTATTTGCAGCAACATGGTTGGACCTAGAAATTATCATACAAAGTGAAGGAAATCAGAAAGAGAAAAACAAATACTGTGTGATATCACTTATATGTGGAATCTAAAATATGACACAAAAAACTTATCTATGAAACAGAAACAGGTCACAAAGAGAACAGACTTTGGTTGCCAAGGGGAAGGAAGATGGGGGAGAGATGAATTGGAAATTTGGGGTTAGCAGATGCAAACTAAAAAACAACAGGATGCTCCTATATATCACAGGGAACTATATTCAATATTCTGTATAAAGGAAAGAATATGAGAAAGAATATATATATATATATATATATATACACACACACATAAGGAATAACTTGCCGTATAGCAACAAACACAGCATTGTAAATAAACTTATACTTCAATAAAATAAATTTTAAAAATAGGGTGCCCATTTACTTTCTTATTTACGTATATCATCATGGCATCTTCAAGTAAAACCTTTTTTTTTAGTCTATATACCTCGTATGGTTCTCACATTATCGTATTTGTCTTCCAATGACTGTTGAATAGTAGTGATGAATTCCCTTCCCTGGAAATTTTTCTGAAGTGACAGTATTAAGTATAATGTTTCTGTATGTACTAAAAACTCTTTATCAAGAATTAAGAATTTTTCTCTCTATTCCACAGACTTATAGACATAGCAGGGACAGGAGAGGGTGGGATAAATTGAGACAGTAGCACTGAAATAAACACATTACCATATGTAAAAGAGATAGCTAATGGAAAGCTGCTGTATAACACAGGGAGCTCAACCTAGTGCTCTGTGACAAATATATAGGGACTGGATGGGATGGGAGGCTGGAGGGATTTTCAAGAGGGAGGGAACATATGTATGCCTATGGCTGATTCATGTTGATGTATGACTGAAACTAATACAACATTATAAAGCAATTATCCTTCCATTAAAAATAAATTCTTTTAAAAGGAATTTTTCTCTTGATCCCTTTTTTGCTAAGAACTTTTATTATTTATTCAGGAACAGGTACTAAATTTTATTAAATCTTTTTTATCCATCTATTGAACAGATGGATTATCATCTTTAGTACATTAATCTAGTGGATTATACTTATAGACTTCCTAATATTGGCCTATTCCATATACTTGGAATAAATTCTACCTGGTCATGATGGATTTTTCTTTCAATACACTATTGACTTTATTTGCTAGCAATTACACTATTGAAAACTTTATGTGTGATTTTTCACTTATATGTGGAATCAAAATGCAAAAACACATAAGGAAAAATTTGGAAGGAAGATGGGGGAGAGATGAATTGGAAATTTGGGGTTAGCAGATGCAAACTAAAAAACAACAGGATGCTCCTATATATCACAGGGAACTATATTCAATATTCTGTATAAAGGAAAGAATATGAGAAAGAATATATATATATATATATATATATACAAACACACATAAGAAATAACTTGCCGATAGCAACAAACACAGCATTGTAAATAAACTTATACTTCAATAAAATAAATTTTAAAAATAGGGTGCCCATTTACTTTCTTATTTACGTATATCATCATGGCATCTTCAAGTAAAACCTTTTTTTTTAGTCTATATACCTCGTATGGTTCTCACATTATCGTATTTGTCTTCCAATGACTGTTGAATAGTAGTGATGAATTCCCTTCCCTGGAAATTTTTCTGAAGTGACAGTATTAAGTATAATGTTTCTGTATGTACTAAAAACTCTTTATCAAGAATTAAGAATTTTTCTCTCTATTCCACAGACTTATAGACATAGCAGGGACAGGAGAGGGTGGGATAAATTGAGACAGTAGCACTGAAATAAACACATTACCATATGTAAAAGAGATAGCTAATGGAAAGCTGCTGTATAACACAGGGAGCTCAACCTAGTGCTCTGTGACAAATATATAGGGACTGGATGGGATGGGAGGCTGGAGGGATTTTCAAGAGGGAGGGAACATATGTATGCCTATGGCTGATTCATGTTGATGTATGACTGAAACTAATACAACATTATAAAGCAATTATCCTTCCATTAAAAATAAATTCTTTTAAAAGGAATTTTTCTCTTGATCCCTTTTTTGCTAAGAACTTTTATTATTTATTCAGGAACAGGTACTAAATTTTATTAAATCTTTTTTATCCATCTATTGAACAGATGGATTATCATCTTTAGTACATTAATCTAGTGGATTATACTTATAGACTTCCTAATATTGGCCTATTCCATATACTTGGAATAAATTCTACCTGGTCATGATGGATTTTTCTTTCAATACACTATTGACTTTATTTGCTAGCATTTAAGATTTTACACTGTGTTAATAAGTAAAAATGACCTCTAATATTCTTTTCCAGTGCTAATTTGTATGTTTTTGATATCCTGACTTTGCCAGGTTATAAAGTGAGCTGAAGCACTTTCTTTCTTTTTCTGTGCCTTTATATTAGGCTAAGTTAAATTATTTCTCTGCCTTCATTGTGGGAATGTAAGCTCAGCAAGAGCAGAAACTGTGTTTGTCTCATTGTTCTCAATCTTTCCAGTACTAAGAACAGCACTTAGGGGGCTTCCCTGGTGGTCCAGTGGGTAAGGACACCGCCTTGCAGTGCAAGGGGCGCCGGTTCAATCCCTGGCCTGGGAAGATCCCACATGCCGTAGAGCAGCTGGACCGATGTGTCCAACTACTGAGCCGGAGCTCTGGAACGTATGCACCCAGAGCCGGTGCTCTGAGACAACAGAGGCCACCGCGATGCGAGGCCCCCACGGGCCAAAGAACAAAGATGGATGAAAATAAATAAATGAAAGACCAATAGATGTGGCCCACCCGAGCCCCTTCCTCCCGAACCTGCCCGCCCTTCTCTCTCCTGAACCCGCCCCCATCCCCGCCCCTAAAAAAACTTACAAAAAAAAAAAAAAAGAACAGCACTTAACAGCTCACAGGGGCTCAAAGGAATTTGGAAAAATGAAGATCTCCCTGCAGATCCAATGTACAGCTGTACAGCATGGTGACTATGATTAACAATACTGTATTATATGCTTGTATTTGCCAAGAGAGATCTTATGTATTCTCACCACAGACACACACACACAAATAGTAATTAAGTGAGGTGGTGTGGTGATGGAGGTTTTACCTAGCTTCATTGTGGTAAACACTTTGCAACATAGAAGTGTGTAAGTCATCACCTTGTATTCCTTAAACTTACATTACAATATATCAATTATATCTCAATAAAGCTCTGTCTATTTTGACCTTTCAAGGTAAGTGGTATGTTTTTACTGTAATGATCATTTTCTAGTATTACACTCCCTAATGTGCCTTACCAAGTTATAGACTCCTTACATGCTCTTTCTTCTTGGCGGGGGTGGGGGTGGGGGTGAGGGGGCTGGCTTGGGTAGGGACAGGGGCAGGCGGGCCACTTCTATTGGTCTTTCATTTATCTGTTTTCATCTATCTTTGTTCTTTGGCCCGTGTGGGCCTCCCGTCGCAGTGGCCTCTCTTGTCTGGTGCATGAGTCCCAGAGCTCCAGTTCGGTAATTGGACACATCAGTCCAGCCGCTCCACGGCATGTGGGATCTTCCCGGGTCAGAGATCGAACCGGCGCCCCTTGCACTGCAAGGCGGTGTCCTTATCCACTGGACCACCAGGGAAGCCCACATGCTCTTTTTATTTACTCATTTATTTATTATTTTTTGTTCATTTTTGGTTGTCCTGGGTTTTTGTTGCTGGGTGCGGCTTCTTCTAGTTGTGGCAAGAGGAAGGCTGCTCTTCCTTGTGGTGCTCGGGCTTCTCATCTCAGTGGCTTCTCTTGTTATGGAGGATGGGCTCTAGCACATGGGCTCAGTAGCTGGGACTCCAGGGCCCTCAGGCACAGGCACAGTAGTCGTGGCGTATGGGCTTAGTGGCACTGCAACATGTGGAATATTCCTGGACCGCCAATCAAAACAGTGTTTGCTGCACTGGCAAGCAGATTCTTAGCCACAGTGCCACCAGGGAAGTCCTCTTTATAGGCTTTTTGTGCCTAGCAAGGAAGAATCTAATGACTACTTGTTAAATACACCAATGAAACTTTTAAGTGATAGGAAGAGCATTGTAACATCCTGTGTCTTTCCTTTGGAGGCACTATGCGGCGTGTGGGGATCTCAGTTCCCCCACCCAGGATCAAACCCACGGCCCCTGCAGTGGAAGTTCAAAGTCCCAACCGCTGGACTGTCAGGCGTGTAACATCACATTTTAGATGAGGTAACAGGGGCAGGCCCAAGCAAAATTTTCCTCCTGCAATAACCACCCGCATTGCACCTAATCTTCCTTTCTTGCTCAATGCTCTTCTGCTGTATCACAGAACCTGTTACTGACATCCTTTCCCTTTAACTTCCATAAAATTTACCTGTCCTATTTTTTATTTCCTCAGGGCCCAGGGTTTTAGCCAGCAAATCAGACAGACTAATTTTCATTTATAGAGAACAGTAATTGGAGAATCCAAAAGGAGCACACACATAGATAATAAATGTGTGCTTTCAATAAAATAGTGTACTTTTTCTGATTATAAAATACGTATTTATTATGGAAGACATTTTAATTACCAGAAAACAAAGAAAATAAAAATCACACAAAAATCTCAGAGAAGTCATAGCTTTTTTGTGTTAATAAAGCATAGCAGGTAAGAGCCCAAATTCTATTCCTTCAACTTGAATCCCACCCCTACTACTTTCTAGTTGTGTGATCTTAAGCAAGTTACTTAACCTCTCTATGCCTCAACTTTATCTTTTGTAAAACAGCAGAATAGGACTTATATTTGCTCTGAAAATTAAATGAGTTAACATGTACAAGGTAGTACTTAAAACAATTACTGGCACTTTGTAAGGTCAATGTAACTGTTTGCTATTATCATTTTTGCAAATATTCCTCCAGATAGATAAGAACAACCAACCAACAGGAAAAGGATATGTCTATAAAAACACATGCTTTTAAAAGACATTGGAGTCATCTGTATCTACACTACTTTTCTTATTGGCTTTTGACACCTAGAGGTACACCATGTATTGAAATGATGCCATTTGCAGCTGCATGGATGGACCTAGAGATGATCATAACAGCGTGAAGGAAGTCAGAAAAAGACAAATACCATATGATACCACTTTATGTGAAATCTAAAATATGACAACAATGAATTTATCTAGGAAACAGAAAAGCACAAAAAGGAACCACTAGCCTTTGGAGGCACTATGCGGCGTGTGGGGATCTCAGTTCCCCCACCCAGGATCAAACCCACGGCCCCTGCAGTGGAAGTTCAAAGTCCCAACCGCTGGACTGTCAGGCGTGTAACATCACATTTTAGATGAGGTAACAGGGGCAGGCCCAAGCAAAATTTTCCTCCTGCAATAACCACCCGCATTGCACCTAATCTTCCTTTCTTGCTCAATGCTCTTCTGCTGTATCACAGAACCTGTTACTGACATCCTTTCCCTTTAACTTCCATAAAATTTACCTGTCCTATTTTTTATTTCCTCAGGGCCCAGGGTTTTAGCCAGCAAATCAGACAGACTAATTTTCATTTATAGAGAACAGTAATTGGAGAATCCAAAAGGAGCACACACATAGATAATAAATGTGTGCTTTCAATAAAATAGTGTACTTTTTCTGATTATAAAATACGTATTTATTATGGAAGACATTTTAATTACCAGAAAACAAAGAAAATAAAAATCACACAAAAATCTCAGAGAAGTCATAGCTTTTTTGTGTTAATAAAGCATAGCAGGTAAGAGCCCAAATTCTATTCCTTCAACTTGAATCCCACCCCTACTACTTTCTAGTTGTGTGATCTTAAGCAAGTTACTTAACCTCTCTATGCCTCAACTTTATCTTTTGTAAAACAGCAGAATAGGACTTATATTTGCTCTGAAAATTAAATGAGTTAACATGTACAAGGTAGTACTTAAAACAATTACTGGCACTTTGTAAGGTCAATGTAACTGTTTGCTATTATCATTTTTGCAAATATTCCTCCAGATAGATAAGAACAACCAACCAACAGGAAAAGGATATGTCTATAAAAACACATGCTTTTAAAAGACATTGGAGTCATCTGTATCTACACTACTTTTCTTATTGGCTTTTGACACCTAGAGGTACACCATGTATTGAAATGATGCCATTTGCAGCTGCATGGATGGACCTAGAGATGATCATAACAGCGTGAAGGAAGTCAGAAAAAGACAAATACCATATGATACCACTTTATGTGAAATCTAAAATATGACAACAATGAATTTATCTAGGAAACAGAAGCACACACCCAGACACAAAAAAGGGACTTACAGTTGCCAAGCGGGGAGGCAGGGTATGGATGGCTGGGAGTTTGAGGTTAGCAGATGCAAATTATTATAAACAGATGGGATAAACAACAAGGTCCTACTATACAGCACAGGGAATTATATTCAAATATCCTGTAATAAGCCATAATGGAAAAGAATATGTAAAAAGCATATGTGTATATGTACTTTTTGTATATGTCTTATTTTCAATAAAACAAAATGTTTTTAAAACTATACCATGAATATTTTCCCACATTTTAATATTCTTCAATAGTAGGTGTCTCAAGCTGGTAAATGTATGGGTACAATTCAGACTTCATTTTTTTTTTTTAGTGTTGTTTTATTATTTGAATTTTAATGCCATAGGGTAGTACACAAAATCTCCAGTTTATCACAGTCCTCACTGCTTGCTAGTCTTCTACTCAGATGTTTCACATGTTTAGTTTACTAGCCAAGCTTTCTGTACCCAAAGTGATATTAAGCAGTTGCGTATTCTTTCATTCGATAACTAGGCCATACTGCACTTAAGCAGTTTCTCTTGTTAGGTTTTAAATTTGTCTCACTCTTGTATTAATAAATAATGCTGTAACAAACATCCATAAAGACAATTTTTTATAGGTCCCTATCTCTTTTCCTTAGAAAAATTTCCTAAAAAATAGAAATGCTGGGTTAAAGATTAAATATTTTCAAGATCTTTAATATATATTGCTCTGAAAATTAATTTCATGTACAAGGTAGTACTTAAAACAATTACTGGCACTTTGTAAGGTCAATGTAACTGTTTGCTATTATCATTTTTGCAAATATTCCTCCAGATAGATAAGAACAACCAACCAACAGGAAAAGGATATGTCTATAAAAACACATGCTTTTAAAAGACATTGGAGTCATCTGTATCTACACTACTTTTCTTATTGGCTTTTGACACCTAGAGGTACACCATGTATTGAAATGATGCCATTTGCAGCTGCATGGATGGACCTAGAGATGATCATAACAGCGTGAAGGAAGTCAGAAAAAGACAAATACCATATGATACCACTTTATGTGAAATCTAAAATATGACAACAATGAATTTATCTAGGAAACAGAAGCACACACCCAGACACAAAAAAGGGACTTACAGTTGCCAAGCGGGGAGGCAGGGTATGGATGGCTGGGAGTTTGAGGTTAGCAGATGCAAATTATTATAAACAGATGGGATAAACAACAAGGTCCTACTATACAGCACAGGGAATTATATTCAAATATCCTGTAATAAGCCATAATGGAAAAGAATATGTAAAAAGCATATGTGTATATGTACTTTTTGTATATGTCTTATTTTCAATAAAACAAAATGTTTTTAAAACTATACCATGAATATTTTCCCACATTTTAATATTCTTCAATAGTAGGTGTCTCAAGCTGGTAAATGTATGGGTACAATTCAGACTTCATTTTTTTTTTTTAGTGTTGTTTTATTATTTGAATTTTAATGCCATAGGGTAGTACACAAAATCTCCAGTTTATCACAGTCCTCACTGCTTGCTAGTCTTCTACTCAGATGTTTCACATGTTTAGTTTACTAGCCAAGCTTTCTGTACCCAAAGTGATATTAAGCAGTTGCGTATTCTTTCATTCGATAACTAGGCCATACTGCACTTAAGCAGTTTCTCTTGTTAGGTTTTAAATTTGTCTCACTCTTGTATTAATAAATAATGCTGTAACAAACATCCATAAAGACAATTTTTTATAGGTCCCTATCTCTTTTCCTTAGAAAAATTTCCTAAAAAATAGAAATGCTGGGTTAAAGATTAAATATTTTCAAGATCTTTAATATATATTGCTGAATTGCCTGACCAAAAAAATTGTACCCGGTTTACATTTCCACTGACTCATTTCCTTGAACAGCTACTGACACTGCCTAGAAAAGGTCTACTAAGCAATAATAAGGGCCTTTTAAATATGAGCACAAAATATTTGTTCCACCAACTGCCCAACCTTATTTGTTTCCTTGCTGTCCGGACAATTAAGTGAAATGGTCAGGAAGAGATAAGAATCTTATCTATGTCCTTAAACAATACTGACATTACCCAACTGTCTCTACGCCTCAAAGAACTTGCTAGTAAATGGAACTAAGATATGGAATATCGTTAGTCTCTCCTAACCTCTATTATTAAGGTATGAAATTACCATAAGTGCAATTATTATTATAATTGTTAATAACAGCAGCCATCATCTACTGCACACTTTATGATGTTAAGGGGCTGTAATAAGCTCTTTACTTTCAGCAATTTGCACGTAGTCCAGGACATAAGCGTTATTTTAAGTATTATAATAGATAAAACAGAGGGTCACACAGGTTAAAGAAACATGTTTCAAGTTACATGATTATCAGCGACAAAGCCAGAATTCAAGCTTGGACTAGTCTAACTCCAAAACCACTATACTAAAATATCTCTAAGAATATTGTCATCAAAAATAAATCTCCTTCATTAAACACTTTTAGTTTCTCAAAGGAACTTCATATATATAGCTTGGTGCTGATGATAATAAGTTTGTGGAACATAATGAAGAGGCCTTGTGATCAGTTCACAGATTAGGAAACTGTTCTCTGTTGCAGGAAACAAGAAACATATCTCACACGGTCATTGCTTTCCATTAAGGTCATAATCAGGGCTTCTCCGGCTGCGCCAATGGTAAAGAACCTGCCCGCCAATGCAGGAGACATGAGATGCGGGTTCGATTCCTGGGTCGGAAGATCCCCTGGAGGAGTCCATGGTATCCCACTCCAGTATTCTAGCCTGGAGAATCCCATGGACAGAGGAGCCCAGTGGGCTACAGTGCATAGGGTCACACATATTCAGATACGACTGAAGAGACTTAGCATGCATGCAAGGTCATAACAAGTCCCATATTTGCATTAGAACTTAAAAATTATTCACATCAGCACTTAAGTTAGATGTAGATGACAGCCCTATAGATCTCACACACAATTAAGCTTCTCCTAGCTGCAGAAGGAATGCCAATTACAGAATTATGACAGGAGTTTCAAACCGTCCTCATTCAGCAAGTTTGTTCTTTTTCTGTTCTCCAGCTGACAGAGCTACTTCTAAAAAAGAAATCATTTCTGCGAACATTTGAAGCAGCTCAGCCCTCTGGCACTAAGCATAATAAGACTGTCAGAACAATCTAGAAATCTCTTTTCCAATGCTTATATAAAAGTTCCTGAGTGTTTTACTATAAATTTGGGGTTGTTATGGCATTAGATTAGGCCAAAAAATACAAATATAAATGCAGGCTTTGACTTACAAATCCACTTCACTGCCAATTTTCAAACTCCCTGCGATCTTACAGCAAGTCCCAGAGAATATTAAAATATAAACAAAAGGCTTTATATTTATCTTACAGAATATATAAACATCAATTATAAAGAAGAGATACAAGCCTTTTTTAGTTAAAACATAATTAGCATGATTACAAAACATCTGTAATAAAGCAGAGGCAATAATTATATTGCTGGTAGTTCTATTCAGAGTTCATTGAACCATTAGAAACAACTTTAAAAAACAAAGGCACATCCTTATTACAGAGATAAAATAAATGCATTAGATATTGATTTATCATTTGTTTTCTCCAATCTAATCTTAATTGCTGTGGCATACAGGATGGATTGGAAAAGGAAGAAGCTAAAATTCGGCTGCTGCAGCGTTCTTACTGCGTGGCATGTGAATGCTACAGTAACTGTGGAATCAAGAGGGGAAAGGCAGTCTTCTCTCACAAACCTGCTTTTCCCACCCTCTTCTCCGTCTTAGATCACAGCAGCTTCACTCTGCGAGTTGTTCAGGCTAAAAAGCCTGGTATCTTCCTGAAACTCCTCTCTCTCACACATATCTTTCATCTAGATTGTCGCTAATTCTGTTAAGTCTCCAGAATTCAACCACTTTCTCACCATTTCCATCTCTCTGCCTAAGACCTCGCACCCCTCACCTGGATTAATGTAAACGCTGCTAATTAGTCTCTCTGCTTTAGGTCTTCACTCTTTGCAGTTTATTCTCAGCTCTGCAGCTGGATTGATCTACTCCTAAAGCTCTCTAGTGACTTCCTATTTCATTCAAAACAAAAGTCAATGCCCTCACAATAGGGTCCTACACATTGCTCCCCATTATTTATCTTTTGCCTCAATTACTACACCCATTTCAAAGTCTTTCTTGTTTTTTCGTTCTCCAGCTGACAGAGCTACTTCTAAAAAAGAAATCATTTCTGCGAACATTTGAAGCAGCTCAGCCCTCTGGCACTAAGCATAATAAGACTGTCAGAACAATCTAGAAATCTCTTTTCCAATGCTTATATAAAAGTTCCTGAGTGTTTTACTATAAATTTGGGGTTGTTATGGCATTAGATTAGGCCAAAAAATACAAATATAAATGCAGGCTTTGACTTACAAATCCACTTCACTGCCAATTTTCAAACTCCCTGCGATCTTACAGCAAGTCCCAGAGAATATTAAAATATAAACAAAAGGCTTTATATTTATCTTACAGAATATATAAACATCAATTATAAAGAAGAGATACAAGCCTTTTTTAGTTAAAACATAATTAGCATGATTACAAAACATCTGTAATAAAGCAGAGGCAATAATTATATTGCTGGTAGTTCTATTCAGAGTTCATTGAACCATTAGAAACAACTTTAAAAAACAAAGGCACATCCTTATTACAGAGATAAAATAAATGCATTAGATATTGATTTATCATTTGTTTTTCTCCAATCTAATCTTAATTGCTGTGGCATACAGGATGGATTGGAAAAGGAAGAAGCTAAAATTCGGCTGCTGCAGCGTTCTTACTGCGTGGCATGTGAATGCTACAGTAACTGTGGAATCAAGAGGGGAAAGGCAGTCTTCTCTCACAAACCTGCTTTTCCCACCCTCTTCTCCGTCTTAGATCACAGCAGCTTCACTCTGCGAGTTGTTCAGGCTAAAAAGCCTGGTATCTTCCTGAAACTCCTCTCTCTCACACATATCTTTCATCTAGATTGTCGCTAATTCTGTTAAGTCTCCAGAATTCAACCACTTTCTCACCATTTCCATCTCTCTGCCTAAGACCTCGCACCCCTCACCTGGATTAATGTAAACGCTGCTAATTAGTCTCTCTGCTTTAGGTCTTCACTCTTTGCAGTTTATTCTCAGCTCTGCAGCTGGATTGATCTACTCCCTAAAGCTCTCTAGTGACTTCCTATTTCATTCAAAACAAAAGTCAATGCCCTCACAATAGGGTCCTACACACATTGCTCCCCATTATTTATCTTTTCCCCTCCCTGCCTCAATTACAACTACACTAGCCACTTTGCTCTTTTTTTCCACTGAATCATTTTATTGTTTATTCTTTTTTTTAACTTTTTTTTTTTTTTTTTTAATATTGGAGTATAGCCGATTAACAGTGCTATCTATGATAGTTTCAGGGCACAGTAAAGCGACTAAGCTATACATATACATGTACCATTCTCTGCCAAACTCCCCTCTACTTTGCTCTTTTATAAACAGGTGACTCCCACCTCAGGGATTTTGCAATTGTTCTACCTTTTGCTGGAAGTTTCTTTCTTTCCACCTTTTTTTTTCCTTTTTTTTTTTTTTTTAGAATTCTATACTCAGTAAAAATATCTGGAGTATAATTGATTTATACCTGGAAGTTTTTTTCTTTAGCTAACACATGGCTTACTCCTTTCATCTCCTCGAGGTTTTTGCTCATGTCCACTTCTCAGTGAATGATTCCCTGACCAACCTATCCATAACTGCAAACTTTATACACGCCAATACTCCCCGTCTCCCTTCTTTAAACTTGTTTTTCTGTATAGAATTTATCTAACTACCATAAATTTTACTTATTTTGTTTGTCTCATTGTCCTGGCTAGATTATAAATTTCATGAGATTAGGAATGTTTGTCTGTTTTGTTCAGTGCTTATTCTCCCCTCCTCTTTTTTTTTTTTTTTCCCAAACCATGATACTTATGGGATACTAGTTCCCTAAGCAGGGATTGAACCTCAACCCACTGCTATGAAAGCACTGAGGCCTAACCACTAGACTGCCATGGATTTCCTGCAATCCTTATATTCACAGCTAGCACATAGTAGGCATTCAATAAATGTTTGTTGAAAGAATGAATACATGCTAGAAATCCTCTAGTAACCATTGTTGAGAACTACATGCCTATGCAAAGCCATTTGGGGGGCTCCATACCATGCTAAAGCAAACACATGACACTGTTAGATTTTTATATGTACCCTGCTCCCAAGAATTGAGTAAGATGTATAATATGAAGATATAAAACAATGTTCATAAAGGCTTACTCTAAAGCTCTCTAGTGACTTCCTATTTCATTCAAAACAAAAGTCAATGCCCTCACAATAGGGTCCTACACACATTGCTCCCCATTATTTATCTTTTCCCCTCCCTGCCTCAATTACAACTACACTAGCCACTTTGCTCTTTTTTTCCACTGAATCATTTTATTGTTTATTCTTTTTTTTAACTTTTTTTTTTTTTTTTTTAATATTGGAGTATAGCCGATTAACAGTGCTATCTATGATAGTTTCAGGGCACAGTAAAGCGACTAAGCTATACATATACATGTACCATTCTCTGCCAAACTCCCCTCTACTTTGCTCTTTTATAAACAGGTGACTCCCACCTCAGGGATTTTGCAATTGTTCTACCTTTTGCTGGAAGTTTCTTTCTTTCCACCTTTTTTTTTCCTTTTTTTTTTTTTTTTAGAATTCTATACTCAGTAAAAATATCTGGAGTATAATTGATTTATACCTGGAAGTTTTTTTCTTTAGCTAACACATGGCTTACTCCTTTCATCTCCTCGAGGTTTTTGCTCATGTCCACTTCTCAGTGAATGATTCCCTGACCAACCTATCCATAACTGCAAACTTTATACACGCCAATACTCCCCGTCTCCCTTCTTTAAACTTGTTTTTCTGTATAGAATTTATCTAACTACCATAAATTTTACTTATTTTGTTTGTCTCATTGTCCTGGCTAGATTATAAATTTCATGAGATTAGGAATGTTTGTCTGTTTTGTTCAGTGCTTATTCTCCCCTCCTCTTTTTTTTTTTTTTTCCCAAACCATGATACTTATGGGATACTAGTTCCCTAAGCAGGGATTGAACCTCAACCCACTGCTATGAAAGCACTGAGGCCTAACCACTAGACTGCCATGGATTTCCTGCAATCCTTATATTCACAGCTAGCACATAGTAGGCATTCAATAAATGTTTGTTGAAAGAATGAATACATGCTAGAAATCCTCTAGTAACCATTGTTGAGAACTACATGCCTATGCAAAGCCATTTGGGGGGCTCCATACCATGCTAAAGCAAACACATGACACTGTTAGATTTTTATATGTACCCTGCTCCCAAGAATTGAGTAAGATGTATAATATGAAGATATAAAACAATGTTTCCCACATGCAAAATATAAAACTCAAAGATTTAACAACTGAGGTTTTTCTAGTCCATTTCCTTCATTTGAAAGGCAGAATGAAGTGAGCTGGTGAGCTTAAAGCATCTCTGAAACTCATCTAAATATTAGCAGTGAAGCATGCTGTAAATCAGATTACTTGGCTCCCAATTCATTATTCTTTTCATTCTATCATGGTACTCTTTGAACTTGAGACTTCGTCTGACCAGGAATTCTATATCAGTTGAGTTTAAATTACTACATCATCAGGAAATAAAAATGTCTAATTTCCCAATATTATGCCTAAATTTAGTTGTAATGAACTTGGATATTTCAATAATAACTGAAAATTAAAGGGAAAAAGAATCAATTTCACTATTAATTGCATATTTCCTTCCATGAACAGAGGAAACTGTCATTTGCCATACAGTATTATGGTATAAACATGGATTCTGGTATTCACATCTCTAGGTTCAAATCCCACTTTTGTCACTTTTTAGCAGAAATCTTTTAATCTAAGCTTCAATTTTCTCATTTTCCAAAAAAGTGTAACGAAATACCCTGGTGAGTGGTTAGGACTCTGGGCATTCACTGCCAAGATATGAATTGAATCCCTGGTTGGAGAACTAACATCCTGCGAGCTATGTGACCTGGCAAAAAAAGAAAAATAGGATCACACGCTATATTCAGTTGCATGGGAAGTATTCAGCACATGGCCTAAAACATACATGTATATACTGATACATCTACTGTCAATTGTAATCAGATATGAGTAGGAACTATAATTGGATTCTCACCCTTCAAATTTTAGACTTTATATTAAAATAATCTCCCAAATTGAATGCCTACTGATTTAAACTTTATAGGTATTAGTTTTGTCTAGTTTTTCAAAAAATGAAAAAAATTACAAAGCAGTCAATTCATGCAAAAATTCAGTAAGATTTAAAGTGAAAACAGATTAAACTCAACTTTAAAGCATTTTATGATCTGTTTTGACCAAAATAATGCATTTTCCCTCATTTGTGTAGCCTTTATTCAGTGAACCAGCACCTTCTTAGTGATCCAAGGGCGCCCTCTGTCCAGACACTGAAAAAATTCAGCACTGAATTAACTACTTTTTTAAAGCTGATGCTTTTCAAGTAAATCATAAACAATTTATGAAACTAATCTTCTCTTTAATCACTGCTAATATGTTGTCAGAAAATACAAAATGTCACTTTACAACACCAGAATGGTCAGGTCTTACATTCCTCTAATTTACCTGGGAATTGGGAAGAAAATCCATGCTCTTTTCCTTAGAATTTACTTCCAATAGTTCAATAAAATTGTTGGCATGAATCACTTAGATAAGTATATTGATCTCTTTGTTCTGTCTGTGTAAAACTCAATACTTTATTTAACATGCCATCGTAATTGAGACTTCGTCTGACCAGGAATTCTATATCAGTTGAGTTTAAATTACTACATCATCAAAAAAATCAAAATTTTGCCTAAATTTAGTTGTAATGAACTTGGATATTTCAATAATAACTGAAAATTAAAGGGAAAAAGAATCAATTTCACTATTAATTGCATATTTCCTTCCATGAACAGAGGAAACTGTCATTTGCCATACAGTATTATGGTATAAACATGGATTCTGGTATTCACATCTCTAGGTTCAAATCCCACTTTTGTCACTTTTTAGCAGAAATCTTTTAATCTAAGCTTCAATTTTCTCATTTTCCAAAAAAGTGTAACGAAATACCCTGGTGAGTGGTTAGGACTCTGGGCATTCACTGCCAAGATATGAATTGAATCCCTGGTTGGAGAACTAACATCCTGCGAGCTATGTGACCTGGCAAAAAAAGAAAAATAGGATCACACGCTATATTCAGTTGCATGGGAAGTATTCAGCACATGGCCTAAAACATACATGTATATACTGATACATCTACTGTCAATTGTAATCAGATATGAGTAGGAACTATAATTGGATTCTCACCCTTCAAATTTTAGACTTTATATTAAAATAATCTCCCAAATTGAATGCCTACTGATTTAAACTTTATAGGTATTAGTTTTGTCTAGTTTTTCAAAAAATGAAAAAAATTACAAAGCAGTCAATTCATGCAAAAATTCAGTAAGATTTAAAGTGAAAACAGATTAAACTCAACTTTAAAGCATTTTATGATCTGTTTTGACCAAAATAATGCATTTTCCCTCATTTGTGTAGCCTTTATTCAGTGAACCAGCACCTTCTTAGTGATCCAAGGGCGCCCTCTGTCCAGACACTGAAAAAATTCAGCACTGAATTAACTACTTTTTTAAAGCTGATGCTTTTCAAGTAAATCATAAACAATTTATGAAACTAATCTTCT
This sequence comes from Tragulus kanchil, assembly GCA_022376925.1. Taxonomy (NCBI): domain Eukaryota; kingdom Metazoa; phylum Chordata; class Mammalia; order Artiodactyla; family Tragulidae; genus Tragulus; species Tragulus kanchil. Next base: position 82,279,074 of record JAIOJX010000032.1, on the reverse strand, counting down.
CTTTAATCACTGCTAATATGTTGTCAGAAAATACAAAATGTCACTTTACAACACCAGAATGGTCAGGTCTTACATTCCTCTAATTTACCTGGGAATTGGGAAGAAAATCCATGCTCTTTTCCTTAGAATTTACTTCCAATAGTTCAATAAAATTGTTGGCATGAATCACTTAGATAAGTATATTGATCTCTTTGTTCTGTCTGTGTAAAACTCAATACTTTATTTAACATGCCATCGTAGCAGTTTGCCCAGTAATGTGTATCACCAACATTAAATATTTATTGGGTATCTCTGTGTACAGGACACTGCACTAGGTGAAAAGGTTGGGGAAAACAATCCTGTATCCTCAAAGAAACAGTAATCTATTTTCTTAAAAAGGATGAGTAAAAGGAAATGCAGGGTAAGACACCCATGGAAAATGACAGGATTCTCTCAATTTGTTTTCTGTGTTACCTCTGGAAAGTTACTCAACTTCTCTGAACCTCAGCTTATCTGTAATATAGAGATAATACTCACCTCAAAGGAAAGTTGCACAAGTTAACTGAGATATGTGCAAAGGATTCAGTATATAGTAAAAGCTCAGTAAAAGATGGTTGTTTTTATTTATTAATATTAAGAGAACTCTTGGCGGGGGGGGAACATGTGTATACCTATGACAGATTTGGGTCAATGTGTAGAAGTAAACAATCAAACCCTGTAAAAAAAAATAATGATAATAATAAATAAAATTTGTATGGAATAAAAAAAAAGGGAACTCTTAAATAACAGCATCTTACACTAAATTTCACTTGCTTCAAATGGAAAGATGTAAACAAAATATTTTCTATCTTACTTTTTCAACATTATTTTTTATAGTGGAGAAAAATAGATGGTTCTGATTAGTTGCTTATTCAATCAATAATTAGCCATTTCTATAGGAATTATTTCAGTATAAAAATATAATTAAGACTCCTTTACCACTTACAAAATTTAGGATTCATAAAGACATGCATTTTCTGGTACTTACTTCATATGCTTTGCCTAGTCTCCTGAAATACCTAAAAATTTAAACATAATTTCAGTGCATTTTATGGTCATCTACATTTCTAACATAAAAGCAGCCCAAGAACAGAATCATGATCATCAAAAGGATCTTAGCAATTCTTAGTTCAATTTTTTTTTCTTTTTAGAAATAAGAACTTAGTATGCATCTCCTTAACATTACAAAGCACTTTAAAATTAACTTTGTGAATTTTAGTAATTTCTCAGGGAGGGCAAGCATGCAACAAAATTTTTTTTTATTTAGTCTATAGGTGGGGAAACTTACACAGTGAAACTATGCACAGTACAGGACTTCCCTGGTGGTACAGTGAATAAGAATCCACCTGTCAATGCAGGAGACACAGGCTTGATCCCTGGTCTGGGAAAAACCCACATATAGGGAAACTAAGCCCCGACACCCCAACTTCTGAGACTGTACTCCATAGAGCCCCAGAGTTGCAACTACTGAGCCCGCATGCTATAACTACTCAAGTCCCTGTGGATAGAGCCTGTGCTCTACAACGAGAGTAGCCACTGCAATGAGAAGCCCATGCACTGCAATGAAGAGCAGACCCCGCTTGCTGCAACCAGAGAAATCTGCTTGCAACCGTAAATAAATAAATAATTTTTAAAAACCAATTAAGCACAGTACAAAATGCTCCCTAAGACAAAATAGTTAAACCTAGGCTAAAGACTATATGTATCATCTCACTTAGTTGTCACATTAACCTGATTCAGGTGTTATTTTCTCCATTTACCAAACAGGGAAATTGAATCACTAGTCACTTACGTAACTTACCAATGACTTGCATCTAGTCCACAGCAGACTCAAATTCAGGTTATCTGATTCAAGAGCCAGCACTCTTAACTTCTGTATATATTTTTCTTACTTAAAAGTAACAATTCTCTAAATATCCATGAGTCTGACATATATAAATGATTGTATAAATAGATGAGGGAAAAGGATGGCCTTTTTTTTTTCTACAGAAGAATCCCAAATAATAACTGTAGAAGTTAATAGGAAAATAATTACCATTAGGTAAACACCAACTGTTGCAAGCAAGAACCATGAATAGATTTCAGTTAAAATAAACAGCTATATGATGAGAATAGGATATTTGCAACTAATAAAGGTACCTCTGCATATGATAATTATTAATTATAAGGAGAAAAATAGCAAATTTACAGTGGAGAAACCCAGCAGACACCACCTAAACAATATAATCAAGGTGGAGTCACTGTAATTACTGAATATGCAAACAGACCCTCCAAGAAAATAATTTTTACTTAATTATTTAAAGCTCTTTAATACTTCTGCTACCATAAAGTTTGGTCCTAAACTACCAGCTGTGACAAAAACTTAAATTCTGCTTGGTTTGAGGCTAGGTAGGTAGATTCTGAAATCGCTTGAGGCATTTTTACAAAGTTTTGTCTTCGTGAAAACTGTACCCTTTAAAGAAATTATGATGGAACAGACCAAATATTTCCATTCATATTTCTATTATTGCACAGTAATGCAAGATAGTTATCATGGAAATTATACTTAGAAACTATAGTTTATAAATTCTGAAATCCTTTCTAGTTTTAAGTATTATTGACAAAGGAAACGGAAATATGCCATATGCTAAAAAAAAATGGTATGTATATTTTGATTTCAAGTAATTAAAGTCAATATCTACTGAGTCTTTCCTATGTACCAGGCACATTTTTTCCCTGCATATTATTTCATTTAATTCTCACAATTTTCCTAAGGTAGATTGTATTACCACCACTTCTCAGATGAGTAAATGGTTAGAAAAGTTAAAATCATTGTATAAGGATGGGTTACCTGACACAACAATACTGTCATTCTTTTTCTAAATAATTTTTTCAATTGCTAACAAGCAGAAAATCTAATCAATTTGAATTTCATTGACTTTCATCTTTACTTGCCTCCCATGCAGAGCTATGTTAACATACAGAAACAAGAAGAATGGTAAATAATTACTAATCTAAGGTAACTAAGAGTTGGCCATATTGTTATTATTATTATACTAAATGTATTTACATATCCTTTGTTTCATATCAAATTTTGAGTCTTTATGGAGGAAAACCATGATTTTGGTTAAATATAAAATGGGCAGTTAAACTTCAACTAGTACACACTTTGTAAGAAGTTGAAGCATGTCATTATTCAGGTAATCACTCTTCATTATTTCATTTACACACATATTTACAAGTATAAACAAGATGTACAGATATAAACATCATATTTCTTAAAGTTTTTAAAAAATTATTTAAATTGGAGGAGCATTACAGTATTGTCATGGCTTTTCCCATACATCAATATGAATGGGCCATTGGCATATGTGTCCCCTCCAACCTGAAACGTCCTCCCACATCCCTCCCCACCCCATCCCTCCAGGTTGTCACAGAGCTCCAGCTTGGGTGCCCTGCCTCATACATCAAACTCGCACTGGCTATCTGTCTTACATATGGTAATGTGTGTGTTTCAGTGCTATTCTCTCAAATCATCCCACCCTCTCCTTCTTCCACCGAGTCCAAAAGTCTGTTCTTTATTTATTTATTTTTTTGAGGGGTGCGGGTTGGGGAGGGAAAGGGCGGGCAAGCCGCTTCTATTGGTCTTTCATTTGTCTATTTTCATCCATCTTTGTTCTTTGGCCCGTGTGGGCCTCCCATTGCAGTGGCCTCTGTTGTCGCAGAGCACCGGCTCTGGGCGCATGCGCTCCAGAGCTCCGGTTCGGTAATTGGACACATCGGTCCAGCGGCTCCCGGCACGTGGGATCTTCCCAGGCCAGGGATCGAACCAGCGCCCCTTGCACTGCAAGGCGGTGTCCTTACCCACTGGATCACCAGGGAAGCCCTAAAAGTCTGTTCTTTTGGTCTGTAAGCACTATATATATATATATATTTTTTTTTTTTTTTTTTTTTGGCCACTTCTATTGATCTTTCATTTATTTACCTTTGTTCTTTGGCCTGTGCGGGCCTCCCATTGCAGTGGCCTCTCTCGCTGCAGAGCACCAGCTCCGGGCGCATGCGCTCCAGAGCTCCAGCTCAATAATCAGACACATCGGTCCAGCCGCTCCTCAGCACATGGGATCTTCCCAGGCCAGGGATTGGACCGGCATCCCTTGCACTGCAAGGCGGTGTCCGTACCCACTGGACCACCAGAGAAGCCCCAGCACCATATTTTTTAACATCCTGTTTTCCACCATTAAAGCACAGATTTCTTGAACCTAGTTTAAAAAAAAAGTTCAAATAATTGCATTAGAAAGCTTATAATTAATACAATTATTTATATTTAAAGACTATAGTATTTATTTTTTTAATTTGAAGTTTTTGTCATTAAAAACATTTTTCATTATGGTTTATTTACACCCTCAGTTTTTAAAAAAGTAAGTAAAGTACACACTGGCTTCTGGATGTGCCATGTCCTGTCTACAAGGAAACAAATCACTGGGTTTATCCTGGATGAGTCACAAAGCAAGAGTCTGGACTTGATCATTAGTTTCAGTACTATTTTTAGAGAGATGGGACTATAAAAGAAGTTCTTAATTTTGAGACATTTAAAATGGTTTTTTAGTTCTCTTCGAAAAGGAAATAGACTGCCAAACTTCAGGACCACCACAGCAACTATTAAATACATATCTGTACAAAGTGTTCATGTTCTATTGAGTGTTTATCTTACTCATGTATAAAATAACACTGCCACTGACATCAGTGGAACCTTGGGAGCAACGGAGTGAGTCAGGAAGTCTTGTCAAAAGAGGCATTTTCCTCCCCTTCTAAAGTGTTATAATTGTCCAAATATAAATATTTAAAAGGATGAAGCTTCAACATATTGCATACAGGTTGACAACTGTCTATGAAAAGCACAAGTTCATAGACAGGCCCTTCTCTCATTGTTTCCTCTAAACAAACAAACAAAAATGCATAAAATGGAAAACAATCTTATACTATACTAAAATCCAAATTGTAGGTTGTTGTTGTTCAGTCACTAAGTTGTTTGAGTCTTTGCAACCCCATAGGCTACAGACTGCCAGGCTCCTCTGTCCATGGGATTTCTCAGATGAGAATATTGGAGAGGGTTGCTACTTCCTTCGCCAGGGAATCTTCCTGGGCCAAGGACTGAGACTGTGGCTTCTGCACTGCATGCAGATTCTTTTTTTTTTAAGATTTATTTTATTTATTTACTGTGGGCGGGGGTCGGGTTGGGGAGGGAGGGGAGTGGGCGGGCCACTTCCATTGGTCTTTCATTTCTCTATTTTCATTCGTCTTCGTTCTTTGGCTCCTGTGGGCCTCCTATCGCGGTGGCATCTGTAGTTGCAGAGCACCGACTCTGGGCGCATGCGCTCTACAGCTCCGGCTCGGTGACTGGACACATCAGTCCAGCCGCTCCGCGGCACGTGGGATATTCCCAGGCCAGGGCTCGAACCGGCTTCCCTTGCACCGTAAGGCGGTGTCCTTACCCACTGGATCACCAGGGAAGCCCTGCATGCAGATTCTTTACACTGAGCCACCAAGGAAGCCCAAATTATAGGTAAGTAAAAATAAAAACCAAATGACACAAGGGAGTAGAAATAAATTTTCAAATATTGGTAATGTATAGGATTTGAAATTTCATTAGCAAATGTTTGAGGTTTTCTATATTTTAAATTGTAATATACTTTAAATAACATCTTTATTATATTTAAAAGTTCAAACAGTTTAAATGAGTAAGAGTAGAATTTTCAAATATCAGTTTTCCTCATTTGTATCCATTTAAAGATTCATATTTTCATTTTAATCTAACTTTTCTTGCAAAATGCATCTCAAAAAATAGGGGAAAAAAATGCCCAAAGAGAAGTTTTATTTATGTGGTAGAAAAACTGAAAAGGAAAGAGAATAAACACATCTTCACAACTTCAGAGGTGACAAAAACCTGCGGTATTTCAAGTGGTTTCTGATCTCCCTTAAAGGATTTGAAAATTGTATACAAAGCTTTGCACAGTAATCTTAACAGCCAGATACAGGTTAACGTGCCTTGGGTATACACTTCACACAATGTAATGAAAGAACATTGATTTGGTAATGTTGAACATATTGATTTAAGCTGTGAACCCAACAAACTTGTCATTTTGGGGGTAGAAATATTTATAAGCAATTACAGTCGTTGATTTCTTGTAAATGTTTCTTGTCATCCTCCTGATTTTACAATTCCCCAACGCAAAGGTGCAGAAAACCAAGTTACCCTTCTTTTCAGAAAAATGGCATGATGGAGAGATGACCGGTGGGTATAAACACAAAAGCAGAGATTTGGAAGTGCATAGCTTTTAAGATTCAGGCGGGCCACTTCCATTGGTCTTTCATTTCTATTTTCATTCGTCTTCGTTCTTTGGCTCCTGTGGGCCTCCTATCGCGGTGGCATCTGTAGTTGCAGAGCACCGACTCTGGGCGCATGCGCTCTACAGCTCGGCTCGGTGACTGGACACATCAGTCCAGCCGCTCCGCGGCACGTGGGATATTCCCAGGCCAGGGCTCGAACCGGCTTCCCTTGCACCGTAAGGCGGTGTCCTTACCCACTGGATCACCAGGGAAGCCCTGCATGCAGATTCTTTACACTGAGCCACCAAGGAAGCCCAAATTATAGGTAAGTAAAAATAAAAACCAAATGACACAAGGGAGTAGAAATAAATTTTCAAATATTGGTAATGTATAGGATTTGAAATTTCATTAGCAAATGTTTGAGGTTTTCTATATTTTAAATTGTAATATACTTTAAATAACATCTTTATTATATTTAAAAGTTCAAACAGTTTAAATGAGTAAGAGTAGAATTTTCAAATATCAGTTTTCCTCATTTGTATCCATTTAAAGATTCATATTTTCATTTTAATCTAACTTTTCTTGCAAAATGCATCTCAAAAAATAGGGGAAAAAAATGCCCAAAGAGAAGTTTTATTTATGTGGTAGAAAAACTGAAAAGGAAAGAGAATAAACACATCTTCACAACTTCAGAGGTGACAAAAACCTGCGGTATTTCAAGTGGTTTCTGATCTCCCTTAAAGGATTTGAAAATTGTATACAAAGCTTTGCACAGTAATCTTAACAGCCAGATACAGGTTAACGTGCCTTGGGTATACACTTCACACAATGTAATGAAAGAACATTGATTTGGTAATGTTGAACATATTGATTTAAGCTGTGAACCCAACAAACTTGTCATTTTGGGGGTAGAAATATTTATAAGCAATTACAGTCGTTGATTTCTTGTAAATGTTTCTTGTCATCCTCCTGATTTTACAATTCCCCAACGCAAAGGTGCAGAAAACCAAGTTACCCTTCTTTTCAGAAAAATGGCATGATGGAGAGATGACCGGTGGGGTATAAACACAAAAGCAGAGATTTGGAAGTGCATAGCTTTTAAGATTCATTGTTACTAAGTTCTTCTCGTTTCTTCAGCAAAATTTTTTGAGTTTTCCTTAAAATTTCAGCTCTACTTTGCATAAGCCCCACGGAACGCATATATTTCCCACCCATTTTTGACCCTGTTAACTCTGCTCCTGCCCGCAGTTACAGCATCGCGGGTGCCCAGCATCCCGGGCGAGTTGAAGCCCATGGAGTCCAAAGGCCCAGGGCGTTGAAAATTGGGAGGGTCAGAGTTCCGCTGGATCCACCGCCTGCGCGCTCTGGCGACAGACCACAGCTCCAGGCTCTCTTGGGGGATCTGAGACCTCTCCCAGAGCATCCCGCTCCCAACCCAGAGATAAAGCCACGCACCTATGGGTACCTTATTTTTGACAAAGGAGGCGAACATATAAAATGGGACAAAGACAGCCTCTTCAACAAATGGTGCTGGGAAAATTGGACAGCTACATGCAAGAAAATGAAGTTGGAACATACCCTGACACCATACACAAAGATCAACTCAAAATGGATTAAAGACTTAAATGTAAGGCCAGAAACCATCAAACTCTTAGAGGAGAATATAGGCAAAACCCTCAAGGACATCAATCAAAGCAAGATCTTCTCTGACCCACCTACTAGAATAGTGGAACTAAAAAGACAAATGAACATGTGGGACCTAATGAAACTTAAAAGCTTTTGTACAGCTAAAGAAATTACAAAAAAGCTGAACAGACAGCCCACAGAGTGGGAGAAAATCATAGCAAATGAAACAACGTGAAGAATTAATCTCCAAAATCTACAAGCAACTCAGACAACTCAGCACCGGAAAAATGAACAACCCAATCAAAAAATGGGAAAAGGACCTAAACAGACACCTCTCCAATGATGACATACAGATGGCCCAAAAACACATGAAACGTGCCTTGGGTATACACTTCACACAATGTAATGAAAGAACATTGATTTGGTAATGTTGAACATATTGATTTAAGCTGTGAACCCAACAAACTTGTCATTTTGGGGGTAGAAATATTTATAAGCAATTACAGTCGTTGATTTCTTGTAAATGTTTCTTGTCATCCTCCTGATTTTACAATTCCCCAACGCAAAGGTGCAGAAAACCAAGTTACCCTTCTTTTCAGAAAAATGGCATGATGGAGAGATGACTGGTGGGGTATAAACACAAAAGCAGAGATTTGGAAGTGCATAGCTTTTAAGATTCATTGTTACTAAGTTCTTCTCGTTTCTTCAGCAAAATTTTTTGAGTTTTCCTTAAAATTTCAGCTCTACTTTGCATAAGCCCCACGGAACGCATATATTTCCCACCCATTTTTGACCCTGTTAACTCTGCTCCTGCCCGCAGTTACAGCATCGCGGGTGCCCAGCATCCCGGGCGAGTTGAAGCCCATGGAGTCCAAAGGCCCAGGGCGTTGAAAATTGGGAGGGTCAGAGTTCCGCTGGATCCACCGCCTGCGCGCTCTGGCGACAGACCACAGCTCCAGGCTCTCTTGGGGGATCTGAGACCTCTCCCAGAGCATCCCGCTCCCAACCCAGAGATAAAGCCACGCACCTATGGGTACCTTATTTTTGACAAAGGAGGCGAACATATAAAATGGGACAAAGACAGCCTCTTCAACAAATGGTGCTGGGAAAATTGGACAGCTACATGCAAGAAAATGAAGTTGGAACATACCCTGACACCATACACAAAGATCAACTCAAAATGGATTAAAGACTTAAATGTAAGGCCAGAAACCATCAAACTCTTAGAGGAGAATATAGGCAAAACCCTCAAGGACATCAATCAAAGCAAGATCTTCTCTGACCCACCTACTAGAATAGTGGAACTAAAAAGACAAATGAACATGTGGGACCTAATGAAACTTAAAAGCTTTTGTACAGCTAAAGAAATTACAAAAAAGCTGAACAGACAGCCCACAGAGTGGGAGAAAATCATAGCAAATGAAACAACGTGAAGAATTAATCTCCAAAATCTACAAGCAACTCAGACAACTCAGCACCGGAAAAATGAACAACCCAATCAAAAAATGGGAAAAGGACCTAAACAGACACCTCTCCAATGATGACATACAGATGGCCCAAAAACACATGAAACGATGCTCAACTTCACTAATAATTAGAGAAATGCAAATCAAAACTACAATGAGATATCACCTCACACCCGTCAGAATGGCCATCATCCACAAATCGACAGACAATAAATGCTGGAGAGGCTGCGGAGAAAAGGGAACACTCCTGCATTGCTGGTGGGAGTGTAAATTGATACAGCCTCTATGGAAGACAGTCTGGAGATTTCTTAAAAAACTAAAATAGAAGCACCATATGACCCAGCAATCCCACTCTTAGGCTTATACCCTGACGAAATCAAAACTGAAAGAAGCACCTGTACCCCAATGTTCATTGCAGCTCTCTATACAATAGCTAGAACATGGAAGGAACCTAGATGCCCATCAACGAACAAATGGATCCAAAAGCTCTGGTACATATATACAATGGAATACTACACAGCTGTAAAGAGAAATGCAGAAGAATCAACCCTAGTGAGGTGGCTGGATCTAGAACGTATCATCAAAAGTGAAGTCAGTCAGAAAGAGAAGGACAAATACAGTATATTAACACATATATATGGAATCTAGTAGGATAGTGATGATGGCACATGCAGTGAAGCGACAGAAAGACAGACATGGACAGTGGACATATGGACATTGTGGGGAAGGAACAGTGGGTGAGAGGTGTAAAGGAAGTAGCATGAAGGCCTGTACTATCATAAGTGAAGAAAATAGCTCTAGTCATTGCTCTGTGAGAAAAGGGGATTCTTCAGGGGTGCTGTATGATGGTCGGGAGGGAAGAGAAGGGGGAGGATATACATACGACTAATCTGAGAACATACATATCTGTAAACAACAAAACTCTGTAAAAGTTACAAGTAAAATAAATGTTTAAAAAAAAAAAAAAAAAAAACTATATTTAACATCAGAAAAAAAAAAAAAAAAGAGCATCCCTCTCCCTTTGTTCATTTGTTCCAAACGTTCAATGGGAGAAAATCATAGCAAATGAAACAACGTGAAGAATTAATCTCCAAAATCTACAAGCAACTCAGACAACTCAGCACTGGAAAAATGAACAACCCAATCAAAAAATGGGAAAAGGACCTAAACAGACACCTCTCCAATGATGACATACAGAGGGCCCAAAAACACATGAAACGATGCTCAACTTCACTAATAATTAGAGAAATGCAAATCAAAACTACAATGAGATATCACCTCACACCCGTCAGAATGGCCATCATCCACAAATCGACAGACAATAAATGCTGGAGAGGCTGCGGAGAAAAGGGAACACTCCTGCATTGCTGGTGGGAGTGTAAATTGATACAGCCTCTATGGAAGACAGTCTGGAGATTTCTTAAAAAACAAAAAATAGAAGCACCATATGACCCAGCAATCCCACTCTTAGGCTTATACCCTGACGAAATCAAAACTGAAAGAAGCACCTGTACCCCAATGTTCATTGCAGCTCTCTATACAATAGCTAGAACATGGAAGGAACCTAGATGCCCATCAACGAACAAATGGATCCAAAAGCTCTGGTACATATATACAATGGAATACTACACAGCTGTAAAGAGAAATGCAGAAGAATCAACCCTAGTGAGGTGGCTGGATCTAGAACGTATCATCAAAAGTGAAGTCAGTCAGAAAGAGAAGGACAAATACAGTATATTAACACATATATATGGAATCTAGTAGGATAGTGATGATGGCACATGCAGTGAAGCGACAGAAAGACAGACATGGACAGTGGACATATGGACATTGTGGGGAAGGAACAGTGGGTGAGAGGCGTAAAGGAAGTAGCATGAAGGCCTGTACTATCATAAGTGAAGAAAATAGCTCTAGTCATTGCTCTGTGAGAAAAGGGGATCCTTCAGGGGTGCTGTATGATGGTCGGGAGGGGAGGGAAGGGGGGGATATACATACGACTAATCTGAGAACATACATATCTGTAAACAACAAAACTCTGTAAAAGTTAAAAGTAAAATAAAGGTTTAAAAAAAGAAAAAAAAAAAACTATATTTAACATCAGAAAAAAAAAAAAAAAAGAGCATCCCTCTCCCTTTGTTCATTTGTTCCAAACGTTCAATTTCCGATGCCCGTCAGTCTTCGGAAAATCAATTCGGGCCTCACTTTGTAGGGCTGTGTCCTCGCCTTTCTTCCCCAAAGAAACCGAGGAAGACGAATCTTGGCCACTATTAAGCAAATACTGCGTAAGATTTACCAAATACTGTTCCTCCAAGTGCCGAGCATCTGCGGGGAACAGAAAGGCCACCTCCCTGCCCTCCATCTTTCACTGCCACCCATTAAAGCATGAGAGCTTTAAAGGCAAACAGCTACCACGGCCAGGCTCTTCCGTTCTTGTCTCTGAGCCAGACTTTTATGCCAAGTTCCTCCACACCGCGGGGTGCCACCCTCTCCCCAAGCCAGCGGAGAGGTATCAGGCCGCGGCAGGGACTGCGGCTAAGGGTGGGGAGTGGTCTGAGCATCTGGGCCTCAAACACCTCCGCGCAGGAGGTGGGTCGAGAATCTAGTCCGGGCTTGGCGTCCCCGGTGTCTCAACTGAATTCTTCCATCCAGTCGGGAGGCTGGGTTGCCCTGCACTGCGTAGCAGAACTACAACTCCCAAGACCACTGCGGCCCGGACTTCCGGAAGCCAAATCCGGGCGGGGAGGAAGCTGCTGAGACCTGGCCAAGTGGACGGGGGTTAATTTAGCCAGAGAACTGGGGAGCGCGAAGAGCTATAGGGCCAACCTCTCAGTTCGCCACCATGAACGTGGTTTTTGCTGTGAAGCAATACATTTCCAAAATGATAGAGGACAGCGGACCGGGCATGAAAGTACTTCTCATGGATAAAGAGACGGTGAGTTTTGCTTTTGCTCAGTGTTTTGTGAGGGAACCCTCTTCCCTTGCAATAGCTGGTCCCATTCCACTGTAGGATTTACTATTTAATTAAAGGTTTATAAGTGAGGGTCAGTTCAGAATGGAACTGAAAGGCTATATAAAACTTTGCTGGAAGGTTTTCAGTCTGAATGATTCTAACCACTTCCAGAGATTCTTCTTGTACCCAGAACTATTTATTGAAATCAGAAATGCTTTTCTAAATGCCTCTGCCAAGAAATGATATATAAGACAGAGCACAAGGAAGACTTTGGGATGGTCCTGTTATTTCCACTCAGCGCTGTGTTTTTAAAGTAAAGCTGTGAGGACTCAAACTGAGATGACAGGTTAGTATTTATAAGTCACACACACAAAAAAACCTTTAAGGTGATGGGAAACTTTTAATTTGGAAATTTATGGGTTGTCTGTGATCAGAGAGAGCATTTCATTTTGATGCGTTACTTGTGATTTCAGATGCTCAGTAGATATTATTAGTGTTTTAAGTTATCCTAGTGAGTAGTAGTAATGAAAAAAATTTTTTTTAAGTCTTAGGTATTGCTGCTTGTTTTTAATTTTATGGACTAACATAATATTAGTTAATTCCTTTTCTTTGCAGACTGGCATAGTGAGTATGGTATACACACAATCGGAAATTCTCCAGAAGGAAGTGTACCTTTTTGAACGCATTGATTCTCAAAATCGAGAGATCATGAAACACCTGAAAGCAATTTGTTTTCTTCGACCTACGAAGGTACTGCATAAACAGCTGCCATATACTTAGTTAAATACAGCATACTATGATCTGAAAGTATTACAAAGGCAAAATAAATTTCTATTATCATATGTGGCATCATAATTATGCTGGTTTATCAGTTATAGCCCATGATTCTCCTCCTTTCCACATCTTAGTTCATTCCTCACAGCCAGGTTTCCTTTAAGATATTTCTTAGATTGTCAGCTACTTGTAAAGCCACTAACTACCCTTGCATAACACATATCACTTTATTCTGGATTAACCTCCATACTTATCACACTGAACACCATTGGCATTTAATCTTAGATGCTTATATCCGTGTTTTGAGTCTTTATCATTTTATTCACATCTATGCTCAGGAACCATTAATGGCTCAATTTTACTTCCATGACTAGATTTATATTTAGTAGTCCTCAGGGCCCCCCTCTTGATGGTCTGGTCTGCCCTTAGGTATTCGGCCTCATATGTCCTACCTTTGCTCCTCCCCTGCAGTCAGAGATTCTTCTTGTAAATGCCTTTTCTAGCCAAGAAATGATATATAAGACAGAGCACAAGGAAGACTTTGGGATGGTCCTGTTATTTCCACTCAGCGCTGTGTTTTTAAAGTAAAGCTGTGAGGACTCAAACTGAGATGACAGGTTAGTATTTATAAGTCACACACACAAAAAAACCTTTAAGGTGATGGGAAACTTTTAATTTGGAAATTTATGGGTTGTCTGTGATCAGAGAGCATTTCATTTTGATGCGTTACTTGTGATTTCAGATGCTCAGTAGATATTATTAGTGTTTTAAGTTATCCTAGTGAGTAGTAGTAATGAAAAAAATTTTTTTTAAGTCTTAGGTATTGCTGCTTGTTTTTAATTTTATGGACTAACATAATATTAGTTAATTCCTTTTCTTTGCAGACTGGCATAGTGAGTATGGTATACACACAATCGGAAATTCTCCAGAAGGAAGTGTACCTTTTTGAACGCATTGATTCTCAAAATCGAGAGATCATGAAACACCTGAAAGCAATTTGTTTTCTTCGACCTACGAAGGTACTGCATAAACAGCTGCCATATACTTAGTTAAATACAGCATACTATGATCTGAAAGTATTACAAAGGCAAAATAAATTTCTATTATCATATGTGGCATCATAATTATGCTGGTTTATCAGTTATAGCCCATGATTCTCCTCCTTTCCACATCTTAGTTCATTCCTCACAGCCAGGTTTCCTTTAAGATATTTCTTAGATTGTCAGCTACTTGTAAAGCCACTAACTACCCTTGCATAACACATATCACTTTATTCTGGATTAACCTCCATACTTATCACACTGAACACCATTGGCATTTAATCTTAGATGCTTATATCCGTGTTTTGAGTCTTTATCATTTTATTCACATCTATGCTCAGGAACCATTAATGGCTCAATTTTACTTCCATGACTAGATTTATATTTAGTAGTCCTCAGGGCCCCCCTCTTGATGGTCTGGTCTGCCCTTAGGTATTCGGCCTCATATGTCCTACCTTTGCTCCTCCCCTGCAGTCAGATAGACCTTTCTATGATCTCTGTATGCACTCATTCCTGCCCTCTGATCTTTTCTCCTAATTAAAGGTTATTTAGCCTTCTGTCAGTTTTCATTCATCATTTTCTGAGTCTAACTTGAATCCTCCTTTTAAAATCCTGTACTATTTCTATCATTTCATTTTCTCATTTTATATTCATATTCTTAATTCTGATGCTTGTACATTTTGTACTTTTCAAGATACAAATCTGACCATGTTACCACACTTAAAATCCTTGAATAATTTCTCATTGCTTTTTTATTTTTAATTTCGGACTCTTATTGTTTTTTTATTTATTTATTTTCATCCATCCTTATGGCCTTTGTGGGCCTCCCATTACAGAAGCCCCTCTAGCTGCAGAGTGCAAGCCCTGGGCACATGCACTCCAGAGTGCTGACTTGCAACTGGATACACCAGTCCAGCCACTCTGTGCCATGTGGCATCCTCCTGGATCAGGGATCGAACCGGTGCCCCTTGCACTGCAAGGCAGACTCTCCAACCACCCAGGGAAGCCCCTCTCATTGCATTTTATGATAAAGACATGACTCCTTCTTAAGTGTGGCCTGAGGCCCTGCTTGATCTAGTTCCTACTCTTTCTATAGCCTCATTTCAAACCATTCCCTATTTTGGTCTTGGCCACACTAATTTTTCAGTCCACTATATTCTGTCATGCCAAAGGAACTTTGCACAAGTTTCTCTCTTTGCCCGGACCATCTTCACTCCAGCAAATCTTTCCTGGTCTTGCTGACCAGGTCAAACCCCACTCTTACAAACCTTTATAGCACCATTTTCCCATGCCTATTGCTTGTCATGTTCGAAGTCTCATATGGTTTGTGTGACTAATTAAATCACCTACCATCAGTAAGCTCCAGGAGAGGAGAGATGATGTCCATATTTTCACAGTTATGTCCCCAATGCTAACCACTTAGCAGATACTCAATAAATAGTTCTGAATTAATACATCGATTAATTTTTTGTTATAATAGTTTCCAATTGTTTCTTATTAGTCATGAAATTTTGACTCTGAGAGGGGTCTTAGAGATAATCTAGTCCATCATTTCCTAACATTTTTTTTCTTAAATTTTACTTATTTATTTATTTTGGCTATTCAGGGTTTTCATTGCTGCCACAGTCTCTTCTCTAGTTGCAGGGAGTGGGGGCTCCTCTCTAGTTGAGGTGAGCAGGCTTCTTGTTGTGCTGATCTTTTCTCCTAATTAAAGGTGCTTTAATCTTTGAATTCCTCCTTTTAAAATCCTGTACTATTTCTATCATTTCATTTTCTCATTTTATATTCATATTCTTAATTCTGATGCTTGTACATTTTGTACTTTTCAAGATACAAATCTGACCATGTTACCACACTTAAAATCCTTGAATAATTTCTCATTGCTTTTTTATTTTTAATTTCGGACTCTTATTGTTTTTTTATTTATTTATTTTCATCCATCCTTATGGCCTTTGTGGGCCTCCCATTACAGAAGCCCCTCTAGCTGCAGAGTGCAAGCCCTGGGCACATGCACTCCAGAGTGCTGACTTGCAACTGGATACACCAGTCCAGCCACTCTGTGCCATGTGGCATCCTCCTGGATCAGGGATCGAACCGGTGCCCCTTGCACTGCAAGGCAGACTCTCCAACCACCCAGGGAAGCCCCTCTCATTGCATTTTATGATAAAGACATGACTCCTTCTTAAGTGTGGCCTGAGGCCCTGCTTGATCTAGTTCCTACTCTTTCTATAGCCTCATTTCAAACCATTCCCTATTTTGGTCTTGGCCACACTAATTTTTCAGTCCACTATATTCTGTCATGCCAAAGGAACTTTGCACAAGTTTCTCTCTTTGCCCGGACCATCTTCACTCCAGCAAATCTTTCCTGGTCTTGCTGACCAGGTCAAACCCCACTCTTACAAACCTTTATAGCA
The DNA here is from genome assembly GCA_022376925.1 of Tragulus kanchil. Taxonomy (NCBI): domain Eukaryota; kingdom Metazoa; phylum Chordata; class Mammalia; order Artiodactyla; family Tragulidae; genus Tragulus; species Tragulus kanchil. Next base: position 82,262,480 of record JAIOJX010000032.1, on the reverse strand, counting down.
CCATTTTCCCATGCCTATTGCTTGTCATGTTCGAAGTCTCATATGGTTTGTGTGACTAATTAAATCACCTACCATCAGTAAGCTCCAGGAGAGGAGAGATGATGTCCATATTTTCACAGTTATGTCCCCAATGCTAACCACTTAGCAGATACTCAATAAATAGTTCTGAATTAATACATCGATTAATTTTTTGTTATAATAGTTTCCAATTGTTTCTTATTAGTCATGAAATTTTGACTCTGAGAGGGGTCTTAGAGATAATCTAGTCCATCATTTCCTAACATTTTTTTTCTTAAATTTTACTTATTTATTTATTTTGGCTATTCAGGGTTTTCATTGCTGCCACAGTCTCTTCTCTAGTTGCAGGGAGTGGGGGCTCCTCTCTAGTTGAGGTGAGCAGGCTTCTTGTTGTGCTGACTTCTCTTGTTCTGGAACTTAGGCTCTAGGACACATGGGCTTCTGTAGTTGCAGCGCATGGGCTCAATAGTTGCAGCTCCAAGGCTCTAGAGCACAGACTCCATAGTTGTGGCTCACGGACTTAGTTGCTCCGCAGCATGTGGGATTTTCCGGGATCAGGGATCAAACCCATGTCTCCTGCATTGGCCAGCAAATTCTTCACTACTGAGCTACCAGGGAAGCCCCTTCCTAACATTTTTATTAGAGAAACTCTTTTACAACCATATGTATATATTCTCTCAAACTCAAAATGTGTTTCTACAAATAATTATTCCTTACAATTACATTTAATTTTTAATGTATTTTAAAATTTATATGACAGCTTTAAGGGCTTTTTTCATTTAACAAGCAATATGTATTGCTTATAATACTTTTAATTCTAGAAGGAAATGTATGATTTTTTGATATTCAAATATTATACTTTATATCATGTGTAGTTTGGGGATCAACTGAAATTTAACTGTTTGTTATAGTATCAAAAGTAGATAAAAATCTGCATTATGATTTTATGTAATTGGAATTCTTATGTTTTGACCATTTGAAAATCAGGTTTTTTTTTTTTTTTTTTAAAGATTTATTTATTTATTTACTTTGGGCGGGGGTCCGGTTGGGGAGGGAGGGGAGCGGGCAGGCCACTTTTATTGGTCTTTCATTTCTCTATCTTCATCCGTCTTTGTTCTTTGGCTTCTTGGGCCTCCCATCATGGTGGCGTCTGTCGCTGCAGAGCTCCGGCTCTGGGCGCATGCGCTTCAGAGCTCCGGCTCGGTAATTGGACATATCCGTCCAGCTGCTCTGCGGCACGTGGGATCTTCCCAGGCCAGGGATCGAACCGGCGCCCCTTGCACTGCAAGGCGGTGTCCTTACCCACTGGACCACCAGGGGAAGCCCGAAAATCAGTTGTTTTTTACTTCTAAATTTCATGTTTTATTTTTAAATAATGTAATCATACAAAAGATCTTAACCTACTATTTGAAAATACTTAAAAAATATTGCAGTTCTGCCAACTTTGATTCCAATAAATTAAAGGCCCAAATGAATATAATTATATAGTCTCTTGAATGTTGGTCTTTAAAGAACTAGATACATTTTGCTATTCTATAAAACATAAAAATTTTGATCAGATGAATATAATTTACAGACAAACAGCTTGAGGCAAATTTGCAGAATTATTGCCCATTTTATGTTGTATGTATATAAAGGACATCTGTATCCTTATATGTTTTAATCTTAAATTGGCCAAAGCAGTGCAGCTAGTTAATACCACAAATGACTTTTTTTTTTGCCTTTTTTTAAATTTTGCTTTTTTGCTTTTACGCAGTTTTGTTGTTTACATATATGTATAATCCCAGATTAATTATATGTGTATCCCATCTCCCACATTCGACCCCTTCAGACCACCCCTGTAAGATTCCTTAACCCACAGTGCATTGACAATTCTACAAATAATTATTCCTTACAATTACATTTAATTTTTAATGTATTTTAAAATTTATATGACAGCTTTAAGGGTTTTTCATTTAACAAGCAATATGTATTGCTTATAATACTTTTAATTCTAGAAGGAAATGTATGATTTTTTGATATTCAAATATTATACTTTATATCATGTGTAGTTTGGGGATCAACTGAAATTTAACTGTTTGTTATAGTATCAAAAGTAGATAAAAATCTGCATTATGATTTTATGTAATTGGAATTCTTATGTTTTGACCATTTGAAAATCAGGTTTTTTTTTTTTTTTTTTAAAGATTTATTTATTTATTTACTTTGGGCGGGGGTCCGGTTGGGGAGGGAGGGGAGCGGGCAGGCCACTTTTATTGGTCTTTCATTTCTCTATCTTCATCCGTCTTTGTTCTTTGGCTTCTTGGGCCTCCCATCATGGTGGCGTCTGTCGCTGCAGAGCTCCGGCTCTGGGCGCATGCGCTTCAGAGCTCCGGCTCGGTAATTGGACATATCCGTCCAGCTGCTCTGCGGCACGTGGGATCTTCCCAGGCCAGGGATCGAACCGGCGCCCCTTGCACTGCAAGGCGGTGTCCTTACCCACTGGACCACCAGGGGAAGCCCGAAAATCAGTTGTTTTTTACTTCTAAATTTCATGTTTTATTTTTAAATAATGTAATCATACAAAAGATCTTAACCTACTATTTGAAAATACTTAAAAAATATTGCAGTTCTGCCAACTTTGATTCCAATAAATTAAAGGCCCAAATGAATATAATTATATAGTCTCTTGAATGTTGGTCTTTAAAGAACTAGATACATTTTGCTATTCTATAAAACATAAAAATTTTGATCAGATGAATATAATTTACAGACAAACAGCTTGAGGCAAATTTGCAGAATTATTGCCCATTTTATGTTGTATGTATATAAAGGACATCTGTATCCTTATATGTTTTAATCTTAAATTGGCCAAAGCAGTGCAGCTAGTTAATACCACAAATGACTTTTTTTTTTGCCTTTTTTTAAATTTTGCTTTTTTGCTTTTACGCAGTTTTGTTGTTTACATATATGTATAATCCCAGATTAATTATATGTGTATCCCATCTCCCACATTCGACCCCTTCAGACCATCGCATAGCCCCCATGTAAGATTCCTTAACCCACAGTGCATTGACAATAGCTATCTCTTTTACATATGCTAGTATAGGGCTCCATGTTATTCTTTCCATATCTCTCACCCACTCTTCCCTCTCCCCAATATCCATGAGGCTGTTCTGTGTGACTGTTTTTCCATTGATGCTCTGCATGTGTTGTTTATCAGTATGATCTTACTAGATTCCATATATATGTGTTAGTATACTATACTTGTCCTTCTCTTTTTGACTTACTCACTTTGTACAATAGGTTCTAGATTAATCCATTTCATTAGGACTGAATCTTCTGTATTTCTGTTTGGGGCTGAGAAATACTCCATTGTATATATGTACCAGAGCTTCTTTATCCATTCATTCATCGATGGACATCTAGGTTGCTTCCATGTTCTAGCTATTGTGTAGAGTGCGTCTTGTTGTGGCTTCTCCTTTGCTCTTGGATGTGGGGTGTCTTTTTTGTGATTGGATCCAACCTGCTCCTGTCGATCATTTTTCAGGAGCTAGTTGCAATTCTGGCGATTTTGCAGCAGAAGTGAATGTATGTCCTTCTACGCCACCATCTTAGGTCCACCCTCCACAAATGAATTTTGGTCATTATATTTAATGTATCTCATTGCTCCCAACATACACACACTTAATCTAGACCTCAGCACACAGTAATTCTTAGTAAATACTTACATAAATCAATGGATAATATTTATTACTTCTTCACTTAAGCAATTCTCCTCATAAATTTTGCTTGTTTGTTCTTTCCTTTTCTAGGAGAATGTGGATTATCTGATTCAGGAACTCCGAAGACCAAAATACAATATATATTTTATTTGTAAGTATTTACTTCACCTGTTCAATCATATAACCAAATCCTAGTTAATGTGTTCTATTGGATACTGCATATCATCAGTAAGTTAATTGGACCTGTTGTTCTAAGAGTCTGGTGTGGTTTTGTCCTTACAAAATACTGAAAGTGGTAGACCAGCATTCTGTTTCTGAGCGCTAAATGTGATTTTCGCTAATCACTGACTGCTTTGGTTAGAAAAATTTTTTGTTTTTAATTTTTGCTTTGCCTTTCCAATTTCTTTATAAGTCAAAAGTTGTAAGTGGTCAACTTCCACATTCCACCTTTGCCAAAAAAATGTATTCATACTTATTTCTATTTTATACTTTTATGAGCTGAGCATGGAAGCTGATTTGTTTATTTGGAAGGAGGATATTTTTGAGTCTGTTGGAAAAGCAGAGATTTACTTTATATACCAGATGAAAACATTCTACTTCTCTTTGCAACTTTATGTAATACTTGAAAGTACAAGTCATCAGATCGATATCTCCTATTTGCATAACTTTTGGGGTGGAATAGAGAGGTGGAGGCCTGGAAATAAACTAAGTTTGTAGTTACTATACAATTAATGTGGGTTTTTTTTTAAATGGAATATATTCTGCTCTGGAAATTACATCTGTTCTCCTCTAGATGTCATTATTGATCTTTGTAGCATGAGTGTAGTTTACTTGAAAGTTTGGAGATTTGGAGTTTAGACTATAGTCTCAGGTTCGGTATATATTACAGTTTAATAATGATACCAAAGATCAACATTTGTGATAATACACTATATTTTATAAAAACTCACTCATATATTATTTTATTCAGCCTTTGAAACAACCTCGGGAGGTAGAAATAGGCAATTTTATTCATTTCAGTCATCCTACTTTTGTTTATGTTGTTTTGTTTTTGACTAATAATCACAGGTTTTCGTTTTCAATTAAACTTTTTCTTTGGAGACAATTATAGATTCACATGTAATTGTAAGAAATAATACATCGATACCATATACTCTTTACCCAGATTCATAGCTGTCGTACAGTATCACATCATACCATATTGACATTGATAGAGTCAGGACGCATAGCATTTCCATCTTCCTAGGATCCCTACTACTGCCTTTTATCGATTTCCTTCCCATTCCCGGCCTCCTCCTCAGAAACCTCTGGCAACCTCTAACCTATTTTCCGTTTCTATAATTTTGTCATTTCAAGAATGTTGTATAAATGGAGTCATACAGTATATAACCTTTTGGAATCGGCTCTTTTTTTTCATTCAGCATAATTCTCTAGAGATCCATCCAGGTTGTTGTATATCAATACTTCATTTTTTAAAAATTAAAAAAAAATCACTCCATGGTATGAATATATCAAGATTTAACTGTTCACCTGTTGAAGGACATCTGAGATGTTTCTAGTCTGGGCTAATATCAACAAAGTTGTTATAAATATTTGTGTATAGGTTTTGTGTGAACACAAGCCTTTTATTTTTCTTTTACACATAATTCTCAGGAATTAATTGCTGAGTCATATGGTGGCTGCATGTTTAATGTTTTAAGAAACTACTAAATGTTTTCTAGAATGACTGTGCTGTTTTACATTTCAATTAGCAATGTCCAGGTGATCTCATTTCTTTGTATCCTCATAAGATTTAGTGTTGTTCCTGGTTTTCATTTTAGCCATTCTGGCACGTATGTAGTTATTCCAGTATTTTTTTAGTCTGATTACAAATTAAGTGCTTAGAATAGGAAAGTATAGAAACTTTGTATTCAGTCACAAACACACACATGCACACATTTATAGAGGGAGACTGATTCTCTTTGCTGCCAAATTTATGTGAACATCTTAACAGAATCACTGTTTTGCTGAGTCTCTTAGCTAAAAAGTGAATAGATTGTGAGATAAAAGACTCCTTTTTCCCTTGAAAAGAGTTATTTGATGCAGTGGTTGAGATTAGTGATAAATAATTAATCTACTCTGGGAGATGGTGAAGGATAGGGAAGCCTGGCATGCTGCAGTCCATGGGGTTGCAAAGAGCTGGATACAACTGAGCGACTGAACAACAACAAATTTACTCTTTCTGGTTCTAAAGATTGATTTAAGCTGTAAATCTATAAAAGTGAAGACAAAAATTATATATATTAAAAAGTTAGCATTAAAACCTAGGAAAAATAGCCTGTTAAAATGTCTTGGGTGGGGGCTTCCCCTGGTGGTCCAGTGGGTAAGGACACTGCCTTGCAGTGCAAGGGGCGCCGGTTCGAGCCCAGGCCTGGGAAGATCCCACGTGCTGCGGAGCGGCTGGACTGATGTGTCCAGTCACCGAGCAGGAGCTCTGGAGCGCATGCGCCCAGAGCAGGTGCTCTGCAACGACAGACCCCACCGCGATGGGAGGCCCACAGGAGCCAAAAGAACGAAGACGAATGAAAATAGAGAAATGAAAAACCAATAGAAGTGGCCCGCCCATCCCCCTCCCTCCCCAACCCGACCCCCGCCCAAAAGTAAAATAAATAAATAAATCTTTAAAAAAAAAAAATGTCTTGGGTGGAGCGATTGCACAGTTTTATTTGATTGAAATAAACTAAAATGAGTTTATACATAGTGATTTTGTTCTTTACAGCCTTTTAGCACAATTTCTATTAGCACTAAACTGGCCTTCTGTTCATGTCATTTTTAAGTGATTTTATTTTTGTATATTCTTATGTCTACTAAATATCTTACATAGCAAGCTCCTCCCATCCTTTATTTTAATAAACCTTTTTATTTTGGAAGTTTTCAAATATATACAAAAGTAGACAGAATTATCTAATAAATCTCAATATACCCATCACCCGACTTCTACAATTACTGTACCATGACCAATCTTGTTTTAGCTATACTGGTTTCTACTCCCCCATCAATATTATATTGAAGAAAATCTAAGATATATGATTTCATCCATAAAAATTCCATGTCGTCTTTAAATGATAAGAACTCATTTTTTAAAAATATCATTATTACATCCAAACAATGAGAAATAATTCCTATATATTCATTCATTGTTCAGATTTCACATTCTTTTGTGCCTTTTTTTCCCACCCACTGTTTGTTTGAATCGGGATCATAGTAAAGTCTATGCATTGCTGTTGGGTGACATGTTGTTAAAGTTTCTTTAATCTTATATAGTTTTCTCTCTAACCTCAGCCCCACGCAGTCTATTTATTGAAGAAACCACATTGTTCTGTTAAAGTTTCCCTCAGCCTGGATTTTTCTGATTATATCCACATGGGATAGTTTAACATGTTCTTTGCAGTTTAAAACATTCTTCTGTCCTCCAGTTCCTGTAAATTGGTACTTTGATACAGAGGTTTAATTAAATTCAGATTTGGTTTCTTTTTGACAAGAATACTCCACTAGTATATTGTGTGCTCCCATTGATTGTCTTACTCTGATACTAACAGAGGTTAATGCTCAATGCTTAATTCCGTCCATTGATTCATTGTGCTTAGTCACTTAGTCGTGTCCAACTCTTTATGGCCCCATGGAGCTGCCAGGCTCCTCTGTCCATGGAGTTCTCCAGGCAAGAATACTAGAGTAGATTGCCATGCCCTCCTCCAGAGGATCTTCCCAACCCAGGGATTGAACTCAGGTCTCAGACTGCAGGTGGATTCTTTACTATCTGAGCCATCAGGAAGCCCCGGGTTGAAAAAAATAGTGTTTTAATTCTATCATTATCATTCCTTCTTTGATTTTTAGCTGGAAAATTGGTATAAAGAGGATTTTTCATTTTAGCACAATTTCTATTAGCACTAAACTGGCCTTCTGTTCATGTCATTTTAAGTGATTTTATTTTGTATATTCTTATGTCTACTAAATATCTTACATAGCAAGCTCCTCCCATCCTTTATTTTAATAAACCTTTTTATTTTGGAAGTTTTCAAATATATACAAAAGTAGACAGAATTATCTAATAAATCTCAATATACCCATCACCCGACTTCTACAATTACTGTACCATGACCAATCTTGTTTTAGCTATACTGGTTTCTACTCCCCCATCAATATTATATTGAAGAAAATCTAAGATATATGATTTCATCCATAAAAATTTCCATGTGCGTCTTTAAATGATAAGAACTCATTTTTTAAAAATATCATTATTACATCCAAACAATGAGAAATAATTCCTATATATTCATTCATTGTTCAGATTTCACATTCTTTTGTGCCTTTTTTTCCCACCCACTGTTTGTTTGAATCGGGATCATAGTAAAGTCTATGCATTGCTGTTGGGTGACATGTTGTTAAAGTTTCTTTAATCTTATATAGTTTTTCTCTCTAACCTCAGCCCCACGCAGTCTATTTATTGAAGAAACCACATTGTTCTGTTAAAGTTTCCCTCAGCCTGGATTTTTCTGATTATATCCACATGGGATAGTTTAACATGTTCTTTGCAGTTTAAAACATTCTTCTGTCCTCCAGTTCCTGTAAATTGGTACTTTGATACAGAGGTTTAATTAAATTCAGATTTGGTTTCTTTTTGACAAGAATACTCCACTAGTATATTGTGTGCTCCCATTGATTGTCTTACTCTGATACTAACAGAGGTTAATGCTCAATGCTTAATTCCGTCCATTGATTCATTGTGCTTAGTCACTTAGTCGTGTCCAACTCTTTATGGCCCCATGGAGCTGCCAGGCTCCTCTGTCCATGGAGTTCTCCAGGCAAGAATACTAGAGTAGATTGCCATGCCCTCCTCCAGAGGATCTTCCCAACCCAGGGATTGAACTCAGGTCTCAGACTGCAGGTGGATTCTTTACTATCTGAGCCATCAGGGAAGCCCCCGGGTTGAAAAAAAAAATAGTGTTTTAATTCTATCATTATCATTCCTTCTTTGATTTTTAGCTGGAAAATTGGTATAAAGAGGAGTTTCCCCTCATCTGTTAATACTATTTGGTTATCTGATGGTACAGTTGGGATATAAAAGGACCAAAGCTTATTTCTTTCCTACTATTTGCTATTTTCAATGTAATAATTTGGTTCCCTAGCCATCCTTCAATGCCTACAAATTGTGGTTCCTTTTCACTCCTTTTTTCTTTTTTTTTAGTATCATGAATTTACAGATTTAAACACCTTTGTGCTATTCATTCCAATGTGAAGGTGTTTGACTTTGACATATACCATAGTGTATACTAAACTTCACTTAGTTCACTAGACTATAACTGTCAGGTCCCTTTGTGTTTAACTGTAGCAAAGATGATCTCCTCTGAGTAAACCACAGCTTATATGTCTATTTCAGATTTCAGTAATGTGATCAGCAAGAGTGATGTGAAGTCATTAGCTGAAGCTGATGAACAGGAAGTTGTGGCTGAGGTTCAGGTAAACATATTGGTCTTCTAACATATCTCTTATATTGATATGAGTCTAAAAATAAGGAAGATGCTGTCTCATAAGAAAGGAGGTTGTTGATCAGATGTAATAAATGTGCGTTGTACAAAACTCTACTCATATTTAGAAAATCTGGAAGAGGTATCAAATTGAATGGGAATAAAAGGAGTCAGTGGGAATAAGGAGATTGAAATGGTACTGGCTTGGTAGGAAGGGTTTCACAGTGTTGGGGGCAGAGCCAGTTATGTCTTGTAGTAGTTTTATGAGCTGTGCTTTCAGAATGTTCATCTGCACAATTATAGTTCATGTCTTATTGGGAGAAAATGGGAAGTAAAGGATGTGAATGAAGTTTGTTAAAGTTCTGCTCATGATTATCTTGCTTTGGGAACTAAAAAGCAGATTTGTCATCAAGTTAAAACATGCAAACTCATAATTATTTATTCTACATGCTATGTAATGCACTCCAGGCAGAATACTAGAGTAGATTGCCATGCCCTCCTCCAGAGGATCTTCCCAACCCAGGGATTGAACTCAGGTCTCAGACTGCAGGTGGATTCTTTACTATCTGAGCCATCAGGAAGCCCCGGGTTGAAAAAAATAGTGTTTTAATTCTATCATTATCATTCCTTCTTTGATTTTTAGCTGGAAAATTGGTATAAAGAGGAGTTTCCCCTCATCTGTTAATACTATTTGGTTATCTGATGGTACAGTTGGGATATAAAAGGACCAAAGCTTATTTCTTTCCTACTATTTGCTATTTTCAATGTAATAATTTGGTTCCCTAGCCATCCTTCAATGCCTACAAATTGTGGTTCCTTTTCACTCCTTTTTTCTTTTTTTTTAGTATCATGAATTTACAGATTTAAACACCTTTGTGCTATTCATTCCAATGTGAAGGTGTTTGACTTTGACATATACCATAGTGTATACTAAACTTCACTTAGTTCACTAGACTATAACTGTCAGGTCCCTTTGTGTTTAACTGTAGCAAAGATGATCTCCTCTGAGTAAACCACAGCTTATATGTCTATTTCAGATTTCAGTAATGTGATCAGCAAGAGTGATGTGAAGTCATTAGCTGAAGCTGATGAACAGGAAGTTGTGGCTGAGGTTCAGGTAAACATATTGGTCTTCTAACATATCTCTTATATTGATATGAGTCTAAAAATAAGGAAGATGCTGTCTCATAAGAAAGGAGGTTGTTGATCAGATGTAATAAATTGGCGTTGTACAAAACTCTACTCATATTTAGAAAATCTGGAAGAGGTATCAAATTGAATGGGAATAAAAGGAGTCAGTGGGAATAAGGAGATTGAAATGGTACTGGCTTGGTAGGAAGGGTTTCACAGTGTTGGGGGCAGAGCCAGTTATGTCTTGTAGTAGTTTTATGAGCTGTGCTTTCAGAATGTTCATCTGCACAATTATAGTTCATGTCTTATTGGGAGAAAATGGGAAGTAAAGGATGTGAATGAAGTTTGTTAAAGTTCTGCTCATGATTATCTTGCTTTGGGAACTAAAAAGCAGATTTGTCATCAAGTTAAAACATGCAAACTCATAATTATTTATTCTACATGCTATGTAATGCCTCACATTAGAACATTTCGTGCTATCTTTTCCTTCTTAAACCCTTTAGTGTTTTTGAACACATTTATCACAATTGTTTAAATATATTTATCACCTAAGTGAAGAATATTGTCCTTAGGGGAGCAAATAAGCAAGTTTTGGATTTTCAGAAGGATGTACGGGGTGATAAATGAATAAAAAAAGAATGACCTATTTTAAATCGCATTCTCCTTAATGAGAATACACTGGACAGCAAAGTTCTTATTCATCTGAGTGTAACATTATGTATCTCTAGCAGTGTTTTATTTTTACTAACTGATAAGTCTCCTTAAATATTATATGTATACTTATACAACTTTTTTTAAAAGATTGCTGCCAATATTTTATAATTATCTTATTAATTCTCTCACATCGACTATTATTACTTAATTGTTAATTGATCAGTTTTTCTTTTTTATACCTGTATTCCCTCAAATTTAATTAAATCACAGTACTATATCAAAGATAAAATATTATTGGGTGATACAGTTAGGAGCTTGTGGAATAACTGACTGATCTTGGTGCTTTGTTTGCAGGAATTTTATGGTGATTACATTGCTGTGAATCCACATTTGTTTTCCCTCAATATTCTGGGTTGCTGCCAGGTATGGAAAGAAAGGTTTCTGTTGTTGTTTAGCTATTAAATGAGAGTTAATTCAGTAAGTAATTGAACTTCTAAGAAAAAAATTCAAATATTTTCTTTGAATATCATTTTTAACAAAAAGGGTCGAAATTGGGATCCAGTCCAACTATCCAGAACAACTCAAGGACTGACAGCCCTCCTTTTATCTCTGAAGAAATGTCCGATGATTCGTTATCAACTGTCATCAGAAGCAGCAAAGAGACTTGCAGAATGTGTTAAGGTATGGCATTCTCTGTCCTCAGTTCTAAAACATTAAGACCATTCATTTCCTTATCATATTTCAGAAACTAAAGGAGTATTTTATCTGAAATCAAGGAGATGATAGGTTTACTGGCAAAGAGATGCGTGTTAAGTTGCTTCAGTTGTGTCTAGTTCTGTGTGACCCTGTGGACTGTAGCCCACCAACTATCCATGGGATTTTCCAGGCAAGAGTACTGGAGTGGGTTGCCATTTCCTTCTCCAGGGGATCTTCTCAACCCAGGGATTGAACCTGCATCTCCTATGTCTCCTGCATTGGCAGGCTGGTTCTTTACCACTAGCACCATCTGGGAAAACGTAGAGATTTGTAATTTAAGGCCCAAAGCAGTAAATTAGAGCTAAGAGTCTTGGGTTTAACTCAAGAAACATTTGCAAGCTACTTAGCTTCTTTTCATTCAATTAAACCACTTATAAAATAGTTTCAAATCCTAACTCCTTAAAGGGAATGCTACTAAATTTTGACAAGCTTTTGAATCCTTTTATGGAAGACTTACGAAAGTGCAAAAGACTGTTGTAAATGTGGTTTTTATGTATGAATTTTGTATTTATGTCCTCTTTATCTGCTACTAATTGTTTGACCAAACCGTCTTTCTCTTTTACCCACAGCAAGTGATAACTAAAGAATATGAACTGTTTGAATTCCGGCGGACTGAGGTTCCTCCATTGCTACTAATTTTAGATCGCTGCGATGATGCCATCACCCCATTGCTAAACCAGGTGCAGAGCTCTTTGTTAGCACAATGGAAGGTGATTTCCAGCGTATTCATCAAAATGCAGATGTGGAAGTGAACAGCATGGTCCATTTATTTGCCTCCTTATTTTCAGCTATTCTTGCTTTTTTGCCTTGTATCTCCTAGCATTCTGGTATTGGGTTGCTGCCAGTAGGAAAAAATTCAGCCTAAGTAATTGAACTTCTAAGAAAAAAATTCAAATATTTTCTTTGAATATCATTTTTAACAAAAAGGGTCGAAATTGGGATCCAGTCCAACTATCCAGAACAACTCAAGGACTGACAGCCCTCCTTTTATCTCTGAAGAAATGTCCGATGATTCGTTATCAACTGTCATCAGAAGCAGCAAAGAGACTTGCAGAATGTGTTAAGGTATGGCATTCTCTGTCCTCAGTTCTAAAACATTAAGACCATTCATTTCCTTATCATATTTCAGAAACTAAAGGAGTATTTTATCTGAAATCAAGGAGATGATAGGTTTACTGGCAAAGAGATGCGTGTTAAGTTGCTTCAGTTGTGTCTAGTTCTGTGTGACCCTGTGGACTGTAGCCCACCAACTATCCATGGGATTTTCCAGGCAAGAGTACTGGAGTGGGTTGCCATTTCCTTCTCCAGGGGATCTTCTCAACCCAGGGATTGAACCTGCATCTCCTATGTCTCCTGCATTGGCAGGCTGGTTCTTTACCACTAGCACCATCTGGGAAAACGTAGAGATTTGTAATTTAAGGCCCAAAGCAGTAAATTAGAGCTAAGAGTCTTGGGTTTAACTCAAGAAACATTTGCAAGCTACTTAGCTTCTTTTCATTCAATTAAACCACTTATAAAATAGTTTCAAATCCTAACTCCTTAAAGGGAATGCTACTAAATTTTGACAAGCTTTTGAATCCTTTTATGGAAGACTTACGAAAGTGCAAAAGACTGTTGTAAATGTGGTTTTTATGTATGAATTTTGTATTTATGTCCTCTTTATCTGCTACTAATTGTTTGACCAAACCGTCTTTCTCTTTTACCCACAGCAAGTGATAACTAAAGAATATGAACTGTTTGAATTCCGGCGGACTGAGGTTCCTCCATTGCTACTAATTTTAGATCGCTGCGATGATGCCATCACCCCATTGCTAAACCAGGTGCAGAGCTCTTTGTTAGCACAATGGAAGGGTGATTTCCAGCGGTATTCATCAAAATGCAGATGTGGAAGTGAACAGCATGGTCCATTTATTTGCCTCCTTATTTTCAGCTATTCTTGCTTTTTTGCCTTGTATCTCCTAGCATTCTGGTATTCATGTTCTATCCACAGTCGTCTTCAGCTCTTGCTTGTGCCACATCCTTCCTGTCTCTTTCTGCCACCATTCCTAATTAAAGCATCTTCTAGATTCTGTAGATTCTACTTTTCCATCCATATTTCCATTACTTTGGTGTACCTAATCTCTTACAGCAGTGGTCCCCAACCTTTTTGCTAGCAGGAACTGGTTTCATGGAAGACAGTTTTTCCATGGATGGGGTTGGGGAGGCCACAGGGAGTGTTCAGGAGGTAATGCCAAAGATGAGGAGCAGCAGATGAAGTTTCGCTACACAATGCTCACTTCCTGCTGTGCAGCCTGGTTCCTAACAGACCACAAGGACTGCTATCTGTCTGCGACCCAGGGGTTGGAAAACCCTGTGTTATAGGAATCTACTTGATTTCCCACTTTTGATTTCTTTCCACTATACTGTATCTCACAGGCATAATGTTAAATTACTTTTACTAAAGCTCATAGTTCTGATCCTATTACTCCTGGCTTAAAAATCTTACCTGTTTCCCATTTACCTGCTGGATTAAATACAGATTCCTGTATTTGACAACCATGATTCTTCACAATGTGGGCTTACCCCTATAGAAAACCTGCAGCTCACTACTGTGTTGATATGCTTCATTTCTGGCTATCATTTTATGTTGTGACCTATCAGAACTCTCTTCCCATCCTCACCTCTCAAAATTCTTGTTTTCTAAAACCACTTGAAACATCTCCTTGAAGCTTTTACTCTTTTGTCAGAGATTTTTTTTTTTTCTTACTGTAGAAGTTTGTCCTCTTTATCTGCTACTAATTGTTTGACCAAACCGTCTTTCTCTTTTACCCACAGCAAGTGATAACTAAAGAATATGAACTGTTTGAATTCCGGCGGACTGAGGTTCCTCCATGGCTACTAATTTTAGATCGCTGCGATGATGCCATCACCCCATTGCTAAACCAGGTGCAGAGCTCTTTGTTAGCACAATGGAAGGGTGATTTCCAGCGGTATTCATCAAAATGCAGATGTGGAAGTGAACAGCATGGTCCATTTATTTGCCTCCTTATTTTCAGCTATTCTTGCTTTTTTGCCTTGTATCTCCTAGCATTCTGGTATTCATGTTCTATCCACAGTCGTCTTCAGCTCTTGCTTGTGCCACATCCTTCCTGTCTCTTTCTGCCACCATTCCTAATTAAAGCATCTTCTAGATTCTGTAGATTCTACTTTTCCATCCATATTTCCATTACTTTGGTGTACCTAATCTCTTACAGCAGTGGTCCCCAACCTTTTTGCTAGCAGGAACTGGTTTCATGGAAGACAGTTTTTCCATGGATGGGGTTGGGGAGGCCACAGGGAGTGTTCAGGAGGTAATGCCAAAGATGAGGAGCAGCAGATGAAGTTTCGCTACACAATGCTCACTTCCTGCTGTGCAGCCTGGTTCCTAACAGACCACAAGGACTGCTATCTGTCTGCGACCCAGGGGTTGGAAAACCCTGTGTTATAGGAATCTACTTGATTTCCCACTTTTGATTTCTTTCCACTATACTGTATCTCACAGGCATAATGTTAAATTACTTTTACTAAAGCTCATAGTTCTGATCCTATTACTCCTGGCTTAAAAATCTTACCTGTTTCCCATTTACCTGCTGGATTAAATACAGATTCCTGTATTTGACAACCATGATTCTTCACAATGTGGGCTTACCCCTATAGAAAACCTGCAGCTCACTACTGTGTTGATATGCTTCATTTCTGGCTATCATTTTATGTTGTGACCTATCAGAACTCTCTTCCCATCCTCACCTCTCAAAATTCTTGTTTTCTAAAACCACTTGAAACATCTCCTTGAAGCTTTTACTCTTTTGTCAGAGATTTTTTTTTTTTCTTACTGTAGAAGCTTGTCTCTCATGTCTCATACTGCACTCTCTATGTTATACCTTTGTTTCCAGTCTCCTAGGTTATACATTCCTTCAAGGCAGACTGTGTCTTACTGTTTGTTCTTCTGCAAATAGAAGCACAGCACCTTATAGTTTATAGATACTTTATTAATAGTGACTTTTAAGTTTTTAGGAAATTTGCAGGCACGGTCTATATTTCAGTTCTATCTCAGCTTATAATAATGTTAATGCTAGGGGAAATTGTGGCTGTGGAGTGCAACTCCTCTATGATATGATAGCCTTCTAGTCTTAAAATTCAAAAGTAATACAACTTTATATGTTTTGTATATTACATATTTTATATATATTTTAGTAATATAATGAAAGAAAAATTGACAGTATACAAAAGTAGAAGGAAAGCAAAATATTTCACTGAGGACCTGTTATGTGTGAGGTACTGTATTAAATACTGGAGATAAAAGGTTAAAAGATACGGTCTCTGCTCTCAAAGAGTTCATGATCCAATGAGGAGAAAGTAAGCTGGTCATTTTAATTATGAAGTATGTGCTAATGGCTAAAGCATGCAGAGGATGCTGTGTATGGACATCTAAAACATTTTGTGGTACTTAAACACTCTAATGAAACTTGTTTTTTCAAGGATTCGCTTGGCAAATATTTTAGGAAATAAGGCACCTTCTCTTACAGCATCTTAAGTTATAACAAATCTAGATTGCTCATATGTGTGTATACTTATACCTATATAAATATTACAAGTTCTTAGACTTTAAATTTAGAGGGTAATTTCATGGAAAATACTTTGTTTTCCCTAATGGGGCTATGACTAAAAGTAACCTATTCTCCATAAAAGGTGAGAAGGCAAATTTGGGGGTTTCTCCTTTCCAGTTTTACCAAATAAGTTCACGTTTTGTAAAACTGGAAACCAGTCCTTCTTCACAATGCATATTAAGTAAAAATATTTTGAAAAAAGTGGATTCAGAGGCAAGCTTTTTGAATATGTGTGTTTTGATCAACTTACAAGGTTTTTTCCGATAATATTAGTGTTCCCAGGATAAATATAGCACTACTCAGATCTGCAAGAACACACTTCTCATGCTGCAAAAAACCACAGACGCATACAGGAAATGGTACAGCTTGTAACTGCAGTACCAATATAGCCCTATCTGTGAAGCCAAAAATATACTCTTAATTCACAGGCAAAAATTGGAGCTAATGATAGATCTCATTTGTTTTCTTTCTATCAGGAATATTAATCTGGCTATCCTTATTCCAAAAGTGTGAAATCTAGAAATATTTTGACTTTTGGGTGTTTAACCAATTAAAGTGAGAATCTTAATACTTAGTATAGTACAAAGTATTAATAAAATTTGAGCTATTAAATAGAAAACCTCCAGATAAAAAGACTGGTTACTAAGAATGTTCTCAGTTTTTATTTGTTTTTCTGACCATTTACTATTTCCACATTTTGTCAGTTACCAATTTTTTTGTCATAATTTTTATTTAGTGGACATATCAGGCCATGGTCCATGAACTACTGGGCATAAACAACAATCGGATTGATCTTTCCAGAGTGCCAGGAATCAAAATTAGGTACGGTCTCTGCTCTCAAAGAGTTCATGATCCAATGAGGAGAAAGTAAGCTGGTCATTTTAATTATGAAGTATGTGCTAATGGCTAAAGCATGCAGAGGATGCTGTGTATGGACATCTAAAACATTTTGTGGTACTTAAACACTCTAATGAAACTTGTTTTTTCAAGGATTCGCTTGGCAAATATTTTAGGAAATAAGGCACCTTCTCTTACAGCATCTTAAGTTATAACAAATCTAGATTGCTCATATGTGTGTATACTTATACCTATATAAATATTACAAGTTCTTAGACTTTAAATTTAGAGGGTAATTTCATGGAAAATACTTTGTTTTCCCTAATGGGGCTATGACTAAAAGTAACCTATTCTCCATAAAAGGTGAGAAGGCAAATTTGGGGGTTTCTCCTTTCCAGTTTTACCAAATAAGTTCACGTTTTGTAAAACTGGAAACCAGTCCTTCTTCACAATGCATATTAAGTAAAAATATTTTGAAAAAAGTGGATTCAGAGGCAAGCTTTTTGAATATGTGTGTTTTGATCAACTTACAAGGTTTTTTCCGATAATATTAGTGTTCCCAGGATAAATATAGCACTACTCAGATCTGCAAGAACACACTTCTCATGCTGCAAAAAACCACAGACGCATACAGGAAATGGTACAGCTTGTAACTGCAGTACCAATATAGCCCTATCTGTGAACCCAAAAAATATACTCTTAATTCACAGGCAAAAATTGGAGCTAATGATAGATCTCATTTGTTTTCTTTCTATCAGGAATATTAATCTGGCTATCCTTATTCCAAAAGTGTGAAATCTAGAAATATTTTGACTTTTGGGTGTTTAACCAATTAAAGTGAGAATCTTAATACTTAGTATAGTACAAAGTATTAATAAAATTTGAGCTATTAAATAGAAAACCTCCAGATAAAAAGACTGGTTACTAAGAATGTTCTCAGTTTTTATTTGTTTTTCTGACCATTTACTATTTCCACATTTTGTCAGTTACCAATTTTTTTGTCATAATTTTTATTTAGTGGACATATCAGGCCATGGTCCATGAACTACTGGGCATAAACAACAATCGGATTGATCTTTCCAGAGTGCCAGGAATCAGTAAAGATTTGAGAGAGGTGGTCCTATCTGCTGAAAATGATGAATTTTATGCTAACGTAAGTGATTTAAAATCCTTTGCAACTGTTTTCTTTGTAAGAAGGTTAATACTGATTTCTTAGAATGAAAATAGGTGTGGGATTTCATGTGAAAGGATGAGAGGTATCCTATAGATAAACTGCATCTTAAGGAAAGACAGAAGACTCTTTTCTGACCCTTTAGCAATATTTTTTTCCTTAGTAATCATGTTAACTTAGTTTTCTACTCTTGAAATTAGAATACAACTTATTTACTGCCCTCCTGTCCGTAGCTCTTCGTGAGACTAGTAGGTGGTATTCATCACTAGTGTCCTGGCCAGTACCCAAATTTGGTCATTATAGAGGAATCTTCTTGCCCTTCAATTCTAACTGTATTCAGTGTTCTTTTTCACTCCTTTTAAATTGTCTGGAAGACAGCCACAGTAGATAGAACTGTGTTGCCGACTTCTTTTTCACAGAATATGTACCTGAACTTTGCTGAGATTGGCAGCAACATAAAGAATCTCATGGAAGACTTTCAGAAGAAGAAACCAAAAGAACAGCAAAAACTAGAATCAATAGCAGACATGAAGGTAAATTGAACATGTACATGGATGACTAACACAGGCAAATTGGAGCTAATGATAGATCTCATTTGTTTTCTTTCTATCAGGAATATTAATCTGGCTATCCTTATTCCAAAAGTGTGAAATCTAGAAATATTTTGACTTTTGGGTGTTTAACCAATTAAAGTGAGAATCTTAATACTTAGTATAGTACAAAGTATTAATAAAATTTGAGCTATTAAATAGAAAACCTCCAGATAAAAAGACTGGTTACTAAGAATGTTCTCAGTTTTTATTTGTTTTTCTGACCATTTACTATTTCCACATTTTGTCAGTTACCAATTTTTTTGTCATAATTTTTATTTAGTGGACATATCAGGCCATGGTCCATGAACTACTGGGCATAAACAACAATCGGATTGATCTTTCCAGAGTGCCAGGAATCAGTAAAGATTTGAGAGAGGTGGTCCTATCTGCTGAAAATGATGAATTTTATGCTAACGTAAGTGATTTAAAATCCTTTGCAACTGTTTTCTTTGTAAGAAGGTTAATACTGATTTCTTAGAATGAAAATAGGTGTGGGATTTCATGTGAAAGGATGAGAGGTATCCTATAGATAAACTGCATCTTAAGGAAAGACAGAAGACTCTTTTCTGACCCTTTAGCAATATTTTTTTCCTTAGTAATCATGTTAACTTAGTTTTCTACTCTTGAAATTAGAATACAACTTATTTACTGCCCTCCTGTCCGTAGCTCTTCGTGAGACTAGTAGGTGGTATTCATCACTAGTGTCCTGGCCAGTACCCAAATTTGGTCATTATAGAGGAATCTTCTTGCCCTTCAATTCTAACTGTATTCAGTGTTCTTTTTCACTCCTTTTAAATTGTCTGGAAGACAGCCACAGTAGATAGAACTGTGTTGCCGACTTCTTTTTCACAGAATATGTACCTGAACTTTGCTGAGATTGGCAGCAACATAAAGAATCTCATGGAAGACTTTCAGAAGAAGAAACCAAAAGAACAGCAAAAGCTAGAATCGATAGCAGACATGAAGGTAAATTAAACATGTACATGGATGACTAACATATGCAAAACTTTGGAACTATTCATGGAAGCAACATTTCTGGAATATTTGAGGTGTGATTTCTGCCTTGGTTCCTTGTATTTGGTTCAAGATTATAATATTTCTCTTTAGGGAACAAAATAGTGAAAACTTCATAATGAGCCAGGTACCTCTTTCCATTCTTCAATCATATTTGGACTGTTTAATGACTCGGTCTACTGACCTGTACCAGTCCTTCTCTTCTTAAGCATAACCAAAAGCCATGTGATTAAAAATTTTAGATGCCTTAGTGGGCCAGAAGAATAACCCCTTCCTTTTTTTTTTTTTCCTCTTCTTCATACATGCCTGTCCTCAGTGAAGAAATAACAGAACCCCCGATTCATGTCTTTCCCATGCCAGGCCTTTGTTGAGAATTACCCACAGTTCAAGAAGATGTCTGGCACTGTATCAAAGCACGTGACAGTGGTTGGAGAGCTGTCTCGGTTGGTCAGCGAGCGGAATCTGCTGGAGGTTTCGGAGGTCGAGCAAGAACTGGCCTGTCAAAATGACCATTCTAGTGCTCTCCAGGTATCTATTCAGTCCTCCAATTTGATGAGCACCTCCTATATGTAAGGCACTGTGGCAGGCAGAACAAGCGATACAAAGACAAGTAATCCTTCTTAACCAGCATGGAATTTACAGTCTCCCAAGGAGTTGAGACAAAAACACAAATTAGTAGTAAGTTAGCTGAATGATAAGAGGCACAGGAAAAGAAAAAAATGTGCAATCCCTAAGGGTTCAGGCAATTAACTGAGTGTTTAGGAGGGCAGCTCCATCAACTAGAAAGAATATTAAACTCAAATCAGAAGATCTGAATATCAGTGTTTGACTTGCTGGTGGTGGTTTAGTTGCTAAGTTATATCTGACTCTTTTGTAATGCTAGAGACCGTAGCCTGTGAGACTCCTCTGTCCATGGGATTCTCCAGGCAAGAATAATGGAGTGGCCTGCTATTTCCTTCTCCAGGGGATCTTCCCAACCCAGGGATCAAACTCCAGTCTCATGTGCTGCAGCTAGTCTCCTGCATTGTAAGCAGATTCTTTACCAGCTGAGCCACTGTTAGCTCAATCTGTGAGCCATTTTCCACATTTGTTAAATAGGTAGAATGATACATATCTCACAGAGTTGTTAAGAAGATTTTAAATATATAATATATATTAAAGTGTATTACCTAAGTTTTTACTATGGAACACCTGCTTTTTATTCTACAAACATGTGAATGCCTGCTCCATGTACATAGTACTGTGAGGATCTAGAGGTACAAAAATAAGATACCATCCTTTTCCTCAAAGAAGTCACATATTAGTAAGGGACAAAGAAATTTAAACCAGGAATTTAATATATGTAATAAGTACTATACTAAGGATATTATAAAGGGATGTAGAAATACAGGGGAAGACAGCTATTATCTGTAAGGATGAGGCTTCTTAGAGCTTCTTAGAGAATAGAACATTATATTTGGTTCTAGACAAGTAAATAAGAAGTGCACCAACCAGAGAAAAGAAAAGAATAATTCTCAGCAGAGAGAATGCAGGCATGGAGATGTTAAAAAAAAAAAAAGAAAAAAAAATCAAGGAAACAGAGACTTACCTCTGTAGCCAGTGCTGGGTACAAGATGAGGTATGGTCTTAGATAAGACAGAAGGACAGATAGAGGCCTGATTATGGCCATTAAGCGGAGGTTGGGCTTTAATCTTAAAATGGCAGGAGCTGTCAGAGGATTTTAGAAGAAAAATGACATAATCAGACAGTTAGGCAGTGTTTCAAGTTAATATTTAAGTCAGAATTTTGGAACTAACTATAGTAAGATTTAAGGTTATTAGGGACAGATTTTTAAAGGAGGTGATATTACGATGGACCATAAATAACGAATAGAATCTGGAGGAGGATTCAGCAAAGCAAAGATGCAGAAGTATGCAGAAAAATAATAAACATCCTGACCTGTTGAGAGTGGGGGTGGAAGAGAAATAGGAGATAAAATTGAATTGGTAAACAGGAACTAGTTTAGGAAGACACTTGTCAGAGGAATTCGTGTTTGCTGAGATAGGCAAAGAGATCCAGCATAGAGTCTTATGGAGAAGCTGATAAGATGAAAGCTGTATTTTAGGAAATTTAATCTCATGAGGATACTTTGGAGGTGAAAACATTACAGCCAGGGAGGCTAGAAGACTCATAGTGCGATAGGAGTAAAGTGTACGGAAGGACAAATATGAAAGGCATATCAAAGGGAGAAAACAGTTTAAAGACAGATAATAAAGATAACAAGACAGAACAAATCAGAGATAATTCCAGAGTTTCTAAAAAATAACAAAATGTGGTATTCCTGACGGTAAGTACCTTTTGGGAAATGGCTGTTTCTAAACCACTTATTATAAGAAGCACATTTCCTTATAATAGGACCTTATTTCTAAAACCTAGTCTCTTCTCCTGCAATTCTACTTTATAAAATAAAGCCAGCATGGTATAATGAAAGCAACACAGGATTTGGAACCAGATTGTCTTGGCTTATATCCTGTCCCTATGTATCAACATTTCTTTGTGAAAATTACCTCTTTTGCCCAAGCCTCAGGAAGAATGATTTCAAACTTTGAGGTTGTTATTAGGATTCACTAAGATGTAAAATGCTTTCCATATGATAGATGCTTCGTACAGGTTGGTTTCCTTTAAGCAATGTTTTGGTTTTGTTTTGTTGTTGTCTGCCTTTGGTCTTAGTTGTGGCACATGGGATCTTTGTTGCAGCATGTGGGATCTTTCCTTGCAGTACACAGACTTTTAGTTGTGGTGCATGGGCCCATTAGCATGGGGGAATCTTAGTTCTCCAACCAGGGATCCCACTAGGATCCCTGCATTGGAAGGCAGATTCTAAACCATTGGACCACCAGTTAAGTCCCTTAGCATAGTTTTGTAAAGATATGGTATAATTGAAAGAAACCTGTGGTTTTTCTAGTTATATATACCAAAGTCTTAATACTGTAAGTTACAGTTGTTGATTTTTAAAAAATTTTTTTCTTTTTGCGTCTAAGTCATTTGTTTTCATCCGTCTTTATTTTTTGGCATCTGTAGGCCTCCCATTGCAGTGGCCTTTCTCATTGCAAAGCACTGGCTCTGGGTGCATATGCTTCAGAGCGCTGGCTGGTAATTAGATACACTGGCCAAGCCCTCCCGCCACATGTGGGATCTTCCCGGGCCAGGGATCAAACTGGTGCTCCTTGCACTTCAAGGCAGACTACCCACTGGACCACCAGGGAAGCCCTAGTTGTTTATTTTTAATTTTTAAAAATCTTTATCAAGATCTCCTCTTGATAAGCACCATTGTTTTTAAAATAATAAAGATGCTATTTGCTATGTATTTATGAAAAGTACTCCTGTCAACACTTCTAATTTTATCTTAAATCTTCACAAAGAAGTTTTACATGCTAAATCGCTTCAGTCGTGTCTGACTGTTTGCAACCCCATGGACTGTAGCCTGCCAAGCTCCTCTGTCCATGGGGATTCTCCAGGCAAGAATTCTGGAGTGGGTTGCCATGCCCTCCTCCAGGGATCATTAAATTCTGATTATTTTTATCACTATTTTATTGAAGTATAGTTTTAATGTATCAACATTTCTTTGTGAAAATTACCTCTTTTGCCCAAGCCTCAGGAAGAATGATTTCAAACTTTGAGGTTGTTATTAGGATTCACTAAGATGTAAAATGCTTTCCATATGATAGATGCTTCGTACAGGTTGGTTTCCTTTAAGCAATGTTTTGGTTTTGTTTTGTTGTTGTCTGCCTTTGGTCTTAGTTGTGGCACATGGGATCTTTGTTGCAGCATGTGGGATCTTTCCTTGCAGTACACAGACTTTTAGTTGTGGTGCATGGGCCCATTAGCATGGGGGAATCTTAGTTCTCCAACCAGGGATCCCACTAGGATCCCTGCATTGGAAGGCAGATTCTAAACCATTGGACCACCAGTTAAGTCCCTTAGCATAGTTTTGTAAAGATATGGTATAATTGAAAGAAACCTGTGGTTTTTCTAGTTATATATACCAAAGTCTTAATACTGTAAGTTACAGTTGTTGATTTTTAAAAAATTTTTTTCTTTTTGCGTCTAAGTCATTTGTTTTCATCCGTCTTTATTTTTTGGCATCTGTAGGCCTCCCATTGCAGTGGCCTTTCTCATTGCAAAGCACTGGCTCTGGGTGCATATGCTTCAGAGCGCTGGCTGGTAATTAGATACACTGGCCAAGCCCTCCCGCCACATGTGGGATCTTCCCGGGCCAGGGATCAAACTGGTGCTCCTTGCACTTCAAGGCAGACTACCCACTGGACCACCAGGGAAGCCCTAGTTGTTTATTTTTAATTTTTAAAAATCTTTATCAAGATCTCCTCTTGATAAGCACCATTGTTTTTAAAATAATAAAGATGCTATTTGCTATGTATTTATGAAAAGTACTCCTGTCAACACTTCTAATTTTATCTTAAATCTTCACAAAGAAGTTTTACATGCTAAATCGCTTCAGTCGTGTCTGACTGTTTGCAACCCCATGGACTGTAGCCTGCCAAGCTCCTCTGTCCATGGGGATTCTCCAGGCAAGAATTCTGGAGTGGGTTGCCATGCCCTCCTCCAGGGGATCATTAAATTCTGATTATTTTTTATCACTATTTTATTGAAGTATAGTTGATTTATAATGTATTATTTTCTGCTACATAGTGAAGTGATTCAGTTATGTATACTGTTTTCTATTTTCCTCATGATTTATTATAAGTTCTAATTCTTAAATAGATGAATATTTGATGGAAGAGAAATGTAGTAAAAACCTTGTCTGTAATAGTTTCACTTCCATCATTACAGTTATTCTGTGTATGCGTAAGCCTATGTGAGTGTATGTTTCCATATCTGTCTTTTTAAAACGCAGATAATACCATACCATACACATAGTTCTCCGTTTTGCTTTTTCACTTAACTGTGTCTCAGAGACAGTTCCAGCTCAGAACCTAAACACTCATTCTATTAAAACACTAAATAGTATTCCTTTGTAAAGATAGTTCATAATCTAACTTGACCAACTTCCTTTAAACAGCACTGCTACTAGCAGTTTATAGTTGATCTGTGGGCCTAATAGAAGTATTCCTATGAAAACTTCTTATTATTCTCAATAAAATGAATTTTGTTTTCTTTTTAAATAAAAAATAATTCTGTCCTGTAACTAAATTTAAATTTCCTTGTTTCTTTATCATTTTAACTTTCCCTTTAAAACAGTAGAACCAAACCTAATCACTAGCCAATTTTAGTATCTTTATTTGTATCACACCATATGGAAAGCAGTTAGAAATGGCTACTATAATTCCTTGCCTGAAATCTTATTTTCTGTTCATTTTAAAAGAAAAATAGATGCTTTAAAATATGAATTCCACTTGTGATCCACTTTATTTTTCTTTTCATTTTTATTTACTTATATTTTTGGCTACACAGTGCAGGATGCAGGATCATAGTTCCCCAACCAGGGATCAGACCCAAGCCCTCTGCATTGAGATCACAGAATTTCAACCACTGGACTGCCAAAGAAGTCCCTATATTTTTAAAAATTATCTTTTGAAGATTTCCTTGCCCATGGTATTAGGGTTTTACAGTGAGCAGTTGATGTGGACTCCACCACCATAAGGGATTTCTTTGGCAGTGTGATTTAAACAGTCAATAAAGAGAACTTTTGTTTAATAATGAGTAGATGTCAAGGGCCTGACCCGTAGATGAGTTACAGCATTCCTTGGCTTGACCTTAGATAATAATACGTCATGAAGCAATGAACTGATTTTTGAGTAGAGATGAGGTTTGCTTTATTGAATAGTGACTGTACCATGGTGAGCAAAATAAAGCTCTTATATTGCTAAAAATTAGCCTATAATTTGCTGCCATTTCTAACCAGTTACCCAGTTTGACGCAAAAGAATTTGCCTAGAACCAAACAACAGTGTACTGTATTGGAACATATGCACAGCCTTGGAAAAGATTAATTTGATTAGCAAGGAAAAATTTTTTCATACCATAAAGACAAAAATCTTCATAAAATAAACAGTTTCTCTCATCCCACCCCCATGTTGTCATATTACATCTTTTCATTTGGAAGAAGGATCTAGTCTATTTTATAGCCTTCCTTCCAGACTGTGGGTAAAAGATCTCAAATCATGTCATTAATAACACATAGGACAATAAATATTTATTAGAGAAATGAAGATAAAGAGTTCTGTTTGAAGCAGTATAGAATAGTGACTGAGAGCTTGGATCTTGGGTTTGAAAATGATTCTTCTTAGGCACTCCAAGCCTTAGTCTTTTGTCTGTAAAATGGGGGGAAATATCAGCACTTAGCTGAAAGATTTTTGTGAGGATCCAGTGGGCTAATACATGTAAAAAACTTAATATGGTACCTAGTTCTTAAAACATCCATAGGCTTCCCTGGTGGTCCAGTGGGTAAGGACACCACATTGCAGTGCAAGAGGCGCCGGTTTGATCCCTGGCCTGGGAAGATCCCACATGCCTTGGAGTGGCTGGACCGATGTGTCCAACTACCGAACCAATGCTCTGGAGTGCATGTGCCCAGAGCCAGTGCTCTGCAACGAGAGAGGCCACTGTAATGGGAGGCCCACACAGGCCAAAGAACAAAGATGGATGGAAATAAATAAATGAAAGACCAATAGAAGTGGCCCAAAAATAAAAAAAATCCAATAAATGTTAACTATCACTGTTTTCCACACTATCATTCAGTGGTACATTCTCTTTTCATTATGGCGTCTAGAACATGTTTTTTAATCCACTTATGATCTTGGAACTCACCCTGATTTTAGACAGGTTTTTTTGCTTCTCACTAGAATCGTGGAAAATTGTTTGGGACACACTGAGCTGACAATTTTACTTTGCCTAACTAAGAGTAAAAATGACCCTTTCTTTCTAAAACATCATTTAACTAATGTTTCAGAAACAGTATTAACCAGCAGAAGACCTACACCAAAGCTAAATTTGTCAAGTCATTAAGTAAATTAATCCTGAACTTATATTTACCAGTTAGAACTATATCTCGTCTACTTCGTATCATTTTTGTCCTAGATAAGCTCTTTATAGACCCATAATACTGGTCTCTCAAACTGTTAGACTCGTTTTTACAAATCGTATCAGCATGTTGAAGACTTCTGCCAACTTCATCTTTCTGTTCTAAACTGTTGGCTTATGATGCTGTTCGTTAAGGGTTTTACTACAGTACTGTGATAGTTGATAACAAGGTACAGAGCTTATTCTTTAGGTTAAATTTAAAGCAAAAAAATAAATAGGAATTATTTTTAACTGCAGACTTCAACTGTAATTTGTACAGTGGTTTAAAATATAGGTTATCATCATCATTATTTAGTTTCTCAGTCTTGTCTGACTCTTTGCAACCCTGTGGACTGTAGCCCGCCAGGCTCCTCTGTCCATGGGATTTCTCAGGCAAGAATACTAGAATGGGATGCCATTTCCTTTTCCATAGAATACAGGTTTGTCAGTACAGAAGTTTTTTCTTGTGCTGCTTTAGCATATTTTTGGTAGAAGAAACCAGAAGAGTAGTCAGCCCAAAACAATAAAAGAATTTCTAAATACCAGAAGAATTGTTTTTTAATTACTGTCTTTTTGAATGAATGTTAGCTCCTTTTTTGAAGCTTGACCATCAAAGATAGTGTTTTTGCATTTCTTTTCCTGTTTCTTCTTTGGGCCTACACTGGTGTTAGAATTCAGTGGAAGATTTTTGAATCCCATTTTCTTAAGTGGAAAATACTTTTCTGTTTCACTTTTTACTCAGCTGTTGTTATGATATAACAGTATGCTTTTTTCTCTTGATTATCTCAAGGTTTATGGGAAATGTAATTTAAAAGATACTGAGAAGTTCATTATATAATTTAATCATATTTCCAACATATAAATACCTCCATGTAGCGCCTACCTCCTATGTAGTTGAAGGCGCTTGGATTCTTTTTCTCCTCTTCTCTGTTTAGTACCCTGGAATCTCCATGTAATGTGTGTCACTGTCAGTCAAGCTGATGAGTCAGGTAGCCATAAGGGAAATTGTTCAAAAATTTCAAAGGATAATGGCATCCAGGCAGACAAAAAGGCCCTGCTTCTTCAAGAGCTTATGTGGCTGAGAAAGAAGGAAAAATTCAACTTATATTTACCAGTTAGAACTATATCTCGTCTACTTCGTATCATTTTTGTCCTAGATAAGCTCTTTATAGACCCATAATACTGGTCTCTCAAACTGTTAGACTCGTTTTTACAAATCGTATCAGCATGTTGAAGACTTCTGCCAACTTCATCTTTCTGTTCTAAACTGTTGGCTTATGATGCTGTTCGTTAAGGGTTTTACTACAGTACTGTGATAGTTGATAACAAGGTACAGAGCTTATTCTTTAGGTTAAATTTAAAGCAAAAAAATAAATAGGAATTATTTTTAACTGCAGACTTCAACTGTAATTTGTACAGTGGTTTAAAATATAGGTTATCATCATCATTATTTAGTTTCTCAGTCTTGTCTGACTCTTTGCAACCCTGTGGACTGTAGCCCGCCAGGCTCCTCTGTCCATGGGATTTCTCAGGCAAGAATACTAGAATGGGATGCCATTTCCTTTTCCATAGAATACAGGTTTGTCAGTACAGAAGTTTTTTCTTGTGCTGCTTTAGCATATTTTTGGTAGAAGAAACCAGAAGAGTAGTCAGCCCAAAACAAAAAAAAGAATTTCTAAATACCAGAAGAATTGTTTTTTAATTACTGTCTTTTTGAATGAATGTTAGCTCCTTTTTTGAAGCTTGACCATCAAAGATAGTGTTTTTGCATTTCTTTTCCTGTTTCTTCTTTGGGCCTACACTGGTGTTAGAATTCAGTGGAAGATTTTTGAATCCCATTTTCTTAAGTGGAAAATACTTTTCTGTTTCACTTTTACTCAGCTGTTGTTATGATATAACAGTATGCTTTTTTCTCTTGATTATCTCAAGGTTTATGGGAAATGTAATTTAAAAGATACTGAGAAGTTCATTATATAATTTAATCATATTTCCAACATATAAATACCTCCATGTAGCGCCTACCTCCTATGTAGTTGAAGGCGCTTGGATTCTTTTTCTCCTCTTCTCTGTTTAGTACCCTGGAATCTCCATGTAATGTGTGTCACTGTCAGTCAAGCTGATGAGTCAGGTAGCCATAAGGGAAATTGTTCAAAAATTTCAAAGGATAACATGGCATCCAGGCAGACAAAAAGGCCCTGCTTCTTCAAGAGCTTATGTGGCTGAGAAAGAAGGAAAAATTCAACTTGTATCTACAAGTTTCTTTTCATGAGGGAATAGCTAAGTCTAACTGAAACACTAATCTGAACCAAACACTAACCTCAGGGTTTAAAAGAAAGCAAAGCAGTCTTGGATCAGATATGGACTATCAAATCAGAGGTCTCCTATCAGAAGAGCTAAGAGTCAAGCCAGAGACTCTATAGAGTACCAAATTTGGTATTGATACTCTATATCAGTACCAAATCTCAAGGAATAAAAGTAGATTTTTAAAATGGAGAACAGAGCCAAGAGTCAAGATTCAAAGGAAGGTAATTAGAAAGGGAGCAGATAGGAAGGATATAAACTAATTGCTGGAAATAATCTTTGTCACCATACCAGTTTTTGTGGGTTTATAGTTATTTGAATATTTTAGTCAATTCTAAAGGAAATCAACCCTGAATTCATTGGAAGGACTGATGCTGAAGCTGAACTCCAGTACTTTGGCCACCTGCTGTTAAGAGACAACTCACTGGAAAAGACCCTGATGCTGGGAAAAATAGAAGGCCAATGGAGAAGGGGGAGGGCTTCCCTGGTGGTCCAGTGGGAAAGGACACCGCCTTGCAGTGCAAGGGATGCCAGTTCGGTCCCTGACCTGGGAAGATCCCACGTGCCGTGGAGCAGCTGGACCAATGTGTCCAATTACTGAGCCAGAGCTCTGGAGCACATGCGCCCAGAGCCAGTGCTCTGTGACAACAGAGGCCACTGCGATGGGAGGCCCACACAGGCCAGAGAACAAGATGGATGAAAAATAGATAAATGAAAGACCAACAGAAGTGGTCCGCCCACCCCACTCCCGCCCCAACCCGCCCCAAAAAGATAGGTTCGTCAGAAATTGAGTAGATTTAAGGTAAAAAGAGAGTGAATGCAGGGGCAGAAAATGAAACATCGTGCCTATAAGAAAAGTAACAACAGATCTCGAATGTTTTAAACTTAAGCAAAGTTGACTGAGATACATGTGAAATGGTGTATTTTTACTTGATAATTAATTTGTGTCCTGAAATTTCTCTGTATTATATAATATTTATATATTATAGAAGTTAGTGGAACATTTGAACAGACTATTCTCAATAGTCTTTATTAAGTCACTGCTCTGTGGATAAGTTACCACAGAAAGAAAAGAAAAAGTAAGGAAGGTTTTATGATTGCGGGGTACAAATCTGTAGAAGAGAACTTTCTTCCTTTTGAAGAAAGGATGATGGTAGTGAAATGTTCACACAGAAGAGCTAAGAGTCAAGCCAGAGACTCTATAGAGTACCAAATTTGGTATTGATACTCTATATCAGTACCAAATCTCAAGGAATAAAAGTAGATTTTTAAAATGGAGAACAGAGCCAAGAGTCAAGATTCAAAGGAAGGTAATTAGAAAGGGAGCAGATAGGAAGGATATAAACTAATTGCTGGAAATAATCTTTGTCACCATACCAGTTTTTGTGGGTTTATAGTTATTTGAATATTTTAGTCAATTCTAAAGGAAATCAACCCTGAATTCATTGGAAGGACTGATGCTGAAGCTGAACTCCAGTACTTTGGCCACCTGCTGTTAAGAGACAACTCACTGGAAAAGACCCTGATGCTGGGAAAAATAGAAGGCCAATGGAGAAGGGGGAGGGCTTCCCTGGTGGTCCAGTGGGAAAGGACACCGCCTTGCAGTGCAAGGGATGCCAGTTCGGTCCCTGACCTGGGAAGATCCCACGTGCCGTGGAGCAGCTGGACCAATGTGTCCAATTACTGAGCCAGAGCTCTGGAGCACATGCGCCCAGAGCCAGTGCTCTGTGACAACAGAGGCCACTGCGATGGGAGGCCCACACAGGCCAGAGAACAAGATGGATGAAAAATAGATAAATGAAAGACCAACAGAAGTGGTCCGCCCACCCCACTCCCGCCCCAACCCGCCCCAAAAAAGATAGGTTCGTCAGAAATTGAGTAGATTTAAGGTAAAAAGAGAGTGAATGCAGGGGCAGAAAATGAAACATCGTGCCTATAAGAAAAGTAACAACAGATCTCGAATGTTTTAAACTTAAGCAAAGTTGACTGAGATACATGTGAAATGGTGTATTTTTACTTGATAATTAATTTGTGTCCTGAAATTTCTCTGTATTATATAATATTTATATATTATAGAAGTTAGTGGAACATTTGAACAGACTATTCTCAATAGTCTTTATTAAGTCACTGCTCTGTGGATAAGTTACCACAGAAAGAAAAGAAAAAGTAAGGAAGGTTTTATGATTGCGGGGTACAAATCTGTAGAAGAGAACTTTCTTCCTTTTTGAAGAAAGGATGATGGTAGTGAAATGTTCACACAGAAAAGCAACAACAGAAATCCTTCTCAGAGAAGTTTCTACTTGAAAGCTACCTAGAAGATTCCCCATTTCATCCTGGTCCCTCTTTAGTGTTAACAGAAGAGTTCTTAGACATCAGACCTGGAAGTACTAAGGATATACTGTATATAAAAGCATCTGGCAAGTTGCAGAGTGTTATGCAGATGTTGGTTGTTAAGTCCTCGGAATCTAGTGCCCTCCAAGCCTCTTAGTAGTCTTTCAACTCATTTCTTTCTCTGATTTCCATATTCCTGTTAATAGCATCTCTTTCAGTTTCTCAAACTAATTCCAGGGCTTCCCCTGGTGGTCCAGTGGGTAAGGACACCGCTTTGCAGTGCAAGGGGCGCCGGTTCGATCCCTGGCCTGGGAAGATCCCACGTGCCATGGAGCGACTGGACTGATGTGTCCAATTACTGTGCCGGAGCTCTGGGGCGCATGCGCCGAGAGCCGGTGCTCTGCGACGACAGGGGCCACCGCGATGGGAGGCCCACAGGAGCCAGGGAACAAAGACAGATGAAAATGGAGAAATGAAAGACCAATAGAAGTGGCCCGCCCGTCCCCCTCCCTCCCCACCCCACCCCCCCCAAAAAAAGATAAATAAATAAAAAATAAATGTTAATAATAAAAAAAAAAAACTAATTCCAAGACATAGTTTTTAAGGCCTTTTGTAGAGGTCTTTTCCTTCATGAAGTCTTTCTTGATTCCTCATTAACTAGACAAACTTCTCTCACTTTGTGTCCCCTTTCCCCCATTGCACTGATTTTCAGTTTTTGGTTTTTGCACATATATGTTTCTTTTATAATACCACACATGTGTTCCTGACAAAATCTCACATTCTGCAAAATCATGCACTAAAAATAAACAAGGGTTATGGCAAAATAGGGTTATAAGCATATCACTTAAAATTTATATAACTAAAAAAAGAAAAATTTATGAAACTTTGTAGCCCTAATAAAATAATAGCAGTCCTAATTAAAGTTACATTTCCACTGACATTTGCACCTAGAAATGCACTCAGACCATCCTTTGTGGTTTTATTCTTGAAACTCATGTGTTATTCTTCAACAAATAAGGCCTCAATAATATTTGCTTCTCAAAAAAAAACATATATATGCTTCTCATAGGGACTTGTGTCATCAAAATTAAAAATACAATATGAGGGGCTTCCAAGGGGCTTCCCCTGGTGGTCCAGTGGGTAAGGACACCGCCTTGCAGTGCAAGGGGAGCCCTGGCCTGGGAAGATCCCACGTGCCGCGGAGCGGCTGGACTGATGTGTCCGATCACCGAGCCGGAGCTCTGGAGCGCATGCACCCAGAGCCGGTGCTCTGCAATGACATACGCCACCGCGCCACCGCGATGGGAGGCCCACAAGAGCCAAAGAACGAAGACGAATGAAAATAGAGAAATCAAAGATCAATAGAAGTGGCCCGCCCACTCCCCTCCCTCCCCAACCCGACCCCCGCCCAAAGTAAATAAATAAATCTTTAAAAAAAAAAAAATACAATATGAGGATATCAGTCAGTTTTTAGTTGTTTTGTCTTTCTTTTTGGCACAGAAATATCTTTGCACCCTTTTCATTTGCACTTACCCTTTCCTTATGTAGCTTAACATTGTGGAAAGGACAGCAGTTCTTTTTTTTTTTTTTTTTAAAAGATTTATTTATTTATTTATTTATTTTGGGCGGGGGTCGGGTTAGGGAGGGAGGGGAGCTGGCGGGCCACTTCTATTGGTCTTTCGTTTCTCTATGTTCATCCGTCTTTGTTCTTTGGCTCCTGTGGGCCTCCCATCGCAGCGGCGTCTGTTGTCGCAGAGCGTCGGCTCTGGGCGCATGTGCTCCAGAGCTCCGACTCGGTGATTGGACACATCGGTCCAGCCGCTCCGCGGCACGTGGGATCTTCCCAGGCCAGGGCTCGAACCGGCGCCCCTTGCACTGCAAGGCGGTGTCCTTACCCACTGGACCACCAGGGGAAGCCCGACAGCAGTTCTTAAAACTACAAAACCAATTACTTCTTACAAAAAATACTTCTGTAGGATTTTCATCTCTTTTCCTTAACATATCGGAAAAGCATCTTCTTTAAAAGAGGAACCTTGTCCCTGATCTTATCTAAGTATTAACTTGCTGAAAAAATTTCATGTAAACCAATGTGCTTCCTGTGTTATTTCCCTATTTACCAATCGCATAGAGCTAAAGTGCATTAAGATATGTGTTTTATAACAGAATGGGCTATGCTTGTTTTATGCGTCCCCCTTTACCCCATTGTCTATGAACTCACTGAGGGCAGAAACTGGCTCTCCCTCATCTGTGTATCACCTCCAGTGTCTGGCATAGTACCTTGTGCTTAAGAAACTGATCAAAAGTATTTGTTGGCTCTAATTAATTTGTTCTGCTGCATAAAAATATGTCTATACTGTAAGGAAGTCCCTTTTTTTAGGAAGTCCTTTAATGTGAGAATTGATTTAACCTAAACTTGATTTTGTCTACTTTCCTTTGCCGTCAGTACCTGCCTTCTTAGGCCCAAGAGCCAAGACGAGCGAATGAAAATAGAAATCAAAGATCAATAGAAGTGGCCCGCCCACTCCCCTCCCTCCCCAACCCGACCCCCGCCCAAAGTAAATAAATAAATCTTTAAAAAAAAAAAAATACAATATGAGGATATCAGTCAGTTTTTAGTTGTTTTGTCTTTCTTTTTGGCACAGAAATATCTTTGCACCCTTTTCATTTGCACTTACCCTTTCCTTATGTAGCTTAACATTGTGGAAAGGACAGCAGTTGTGATTTTATTTTTTTTAAAGATTTATTTATTTATTTATTTATTTTGGGCGGGGGTCGGGTTAGGGAGGGAGGGGAGCTGGCGGGCCACTTCTATTGGTCTTTCGTTTCTCTATGTTCATCCGTCTTTGTTCTTTGGCTCCTGTGGGCCTCCCATCGCAGCGGCGTCTGTTGTCGCAGAGCGTCGGCTCTGGGCGCATGTGCTCCAGAGCTCCGACTCGGTGATTGGACACATCGGTCCAGCCGCTCCGCGGCACGTGGGATCTTCCCAGGCCAGGGCTCGAACCGGCGCCCCTTGCACTGCAAGGCGGTGTCCTTACCCACTGGACCACCAGGGGAAGCCCGACAGCAGTTCTTAAAACTACAAAACCAATTACTTCTTACAAAAAATACTTCTGTAGGATTTTCATCTCTTTTCCTTAACATATCGGAAAAGCATCTTCTTTAAAAGAGGAACCTTGTCCCTGATCTTATCTAAGTATTAACTTGCTGAAAAATTACATGTAAACCAATGTGCTTCCTGTGTTATTTCCATATTTACCAATCTCATAGAGCTAAAGTGCATTAAGATATGTGTTTTATAACAGAATGGGCTATGCTTGTTTTATGCGTCCCCCTTTACCCCATTGTCTATGAACTCACTGAGGGCAGAAACTGGCTCTCCCTCATCTGTGTATCACCTCCAGTGTCTGGCATAGTACCTTGTGCTTAAGAAACTGATCAAAAAGTATTTGTTGGCTCTAATTAATTTGTTCTGCTGCATAAAAATATGTCTATACTGTAAGGAAGTCCCTTTTTTTAGGAAGTCCTTTAATGTGAGAATTGATTTAACCTAAACTTGATTTTGTCTACTTTCCTTTGCCGTCAGTACCTGCCCTCTTAAGATCAGTTCAGTTTAGTCACCATTCATGTTTGACTCTTTGTGATCCCAGGGACTGCATTGCACCAGGCTTCCCTCTCCTTCACCGTCCCCCAGGGTTTGCTCAGACTCATGTCCATTGAGTAGGTGATGCCTTCGAACCATCTTGTCCTCTGCCATGCCCTTCTCCTTTTGCCTTTTATTTTTCCCAACATCAGGGTCTTTTCCAGTGGGTTGTCTCTTCACATCAGATGGCCAAAGTACTGGAGCTTCAGCTTCAGCACCAGTGCTTCCACTGAATATTCAGGGTTGATTTCCTCTGGGATTGACTGGTTTGATCTCCTTGCAGTCCAAGGGACTCTTGAGATCATAAGTATTCAATTTAAAGATTACATGCTGTTACGTAGTCATATCTCTGTGAGCCATGTTGAGACATACTGTTATATATGATGCTTCTTAAAGATTGCATCCAGTTTCTCCTATGTAAAATTCTACCAATGTGTCTTCATTTTCCTGTCAATCACTAATATTGAAAGAAGGTAGTAGAAGTTTACAGGTCAACTGGTCAATTCTTTTGTGTGCTGTCTTGATTGAAGTGGTAGAAATAGTGGTGGGAATAATATGTATTCCTTATTTTAGCATGGAAATTCTAGTTTCTCCTATGTGAGACCCTGGACCATCTCAATCAATGGAAAGAAAAGAGGCAATAGCCATAGTTAAATTCATATGTTTTCTAAATATGGTATTTTTATTTATTTATTTATTTATTTTTGGCTATTCTGGTTCTCTAGTTGCAGGGAGTGGGGGCTACTCTCTAGTTGAGGTGGGCAGACTTCTTGTTGGAATCACTTCTCTTGTTGTGGAACTCGGGCTCTAGGACATACGGGCTTTAGTAGTTGTGGCACATGGGCTCAGTTGTGGCTCCAACGCTCTAGGGCACAGGCTCAATAGTTGTGGCTCACAGGCTTAGTTGCTCCGCAGCATGTGGGATCTTCCAGGATCAGGGATCAAACCTGTGTCTCCTGCATTGGCAGACGAACACTTCACTACTGAGCTACCAGGGAAACCCTAAATTCATACTTATCTTAAAGTAGTTACAATGAAAATTTAAAGCCTGATTTAATTCTTAGGCAAAAGGCATTTAATTTTCTGTAGTTGAAACAGTTGCTAAACCTACGGCCTGTATATTGGCATAGTAGTGTTAGACATGCATATCTTTGTCAGATGTAGCACTGTCATTCAATAATTATTAGAACTAAGATATTATTCATTACCCACATGAATGGAGGGTAAATATCAGTTCTTTCTTTTTTCAGAATGTAAAGAGGCTCCTGCAGAACCCCAAAGTGACAGAGTTTGATGCTGCACGCCTGGTGATGCTTTATGCTCTACATTATGAGCGACACAGCAGCAATAGCCTACCAGGATTAATGATGGACCTTAGGAATAAAGGTGTTTCCGACAAGTATCGAAAGGTACCCAGACTTATAAATTCAGTTCAGTTCAGTCACTCAGTTGTGCCTGACTCTTTGCGACCCAGTGGAGACTTATGTATGAATCCCACCAAACAGGAACCAACTCTCTTGTTACAGCCTTAGTCCTGACAAATAATAAGTCATACTGTTTTTACTCACAGAAACTTATAATTTTGTCCTCTCATGTCTTCATTTCCTTAATGAAGTTATTTCTTTTCTGTTCCCCAAGTAATAAGATTATTTCTCCTTCTTTTCCTCTCTTTTTTAAAAAAGCTTGTGTCTGCAGTTGTTGAATATGGTGGTAAACGGGTCAGAGGAAGTGACCTCTTCAGCCCCAAAGATGCTGTGGCTATTACAAAACAGTTCCTCAAAGGATTGAAGGTATGATATCTCTCTGTTTTCCTAAATGAGAAACAGTTGAAGCCCCTGATGCTGAGAGTGAATCCCTTAGTACTATGTCAGTTCAATGAAAGCAGACTGAAAGCTCGTGAAAGATTTTTCTTTAACTACTTCCTTTCTTTTTTAAAAAAAATTTTCTGTATTGAAACAGCATCAGCATTATCCCAAACAGCTGAGAAGGGAATAAGATACTTCCAGGAAATACTCAAGAGTAAAAAGGCAGACAGTTCTGTTAGTTATAACTATTTTACTCCATTTGTTTATAATTTAAGGTTTGTCAGTTTTTCTTTGACAGAAATTAAAGATGAAGTAAACAATTACAAATCTTTTAAAAATACTAACCTATTTTCTCAAAATGGTCAAAGATTAATTTTAATCTGCCAGCCTTTCTTACGTTTCCTGAAATCTTTCCATTTTCCTGGATGTTTCTAGTCTCTGTTGCTATGTAGCCCTTTTCTTCTTATTTACCAATCATATAATATTTTCACAGAAGGATGAGTCCGTGAAGAGATGACAGAGAATTGAAGCAGTTGTATTTTTTAAATTCCTTTATAGTAGCTAGCCTTAAATTACAGAGTATTTTCATAAGATTGGAACATTTCTTATTGGTGAAAATAATTAACTATAAAATTCTCCTAAAATTCCTACTTGACTCTTACCCATGAAATCTTTATTGACTGCATGTCCTTTTCTGATGATGAGTACCATTAATAATTACTTTGCACATTAAAAAGAAAAATGACCTAAGAACCATTTCCCCCTGTCTTAGGGAGTAGAAAATGTTTATACTCAGCATCAGCCTTTCTTACATGAGACCCTGGACCATCTCATCAAAGGAAAGCTTAAGGAAAACCTGTATCCTTATCTAGGCCCCAGCATACTCAGAGACAGGTAAGAAAACAAAGATATTAATAATAAAAACCAGAAACATTAAGAAAACAGGAAATTGAAGGTACTATAAGAGACTGCAACTAAGGTTCTACTCTTCTTTCCCCAGTTGTTTCCATTCTCAAGTTCTTTTGGTTTTACATGTGTCAAAGTTAGATTTAAATTCCCTTACCAAGCCTGAAGCATTATTTCTTTTGAAATACAGAAACAGTTGTTTTGGAGCACTCTAAATATTTGTGTCCAGTCCTTTAGCATCATACTAGTTCACTTATGCCATTTAAGGTTCAGTTCCATGGCATCTAGCATTTGGAGTTTCAAACATTAAAGCCGAAAATAGATTTGCTGCTTGATTGCCATCCAGAGCAGGTTGTTACATTTAGTGAGAAGGGAATTCTTCAGGAAATACTCAAGAGTAAAAAGGCAGACAGTTCTGTTAGTTATAACTATTTTACTCCATTTGTTTATAATTTAAGGTTTGTCAGTTTTTCTTTGACAGAAATTAAAGATGAAGTAAACAATTACAAATCTTTTAAAAATACTAACCTATTTTCTCAAAATGGTCAAAGATTAATTTTAATCTGCCAGCCTTTCTTACGTTTCCTGAAATCTTTCCATTTTCCTGGATGTTTCTAGTCTCTGTTGCTATGTAGCCCTTTTCTTCTTATTTACCAATCATATAATATTTTCACAGAAGGATGAGTCCGTGAAGAGATGACAGAGAATTGAAGCAGTTGTATTTTTTAAATTCCTTTATAGTAGCTAGCCTTAAATTACAGAGTATTTTCATAAGATTGGAACATTTCTTATTGGTGAAAATAATTAACTATAAAATTCTCCTAAAATTCCTACTTGACTCTTACCCATGAAATCTTTATTGACTGCATGTCCTTTTCTGATGATGAGTACCATTAATAATTACTTTGCACATTAAAAAGAAAAATGACCTAAGAACCATTTCCCCCTGTCTTAGGGAGTAGAAAATGTTTATACTCAGCATCAGCCTTTCTTACATGAGACCCTGGACCATCTCATCAAAGGAAAGCTTAAGGAAAACCTGTATCCTTATCTAGGCCCCAGCATACTCAGAGACAGGTAAGAAAACAAAGATATTAATAATAAAAACCAGAAACATTAAGAAAACAGGAAATTGAAGGTACTATAAGAGACTGCAACTAAGGTTCTACTCTTCTTTCCCCAGTTGTTTCCATTCTCAAGTTCTTTTGGTTTTACATGTGTCAAAGTTAGATTTAAATTCCCTTACCAAGCCTGAAGCATTATTTCTTTTGAAATACAGAAACAGTTGTTTTGGAGCACTCTAAATATTTGTGTCCAGTCCTTTAGCATCATACTAGTTCACTTATGCCATTTAAGGTTCAGTTCCATGGCATCTAGCATTTGGAGTTTCAAACATTAAAGCCGAAAATAGATTTGCTGCTTGATTGCCATCCAGAGCAGGTTGTTACTATTTTTGGTAAGGACTGGACTTTGCCAAATGTGGCCAGCATACACACTGAGACCTAATTAACAAAGGCCTTTTGTCACGTTGGAGAAAAGGATGGTTTTCTTTTTAGGTATTAATTGAAAGAGTCAATTCATTGTCATTTTAATCCAATAATTTGTTAATTTTAATAAAAAACAAAATTTGTCCAGGACAACTTACATAGGCCAATCTGAAATTGTAAATATACACAAATTATAAATTATGTTGTATATATATATATACATTTTTTTTTTTTGCCTCAAATTCATCATTTAGCTTTTTTATCCATCTTTACTCTTTGGCATGTGTGGTCTCCCACCGCAGTGGCCCCTCTCATTGTAGAGCACTGGCCCCGGGTGCACACGCTTCAGAGCACTGGCTTGCAATTGGACACACCAGCCCAGCTGGACCTCGGCACGCGGGATCTTCCCCAGCCAGGGATCGAATTGGTGTCCCCTGCACTGCAAGGCAGACTCTTTATCCATTGGACTGCCAGGGAAGCCCTGTGTTGTATATTTTTATTGGGACCACATATTATAAAGAGCCTAATATATGTAGCTGAATCCTATTGGACAGATTGATGTTAGAACTATTACTGTTGGTATAATCCTTCTATTATTTCAGCTAATCATAATCTAAGGCCTTGGAAAAATAGTGTTTTATAAATGTTATGAATTTACAAAGGGAGAAAAATGTTTTGAGGTACATAAATAACTCTTGTATGATAAAATATATTTTTTTCACTTTTTTTCCCCTTAAAAACAAAGAAAGGTGCTTGTTTGGTAACAGAACAGAAAAAAATCTTTTTAAAAATCCAAGATTGAGAAGCAGAACATCTAGGGTTAAAATCAGAGAGTTAAAAAAAAAAAAAAAAAATCAGAGAGTAAAGTCATCTAGCATCAGAATTTAGAAATGTCAACAAAGTGGTAAAAATGAAAGCCAGCCTGAGGCTATTCACCTGAGAGGCTTTTTGAAAAAACAGTATAACTCTAATAAATAGGTTTCTAATTAACATAAAAGTTAAAATATTAACTTTTAATGAATTTTATATAGGAATTATTGAACAAGAAATTGACCACCTATTGTTAAAGGGACGTAGTAGACCACCAGAAGAGTATATTGGGGATGATTAGTTCATGAATAATTAGCAAACCTTTCTAATTTGGGGAGTTCATTTCCAATGGATTATTGAAGGCAAAATTAGAAGCAGAAAGACTACTTAGGAGGTGGGTGCAGTAGTCTAGGTAAGA
Source organism: Tragulus kanchil (assembly GCA_022376925.1). Lineage (NCBI taxonomy): Eukaryota > Metazoa > Chordata > Mammalia > Artiodactyla > Tragulidae > Tragulus > Tragulus kanchil. The sequence continues at coordinate 82,221,717 of JAIOJX010000032.1, read as the reverse complement.
AATGAAAGTGCTTTGGATAAGGAGCCTGGGCGAGAAGACAGACTCAGTAGACTTATTTAATGGAGTAGAGTAATGAGACAAGGGTAAGAGAAAAGTCAAGAATAATTCTCAGGTTTTAGAAGGAAAGAAAAGAGTTTTGTTGGTAAATTGCAGATGCCTATTAGATAATCAAGTGGAAATATTTGATGCTAAGTTGAAAGTTGACAAGATTTTGGTGACTTAAAGTCATGGGACTAGAGTAGATCACTTAGGGAGAGAGCATAGAAGGGGGAAAGAAGAGAGACCAGGACTAAGCACTGAGTAGAGGATATGGAGTCGGCAGTGAAGACTGAAGAAGAAACAGGAAGGAAGAAAACCAGAAAAGCTTGGCATCATAAAACTCAAGGAGTGAGTGGTTACCTAAGACTAGTCTTCTGAGACATAAAAAAGGTGAGGACAGTGAAGAGTCCATCAGATTTGGCAATATGAAGGTCTTTGATGACTTTATTCTCCAGGTTCAGTAAGTTTGGAAGCCAAGTTAGAGAGGGTTACAAGAGATAAGATAAAGAGGTGATATCAAATATATGTAGCACTTTAAGAAGTTTTACATGAAGGGTCTCAGTGGGATTGTAGCTAGAAGCAACTGTAGGCTCGGGGGAAAAAGAGATTCTAGAGCATATTTATAATCTAATGAGAATTATCCTAAAGAAAAAGAAATAGGTAATGCAGAAGAAAAAGAGAACGAGTGAAGAAATGAAGTGAAGAAGTGCAGAAGTGAAGTCTTTAGGGAAGACAACACAAGCAGAGGAGATTTGAATAGAAATGGAAGTGTTTAATTCACTGTAACAGCTTTGATGGTGAGAACATGGAGGCCATCTTGTCTGATTACTTCTATTTTCTCAGTAAAATATAACATCAAGCTATCAAGTAAGCTACAGGATAAAAAGAGAAAACATTGTGAAACTGTTATTTTGTAGGCGTGGAATCAAATTTACTAGGAAATATAAGTGGACCTTCTAGGTAAGACTGAGTGCCCATTGGAGTTTTGTGGTCATTAATTTAAAATACAGTCCATGAGCCTAGTTGTGTTTTTAGCAAATACACGGCAAAATTGGGCAGAAAGACTACTTAGACAGTAGTCTAGGTAAGAAATGAAAGTGCTTTGGATAAGGAGCCTGGGCGAGAAGACAGACTCAGTAGACTTATTTAATGGAGTAGAGTAATGAGACAAGGGTAAGAGAAAAGTCAAGAATAATTCTCAGGTTTTAGAAGGAAAGAAAAGAGTTTTGTTGGTAAATTGCAGATGCCTATTAGATAATCAAGTGGAAATATTTGATGCTAAGTTGAAAGTTGACAAGATTTTGGTGACTTAAAGTCATGGGACTAGAGTAGATCACTTAGGGAGAGAGCATAGAAGGGGGAAAGAAGAGAGACCAGGACTAAGCACTGAGTAGAGGATATGGAGTCGGCAGTGAAGACTGAAGAAGAAACAGGAAGGAAGAAAACCAGAAAAGCTTGGCATCATAAAACTCAAGGAGTGAGTGGTTACCTAAGACTAGTCTTCTGAGACATAAAAAAGGTGAGGACAGTGAAGAGTCCATCAGATTTGGCAATATGAAGGTCTTTGATGACTTTATTCTCCAGGTTCAGTAAGTTTGGAAGCCAAGTTAGAGAGGGTTACAAGAGATAAGATAAAGAGGTGATATCAAATATATGTAGCACTTTAAGAAGTTTTACATGAAGGGTCTCAGTGGGATTGTAGCTAGAAGCAACTGTAGGCTCGGGGGAAAAAGAGATTCTAGAGCATATTTATAATCTAATGAGAATTATCCTAAAGAAAGAGAAATAGGTAATGCAGAAGAAAAAGAGAACGAGTGAAGAAATGAAGTGAAGAAGTGCAGAAGTGAAGTCTTTAGGGAAGACAACACAAGCAGAGGAGATTTGAATAGAAATGGAAGTGTTTAATTCACTGTAACAGCTTTGATGGTGAGAACATGGAGGCCATCTTGTCTGATTACTTCTATTTTCTCAGTAAAATATAACATCAAGCTATCAAGTAAGCTACAGGATAAAAAGAGAAAACATTGTGAAACTGTTATTTTGTAGGCGTGGAATCAAATTTACTAGGGAAATATAAGTGGACCTTCTAGGTAAGACTGAGTGCCCATTGGAGTTTTGTGGTCATTAATTTAAAATACAGTCCATGAGCCTAGTTGTGTGGTTTTTCTTTAGCAACTTTTAGCTGCACTTTTAGATTAAATAAGGACAAGGCTAATAGCTGGGTCTAACCAGGATTTGGGGGAAATGAAAAAAAGAAGGAGGGTATTGGATAGTGAAAACAATAGTGTTGAATGAATTGAAGATATTGATGAGGTTGGAGAATGATTACAGTAGAGAGATTAGCATAAGTGAGTTGAAAGTTGAGGGACTGGTTGTTAGAGGAAGAAGTCTTGAATTCAGGATTTCATATTGCAGATACTTGTAAGGAAAAAGTTTATGTCGTAATTATGGATGTTAGTGACCCTGAGGGATGGAAGAACAAATCAGTATGGCTGAGGAGACTAAGATGTGAGATGAATGATCCACATTGATGTTCAAGTCACTGAATGTCTTGAAAGGAGCAGGAGTGAAAAGGACAGTAAACAGGAGCTGTAGTCTTCAGGGAATAAGAAAGTGACCAGGAAAGGAGGTCGGGGAAAACAGTGCAACTACATCACGAGCTTCTCAGAGAGTGGAAATTGTGAAGAAGGCAGAAAAATAGTTATGAAGCTATGGTAGCAGGTATAGAAGATACCTTTGCCACCTCCTGGCCCTGTTTAACAGAAAGAACAAAAAGAGGACTTGAAAAGACCTACTAAACAATGTACTTCTTATAGTTTGCCACATAGATACACAGAATGATGGAAAACAAAACAAAACAGAAAACAGCTAAATATTTTTCAGTGGAGAACTGGTTACCTAGATTAGCATACATTATTGTGCATTCTTCATGGGGTGATATCAAGAACTTTCTAAGATATATTAGATAGAAAATCAAGATGCTATAATACCCCTTTTGGATAAAATAAAACTGTATATAGGCATAAATGTGATTGTGTACATAGATGTATGTAAATAAGCCTGTGCTTGAATATATACATATATATATATGTATATATGCAAGCATGTGTATGGTTATGTATATAGTAACTATTCCTGAGAGAATAAATAACAAATTTTTAATAATGGTTACCCCTGGATATTAAGACAGTAGTTAATTGTATACATGTCTATCCTTCCCATTAGGTATTATATTAAGTACTGTAATCGTGAATTAGAACTATGTTTTATTAATATTTGGGTTTTTCATAGTATTTAACACAGTGCTTTACATAGAGATATTAAACAAACATTTGTCAGATTTCTTATGTAGCAATCTGTAGTAGTTGATATGACAAGATTTATAGTTGGGAAATTCAGACTAGAGAATAAATTTGGTTGATTTTACCAGAAATTTTTGAATTTTAAAATTTCACCTGTACAGTAATTTGATTCTGTATTCACTTAGCCCCACCCTCAGCTGTAGTCCCTGTATTCACCCTAGATCTTCACATTTAAAAGGGTCATTTGATTTTTTTTTAAATTTTGGCCTCTTTTATTGTTTTTTCTATTTATTTATTTTCATCCATCTTTATTCTTTGGCCTGTGTGGGCCTCCGATTGCAACAGCCTCTCTTGTTGCAGAGCACCGGCTCTGGGCACATGTGCTCCAGAGCACTGGCTCCTAATTGGACGCACCGGTCTAGCAGCTCTACAGCATGTGGGATCTTCCCAGGCCAGGGATCGAACACTGGTTCCCCTTGCACTGCAAGGCAGACTCTTTACCCACTGGACCACGAGGGAAGCCCTAGTCATTTGATTTTAGTCAGCTTAAGTCTCATCATGATAAAACTTCTTGGTCTTGCTGTTATTGTTATAGTAGAAGATATCAAAGGAGATCTGGCAAGAACACAACTTTGCAAACCCAGAAACAGTTGTATAAATGTTTTAGCCCTTAGCTCTAAGCTGGTGGTTAGCTTGTTGGGCAGTGTAGTTATATCCACAAGTTGGGTTTGATCATTCTCCGCAGGTGGGACTTTCATGTATCCTACTTATTAGGTTAAAAGTTTTTTCTTAGGGCTTCCCTGGTGGTCTAGTGCATTGAGTCTGCCTTGCAGTGTAGGGGGCACCAGTTCGATCCTTGACATGGGAAGACCCCACATGCCGAGGAACAACTGGGCTGGTGTGTCCAATTATGAGCCAGTGCTCTGCAACAAGAGAGGCCACTGCGATGGGAGGCCCACACAGGCCAAGGAACAAAGATGGGTGAAAATAAATAAATGAAAGACCAATAAAAGAGGGCAAAAAAAAAAAAAAAAATCTATCAGTGTATCTTAGAGATCATTTCATTAAAAAAAAAAAAAAGTTTTTTCTTCACTCCAAAGTTGTTTTTTTATCACTTATTAAAAACAGACAACTTGGGCTTCCCCTGGTGGTCCAGTGGGTAAGGACACTGCCTTGCATTGCAAGGGACGCCGGTTCAAACCCTGGCCTGGGAAGATCCCACATGCCACGGAGCGGCTGGACTGATGTGTCCAATCACCGAGCCAGAGCTCTGGAACGCATGCGCCCAGAGCCGGTGCTCTGCAACGACAGATGCCACCGCGATGGGAGGCCCATAGGAGCCAAAGAACGAAGACGAATGAAAATAGAGAAGTGAAAGACCAATAGAAGTGGCCCGCCCGCTCCCCCACCCCCGCCCAAAGTAAATAAATAAATAAATCTTTTAAAAAAAAAAAAACAGACAAAACATTTGATGAAAAAATGAAACTATCTGGTCATACATTCCAGAATTACTCAATTCGGAAAGGAAGTACTCATTCACATTTATACAAACTGAGTAGAATCTTGCTTTTGTTTCTGTGGAAGCAGCAGTCCTTGCTCATTGGCCTTTTCTCCTACAATCAATGCTTAAGTCTCATCATGATAAAACTTCTTGGTCTTGCTGTTATTGTTATAGTAGAAGATATCAAAGGAGATCTGGCAAGAACACAACTTTGCAAACCCAGAAACAGTTGTATAAATGTTTTAGCCCTTAGCTCTAAGCTGGTGGTTAGCTTGTTGGGCAGTGTAGTTATATCCACAAGTTGGGTTTGATCATTCTCCGCAGGTGGGACTTTCATGTATCCTACTTATTAGGTTAAAAGTTTTTTCTTAGGGCTTCCCTGGTGGTCTAGTGCATTGAGTCTGCCTTGCAGTGTAGGGGGCACCAGTTCGATCCTTGACATGGGAAGACCCCACATGCCGAGGAACAACTGGGCTGGTGTGTCCAATTATGAGCCAGTGCTCTGCAACAAGAGAGGCCACTGCGATGGGAGGCCCACACAGGCCAAGGAACAAAGATGGGTGAAAATAAATAAATGAAAGACCAATAAAAGAGGGCAAAAAAAAAAAAAAAAATCTATCAGTGTATCTTAGAGATCATTTCATTAAAAAAAAAAAAAAGTTTTTTCTTCACTCCAAAGTTGTTTTTTTATCACTTATTAAAAACAGACAACTTGGGCTTCCCCTGGTGGTCCAGTGGGTAAGGACACTGCCTTGCATTGCAAGGGACGCCGGTTCAAACCCTGGCCTGGGAAGATCCCACATGCCACGGAGCGGCTGGACTGATGTGTCCAATCACCGAGCCAGAGCTCTGGAACGCATGCGCCCAGAGCCGGTGCTCTGCAACGACAGATGCCACCGCGATGGGAGGCCCATAGGAGCCAAAGAACGAAGACGAATGAAAATAGAGAAGTGAAAGACCAATAGAAGTGGCCCGCCCGCTCCCCTCCCTCCCCAACCTGACCCCCGCCCAAAGTAAATAAATAAATAAATCTTTTAAAAAAAAAAAACAGACAAAACATTTGATGAAAAAATGAAACTATCTGGTCATACATTCCAGAATTACTCAATTCGGAAAGGAAGTACTCATTCACATTTATACAAACTGAGTAGAATCTTGCTTTTGTTTCTGTGGAAGCAGCAGTCCTTGCTCATTGGCCTTTTCTCCTACAATCAATGCTCATATAATCTTTAACCATTCATAAGTGCTACATTCAAAAATTTGAATTTTAGCCATAATAGTCCACAAAGTAGGTAAAATGTTGCCTCTTAAAAGGTAAGTTTTTCTGCTTAACTTAATGGTTAACAATTAAAGTAATAATTTCCAGAAATAATATATATGAAAAATTTTTGTTTATTTTTCTAATAAAATCTGTTGTTGTTTAGTCACTAAGTCATGTCTGACTCTTTTGTGACCCCGTGGACTGTAGATCGCCAGGCTCCTCTGTCCATGGAATTTTCCAGGCAAGAATACTGGAGTGGGTTGCCATTTCCTTCTTCAGGGGAACATCCCAACCCAGGGATTGAACCCATGTCTCCTGCTTGGCAGGCAGATTCTTTATCACTGAGCCACCAGAGAATTGGTTGGGTTTTCAGGGTGTCCCTGTATATCTCTATATATACCATGAACAGACTGCTGTTTCCTAGTGTTTGCTGTCTGCATGAATGAATGCTTTTGGTTGCTATGGTGAATTACAGAGCACAGGAAGATGTGTACAAAGAGTTGAACTTGTATATTCCACTTAACTTTAACCATCATATAAAAATGATTTGCTGTTTGTGTTACTATTGGCCTCATCAAAACATCTCCTTTTAAAATTCACCAAGGAAAGGAATTGTAGGGAAAAATGTCAGAGATTTTTTTTTTTTTTTCATTTTTTTTCCCACTGATGTTCCTCCTTAAGCCAACCTGACTAAGTAGTAGGAGGCTCAGGAAAACATTTGTTAATGTTTTCATAACCAAATGTGACATAGTTGTCTTTGTTAAGTACACAGCAGAGTCAAGCTCTAAGAGCCTTTCCCTGAATGTGAGTTTGTCCTTATATTGATGTAACCTACACCCACAGTTACCACCCCTAACATTTTCTTCCCTCTCCAGAAATACTGAAATACTCTGGCACCCTGAAATTACCAGACTAAAGCAGAGCATTCTCTGGCTGTGTTAGAAACCCGCTTGCATTTACTCCTTCCCATTTCTTGCCTTTCTTTTCCATAAGAAAGAGATGTACTCTAGAGGCAGGTGATAGGCAGAGGGCAGCTATGGAAAACCAATGTCTTTTTCCAGGATGACCGTTATTACTCTGCTCAGCTGCTTTTTAAGTTGACTGATCAGACCAGGGGGCTTCTCTGGTGGCTCAGATGGTAAAGAATCTGTCTGCCAATTCAGGTGACATAGGAGACACAAGTTCAGTCCCTAGAAAGAGAAGATTGCCTTGGAGGAGGAAATGGCAACCCACTCTAGTACTCTTGCTTGGGAAATCTCATGGGCAGAGGAGCCTGGCGATCTACAGTCCATGGGGTCGCAAAATGTCGAGCATGACTGATCAACTGAACAAAGAGGAAATCATACAAATAATAGATTAGGGACACTGCAGATTCATTGTTTTTCACCTCAGTTGGACATTCAGGATACTCAGTCAAGCTCATGTATCCTTAGTTCTCTCTCTTTTTGTCTTATTCACCACATCAATTTAGAATGTTTCCCATAATCTTCAGGTTTTGTAACCCACACCAGTGTTTCTACTTCACAGTGGAAAAAATTGAGCCTGTCAGACATTAGCTCCCTCTGTGTCTAACTCCATGTGTATAGACTTAGATGAATCTCCCTTTGTGTCCTTCCTTCATTCTAAAGGAAATACATCCTCTTTTCATATTTAGAACTAACCTCTCGGCTAGCTCTAGTTTTGGACTCCTACCATCTCTTCTGAAACCTTTCTCTGTAATTATTTGCACTTTACTTCTTTCTCTCCCTCATTCCTCTGTATTTTCAACTTATCTTCCTCTGATTACCTTCCTGCAGGCTCCACGCTTACTCAAGTTTCTCCTGTTAAGTAATAGGTTTAAAGCCCTTGAGCCTGAGTTCTCCTCTAACTTATCTTTGCTTCACAGTCAGGCTTCTTGGATAAAGTTACTGTCTTCACTTTTCACTTCTGCAGTCCATATACACTGGCTTCTTGCTTCACTGCAATACACTGAAGCATTTCTTGCAAAGTCACATGGCAAGAATGTGCATGGTGGTCTCTTTCATTCCTCACTTATTTACCTTACTGCTGTACTTAGCACTTAACCATTCTGTGCTTCTTGAAACTCACTTGTCCCTTGGCCTCTCCCTTCTGGTTCTTCTCAACCATTCCAACAGTTTTTCTTCTCCACTGCCTTTACTAAGCTACTCTTCTTGCTTATTCTGCAGATCCTAAAGAATACACACACACACACCCCCAACTCTGTCTTTTGTTTCCCTTCTCATTCTGTGTGATCTCCCTAGGTAGGACTCATCTATTCCCAATGCTTCAGCTGTCGCTTGTGTTTAGAGAAATTACCAGGTCTCAGCATCCATATGTCTGGTGGAAAGCTCCATTGGGGTGTTCCACAGCATGTTTTTGTCTTCCTTTAAGTCAATCAGTCTTGCTTTCTTTGTTCTCAGACTTAAACTGCTGTACTTAGTCACCAAAACCAGATTTGTTAAAATTATCACAGATTCTTCCTTTAGCCTCATCCTTCATATTTTATCACCAACCAAATACTGGAGAGTCTACATTTTTTGTACCTTCTATATCCAGTCCTTCCCCTCCATGTCTGATATTTCTTTAGTTCCAACTTTCATCATATCTTCCCAGAAGTCTTAACAGTAGCCTTTTGTTCTCCAAATTTTCCCACCTGCAACCTCCAATTCATTTTTACATAGCTGCCAAAACTATCCTTCAAAAAGCAAATTCGGTCATGATAACCTAGTCAAAACCCTTCAGTGATCCCCCCATGACCAATAAGATTCAAGATTCTTCCTTTTTTCCTCTCTCTACGTTGTTGTTGTTTAGTGCCTAAGTAGTGTCCAGCTCGTTGCAACCCTGTGGACTGCAGCATGCCAGGCTCCAGTCACTATCCAGGCTCCTCTCTCTGTATCTCTAACTTATGTGCTTCACTCCAGCCATAAAGGAGGAATTAGCATGGCTCTATAGCAGGTGAAAAGATAGATTGGCCATCAGCTAAGATGAGGAGAGCTATATGTGGAACAAGGTTGGAGGAGAAGATTAGTGATTTGAACATACAGAATTCAGAAATAAACTAAACAGCCAAGTAGAAATGTCAAATATATACTTAAGTTCTAGCACTTAGGAGAGAAGTCTGGGCTGGAGACAGAGATTTGGGAGTCATCAGCAGATAAATTTTTTTGGCGGGGGGCCACTTCTATTGGTCTTTCATATATCTATTTTCATCCATATTTGTTCTTTGGCCCGTGTGGGCCTCCAGTTGCGGTGGCCTCTGTCGCTGCAGAGCACCGGCTCTGGGCGCATGCGCTCCAGAGCTCCAGCTTGGTAGTTGGACACATCAGTCCAGCCGCTCCGCGGCACGTGGGATCTTCCCAGGCCAGGGATCGAACTGGCGCCCCCTGCACTGTAACGCGGTGTCCTTACCCACTGGACCACCAGGGAAGCCCAGATAAATGTATTTTAAACCACAAAACTGAATCCAATCGTCTAAGGAAGTGCAGTTCAATAGAACTTTGTACAGTGATGGAAATGTACTGTATACATGCTATCTAGTAAGGCAGCTACCAGCTGCATATGACTGTTGAACACCTGAAATATGGCTAGTTCCACTGAAGCACTGAATTTTTTATTTTATTTTAATTAAATTTAAACAACCATGTGTGGCTAGCGGCAACTAGACAGATCCAGGGAGTAAGTGAAATCAAGAAGAAAGGACGACCAGTGACTGGATTCTGGACACTCCACCATTAAGAGGTCCGGGAGGTGAGACGATGCCATCAAGAGACACTGAAAAATGTATACTAATGAAGTAGAAAGGAAACCAAGAGAGTGTGATGTGCTGGAAACCAAGTAAAGAAAGGGTATTGAAGACAAACAAGTGATCAACTTAGTTTAAAAGGACCAGAAGCCTTGATAATACACAGTACTCACAAGGTATGGAAAAATAGGCACTTTCCTGAATTGCTGGTAGAATAAAAGGAAACAAAAAACAATGTGGACAGGTCTCACTATCCAGGCCCCCAAATTTTGTGCTTCACTCCAGCCATAAAGGAGGAATTAGCATGGCTCTATAGCAGGTGAAAAGATAGATTGGCCATCAGCTAAGATGAGGAGAGCTATATGTGGAACAAGGTTGGAGGAGAAGATTAGTGATTTGAACATACAGAATTCAGAAATAAACTAAACAGCCAAGTAGAAATGTCAAATATATACTTAAGTTCTAGCACTTAGGAGAGAAGTCTGGGCTGGAGACAGAGATTTGGGAGTCATCAGCAGATAAATTTTTTTGGCGGGGGGCCACTTCTATTGGTCTTTCATATATCTATTTTCATCCATATTTGTTCTTTGGCCCGTGTGGGCCTCCAGTTGCGGTGGCCTCTGTCGCTGCAGAGCACCGGCTCTGGGCGCATGCGCTCCAGAGCTCCAGCTTGGTAGTTGGACACATCAGTCCAGCCGCTCCGCGGCACGTGGGATCTTCCCAGGCCAGGGATCGAACTGGCGCCCCTTGCACTGTAACGCGTGTCCTTACCCACTGGACCACCAGGAAGCCCAGATAAATGTATTTTAAACCACAAAACTGAATCCAATCGTCTAAGGAAGTGCAGTTCAATAGAACTTTGTACAGTGATGGAAATGTACTGTATACATGCTATCTAGTAAGGCAGCTACCAGCTGCATATGACTATTGAACACCTGAAATATGGCTAGTTCCACTGAAGCACTGAATTTTTATTTTATTTTAATTAAATTTAAACAACCATGTGTTGCTAGCGGCAACTAGACAGATCCAGGGAGTAAGTGAAATCAAGAAAAAAGGGGCGACCAGTGACTGGATTCTGGACACTCCACCATTAAGAGGTCCGGGAGGTGAGACGATGCCATCAAGAGACACTGAAAAATGTATACTAATGAAGTAGAAAGGAAACCAAGAGAGTGTGATGTGCTGGAAACCAAGTAAAGAAAGGGTATTGAAGACAAACAAGTGATCAACTTAGTTTAAAAGGACCAGAAGCCTTGATAATACACAGTACTCACAAGGTATGGAAAAATAGGCACTTTCCTGAATTGCTGGTAGAATGACATCTTTGAAGCACCTTGGAGATATCTACCAAAATTTAAAATGCACAATATGTCCATAGTGGTATATAAAATACATATTAAATGTATATGTATGTGTCTTATAATAAAAATAGGTAAATTTATGAATACATGTATATACACAAACATAGATATTATGTCTGAAAGGATATACATAGGAGATGAGTAACAGTGGCTACCTCTAGAAAGAAACCGGGGTGCAAGAGGACTGAGGTGAAGGAGGCACTTCTCTTTTTTAATGGTATACCCTTTTTTATGTTACAGCATATGCAAACACTTATCTAGTCAAAGCCAGATATTTTATTTTATTTTATTTTGGTACAGCTTTTGGGATCTTAGTTCTCTGACCAGGGGTGGAACCAGGGCCCTCTGCAGTGGAAGCAGAGAGTCTTAACCACCAGACCACCAGGGAATTCCCCCAAACAACATATTTTAAATTAAAAAAAAAAAGATTGTAGAATATATAAAACTATACAACACTTGAAGCATTGTGGTGCTAAATACATTGTTTCTGGTGAGTAGGTTTGAAGGAAGCTTGTCTTTAAAAGTAACATTTCAAAAGCATGATTGTAAGTCCCAAGTTCACATAGAAATGTCATAATTGACTCTGCTGAATCAGTTACAAGGTAACCACTCCGTCATCATTGGGTTCCTTGAGCATCTCTGCAGTTCAGACATTATCTGAATATTTTGTTTTTGTTTTGACTCTGCTGAGTCTTTGTTACTGCTCAGGCTTTTTCTGTAGTTGCAGTGAGCAGTGGCTGTTCTCTAGTTGCGATGTGTGGGCTTCTCACTGAGGGGACTTCTCTTGTTGCAGAGCACAAGACCCTAGGTATGTGGGCTTGATAGTTGTGGCTCCTTGGTTCTAGAGTACAGGCTCATAGTTGTGGTGCATGGGCTTAGTTGCTCCTGGGCATGTGGGATCTCCCTGGACCAGGGATCGAACCTGTGTCCACTGCATTGGCAGGCAATTCTTATCCACTGTGCTACCAGGTACATCTCTGGATATATATATATTTTTTTAATTGAAGTATTTTTGGGCTATCCTGGTGACTTAGATGGTAAAAACCTGCAATGTGAGAGACCTGGGTTCAATCCCTGGTTAGGGAAGATCTCCTGGAGAAGGCAACAGCTATCCACTGCCGTATTCTTGCCTGGAGAAATCCATGGACAGAGGAGCGTGGCAGGCTGCAGTACATGGGCTCGCAAAGAGTCTGACACGACTGAGTAACTTTAGCTCACTCACTCACATAGGTGATTTACAGTGTGTGTCATTCACTTTTATGGTTGAGTAGTGTTCCATTGTGTATGTGTAACATGTCTTTATCCATTCATCTGTCACTGGACATTTAGGTTGTTCCCATGTTTTGGCTATTGTGAATAACGCTTCTATGAACATCAGGGTGCATGAATATTTTTGAATTATACTTTTGTCTGGATATATGCCCAGGAGTGGGGCTGCTGTATCATATGGCAACTCTATTATAGTTTTGGGGGAAACTTCCCTTCAGTCTTCCATAGTGGCTGCACCCAAACCCCCAATATTTTTTTGGCCTCTTTTATTGGTTTTTTTTTTTTTTTAAAGATTTATTTATTTATTTATTTTGGGTGGGGTCGGGTTGGGGAGGGAGGGGAGCAGGTGGGCCATTTCTATTGGTCTTTCATTTCTCTATTTTCATTCATCTTTGTTCTTTGGCTCCTGTGGGCCTCCCATCGTGGTGGCGTCTGTCGTCGCAGAGCGCCGGCTCTGGGCGCATGCGCTCCAGAGCTCCGGCTCGGTAATTGGACACATTAATCCAGCCGCTCCGCCGGCACGTGGGATCTTCCCAGGCCAGGGCTCGAACCAGCGCCCCTTGCACTGCAAGGCGGTGTCCTTATCCACTGGACCACCAGCGGAAGCCCTTTTATTAGTTTTTTATTTATTTATTTTCATCCATCTTTATTCTTTGGCCTGTGTAGATCTCCCATTGCAGTGGCCTCTCTCATTGCAGAGCACTGGCTCTGGGTGCATGTACTGCAGAGCGCTGGCTCATAATTGGACACACCAGTCCAGCCACTCTGTTGCATGTGGGATCTTCCCAGGCCAGGGATTGAACCGTGCCTTGCACTGCAAGGTGGTGTCCTTTACCCACTGGAACACTAGGGAAGCCCCCAAACATTTTTAAATAGCAACAATATCTGATTCTGTTTTCATAAAGTCCTACAGGAACACTCTCTTGGTCAGTGATTCCTTCAAGATGTGTTAGAAAGACACAGACAAATCATGATATTCTGGCAGGCTGCAGTACATGGGCTCGCAAAGAGTCTGACACGACTGAGTAACTTTAGCTCACTCACTCACATAGGTGATTTACAGTGTGTGTCATTCACTTTTATGGTTGAGTAGTGTTCCATTGTGTATGTGTAACATGTCTTTATCCATTCATCTGTCACTGGACATTTAGGTTGTTCCCATGTTTTGGCTATTGTGAATAACGCTTCTATGAACATCAGGGTGCATGAATATTTTTGAATTATACTTTTGTCTGGATATATGCCCAGGAGTGGGGCTGCTGTATCATATGGCAACTCTATTATAGTTTTGGGGGAAACTTCCCTTCAGTCTTCCATAGTGGCTGCACCCAAACCCCCAATATTTTTTTGGCCTCTTTTATTGGTTTTTTTTTTTTTTTAAAGATTTATTTATTTATTTATTTTGGGTGGGGTCGGGTTGGGGAGGGAGGGGAGCAGGTGGGCCATTTCTATTGGTCTTTCATTTCTCTATTTTCATTCATCTTTGTTCTTTGGCTCCTGTGGGCCTCCCATCGTGGTGGCGTCTGTCGTCGCAGAGCGCCGGCTCTGGGCGCATGCGCTCCAGAGCTCCGGCTCGGTAATTGGACACATTAATCCAGCCGCTCCGCCGGCACGTGGGATCTTCCCAGGCCAGGGCTCGAACCAGCGCCCCTTGCACTGCAAGGCGGTGTCCTTATCCACTGGACCACCAGCGGAAGCCCTTTTATTAGTTTTTTATTTATTTATTTTCATCCATCTTTATTCTTTGGCCTGTGTAGATCTCCCATTGCAGTGGCCTCTCTCATTGCAGAGCACTGGCTCTGGGTGCATGTACTGCAGAGCGCTGGCTCATAATTGGACACACCAGTCCAGCCACTCTGTTGCATGTGGGATCTTCCCAGGCCAGGGATTGAACCGGTGCCCCTTGCACTGCAAGGTGGTGTCCTTTACCCACTGGAACACTAGGGAAGCCCCCAAACATTTTTAAATAGCAACAATATCTGATTCTGTTTTCATAAAGTCCTACAGGAACACTCTCTTGGTCAGTGATTCCTTCAAGATGTGTTAGAAAGACACAGACAAACAGAAATGCAGTGTAGGGTTATTAGGCTATAGTGTAGGGTTTTTTTTTTCTTCATGATTTATAAATATGCATATACATCTTTTGACTGAAGATATTTCTATTTAGTTTTGTGCTGTAACCTCCAAAAGGGATGCTTCTGCTTATGTAATTTTGAATAATGCCCAGTAAGTGATTTAGCAAATTTGCTTGCCTACTAAGTAATTTTATCTTTTCTTGATGGCATGAGAAAAGATAAGGCAAACTTTAACAGTTTTGAAAATAATGTGATCTCTTTCTTGTTAATAGATACAGAAGGACCTAACAGGACTACTCACTTTTGTTATGAAGCCATTTTGATAAAGATTGAAACACAATGAAAGTACACAATGTGACCTAGATGACGCTAGTGACTGAAATGGTGTGTCAGCATGTCCAGTATCAGAATTGCACCCACAAGTTCTTTGTTTCCATGGTTTCTTTTTCTTGGTTTACCAAAGGAATGAGGGACAAAGATTTTAAGACGCAGTGGGATTCTAGAATTAATTTATGTATTCCATTCTTTTTTTTTTTTTTTGCGCTCAGAATACTAAATGTTTCTAGTTCCCGTCTTATGGAGACATCCAAATATACCAGTCCTTTCCAAAATACTTTGAGGTTCTTGGACAGAGGCCGTTGTAATGACACTGTACTAAGTATTTGACGCAGGACTTATACATGAAAGGAGATGTGTAGTACAAGCATCAATTGCTGCTATATTGATACCATATCACAGTGAAGTACTCTTCAGCCTCTTGTATATAAAAGAATATTTCTACATTTGGTTCCAGCAAACACTATTGTGCTATTCTGAAATGCACAGCATAGAAAAATTATAAAAAAAACATTTTTTCCCTCATGAGCTCTTGCATGCTAGCTTTTTGGACACACCAGTCCAGCCACTCTGTTGCATGTGGGATCTTCCCAGGCCAGGGATTGAACCGGTGCCTTGCACTGCAAGGTGGTGTCCTTTACCCACTGGAACACTAGGGAAGCCCCAAACATTTTTAAATAGCAACAATATCTGATTCTGTTTTCATAAAGTCCTACAGGAACACTCTCTTGGTCAGTGATTCCTTCAAGATGTGTTAGAAAGACACAGACAAACAGAAATGCAGTGTAGGGTTATTAGGCTATAGTGTAGGGTTTTTTTTTTCTTCATGATTTATAAATATGCATATACATCTTTTGACTGAAGATATTTCTATTTAGTTTTGTGCTGTAACCTCCAAAAGGGATGCTTCTGCTTATGTAATTTTGAATAATGCCCAGTAAGTGATTTAGCAAATTTGCTTGCCTACTAAGTAATTTTATCTTTTCTTGATGGCATGAGAAAAGATAAGGCAAACTTTAACAGTTTTGAAAATAATGTGATCTCTTTCTTGTTAATAGATACAGAAGGACCTAACAGGACTACTCACTTTTGTTATGAAGCCATTTTGATAAAGATTGAAACACAATGAAAGTACACAATGTGACCTAGATGACGCTAGTGACTGAAATGGTGTGTCAGCATGTCCAGTATCAGAATTGCACCCACAAGTTCTTTGTTTCCATGGTTTCTTTTTCTTGGTTTACCAAAGGAATGAGGGACAAAGATTTTAAGACGCAGTGGGATTCTAGAATTAATTTATGTATTCCATTCTTTTTTTTTTTTTTTGCGCTCAGAATACTAAATGTTTCTAGTTCCCGTCTTATGGAGACATCCAAATATACCAGTCCTTTCCAAAATACTTTGAGGTTCTTGGACAGAGGCCGTTGTAATGACACTGTACTAAGTATTTGACGCAGGACTTATACATGAAAGGAGATGTGTAGTACAAGCATCAATTGCTGCTATATTGATACCATATCACAGTGAAGTACTCTTCAGCCTCTTGTATATAAAAGAATATTTCTACATTTGGTTCCAGCAAACACTATTGTGCTATTCTGAAATGCACAGCATAGAAATTATAAGACATCCGCTCATAAACAGAAAGCAAATCACTATTCAGCATTTCCTGCTCTGTTTCCTGCCAATTTCAGATAATTAAAACTTTTTTTAAACCTTTTATTCTATTCTGCTTTAATTCTGCTTCCTTTACCAAAAAAGAAAGATTCAGAAATTAAAACTGTGTAGAATAGTAACAGCAAATCTTTTTCCCCCCTTAGCCTATAAAGCTAACTTTCTCCATTATTGCAGACCTCAGGATATCATTGTGTTTATCATTGGAGGAGCCACCTATGAAGAGGCTCTAACAGTTTATAATCTGAACCGTACCACTCCTGGAGTGAGGATTGTCCTGGGAGGAACCACTGTACACAATACGAAAAGGTAAGGGAGAACTTTCAGTCCTGGAACTCTTGCCCCTTCCCCAGAGAAAGACTTAAATTCCCTTTATGTAGCAAAAGTAAGGTCAGTGCTGACCAAGCTGCTATAGATTAAAACGCAACAGTTCATAGAATAACTTAGAGTTTGTAAGATGAAGGATCCAGTAAGTTCATCAGTCACTTAGTTCAGTCAAAGACCCAGAGAGTAAAGACCAATCTGCACTGTCGACAATTCTGTTTCCTCTAGTCAAAGAACAAACTGGCAAACATAATGGTACTGAATTCTGTGAGTTTTTCTGTTTTGTTAAGTTACGTTCATTCAGTAAATATTTAGTGAGAAAAATACGAAAATGAATGAGATAAAGATTCAGTCTCAAGTAAGTTATTTGCTATTAGGAAAGATAGAAAATAAAAAATAAGAAAGTAAGTCCTGGAGAGAGAGAAAAGAGCCGTGGATTCTCAGAGTGGCTAAGAGAAGCTAGTTTCATAGAGATGATAGTGTATAAACTGAGCCTTGGATAAAAAATTGACATATGGAGGGAGAGCACATTCTAGGCAGATTTAACCACATGAACAAGTGACAGAAAGCTATAGATAACAAATATAGGAAAAGAAAAACAAATAGTCAACTAGCTGGAATGCGTGTAATGACTGAAAAGGTTGACTGAATGCCATAATTATAGAAGGCCTTGAATTCCTTGCTGAGGAATTTTTTTTTCTACTTTCTTGCGTATAAAATGAGAAATTGTTGAAAGTTTTTAAGCTGTACAGTTACAAGAAGGTCACAGTATTTTAGAAAGATGAATTTGGAAGCTAAATGTAAGAAAGACGAAGGATGCAGAGGAAACTAGAGACCCATGGCATGATGGTTGAACCGAGTGATTGGGAACCCTGAGAGATCCGTGGTGAGCCTTGTATACATTGACAGACAGGAGGCATTAGAGATGTTTGTGTACTTTCTCACTTTCTATTATGATTTGCCTCATTGCATGTTCTGTTTTATAACCTGTGTAGTCTATGATGAAAACATCTTATAGTCTTAAATATATAATCATTCATTAAATGAATAGTAATTGAAAGGTAAGACTGGTTGGATTTGAATCTTTCCCTCTTACTATGTGAATTTAGGCAAATTAATTAACCTCTTTGTCAGTTTCCAGAGCTCACTGACCATTTGTGTATTTCTTTTTGTGAATTTCTTGTTCATATTCTTTGCAAGAATTATATCTGTATAATTCAGGATACTGACTATTTTTCTGTTACATATTTTATAAAACATATAGTCCTCTATTTGGTATTTTCATTTTGCTGTGTAAAACTTTTTATCTTTTTTTTGACTTATATGTAGTCAAAGTTACCAATGACTTCTGCCTTTAATGCATGCTTAGAAAGTTCTTTCCCAGTCAAGATTATATAAATACTTACTTCTATTTTTTCCATTACTTTTAGGATTTGTATTTAAAGTTTATTCAAAATTTTATTTTGGTATAAACTGTGCAGTAGAGTTTCTTTTTATAAATTTTACAGAAATACGTACACACATACTTCATTACATACAGAAAAGTGTACAGATGATAAGCAGAGGGCTCAATGAACTAGCACAAAATGAGTACCTCCATGTAACCACCACACAGATCAAATACTACAATGTTACCAGCACATCTGGGAGCCTCCCTTATACCTTATGTCCCCTCCTTTGCACAGCTCCACATAAAATAATAGCTATTATAACTTCTGCTATAGATTAATTTTATATGTCCATAAAAGATACATGTTAAATGAATGAAGAAAGAATGGTTAAAATTAATCAGTTCTACTTTTCTCACAAACAGGTTTTTAGACATATCTCTAATCACCTTCCTCCCAATTTACAAACTACATCAGTCCAACATTTTGGTTCCACTTTTTGTATAATCCCTAAATGAATTGTTAATGTTTTCAGCATTTAGATTTACCCACATATTTGCCTCTCCTGCCCTTCCTGATCCAATTTTCTTCTTACTAAGGAGCATCTTTCACTGGTCAACTTGATGTTTTTGTCTAAAATATCTTTATTTAGCTAAGTTTAGAATTTCAGGTCGATAGGGTTTTTTTTTTCAGCACTTAGAAATCAGGAGACAGTTGAATACTGGGACTAGCCTGATAGTCCAGTGGTTAAGACTCTGTGCTTCCACTGCAGGGGGCCATGGGTTCAGTCCCTGGGGAACTAAGATCCCACGTGCTGTGTGGGGTGGCTTGGGGGAGGCGGGAAAACAATGAAATGCTATTTTCAGTTGTTGATGTTAGAAGTCTACTCGGGATATATAATTGTTTCTCAGTCTTTGGTGTTCTTGTTTCAGTATGATGTAATTTTTTTTTGCAAGAATTATATCTGTATAATTCAGGATACTGACTATTTTTCTGTTACATATTTTATAAAACATATAGTCCTCTATTTGGTATTTTCATTTTGCTGTGTAAAACTTTTTATCTTTTTTTTGACTTATATGTAGTCAAAGTTACCAATGACTTCTGCCTTTAATGCATGCTTAGAAAGTTCTTTCCCAGTCAAGATTATATAAATACTTACTTCTATTTTTTCCATTACTTTTAGGATTTGTATTTAAAGTTTATTCAAAATTTTATTTTGGTATAAACTGTGCAGTAGAGTTTCTTTTTATAAATTTTACAGAAATACGTACACACATACTTCATTACATACAGAAAAGTGTACAGATGATAAGCAGAGGGCTCAATGAACTAGCACAAAATGAGTACCTCCATGTAACCACCACACAGATCAAATACTACAATGTTACCAGCACATCTGGGAGCCTCCCTTATACCTTATGTCCCCTCCTTTGCACAGCTCCACATAAAATAATAGCTATTATAACTTCTGCTATAGATTAATTTTATATGTCCATAAAAGATACATGTTAAATGAATGAAGAAAGAATGGTTAAAATTAATCAGTTCTACTTTTCTCACAAACAGGTTTTTAGACATATCTCTAATCACCTTCCTCCCAATTTACAAACTACATCAGTCCAACATTTTGGTTCCACTTTTTGTATAATCCCTAAATGAATTGTTAATGTTTTCAGCATTTAGATTTACCCACATATTTGCCTCTCCCTGCCCTTCCTGATCCAATTTTCTTCTTACTAAGGAGCATCTTTCACTGGTCAACTTGATGTTTTTGTCTAAAAATATCTTTATTTAGCTAAGTTTAGAATTTCAGGTCGATAGGGTTTTTTTTTTCAGCACTTAGAAATCAGGAGACAGTTGAATACTGGGACTAGCCTGATAGTCCAGTGGTTAAGACTCTGTGCTTCCACTGCAGGGGGCCATGGGTTCAGTCCCTGGGGAACTAAGATCCCACGTGCTGTGTGGGGTGGCTTGGGGGAGGCGGGAAAACAATGAAATGCTATTTTCAGTTGTTGATGTTAGAAGTCTACTCGGGATATATAATTGTTTCTCAGTCTTTGGTGTTCTTGTTTCAGTATTATGTATCTAAATGTGGATTTATTTTTATTTATGTTAGTTGATATGAAAATATTTGTTTGGCTTAATTTCTGGAAATTTTCCAGTTATTATTTCTTTACATGCTGCATTTTTTTTAATGGCCACTTCTATTGATCTTTCATTTATTTATCTTTGTTCTTTGGCCTGTGTGGGCCTCCCATCGCAGTGGGCTCTCTTGTCGCAGAGTACCGACTCTGGGCACCTGTGCTCCAGAGCTCCAATCCGGTAGTTGGACACATCGATCTAGCCACTCCACAGCACATGGGATGTTCCCAGGCCAGGGATCGAACTGGCGCCCCTTGCACTGCAAGACATTGTCCATACCCACTGACCACCAGGGAAGCCCTGCATGCTGCATTATTTTCCACTTCCTCTATTCTTTACTTCTGGAACTCCTGTGAGCTATATGTTAGGCATTTATGCATTTTTCATGTCTCTTAACCTCTTTATTTATATTATCTACCTTTTATCTCTC
This sequence comes from Tragulus kanchil, assembly GCA_022376925.1. Lineage (NCBI taxonomy): Eukaryota > Metazoa > Chordata > Mammalia > Artiodactyla > Tragulidae > Tragulus > Tragulus kanchil. The sequence goes on along the minus strand of JAIOJX010000032.1, from coordinate 82,200,867 downwards.
AGCTAGCTTCTGTGTAATTTTTTTTTTTTTTTGGGCGGGGGTCGGGTTGGGGAGGGAGAGGAGCGGGCGGGCCACTTCTGTTGGTCTTTCATTTCTCTATTTTCATCCGTCTTTGTTCTTCGGCTCCTGTGGGCCTCCCATCGCGGTGGCGTCTGTCATTGCAGACCGCTGGCTCTGGGCGCATGCGCTCCAGAGCTCCGGCTAGGTAATTGGATACATCAGTCCAGCTGCTCCGCGGCACGTGGGATCTTCCCAGGCCAGGGATCGAACCGGCACCCCTTGCACTGCAAGGCGGTGTCATTACCCACTGGACCACCAGGGAAAGCCCTAATTTTTTTTCATATTAGTATTTCAGTTCAGTAGTTCTCTCTTCAGCTGTATCTAATCCGTATTTAAGCCTAGAAGTGCTATTTGCTTCTTTTTCAAATTTGCCTGCTTTTTTTGTTAATTCCTTTTTTCCTCATGTTTTCCAATCCTTTTCAAATTTTTCTTTGAGCACATTAATTCTATCATCTAAAGTACTTGGGAGGTCCAGCTCTGTTATTGCGTCTGCTGACATTAGCTTATGATGACTCATTTCTGCATGTGTTTTATAATTTTGGATTAAGAGTTATTTTAACAAAGACTCATGGGACTCATGAGGGGTCTATGTTGAATATGTCTCTTCTGCATAGTTTTTCTTTCATTAAGCCAGGTTCCCAAAGGGCATTATCAGTTCAAAACTTTTTTTAATGTTAATTTCTATACTGAAGGGCTCCTAAACCATGCAGAGCCTGTATCTTTTATTTTCAAATTTCTTTGTAATTCTTCCTGTGCAGAGTTTTCTTTTTCCATACAAGAGTCTTAATTCTAATTTCTTTCTTACTGAGGCCTAAGCCCTGTATCCTGACTCTTTGTGGCTGTTAAGTACAGTGCCCTTGATTATGAACCTTGACATATACTTATTGGTCACCAGCATTGTCCATACCCACTGACCACCAGGGAAGCCCTGCATGCTGCATTATTTTCCACTTCCTCTATTCTTTACTTCTGGAACTCCTGTGAGCTATATGTTAGGCATTTATGCATTTTTCATGTCTCTTAACCTCTTTATTTATATTATCTACCTTTTATCTCTCAGCTAGCTTCTGTGTAATTTTTTTTTTTTTTTTGGGCGGGGGTCGGGTTGGGGAGGGAGGGGAGCAGGCGGGCCACTTCTATTGGTCTTTCATTTCTCTATTTTCATCCGTCTTTGTTCTTTGGCTCCTGTGGGCCTCCCATCGCGGTGGCGTCTGTCATTGCAGACCGCTGGCTCTGGGCGCATGTACTCTAGAGCTCCGGCTCAGTGATTGGACACATCGGTCCAGCCGCTCCGCGGCACGTGGGATCTTCCCAGGCCAGGGATCGAACCGGCGCCCCTTGCACTGCAAGGCGGTGTCATTACCCACTGGACCACCAGGGAAAGCCCTAATTTTTTTTCATATTAGTATTTCAGTTCAGTAGTTCTCTCTTCAGCTGTATCTAATCCGTATTTAAGCCTAGAAGTGCTATTTGCTTCTTTTTCAAATTTGCCTGCTTTTTTTGTTAATTCCTTTTTTCCTCATGTTTTCCAATCCTTTTCAAATTTTTCTTTGAGCACATTAATTCTATCATCTAAAGTACTTGGGAGGTCCAGCTCTGTTATTGCGTCTGCTGACATTAGCTTATGATGACTCATTTCTGCATGTGTTTTATAATTTTGGATTAAGAGTTATTTTAACAAAGACTCATGGGACTCATGAGGGGTCTATGTTGAATATGTCTCTTCTGCATAGTTTTTCTTTCATTAAGCCAGGTTCCCAAAGGGCATTATCAGTTCAAAACTTTTTTTAATGTTAATTTCTATACTGAAGGGCTCCTAAACCATGCAGAGCCTGTATCTTTTATTTTCAAATTTCTTTGTAATTCTTCCTGTGCAGAGTTTTCTTTTTCCATACAAGAGTCTTAATTCTAATTTCTTTCTTACTGAGGCCTAAGCCCTGTATCCTGACTCTTTGTGGCTGTTAAGTACAGTGCCCTTGATTATGAACCTTGACATATACTTATTGGTCACCAGCATTGATTTATACTTATCAACCTAAGTTTTGGTTCCCTTTTTGTAATGACTCTTAGAGTTTCCCTTAATTTCTAAAGAGGTTTAGCTATTCATTTAAAAGAATGTTTGTCATTGTCTTATCCAGCATGTCTATATGCTTTATTTAATTTCACCTTATCTTGTTGGCCTTCATTTCAGAAATGGAAGTTAGCAGTGTGGTTATGATCTTTGAAATATGTAAAATGATAGGTGACATTATATGAAGTTTACTCTAATTTGAAAACCTGTAGGTGATATTTGGAAGCTTAGCCATGCATCCTAAAATGTTAAGCTGAGGATTTTGTACCTAAGTCAGTAATCTGTGGGGTACCATTGAGTATTATTGAGCACAGAGTGACACAATACTATCACAACTATTTTATTCAAGTTTCTCCCATTCTTCCTGCTGGTGGTAGTCTTTTAGTCGCTGAGTTGTGTCGGACTGTTTGCTACCCCATGGATTGTAGCCCACCTGACTCTTCTTTTTTTTTTTTTAAACATTTATTTATTTATTTATTTTGGCGGGGGTGGGAAGGGAGGGGGGTGGGCAAGCCACTTCCACTGGTCTTTCATTTGTCTAGTTTCATCCATCTTTGTTCTTTGGCCCGTGTGGGCCTCCAGTTGTGGTGGCCAATGTTGTCGCAGAGCACCAGCTCTGGGCACATGCGCTCCAGAGCTCCAGCTCGGTAATTGGACACATCAGTCCAGCCGCTCCACGGCACGTGGGATCTTCCCAGGCCAGGGATCAAACCGGTGCCCCCTGCACTGCAAGGCAGTGTCCTTACCCACTGGACGATCAGGGAAGCCCTCACCAGACTCTTCTGTCCATGGAATTTACCAGGCAAGAATACCAGAGTGAGTTGCCATTTTCTTCTCCAAGGTATCATCCGGATCCAGGCAATCAAACGTGCATTTCCTGATTGGTGGGCAGATTCTTCACCACTGAACCACCTGGGAAGCCCGTTGTTCCTGTTACTGCTAATGAAAATAACAATCGTAGTAAATATTGAACATCTACTATGTGCTACTCACTTTACTATGTACTTTACATATATTAAGTCTTTCAGTCCTCATATAAGGTATATACTATTATTATCTCCACTCTGTATATGGAAACTGAGGCAGAAAGATTAAACAACTTGCCCAAGTAAACTTGGCTACTAAGAGATAGAGCCAAGACTCAGAGCCAAACTCCATGCTTTTAATCACTCTTCATTTCCTTCACAAGTATTACTTGAATGCCTGACAATGTATTTTTTTCTAAATTATATTTAATAAGTTAGTATTTGAAACGTTTTCTTACCAGATAAATATATAGGATTTTATTTCCTTAATCTAAATGAGTTCTCTCATGTTTATATGCATAATTATTTGCTTTTACAAAGGCTTTGATATCAGAATCTAGAAAAAGTAATTGACTCTTAAGTGATCTTTCTGAGATTACTATTTCCCATTGAGCATTTGTTGCCCCATGACCTGTACCTATGGGCCATCTTTTACTTGAAATAATAGACGTTTTAAACTAATTACCTGTATCTCAATTTAAAGAATGCTTTGGATTTAGATGGAAAGGAAGATTAGCAGGGGTTTCCCAGGTGGCACTAGTGGTAAAGAACTGCTTGCCAGTGTACAAGACGTCAGAGATGGAGGTTCAACCCCTGCCTTGGGAAGATCCCCTGGAGAAGGGCATGGCAACCCATCCCAGTATTCTTACCTGGAAAATTCCAGGGACAGAGGAGCCTGGTGAGCTACAGTCCATGGGGTCTCAAAGAGTTGGACATGACTAAAGTAACTCAGCAAGCATGCACACAGAGACTAGCAAAAATTTTTACATATTTCTTTGTAATTAAGTCATATTACATACAAACAAAGTGCATATATTTTCAGGTGTGTTTGGCTAATTAATAGTACTGTGAATTAAACTGCATTTTACTAAAAATGGGAGGGAACCCTAAACATCTATGGAATTTACCACAATGGGAAAGGTATCATCCGGATCCAGGCAATCAAACGTGCATTTCCTGATTGGTGGGCAGATTCTTCACCACTGAACCACCTGGGAAGCCCGTTGTTCCTGTTACTGCTAATGAAAATAACAATCGTAGTAAATATTGAACATCTACTATGTGCTACTCACTTTACTATGTACTTTACATATATTAAGTCTTTCAGTCCTCATATAAGGTATATACTATTATTATCTCCACTCTGTATATGGAAACTGAGGCAGAAAGATTAAACAACTTGCCCAAGTAAACTTGGCTACTAAGAGATAGAGCCAAGACTCAGAGCCAAACTCCATGCTTTTAATCACTCTTCATTTCCTTCACAAGTATTACTTGAATGCCTGACAATGTATTTTTCTCTAAATTATATTTAATAAGTTAGTATTTGAAACGTTTTCTTACCAGATAAATATATAGGATTTTATTTCCTTAATCTAAATGAGTTCTCTCATGTTTATATGCATAATTATTTGCTTTTACAAAGGCTTTGATATCAGAATCTAGAAAAAGTAATTGACTCTTAAGTGATCTTTCTGAGATTACTATTTCCCATTGAGCATTTGTTGCCCCATGACCTGTACCTATGGGCCATCTTTTACTTGAAATAATAGACGTTTTAAACTAATTACCTGTATCTCAATTTAAAGAATGCTTTGGATTTAGATGGAAAGGAAGATTAGCAGGGGTTTCCCAGGTGGCACTAGTGGTAAAGAACTGCTTGCCAGTGTACAAGACGTCAGAGATGGAGGTTCAACCCCTGCCTTGGGAAGATCCCCTGGAGAAGGGCATGGCAACCCATCCCAGTATTCTTACCTGGAAAATTCCAGGGACAGAGGAGCCTGGTGAGCTACAGTCCATGGGGTCTCAAAGAGTTGGACATGACTAAAGTAACTCAGCAAGCATGCACACAGAGACTAGCAAAAATTTTTACATATTTCTTTGTAATTAAGTCATATTACATACAAACAAAGTGCATATATTTTCAGGTGTGTTTGGCTAATTAATAGTACTGTGAATTAAACTGCATTTTACTAAAAATGGGAGGGGAACCCTAAACATCTAGGTTTTTCCTTAGAGTCCCAGATACTGAAAAAATAATCTTTAAAATTAAGAAAGTAAGGCAGGAAAAATTTAAAAAGTAAAACAGCTTTGCAAAAGCTATAGATTAGATTCTTCCAACTAGCCAGCTCAGTATTTCTTTGTCTGACCTAACAATATGTTAAGCGGTACACTGAATTACATTTAAGCAGATATCCTTAGCAATAGAAGGTTCAATAAAATCTTGAACAGGATTATTCAAAGGCCCCTGGTCAATGAAACTTTTAGGAAGAGGGAGTTGCTATGGTAATTACCAATCTGGAAAAAATTTAATGATTGTGATACATAAATGTTCCAAAATCTGGTTTTTATAATTAACTTATGTAAGTATATAGCCTCCGATGATAAGTAGTGAGATTTCTCACTATCAATAGGAAGAGAATGAAATTTGTAATTCAGAGGCCAGTTATTATAAAGGCTTAAATAATTTAAAGCAACAATTTCAGGTTTTAGAGGAAAGGCTTATTTTTCATGATGAATGTGGACTACCTTGGTTATTACCAGACTGTTAAGAAATTAAGAGTTCACAACTCTTAATACATATTGAAATCCCAGATTCTCAGCAAATGGGAAGGTTAATATTTTTAAAAAGTCAGTTTTATACCCGAATATAGTACGGCGGCTGTGAGCAGCAATAAAATATGTGCAGGGGGAGAAGTTGAGTGATTTCCTTCGGTGAATAGTTAGGGTTTAATCCTTATGGGAGTCTATATAATTTCCTATGTAATACATGGATTATTTCCTAAGAAAAAGTTCAAATGAATAACTGATAAAGACACAGCTCATCCTCACAGAAGTATTTGGAGAGACTGGCAACCAGGAAACAATATACTTTTAAATGTGCCATGGTGAATACCCTCTTTTTACACTTGGAATTACATAACATATGGTATGCCCCACAAAGATATGGATTGGCAAGCATTGCAGTGGTTCCCCAAGTGGCACTGATAGTAAAGAACCCACCTGCCAATGCAGGAGATGTAGAGACGAGGGCTCGATCCCTGAGTCTGGAAGATCCCCTGGAGTGGGGCACAGCAATCCACTCCAGAGTTCTTGCCTGGAGAATCCCATGGACAGAGGAGCCTGGCAGGCTACAGTTCATGGGGTCACAGAAGAGTCGGACACGACTGAAGCAACTTAGCACACACACAACAGGCATTGCAATCAATAGTAAATCATACCTCAAGAATTCCCTGGCAGTGCAGTGGTAGGACTTACCGCTTTCACTGCCATGGCCCTACTTCAATCCTTGGTTGGGGAAGTTAAGATCCTGCAACCCTCACAGTTTGGCTGAAAAAAAGAAAAAAGAAAATCATGTCTTTTAGCTCAGAATGTTATAGGCTGATATCCTTCCCAGAGTGGGAAATGTCTGTTGTAGGATATTTTTGGATTACAGGTCACTTGATTTCCCTGATGTATTAAATTAAATCTGATATTATGACAGATTTATTTTATAGTCAGATCCTAGCACTATTACTTATTAGTTTATGATTTGGAGCAAGATACTTAATGTAATAGATAGATGGGTCAAAACTGGTCTCTTGCATTCTAGAAAATCATGCATACCTCTCATGTAGCAATTTTAACAATCTTTATCCTGGGATACCTTCTATTTCTAAAATACATTGACATTACCTTTATGGTGAATTGAAACAAAATCTTAGTTTTAAACAAAAACAAAATATGAAAAGCAGTTATTTCCTTCCTTCCCTGAAGTACTTCCAGAACTAAATGTAACTTTTGGTGAGGGAATAGAGACCCTGCATCAGTAAGCCAAGTTCTAGGCCAGAAGTTACCTGAAGATACATATCCTTTTTTTAGATGTGTAAAAATTCCTTGGTGAATAGTTAGGGTTTAATCTTTATGGGAGTCTATATAATTTCCTATGTAATACATGGATTATTTCCTAAGAAAAAGTTCAAATGAATAACTGATAAAGACACAGCTCATCCTCACAGAAGTATTTGGAGAGACTGGCAACCAGGAAACAATATACTTTTAAATGTGCCATGGTGAATACCCTCTTTTTACACTTGGAATTACATAACATATGGTATGCCCCACAAAGATATGGATTGGCAAGCATTGCAGTGGTTCCCCAAGTGGCACTGATAGTAAAGAACCCACCTGCCAATGCAGGAGATGTAGAGACGAGGGCTCGATCCCTGAGTCTGGAAGATCCCCTGGAGTGGGGCACAGCAATCCACTCCAGAGTTCTTGCCTGGAGAATCCCATGGACAGAGGAGCCTGGCAGGCTACAGTTCATGGGGTCACAGAAGAGTCGGACACGACTGAAGCAACTTAGCACACACACAACAGGCATTGCAATCAATAGTAAATCATACCTCAAGAATTCCCTGGCAGTGCAGTGGTAGGACTTACCGCTTTCACTGCCATGGCCCTACTTCAATCCTTGGTTGGGGAAGTTAAGATCCTGCAACCCTCACAGTTTGGCTGAAAAAAAGAAAAAAGAAAATCATGTCTTTTAGCTCAGAATGTTATAGGCTGATATCCTTCCCAGAGTGGGAAATGTCTGTTGTAGGATATTTTTGGATTACAGGTCACTTGATTTCCCTGATGTATTAAATTAAATCTGATATTATGACAGATTTATTTTATAGTCAGATCCTAGCACTATTACTTATTAGTTTATGATTTGGAGCAAGATACTTAATGTAATAGATAGATGGGTCAAAACTGGTCTCTTGCATTCTAGAAAATCATGCATACCTCTCATGTAGCAATTTTAACAATCTTTATCCTGGGATACCTTCTATTTCTAAAATACATTGACATTACCTTTATGGTGAATTGAAACAAAATCTTAGTTTTAAACAAAAACAAAATATGAAAAGCAGTTATTTCCTTCCTTCCCTGAAGTACTTCCAGAACTAAATGTAACTTTTGGTGAGGGAATAGAGACCCTGCATCAGTAAGCCAAGTTCTAGGCCAGAAGTTACCTGAAGATACATATCCCTTAGATTTTAAAAGGAAATATACATTAGTTGATCTGAAATTCAATTTACCATTCAGATTTCTAATTTAAGCTGCTCTCTCTTAAGTATTAATACCTAATTTCTTTAAAACAGTTCTTTTATGACAATATTTTTTCAGTGATCTAAGCACTGATTATAATGAAACAGAGTTCTACAGGCCTTTTATAGTTATATGACTTGTTTCTATAGGACCTTCTCTGATTAGGTATAATTGTAATTATCTTTCTTTAAACACTATTTAAAATAAATGGTGTGTGTTTGCTGCTAAGACACCAAGGAACTCTGCAAAAGCTAATTATCTCCTTAGCAACATTTTTAATAAAACTGCCTTCCAAATGAAGATAGGTAGTCGATATTTTATTCTCTCTATATATAGCCATATGAAGTTGAATATGAATCTTGTATTCCTTTGCTTCTTCTTTATACATAATGAAATACAAAGAAATAAAAGTAATCAATCACAGGAACTTCTTTAAGGGCATCATTTTAAAGCCTTTTTGAAAGCAGAGAACCTGCCCTGAAAAAAGGATGCAGGTAGATGGATTCAGCAGTGACCTGAGCATGTGCAGGCACCTGCCCTAAGCAGTAAGTCTGTCACATCTCTGGGTTCCATGCAGGTTGGCAGTGTGCAGACTGTCCTTTCTTGTCTCAGTATTTGCCCTTGTTAAGGAAGTTCTCCCCCCACCGCCCCCCCGGTTTTTAGTGCTTCCCCGTTCATTTGTCTCAGTAAGCCTACTGGCCTAGTAGATCCTCATTTAGAGGGGAATCAATCAGATTTCAACTTCCGGCATTCTATATGACATCAATTTTTTCACCAAAGTCCACATGAAGCAAATCAGAGGTCATATTGCCCTAGTTATGAGTTCTAGAATAGATAGACGTTTACTGAACAAATGAAAATTGCAATAGTTCATTCATTTGACAGATATGTACTGAATATTAGAATGCTTCTGTGAATAAAAGCAAATATCCTAATCCTCATGAAGTTTACATTTTAATGCAGAGACAGAAATACACCATAACTTAATAAGGTGGGTTTTTTTATAGTAAATCAGAAGATGATAAATGCTATGGGGGAAAAAGTAGACCAAGGTAAAGGGAAATCTGTAGTGTGTGGAAGAGCATCTCAGGACAGCAGGGCTGTGGTCCTAAGGCAGGATCATGTAGCGTGTTCAAGGAGACTGGAGTTTAGGGTTGCAGTCAGAGGGGAATCAGGGGCCTGATTGTGGAGGGTCTTGTAGACTATTTTGAGGGCTGGTTTTCATTATGAGTTAGAGAACACTGTAGGACTTCTCTGATTAGGTATAATTGTAATTATCTTTCTTTAAACACTATTTAAAATAAATGGTGTGTGTTTGCTGCTAAGACACCAAGGAACTCTGCAAAAGCTAATTATCTCCTTAGCAACATTTTTAATAAAACTGCCTTCCAAATGAAGATAGGTAGTCGATATTTTATTCTCTCTATATATAGCCATATGAAGTTGAATATGAATCTTGTATTCCTTTGCTTCTTCTTTATACATAATGAAATACAAAGAAATAAAAGTAATCAATCACAGGAACTTCTTTAAGGGCATCATTTTAAAGCCTTTTTGAAAGCAGAGAACCTGCCCTGAAAAAAGGATGCAGGTAGATGGATTCAGCAGTGACCTGAGCATGTGCAGGCACCTGCCCTAAGCAGTAAGTCTGTCACATCTCTGGGTTCCATGCAGGTTGGCAGTGTGCAGACTGTCCTTTCTTGTCTCAGTATTTGCCCTTGTTAAGGAAGTTCTCCCCCCACCGCCCCCCCGGTTTTTAGTGCTTCCCCGTTCATTTGTCTCAGTAAGCCTACTGGCCTAGTAGATCCTCATTTAGAGGGGAATCAATCAGATTTCAACTTCCGGCATTCTATATGACATCAATTTTTTCACCAAAGTCCACATGAAGCAAATCAGAGGTCATATTGCCCTAGTTATGAGTTCTAGAATAGATAGACGCTTTACTGAACAAATGAAAATTGCAATAGTTCATTCATTTGACAGATATGTACTGAATATTAGAATGCTTCTGTGAATAAAAGCAAATATCCTAATCCTCATGAAGTTTACATTTTAATGCAGAGACAGAAATACACCATAACTTAATAAGGTGGGTTTTTTTATAGTAAATCAGAAGATGATAAATGCTATGGGGGAAAAAGTAGACCAAGGTAAAGGGAAATCTGTAGTGTGTGGAAGAGCATCTCAGGACAGCAGGGCTGTGGTCCTAAGGCAGGATCATGTAGCGTGTTCAAGGAGACTGGAGTTTAGGGTTGCAGTCAGAGGGGAATCAGGGGCCTGATTGTGGAGGGTCTTGTAGACTATTTTGAGGGCTGGTTTTCATTATGAGTTAGAGAACACTGTAGGACATTGGGTGTTTTTCTTATCAGAGTTGCCGAGAGAAAATTCATATACCATATAATTCACCCCTTCAAAGTATATTAGTGGTTTTTAGTTTATTCATAGATATGTACAACCACCACCACAGTCAATTTTAGAACATTTTTGTCACCTCAGAAAGAATTCTCCAGCTTTAAGCAACTATTTAATCTACTTTCTGTCTCTATAGATTTCCCTGTTCTGGACATTTCATATAAATGGAATCATGTAGTATATAATCTTTTGTGCATTATTCTTTTTCTTAGTATAATGTTTTCAAGGTTCAACCACATTGTAGCCTTCTTTACTTTTTCAGATAAATAATATTTCATTGTGTGACATGAAATACCATATTTTGTTTATCCATTTGTCAGTTATGGACATTTTAGTTGTTTATCTTAAAGTGTTCAGAATGAACATGGGTTATTATAAAAATGCAAATTTCTTAGACACGTATAAATGAACTGTCCATGCTAAATCACTTCAGCCATGTCTGACACTGACTCCAGGGACTGTAGCCCACCAGGCTCCTTTGTGCATGGAATTCTCTGGGCAAGAATACTAGAGTGGGTTGCCATTTCCTTCTTCAGAGGACCTTCGTGACCCAGGGATCAAACCTGGGTCTCCTGCATATCCATTAGGTATTCACCTACAGTAGACTGGGGACTTCCCTGGTAGCATAGATAGGAAAGAGTTTGCCTACGATGCAGGAGACCCAGGTTCGATCCCTGGGTCGGGAAGATCCTGTGGAGAAGGGAATAGCAACCCACTGCATTTTTGTTACCTGGAGAATCCCATGGACAGAGGAGCCTGGTTGGGATCTCAAAAGAGTCGGACACAACTGAGCAGTCAAACTACCACCACCACAATCGACTGAGTCATTCTAGTTGTGTTTCTGAAGCACATGGTCCTACCTTGCAAACAAATGAGCATCTTGGTTTGGGTTTTGAGCTGGCTTGCCTGAAAACTTGAGTCGATCAGTGTTGAAGAGTTCTGATCGTTGCTGGCTGCTAGGTTAGCTGTGTGAGCTAACAGGTCAAGAACCAGATCCGAACGGAGGGAATTATTCTCCCAATAGACGAAACCACTCAGAATACAGGGTAGAAGTGGAGGAGAAAAGGGAGGTGAGGTGCATGTATTAGTCAGTAGTGCTGTCAGCGTTACCTGAGCCCCTGAACTGTGGGTGATGAGAGCCCGTTAGGCTTATCCAGTGCCACCCTTCAATTCAGTACTTTCTTAAGACTTTCGACAAGGAGAAAATGTAACACTAGATCAACAGTCCTCTTACTGCCACATTCCCTTTCAAACCAATAATAACGACTGCATATAATAGGTTCTCTATAAGACTGCTGGATTCAGTTAAACCTCATTAACTGTAAGCCCACACAACAATTGATAATTGAAAATAACTGATTTTTCAGTTACTTTCTTTCCTACTAGCAAAGACAGATGAAAAATAGGCTTTCCCCCGCAAGTAATTCATCCTCATTCTAATAAAAATTAAATATAAAAGTCAAAATCATTCATACTACTACATGACTCAGAGCTAACCACTGTTAATATTTTGGTATATTTTCTCCTAATATTTTTTAAGATTTACTATTTTATTTTTATTTATTTATGTTTGACATGCTGGGTCTTCATTGCTGTGCATGGGCTTTCTTTAGTTGTGGAGAGCGGAAGCTACTCTTCATTGTGGTGCTCAGCCTTCTCATTGTGGTGGCTTCTCTTGTTGGGGAGCACAGCTTCAGTGGCTGCGGCCTGTGGGCTCCACAGCTGACTTACAGGCCCTAGAACACTAACTAGCTCAGTAGTTGCAGCACTCTGACTTAGTTGCCCTGAAGCAAGTGGGATCCTCCTGGACCAGGGGTCGAACCTGAGTCCCCTGCATTGACAGGTGGATTCCTAACCACTAGACTACCAGGGAAGCCCCTGCTAATGTTTTCTTCTTTACTTGAAGGTGTTGGGTTTTTTTTAAACATTTATTTATTTATTTTGGGGGTGGGTGGGGAGGGAGGGGGTGGGCGGGCCACTTTCTGTTGGTCTTTCATTTGTCTATTTTCATCCATCTTTGTTCTTTGGCCCGCGTTGGCCCGCGTGGGCCTCCCATCGCTGTGGCATCCGTTGTTGCAAACCACCGGCTCTGGGTGCATGCGCTCCAGAGCTCCAGCTTGGTAGTTAGACACATCAGTCCAGCCACTCCCCGGCACGTGGGATCGTCCCAGGCCAGGGCTCGAACCGGCGCCCCCTGCACTGCAAGGCGGTGTCCTTACCCACTGGACCACCAGGGAAGCCCTACCTGAAGGTTTTTGAGTTTTGTGTTTATTATTTGTTTTGACATAACTAGAGCCACCTTACACTGTCTTTAAAGTTTTAACTTATTTTGCTCACTTTCAGTAATACTTTTCATTATGTCACATTATTAAAACTATTTAAAATGACCCTCAAGTCTCTATAGTTTCAATTTTAAGGATGTATCTGTGTTTAACCATTACTATTCAACATTTAGATTGTTTACAATTGTTCGCTTGATATAAATATTGCAGTAACCATCTTGTACATTAATAAACCCTTATCCTATCTCTGAATATTTTTTCAAGATAAATGTACAGTGAGGCAGTCTCAAATATTGCTGACAGAAATGTAGATCTATAACTTTTCTGGAAAGCAATGACATTATATATTCAAAGGCGTGGGGCTTCCCTGGTGGCTCAGTGTTAAAGAGCCAGCAATGCAGGAGACACAGATTCAACCCCTGGGTCGGGAAGATCCCCTGGAGACGGGACAGAAATCCACTCCACTATTCTTGCCTGGAAAAATGCTTTGGACAGAGGAGCCTGGTGGGCTTATAGTCCGTAGGATCATAAAAGAGTTAAACATACCTTAGTCACTAAACAACAACATTCAAGGTGTGAGCTTGACTTCATGGCTTTTGTTGTTGAGGGGTTTTGTTTGTTTGTTTCTTGACTTTCAAGAAGCCCTGATTCAGGTGTTAGAAGTGTTCTATATCTTGACTGAGGAAATGGTTACATGACTGGATATATTTGTCAAAAATATCAAATGATATCCTTAAAATTGGTACATTTATTTGCCTATGAATTATATCTCAATTAAGAATTTTAAATTTAAAAAAGCAAAGCACTGTCTTGCCAAACTGACACTTCTTCCTTGAAGTCAGAAGGATAAAAAGATAAAATGGAATAGTTTTCTCATTATGTATTTCTGTGTTATTTAGTGACGTGTCCTAGAACCAGTGTTACAAGCACATGATCTGAGAAACACTAATCCATAGCAGCTCCTCTTAAGAGATTATGATGACATGAAGAAGTGAAATTTATTTAGCATGTACTCTGTGTTAGTCACTCTTTTAATACTTTATGCTTGTGCTCTCCAAAAAGGTAACCACAGGACTAGCCTCTGTAACTGCTGAGTACTTGAAATTTGGCTAGTCTAGTTTGAGATGTACTCTAAGTATAAAAAGCAAAGACTTAGGACACAAACAGTATAAAATATCTCAATAATTTTTTGAGACTGTTTTAGATATATGGGTTAAATAAAATATGCTATTAAAATTGATTTGACCTATTTTTTATCTCTATAATGTGCTTACTAGAACACTGAAAATTACAAAGCCACTCACTTTCTTGACTTGCTGTTTTATTCATTAAATTTTTGCTTAATGCTCGTAACAACCCAGTAGACTTAGAATAGTTAAGCTCTTGTCCAAAGTCATAGAGCTAGTAAGTGGCAAAGCTGAAATCAAACTCAATTTGTTTCCAGTTTGGGCACTCAGTTGCAGTCATGTTTTAGGGAGTTTTATCTAGCTCTGCTTTCTCAAATCCCTTGCTTATAAGTGTCACTTACAAGATAGGCAAAATATGCTATCAAATGGAAAGTATGTGAAGCTTTCTACCTGCTAAAACATATTGTAAACCAAAGCAGGGAAAAGACAGTACCAAAGTAAGGGATCATTTGCGTTTTTTTCAAGATTTTTGCCATCCAAAGATAAATGAGAATGAGATGTAAGACAGTGTTGTTCTTTGGGTAAAACTGACTAACTTGATAACTGGTGGCAGCTGTTAGTTTCATTACTGCTGAAATGATGTCTGAATGTTGATAATAATAGAATTCTGACAAAGTCAGGACATTTTTTTTTTTTTAAGAGAGAGTACAGTTTAGGGCTTAGAAAACAGTTGATATTTTGAACTTCTGTAAATAGATTAGAAGCTGGAAGTATGTTGATTCATATTATCAACAGGTTCTTTATAGATTTCTACCTAAACAAGTAACACTAGAAACTTGGATCTTCTCCTGTAACCATGAGTTGGTTCGATCTCTGAATTATTTACTGAAAAATGAGGATCCCATGACAGAATTTACATTTCTAGGACTTCTTCACTTAATGCATTGCTAATCCATAGCTCTCTAAAATTTGATGTAAGGGGCATGTACTCTGTGTTAGTCACTCTTTTAATACTTTATGCTTGTGCTCTCCAAAAAGGTAACCACAGGACTAGCCTCTGTAACTGCTGAGTACTTGAAATTTGGCTAGTCTAGTTTGAGATGTACTCTAAGTATAAAAAGCAAAGACTTAGGACACAAACAGTATAAAATATCTCAATAATTTTTTGAGACTGTTTTAGATATATGGGTTAAATAAAATATGCTATTAAAATTGATTTGACCTATTTTTTATCTCTATAATGTGCTTACTAGAACACTGAAAATTACAAAGCCACTCACTTTCTTGACTTGCTGTTTTATTCATTAAATTTTTGCTTAATGCTCGTAACAACCCAGTAGACTTAGAATAGTTAAGCTCTTGTCCAAAGTCATAGAGCTAGTAAGTGGCAAAGCTGAAATCAAACTCAATTTGTTTCCAGTTTGGGCACTCAGTTGCAGTCATGTTTTAGGGAGTTTTATCTAGCTCTGCTTTCTCAAATCCCTTGCTTATAAGTGTCACTTACAAGATAGGCAAAATATGCTATCAAATGGAAAGTATGTGAAGCTTTCTACCTGCTAAAACATATTGTAAACCAAAGCAGGGAAAAGACAGTACCAAAGTAAGGGATCATTTGCGTTTTTTTCAAGATTTTTGCCATCCAAAGATAAATGAGAATGAGATGTAAGACAGTGTTGTTCTTTGGGTAAAACTGACTAACTTGATAACTGGTGGCAGCTGTTAGTTTCATTACTGCTGAAATGATGTCTGAATGTTGATAATAATAGAATTCTGACAAAGTCAGGACATTTTTTTTTTTTTAAGAGAGAGTACAGTTTAGGGCTTAGAAAACAGTTGATATTTTGAACTTCTGTAAATAGATTAGAAGCTGGAAGTATGTTGATTCATATTATCAACAGGTTCTTTATAGATTTCTACCTAAACAAGTAACACTAGAAACTTGGATCTTCTCCTGTAACCATGAGTTGGTTCGATCTCTGAATTATTTACTGAAAAATGAGGATCCCATGACAGAATTTACATTTCAAGGGAAGAGGAATCTAGAGAACACTTCTTCACTTGTAGGTATTTCAGAATCAGTTTTGAAACTGTTTAAACTGTCACCACCTTGGTAGAGATTTTGGAGAGAGTTTAACTTTTCTCCTGTAACAGAGTTTTAAGACACCATTGCCGCAAGCTATGATGAAGTCACTAACAAGCATTTATTGAACACTGTTATGTGTAAGTTTCTGTGCAGGGTGGTAGATGAAGACATTTTCTGTATTGTTAAAGATCTCAATGTCTAATGGAAGAATAGACATACAAGTGGATAATAAAATGCTTTTTTTTAAAAAAAAAAACTAAATTTAATGCATTATTACAAAAATCAATACATAATCCTTGCAGGAAAAAAATTAATACAGTTAAGCAAAAAGAAGATAATAAAAATATTCGTACTGCCACCATTACAGCATTGGAAATGTCAACCTCTTGATGATTTAGATTTTTTTCTACTACTGTATACACATATATATTTAAATAAAGTGGAATATACTGTATCTGTACTTACAGTGAAAATACTTACCTGTCATTTTTAATGACTGAATGGTATTTATTGTGTGATTGTCCCACAACTTATTTAACCAATCAATTCTCAGTTTTTTGTTTATTGAACAAGCACTTATTGAGCATCTACATATTCCAAGAGCTATCTTGAGACTAGATAGATTGTGATGAACAAAAAAAATATTCTCGGATACTCACTGTTTATCACTTTTTATCTTACAAACAGTGCTATAGCAAACATGACTTTATAGACATCTTTACACACATGTCCATTTATCCACTTGGGATCATATACGTTTTGCCAAACAGTCTGCTGAACTTCCTTTCCTATATTATCCCATTTAATCCTCATGACCCAAAAGGTAATATTGTTGTGGTCCCAATTTTCAAGTGAAAGACCTGAAACAGTAAGAGAAAAACTAAGTAGTTTGCCTTAAGTCATACAGGATGGAAAGGCAAAGCTAGAATTCAGGTTCAGATTTCTGTGATCCTAGATTCCATTCACTGCTAGCAATGTTGAGGTGAAATTACTGCATCAGAAAGTATAACATTTTTAATATACTAACTACTAATTTGCCATCTAGAAAGGTTTTACGTTTATACCTTCACACCATGCCCTTCCAGCCCTGAGGTTAACTGCTTCTGATTCTTAAACAAATTAAAAAGCCATCAACTTGTATGGAGAAAGTTGGTTAAAAAACATTTCAACTCGAATACAGAGAAAGAAGAAAGAAGCAGACAGAGAGTGTAAAGCTACAAGACCAATAAATGAGAGAGTCAGAAATAGAGACAGAGTCAGAGAGGTACATGCTGTGTGGTTTCAAAGCCTCCACTTCCAGATTCTAGCGCCTTACAAGGCAACATCTTACACCGCTGCGCCTCCCCGCCCCCGTCACTGAGCGCACGTTTTTTTGTTGTTTTTATTTTGCTTGAGCTAGTTTGAATGAGTTTGCCTGTTGCAGCCAGAAGGTTGTGGTGTAGGCAAACGGTAATTTTTGAAAGTTTATAGGATATGCCTTTTTGTGTTGTACGTAAGATCCAATGTTTGCATATTTGTTTCAGGATTTGTTGGGTTAGACAGTAAAAAAAAATAAAATAAAATAAAATAGAGCCTCCTTGGTGGTCCAGTGGGTAAGGACACCGCCTTGCAGTGCAGGGGGTGCCGGTTTGATCCCTGGCCTGGGAAGATCCCATGTGCCGCGGAACGGCTGGACGGATGTGTCCAACTACCGAGCCGGAGCTCTAGAATGCATGCACCCAGAGCTGGTGTTCTGCAGCGAGAGAGGCCACTGTGATGGAAGGCCCACACAGACCAAAGAACAAACATAAATAGATGAAAGACCAATAGAAGTGGCCATAAATAAATAAATAAAAATTTTAAAATATATAAAAAATTTTAAAAACTTTAAATAAAAGGAAAACCTCAAAAATGCTAGCTCTTGGGCTTCCCTGGTAGTCCAGTGGGTAAAGACACCGCCTTGCAGTGCAAGGGGCACCAGTTCGATCCCTGGCCTGGGAAGATCCCACGTGCCGCGGAGCGGCTGGACTGATGTGTCCAATTACCGAGCCGGAGCTCTGGGGCGCGTGCGCCCAGAGTCAATGCTCTGCGATGACAGAGGCCACCGCGGTGGGAGGCCCACAGGAGCCAAAGAACAAAGACAGATGAAAATAGAGAAATGAAAGACCAACAGAAGTGGCCCGCCTGTCCCCCTCCCTCCCCACCCCATCCCCCCAAAAGATAAATAAAATATTTTTTAAAAAAATGCTAGCTCTTGTAGTGACACACGAGTGGCTCGTTTACTTCTTTATTTCTTATGTTATCTGCATTTTAATGTTTTTCATGATGAGAATAATATTAAGATGTTCTACAGATTTTTAAAAGTCAATTTGATACTTGTAGTTGCTTTGTAGTTATTAACTAGTAAAGTATCTAGTTGAGTAGTTTACACAGCCCTGCAAAACCATATTACCTAATAAAAAAAAAAAAAAAAAAAAAACCATATTACCTTCCCCAGTCGAATGATACATTCTTCAGGACGTAAGTTCTTTGATTAGGATTATCATTAGTACTTCTGGGCTTGAATGAAACCTATTATGTACAAATCATCTTTTGGGACTCTCGTCTTGTAAGAGGCAGTGTAGCACAGCAATTAACAGAAGCCACTCTAGGGTCTTCCCTGGTGGCTCAGTGTCAGGACCCTTACTCTCAGTGCAGGGGGCCTGGGTTCAGTTCCTGATTAGGTAACTAGATCCACATGCCACATCTAAGACCTGGCAATAAATAAATAGTTTTGTTTTTCTTTTTTTTAAAAAAATCAAGGGCTCTAGTGCCAGGCTGAGTACCTTTTTTAAATCCTAGTTTTGCCATGTGTCCACTTGTATGACCTTGGGCAGATTACTTAACTTTTCTGAGCCTCTGTTTTCTCAACTATAAAGTGGAGGTAATAATAGCTCCTTATATCACTGTTACACTGATTGGATGATATAATATATATAAAATATTAGAGGGGAATCTGGTACAGGGTAAGCACTTAATATGTGTTGCTTGCCACTGCTATTGTTGTTACTGTTATATTTGGGGAAAATAAATTTTTTTAAAAAAAGACTTTGGATACTAATCATCACTACTTCTGTTGTCACCCATACTTTCAAATCACTTGTTTTGAAAACCCTTACTTTAGCATAATTCAAGAGCAGAATTATATTATGCCAAGCAGGAATATACTGGGGTGGTGGTGAAATTTACTATGAAGATAGTACAATTGGCAGGTGACTTCTGTGGCCTATGGAGGAAAAAGCTTCAGTAGCTTGAGGTGCATTTGTGCTCACACAGATTTCCCCTTTGAAGCCTCCAAACTCTGTACCTCTATAATTAATAGACTTTCACAGAGTCTTCAGCCTTCATGCTTGCTACAGAGAGGTTATTTGGAACTTTGTTTGTTGTTGGGTTTGCAGGGCAGGGTGGGGTGTTTGTTTTGGTGTGGTGGTCACCATTCTACTCCTAAAGTTGTTGCTCTGACAAATTGCTGTGGTCTTGAATGTTCCCATTATTTTTTTTTTAAATTTTAAACCTTTATTTTACTTTTAACTTTTATAGAGTTTTGTTGTTTACAGACATGCATGTTCCCAGATCAGTCACATGTATATCCCCCCCTTCCCACCCCGCCCACCCATCACACAGCACCCCTGAAGGATCCCCTTTTCTCACATAGCAATGACTAGAGCTATTTTCTTCACTTATGATAGTACAGGCCTTCATGCTACTTCCTTTACACCTCCTACCCTCTGTTCCTTCCCAATGTCCATATGTCCACTGTCCATGTCTGTCTTTCCATTGCTTCACTGCGTGCGCCATCATCACCCTCCTGCTAGATTCCATATATATGTGTTAATATACTGTATTTGTCCTTCTCTTTCTGACTGACTTCACTTTTTAGGATACATTCTAAATCTAGCCACCTCATTAGGGCTGATTCTTCTGCATTTCTCTTTACAGCTGTGTAGTATTCCATTGTATATATGTACCAGAGCTTTTGGATCCATTCGTTCGTCGATGGACATTAGGTTGCTTCCATGTTCTAGCTATTGTATAGAGAGCTGCAATGAACATTGGGGTACAGGTGCTTCTTTCAGATTTGATTTGGATGATATAATATATATAAAATATTAGAGGGAATCTGGTACAGGGTAAGCACTTAATATGTGTTGCTTGCCACTGCTATTGTTGTTACTGTTATATTTGGGGAAAATAAATTTTTAAAAAGACTTTGGATACTAATCATCACTACTTCTGTTGTCACCCATACTTTCAAATCACTTGTTTTGAAAACCCTTACTTTAGCATAATTCAAGAGCAGAATTATATTATGCCAAGCAGGAATATACTGGGGTGGTGGTGAAATTTACTATGAAGATAGTACAATTGGCAGGTGACTTCTGTGGCCTATGGAGGAAAAAGCTTCAGTAGCTTGAGGTGCATTTGTGCTCACACAGATTTCCCCTTTGAAGCCTCCAAACTCTGTACCTCTATAATTAATAGACTTTCACAGAGTCTTCAGCCTTCATGCTTGCTACAGAGAGGTTATTTGGAACTTTGTTTGTTGTTGGGTTTGCAGGGCAGGGTGGGGTGTTTGTTTTGGTGTGGTGGTCACCATTCTACTCCTAAAGTTGTTGCTCTGACAAATTGCTGTGGTCTTGAATGTTCCCATTATTTTTTTTTTAAATTTTAAACCTTTATTTTACTTTTAACTTTTATAGAGTTTTGTTGTTTACAGACATGCATGTTCCCAGATCAGTCACATGTATATCCCCCCCTTCCCACCCCTCCCCACCCTCACACAGCACCCCTGAAGGATCCCCTTTTCTCACATAGCAATGACTAGAGCTATTTTCTTCACTTATGATAGTACAGGCCTTCATGCTACTTCCTTTACACCTCCTACCCTCTGTTCCTTCCCAATGTCCATATGTCCACTGTCCATGTCTGTCTTTCCATTGCTTCACTGCGTGCGCCATCATCACCCTCCTGCTAGATTCCATATATATGTGTTAATATACTGTATTTGTCCTTCTCTTTCTGACTGACTTCACTTTTTAGGATACATTCTAAATCTAGCCACCTCATTAGGGCTGATTCTTCTGCATTTCTCTTTACAGCTGTGTAGTATTCCATTGTATATATGTACCAGAGCTTTTGGATCCATTCGTTCGTCGATGGACATTAGGTTGCTTCCATGTTCTAGCTATTGTATAGAGAGCTGCAATGAACATTGGGGTACAGGTGCTTCTTTCAGATTTGATTTCATCAGGGTATAAGCCTAAGAGTGGGATTGCTGGGTCGTATGGTGCTTCTATTTTTAATTTTTTAAGAAATCTCCATACTGTCTTCCATAGAGGCTGTATCAATTGACATTCCCACCAGCAATGCAGGAGTGTTCCCTTTTCTCCGCACCCTCTCCAGCATTTATTGTCTGTCGATTTGTTGATGATGGCCATTCTGACGGGTGTGAGGTGATATCTCATTGTAGTTTTGATTTGCATTTCTCTAATTATAAGTGAAGTTGAGCATCGTTTCATGTGCTTTTGGGCCATCTGTATGTCCTCTTTGGAGGGGTGTCTGTTTAGGTCCTTTTCCCATTTTTTTATTGGGCTGTTCATTTTTCCAGTGCTGAGTTGTCTGAGTTGCTTGTAGATTTTGGAGATTAATTCTTTGTCTGTTTCATTTGCTATGATTTTCTCCCATTCTGTGGGCTGTCTGTTCAGCTTTTTTGTGATTTCTTTTGCTGTACAAAAGCTTTTAAGTTTCATTAGGTCCCATGTGTTCATTTTTTCTTTTCAGTTCCGCTATTCTAGTAGGTGGGTCAGAGAAGATCTTGCTTTGATTTATGTCCTTGAGGGTTTTGCCTATATTCTTCTCTAAGAGTTTGATGGTTTCTGGTCTTACATTTAGGTCTTTAATCCATTTTGAGTTGATCTTAGTGTATGGTGTCAGGGAATGTTCCAACTTCATTTTTTTGCATGTAGCTGTCCAATTTTCCCAGCACCATTTGTTGAAGAGGTTGTCTTTGTCCCATTTTAGATTTTCGCCTCCTTTGTCAAAAATAAGGTACCCATAGGTGCATGGGTTTATCTCTGGGTTTTCTATCTTGTTCCATTGGTCGATATTTCTGTTTTTGTGCCAGTACTATACTGTCTTGATGACTGTTGCTTTGTAGTAGTCTGAAGCTGGGGAGGCTGATCCCTCCAGCTCCATTCTTCTTCCTCAGGATTGCTTTGGCTGTTCAAGGTCTTTTGTGTTTCCATGTGAACTGTGTGATTCTTTGGTCTAGTTCTGTGATGAATGTCATTGGAAGTTTGATAGGGATCGCATTGAATCTATAGATGACATTTGGTAGTATGGTCATTTTCACAGTGTTGTTTCTTCCGATCCAAGATCATGGAATATCTCTCCATCTGTTTAAGTCTTCTCTAATGTCTCTCATGAGTGTCTTGTAAATTTCTGTGTACAGTCCTTTTGTTTGTTTGGGTAGGTTTATTCCTAGATATTTGATTCTTTTGGTTGCAGTGGTGAAGGGGATTGTCTCTTTGATTTCGTTTTCTGATTTTTCATTGTTTGTGTATAGGAATGCCAGAGATTTCTGTATATTGATTTTGTATCCTGCAACTTTGCTGAATTCACTAATTAACTCTAGTAGTTTTGTAATAGTGTCTTTGGGATTTTCTATGTATAATATCATGTCATCTGCAAATAGAGTTTGACTTCTTCCTTTCCAATCTGGATTCCTTTGATTTCTTTCTCTTCTCTTATTGCTGTTGCTAGAACTTCCAGGAGTATGTTGAATAAGAGTGGTGAAAGTGGACACCCTTATCTTGTTCCTGATCTTAGAGGAAATGCTTTCAGTTTTTCACCGTTGAGGATAATGTTCGCTGTGGGCTTCTCATAGATGGCTTTCACTATATTGAGATAGGTTCCTTCTATGCCCATTTTTTGAAGAGTTTTTGTCATAAATGGATGCTGTACTTTGTCAAAGGCTTTTTCTGCATCTATTGAGATGATCATGTGATTTTTGTCTCTCAATTTGTTGATGTGGTGTATCACATTGATTGATTTGCGGATATTGAAGAATCCTTGCATGCCTGGGATGAACCCAACTTGATCATGATGTATGAGCTTTTTGATGTGTTGTTGAATTCTGTTTGCTAGGATTTTGTTGAGGATTTTGGCATCTAGATTCATCAGTGAAATTGGTCTATAATTTTCTTTTTTTGTGATGTCTTTGCCTGGCTTTGATATCAGGGTGATGGTGGCCTCATAGAATGTGTTTGGAAGTGTTCCTTCCTGTGCAATTGTTTGGAAGAGTTTTAGAGGGACAGGCATTAGCTCTTCTTTAAATGTTTGGTAGAATTCGGCTGTGAAACCATCTGGCCCTGGGCTTTTATTTTTGGGTAGATTTTTGATCACAAGGTCAATTTCTGAGCTTGTGATTGGGTTGTTCAAAGTTTCTGTTTGTTCCTAGTTCAGTCTTGGGAGATTAATCTTCTCCAAGAAACTGTCCATTTCTTCCAGGTTGTCCAGTTTGTTGCCATAGAGTTGTTCATAATAGCCCCTTATAATCCTTTGGATTTCTACATTATCTGTTGTAATCTCTCCTTTTTCATTTTTGATTTTGGTGATCTGGTTCTTCTCTCTCCTTGATGAGTCTGGCCAGTCATGTGTCAATTTTATTGACCTTTTCAAAGAACCAGCTTTTTGTTTTATTTATCTTTACTATTGTTTCTTTCGTTTCTTTATCATTTATTTCTGCTCTGATCTTTATGATTTCCCTTCTTCTGCTGGCTTTGGGGTGTTTTTGTTCTTCTTTCTCCAGTTGTTTTAAACGTAAGGTTAGGTCGTCTGTTTGAGATTTTCCTAGTTTCTTGAGGTGGGATTGAAATGCTATAAACTTCCCTCTTAGAACTGCTTTTGCAGTATCCCATAGGTTTTGCACTGTCGTGTGTTCATTGTCATTTTCTTCTAGGAATTGTTTTATTTCTCCTTTGATTTGCTCGGTAATCAGTTGGTTTTTTAGGTATGTGTTGTTTAATCTCCATGTGTTTGTGTTTTTAGCAGTTTTTTTCCTGTATTTGATCTCTAGTCTCACTGCATTGTGGTCCAAGAAGATGGTTGATATAATTTCAGTTTTCTCAAATTGACTGAGGTTTGATTTGTGGCCCAGGATGTGGTCTATCCTGGAGAATGTTCCGTGAGCACTTGAGAAGAAAGTGTATTCTTCTGCTTTAGGATGGAAAGTCCTAAAGATATCAGTGAGGTCCATTTCTTCTAGTATGGCATTTAAGGCTTGTGTTTCTTTATTAATTTTCTGTTTGGATGATCTGTCCATTGGTGTGAGAGGAGTGTTAAAGTCTCCTACTATGATTGTGTTAGTGTCAATGTCTTCTTCTATGTCTGAAAGTGTTTGTCTTATGTATTGGGGTGCTCCTGCATTGGGTGCATAGATATTTATGATTGTTATGTCTTCTTCTTGGATCGATCCCTTGATCATTATGTAGTGTCCTGCCTTGTCTCTTCTAATCTTCTTTATTTTGAGGTCTATTTTGTCTGATATGAGGATTGCTACTCCAGTTTTCCTTTGATTTCCATTTGCATGGAATATCTTTTTCCAGCCTCTCACTTTCAGTCTATGAGTGTCTCTAGGTCTGAAGTGAGTTTCCTGGAGGCAGCATATGTATGGGTCATGCTTTTGAATCCATTCAGCGACTCTGTGTCTTTTGGTTGGGGCATTTAGTCCATCTACATTCAAAGTAATTATTGATACAAATGATCGAATATTCCCATTATTGAGGAAGTACATCAATAGCTCTCTTCTCAGATGATAACCTCCTTTCATACCTACATGTAAGTGATATTACAGGCTGTTTGGTCTTTGAGGAGTCCATCTTTTGCCTGGTAGACTATGAGGATAGTCCTTTCTCCTCACATGAATGACATGTGCACCGTGTTGGATACATGCAAGATCCCATAGATTGCTTTTTTATCTGATTTCTTCACAGGGAGAGAGGAAGTAGGACCTGTTTGTTTTGCTTTGCTTTGCTTTTTGTTTTTTTTTATAAATCAGGTGTCCAGTACTAAGGTGGAAACTGGGAAGGAGTAGCTACAATAGGTTGTTACATTGTTTTAAGAAAGTATTGTTAAGTATTTAAGAAAGTAACCTCAATGGAGTTGGTTATAATCAAAGAAACATTTTATATCTTAATTCAGTGTTTCCCGAGGTCTGTTCTATAAAATATTTCTTTGAGGAGCTATTAATGGATATTTATAAAAGGTTCTTACCCAGCTAAATCACAGTATCCTCCTGGAAAGGAGAGAGATTCATATTAGCATGTTAAAGACTGTGAGAAAGTTCAAAGGACAGAAATCAGATACATATAGAAACTTCTTTCTTAATTATATCTTAATATAATCTTTTGGGGCGGGCTTCCCCTGGTGGTCCAGTGGATAAGGACACCGCCTTGCAGTGCAAGGGGCGCTGGTTCGATCCCTGGCCTGGGAAGATCCCACGTGCCGCAGAGCGGCTGGACTGATGTGTCCAATCACCGAGCCAGAGCTCTGGAGCGCATGCGCCCAGAGCCGGTGCTCTGCAACGACAGAGGCCACAGCGATCGGAGGCCCGCAGGAGCCAAAAGAACAAAGACGGATGAAAATAGAGAAATGAAAGACCAATAGAAGTGGCCCGCCCGCTCCCCTCCCTCCCCAACCCGACCCCCGCCCAAAATAAATAAATAAATAAATCTTTAAAAAAAAAAATCTTTTGGGGCTTCCCTGGTGGCTCAGGAAACAATAATGTTTTTATTAAAGAATATATGTAAATATAACTTAGAAAATATAATATAGTGGATACCCTTGGATCCTTCGCCTAAGGACTAAAAAATTGCCAATAACATGGATCTGTGTGTTCCGCTCTAGTTACATCCCTTATCTCCCTACAACAAGTAAGCACTATCCTAAATTTTGTGTCTAATTCCCTTGCTTTAATGGGGAGAGTTGTGTTTTTATCACTAATCCATGTATTTCTAAACAATGCATTGTTTTATTTATTTATTTTGGCCACTTCTATTGATCTTTCATTTATCTATTTTCATCCATCTTTGTTCTTTGGCCTGTGTGGGCCTCCCATCTCAGTGGCCTCTCTTGTTGCAGAGCACCGGCTCTGGGCACATGCGCTTCAGAGCTCTGGCTCAGTAGTTGGACACATCAGTCCAGCCACTCTGCAGCATGTGGGATCTTCCCAGGCCAGGGATCGAACTGGCGCCTCTGTACCGCAAGGCGGTGTCTTTATCCACTGAACATTTTATATCTTAATTCAGTGTTTCCCGAGGTCTGTTCTATAAAATATTTCTTTGAGGAGCTATTAATGGATATTTATAAAAGGTTCTTACCCAGCTAAATCACAGTATCCTCCTGGAAAGGAGAGAGATTCATATTAGCATGTTAAAGACTGTGAGAAAGTTCAAAGGACAGAAATCAGATACATATAGAAACTTCTTTCTTAATTATATCTTAATATAATCTTTTGGGGCGGGCTTCCCCTGGTGGTCCAGTGGATAAGGACACCGCCTTGCAGTGCAAGGGGCGCTGGTTCGATCCCTGGCCTGGGAAGATCCCACGTGCCGCAGAGCGGCTGGACTGATGTGTCCAATCACCGAGCCAGAGCTCTGGAGCGCATGCGCCCAGAGCCGGTGCTCTGCAACGACAGAGGCCACAGCGATCGGAGGCCCGCAGGAGCCAAAAGAACAAAGACGGATGAAAATAGAGAAATGAAAGACCAATAGAAGTGGCCCGCCCGCTCCCCTCCCTCCCCAACCCGACCCCCGCCCAAAATAAATAAATAAATAAATCTTTAAAAAAAAAAATCTTTTGGGGCTTCCCTGGTGGCTCAGGAAACAATAATGTTTTTATTAAAGAATATATGTAAATATAACTTAGAAAATATAATATAGTGGATACCCTTGGATCCTTCGCCTAAGGACTAAAAAATTGCCAATAACATGGATCTGTGTGTTCCGCTCTAGTTACATCCCTTATCTCCCTACAACAAGTAAGCACTATCCTAAATTTTGTGTCTAATTCCCTTGCTTTAATGGGGAGAGTTGTGTTTTTATCACTAATCCATGTATTTCTAAACAATGCATTGTTTTATTTATTTATTTTGGCCACTTCTATTGATCTTTCATTTATCTATTTTCATCCATCTTTGTTCTTTGGCCTGTGTGGGCCTCCCATCTCAGTGGCCTCTCTTGTTGCAGAGCACCGGCTCTGGGCACATGCGCTTCAGAGCTCTGGCTCAGTAGTTGGACACATCAGTCCAGCCACTCTGCAGCATGTGGGATCTTCCCAGGCCAGGGATCGAACTGGCGCCCTCTGTACCGCAAGGCGGTGTCTTTATCCACTGAAACACCAGGGAAGCCCTAAACAATGCATTGTTTAGTCTTGCTTATTTTTTAGCTTATTAAAGATAATGGTATAATCTTTCACTCGACATGTGTTTAAGATTAATCTGTATTGTTCCATGTAACCTTCTTCATTCATTTTTCAGTACTGTGTACCATTCCATTGTGTGAATATACCACAGCTTGCTTCTCCATTCACCTGTGTCTATAGACATTTGAGTTACTGGGGTTTCATTTTGTTTTGTCTACTATTGCTATTACTATTGCTTTAGTCAAAGAATGTGAGTCAAGGATATTAGCAGAATGTTATGAACTATGCTGTTTGGAAGAAACATACTTATTAAGTAGCTGCTTTATGTAAGGTACTGTTCTAAGGCAAGACCTAAAATGTGAAGGGAATAAGATGTCCCTATCTTCGATGATCTTACGGTTCAGATGGACGACTCAAAGAAATCTGTGTTTCTCAAATTAGGATATGATTAGTACCAAGGGTACAAAATAAACATGACACATCTTTTGGAGTATCTGTTTTCCTTAGAATTGGGGGGATGGATGTTCAGGAGTAGAATTAAATAATTTAACTAGTAAATTTTCCTATACAAAAAATAAAAATATGTTTATGTTGAAAATTTAAAAGGTCCTTTTATGAAAATTTTAAAAATTGTTATGTGTTTTTAAAACAAAATATCAGACCTCAAACAAAGATACAAGCCGATAAACCAATTTGAACTATATCCTCAAGACTAATAAATTCATTCACTTCTGTTGTTAAGGGTTCTTAGGTACAAAATTTTGAGAAGTGTTAATGTATGTAAGTTAAATAAAATGTGTCCAAAATAGAAATAATTAATTCTGGCAGAGTAATCAGGAAATGCTTCACTATGGAGATAGCATTTGAGCTAGACCTTAAAGAGTACGTTGAATTTCCACAGGAAAAAAGAGTGTTCAGGACTAAGAAAACAGCATAATTGAGGACAGGAGGTGGTGGGAAAGGTTCAGCACATTTGAGAAATAATGAGATTTTTGTGGGTAAAGTATACACCCAGTGAAGAGCAGGATGACCTCTGTGTAGGAGAGTCTTAATCTTTTCAGACATAGATGTTGAGTACCAGCCTTTTTCCTTTCTCCTGATAAAATTGCTGCTGGATATTTAGGAAGAGTTTAACACCATCGGTGGCATTTAAGCTGAGGTCTTAACTTCTTTAAAAAATATGAATCTGATCGAGGAATTCATTCAGCAAGTACCTAATTTGACGTCTACTATATACTGAGGATACACAGACCAAGAAGCTATTACATGAGGTGGACTTTAGTAGGTAGGACGTCATCAGCAGAGAACCCCCTCCACTCCCACCACCACTGCTGTCCTCCTTCCATCCCGTCGCTGTGGTGGGCGACGCCGGCTGAGCCCAGCCCTCCCGCTTGAGCCCAGATTCCATCCCCTCACCTGCTCTTGGCCATCACTCCAGACCTGCTTCTCTCTCAATCCTGGATAGGTTTTTCACACCCTTTTAGATCATTCATAGAAGCATAGAAACAGGCCAGGGCTTTTCCCCATCTTTAAAAACCTTTTATTAATCTCCTGTCTCTTCCCAGGTTCTATGCTATGTCTCTGTTCCCTTTTGTAGCAAAATTCTTCAAGATTTGTTTTTACTCATGGCCTCTGATTCCTCTCCTTATGTATTCTCTTTAGCCTCTATCGTCTTTCATTATTTATTTTTTTATTTTTTATTTATTTATTTTTTGTGTGGGGGGGGTGGTGGCAGGTTGGGGAGGGAGGGGAGCAGCCGGGCCACTTTTATTGGTCTTTCATTTGTCCATTTTCATCCATCTTTGTTCTTTGGCTCCTGCGGGCCTCCCATCACGGTGGCCTCTGTTGTCGTGCTCTCGGCGCATGCGCCCCAGAGCTCCGACTCGGTAATTGGACACATCAGTCCAGCCGCTCCGCGGCACGTGGGATCTTCCCAGGCCAGGGATCGAACCGGCGCCCCTTGCACTGCAAGGCTGTGTCCTTACCCACTGGACCACCAGGGAAGCCCTCTGTCTTCTTTTAAACCTTACCTCTTCTCTTAAGCCACTCCATTCAGCCTTTCATGCTCATCATTCCCCAAAATTGCTTTTGTTGTGGCTCCAGAGAGCTCCACGTGGCTAAACTCAGAGACAACTTTTAGTACTTATTTTATGGGATGCATCAGCAGCATTGGACACCGTTGACCAGTTCCTTCACTTTGAAAGACTGTTATCACTTAGCTTCCAGAAACTACACTCTGCTGGTCCTCCTACCTCACTTGCCATCCCTTCTCCATCTCTTCTGTTCATTTCTTCTATTTTTGGAATCCCTGGAACTCTCGTCTACACCTCAGTTCCATCTAGTCTCACAGCTTTAAATTTTATCCTCTAATGACTCTGAGATTTACATCTCTAGTCTAGAGTTATTCAACCTAAGCACTGTTGATATTTGAAGACAGATAATTCTTTGTTGTAGGGAGCTGTCCTGTCCTTTATAGGATGTTCAACAACATCCCTGGCCTCTATACACCAGAGACCAGTAGCACTCCAACAGTTATGGCTACCGAAAATGTTTCCAGAGCCTACCAAGTGGCCCCAGGCATAAAATCACACCCCTCCCTGTTGAGAACCACTGTTTTGACTCTTAGCTTCTTCCCCAAACTCCACATGTATATATCCAACTGTCTCCTTGACATTTCTACTTAAATGTCTAATAAACATCCTTATTTGACAATGATCAAAGCAAGTTTCCAATATTTCTTCTTAAATATAATCTTCCCTCAGACTTACCCATTCTAATAGTTTCATAGGGCAAAAGCCTTGTTGTCTTCCTGACTCCCCCTGCACCTTCCTCTCACCTACATCCTGATTTATCAGTAAATTTTGTGATCCTTCCCTTCAAAGTATGTCCAGAATCTGATACCCTCTCATCACTACCACCCTGGTTCATACCACCATCACTTCCCATCTGGATGCCTTATCCTTAACCCCTATAGTCTGTTCTCAGTATAGTAGTAGAGTGATCCTGTGATGTTACATAATTCAGGGCGTGTCACATCTCTGCACAGAACTGTCTGGATGTTTCCCATCTTACTCAAAGTAAATCAGAATCCTTACCACCGCTATTACCCCGATATGAGCTCATCCTACACTCCCTCCATTTCCTTCCCTTAATCTCACCAGTCTCATCTTACTACCCAGTTTTACTTCTTTCTGTTCCCCAAAATTGCTTTTGTTGTGGCTCCAGAGAGCTCCACGTGGCTAAACTCAGAGACAACTTTTAGTACTTATTTTATGGGATGCATCAGCAGCATTGGACACCGTTGACCAGTTCCTTCACTTTGAAAGACTGTTATCACTTAGCTTCCAGAAACTACACTCTGCTGGTCCTCCTACCTCACTTGCCATCCCTTCTCCATCTCTTCTGTTCATTTCTTCTATTTTTGGAATCCCTGGAACTCTCGTCTACACCTCAGTTCCATCTAGTCTCACAGCTTTAAATTTTATCCTCTAATGACTCTGAGATTTACATCTCTAGTCTAGAGTTATTCAACCTAAGCACTGTTGATATTTGAAGACAGATAATTCTTTGTTGTAGGGAGCTGTCCTGTCCTTTATAGGATGTTCAACAACATCCCTGGCCTCTATACACCAGAGACCAGTAGCACTCCAACAGTTATGGCTACCGAAAATGTTTCCAGAGCCTACCAAGTGGCCCCAGGCATAAAATCACACCCCTCCCTGTTGAGAACCACTGTTTTGACTCTTAGCTTCTTCCCCAAACTCCACATGTATATATCCAACTGTCTCCTTGACATTTCTACTTAAATGTCTAATAAACATCCTTATTTGACAATGATCAAAGCAAGTTTCCAATATTTCTTCTTAAATATAATCTTCCCTCAGACTTACCCATTCTAATAGTTTCATAGGGCAAAAGCCTTGTTGTCTTCCTGACTCCCCCTGCACCTTCCTCTCACCTACATCCTGATTTATCAGTAAATTTTGTGATCCTTCCCTTCAAAGTATGTCCAGAATCTGATACCCTCTCATCACTACCACCCTGGTTCATACCACCATCACTTCCCATCTGGATGCCTTATCCTTAACCCCTATAGTCTGTTCTCAGTATAGTAGTAGAGTGATCCTGTGATGTTACATAATTCAGGGCGTGTCACATCTCTGCACAGAACTGTCTGGATGTTTCCCATCTTACTCAAAGTAAAAATCAGAATCCTTACCACCGCTATTACCAGGCCTGATATGAGCTCATCCTCACACTCCCTCCATTTCCTTCCCTTAATCTCACCAGTCTCATCTTACTACCCAGTACCTTATCACTTCTTTCTGTTCCCCAGATATACTAGGGCTTGGACCCCCAGATTCATCTTCCATTGCATTGTTCAGGTCTTGGCTCAGATGTCAGTTTCTCAGTGAGGTCTTCCTTAACCACTGGACTTAAAATCTCACACCACCACCATTACCTCCAGCTCTCATTCAAGCCTGCTTTATGTTTCTCCATAGCAGTCTCTTCATCTGACATACTGCAGATGAAGCATTATGTGCAGGTGTAGCATCATGGTTAGGAGAACAAACTGTTCTCTTGAAACAAGAGAACAAGATGATCTGGGTTTGCATCCCAACTTAGTCACTCTCAAAATATTTAAGACTTTATTCCTGTGCCTTGATTTTGTTGTGAAGTATGATAGCTTCTATCTCATTAGAACATTAAGGGGTATGTTTTCACCATTATTATTCTTACTACATTTTACTTATTGATTTTGCTTACCTTTCCTCCTCCCCCAGTGGAATATGAATTCCATGAAAGCAGAATTGTTTCACTTCACTTACTACTATATTCACAGCTTCTAGAACAGTGCTTGGCATATAGGCACTTAACAGATATTTGTTGATCAAATTGTTATCTCTAAAAGACTGATGGGGAGAATAAAAGTCAAAGAAGATGAGCTTTATGTATACTGTTTAAAACTTTTACATAAAATCTTTAAAATAAAGGAAAAAAATAAAATTAAAAAAAAAACTTTTACAAAGAGACTATATTCATGTATTACTTGTGCCCTCAAAAAACTCATAGGCTTATGTGGAAAACAGGCATGAAAACAAATTTCTAGAGGGGTTACACTGTGAGAGCAAGTTGGGTTTTAAAAGATGCATTGATCCACTAGATAAAATGTGTGTGAGCTTTCTAGGCAGGGGGAACAGTAATGTATGTGCAAAAGCAAAGAGGTATGAAACACAGTAGTAGCTCTGACAACTGTAGTCAGTGTTATGAAGTATTGAAAGTTCCACCTTACCCTTTCTCTTACCAATTCCTATACTCCAGCTAAGTTTTGGCTATAATTAGAAGCTTATTACTCAATTAAGACAATAGCTTGGGTTTTTTTCTCATTGTTTTCCTGAAAGCTTTTTTCTATTTTCCTGCTCCCCAGAAATTCCACTTTTTTTTTTCATTTTACCAGTCTTCAGATTTAATTCTAAATTCATTTTAATGTTTTTGTTGTAAAAGCTTTTTCATTAGGTCTTGGCTCAGATGTCAGTTTCTCAGTGAGGTCTTCCTTAACCACTGGACTTAAAATCTCACACCACCACCATTACCTCCAGCTCTCATTCAAGCCTGCTTTATGTTTCTCCATAGCAGTCTCTTCATCTGACATACTGCAGATGAAGCATTATGTGCAGGTGTAGCATCATGGTTAGGAGAACAAACTGTTCTCTTGAAACAAGAGAACAAGATGATCTGGGTTTGCATCCCAACTTAGTCACTCTCAAAATATTTAAGACTTTATTCCTGTGCCTTGATTTTGTTGTGAAGTATGATAGCTTCTATCTCATTAGAACATTAAGGGGTATGTTTTCACCATTATTATTCTTACTACATTTTACTTATTGATTTTGCTTACCTTTCCTCCTCCCCCAGTGGAATATGAATTCCATGAAAGCAGAATTGTTTCACTTCACTTACTACTATATTCACAGCTTCTAGAACAGTGCTTGGCATATAGGCACTTAACAGATATTTGTTGATCAAATTGTTATCTCTAAAAGACTGATGGGGAGAATAAAAGTCAAAGAAGATGAGCTTTATGTATACTGTTTAAAACTTTTACATAAAATCTTTAAAATAAAGGAAAAAAATAAAATTAAAAAAACTTTTACAAAGAGACTATATTCATGTATTACTTGTGCCCTCAAAAAACTCATAGGCTTATGTGGAAAACAGGCATGAAAACAAATTTCTAGAGGGGTTACACTGTGAGAGCAAGTTGGGTTTTAAAAGATGCATTGATCCACTAGATAAAATGTGTGTGAGCTTTCTAGGCAGGGGGAACAGTAATGTATGTGCAAAAGCAAAGAGGTATGAAACACAGTAGTAGCTCTGACAACTGTAGTCAGTGTTATGAAGTATTGAAAGTTCCACCTTACCCTTTCTCTTACCAATTCCTATACTCCAGCTAAGTTTTGGCTATAATTAGAAGCTTATTACTCAATTAAGACAATAGCTTGGGTTTTTTTCTCATTGTTTTCCTGAAAGCTTTTTTCTATTTTCCTGCTCCCCAGAAATTCCACTTTTTTTTTTCATTTTACCAGTCTTCAGATTTAATTCTAAATTCATTTTAATGTTTTTGTTGTAGTAAAGTCACATGTAATTTCCATCTATGGAGTATAGTTTTTTTTAATGGAAAAGATAGATAGATTAATAGGGTTTTATTATAATGTATAGCTTTATTTAGGAATACAGTTGTTCAGCTCAATTATTTTAGTAATTAAAGTTTAAAATCCTGTAAGTGTTACTCTCCAGTTCTTTTTTTTTTTTTTTTTTTTAAAGATTTATTTATTTATTTATTTATTTGGGGGTTGGGGAGAGAGGGGAGCGGGCGGGCCACTTCTATTGGTCTTTCATTTCTCCACTTTCATCCGTCTTTGTTCTTTGGCTCCTGTGGGCCTCCCACCGCGGTGGCGTCTATTGTCGCAGAGCGCCAGCTCTGGGCGCATGCGCTCCAGAGCTCCGGCTCGGTGATTGGACACATCAGTCCAGCCGCTCCGCGGCACATGGGATCCTCCCAGGCCAGGGATCGAACCGGCGCCCCTTGCACTGCAAGGCGGTGTCCTTACCCACTGGACCACCAGGGGAAGCCCACTCTCCAGTTCTTTACCGAAGACTTAACAATGAAAAAACTTGTTTTTCTGTGTGTAATGCAAGACTTTTTGAGGTTGACTTTTAAAAATCAAGTGCAAGTGTTAGTTGCTCAGTTGTGTTCAACTCTTTGTGATCCCATAGCCCACCAGGCTCCTTTGTCCATGGGATTCTGCAGGCAAGAATACTGGAATGGGTTGCCATGCCCTCCTCCAGGGGATCTTCCTCACTGAAGGATCGAACCTGGGTCTCCTGTATTGGAGGCAGATTCTTTACCGTCTGAGCCACCTGGGAAACCTCAAAAACTACTAAAGTAGAGGTATTGGGCTTCCTGGATGGTAAAGAATCTGCCTGCAGTGTGTAAACCTGGGTTCGATCCCTGTCAAGAAGATCTCATGGAGAAGGGAATGACTACCCACTCCAGTATTCTTGCCTAGAGAACTCCATGGACAGTGGAGCCCGGCAGGCTACAGTCCATGGGGTCACAAAAAGTCCGACACAACTGAGTCAGACTAACACTTTAAAAATCAGGGTTTTTTTCTGCCCACCTTCCTTCTCTCTGTAGAGCCCAAAAGCAACCTTGATGATAGCACAAACCAAGACCAGAAGCAGTGCTAATCCACTAGATTAGCTCCTGGTACCATCTGTTTATACCATTTCTCATGTAGCATTGTGATTGTGTATCTCTCTGACTGAGAGCCCCTTAAGTTAGGAGACATAACAAGTGTTCATATGCTCACCTAGTTCAGTGCCTACCATATAATGGATGCTCAGTAAATACTGTTAAATTTTATTGAACAGTTCCACAGGGGAAGGGGATTTTTGAATTTGCTTTTTAAGTAAGATGAATTTAGAACAAATCTAGAAAAGAAAACTCATTCTTTTTTGTTGTTTCTAAACATAGTCTAAATTTGGGGTACAGATACCAATATGTTCATCACCCATAATTTTTAAAACATTCTAAAGTGACTCATCCAAGTTCCCAAATAGATACTTTTTAAAAAGTCACAATAGCCCTGGGGAACAAAATTAGGCCAGCAGATATAAACAGTGTTTTTTCTTTGCAGTCAAGGATGTGGGGTCTCGTTGATCCAGACGGGGATCTTTAAGTACAATTTCAGGAAGGTTACTCCTTTCCTTTGCACATAAAGCAGTTTCATATGAAATAAAGATCATCTCAGAGATTTCAATAGGGTTTCCCAGCATATTTGTTTCATTCTTACTAAAAGTTACTAATCAAAAACTTCTTGTGTTATCTTTCCAAAAAAAAGTAATGCTGCCTCATTTCCTAACATTTGTTTTCTGACCTCAAAGTGTCTCCTGGCCACCTGGCCAAAGAGCCAGGCTAGACAGAGTGCCAGTGTTAACAGAGGTGTACAGTAGAGGAATTACATGAGTGGAGCTTCTACTCCTTTTCCCCTAACTCTTTTGCAAAGGGGTTTGGAATGTAAATTCTCTAAGGCTAAAATCTTCCAGGTCTAAAACTGCACCACTGTGGTAATAATAAGGTACCTGGTCATTTCTTCAGCCCTCTGTCTGTTATTAGATCTGTATCCTGAGAATGAATCTAGCACACATCTAAGTACTGCTCCCCAGACTCATGTATTAAAGAGAAGGCTGTCTAGCAAATAGGTAGCTATTTTAATTACTTCATTTATTCAGTATACCTTTGTTGGGCACCTACTAGATGTCACCCTTTGTGCTAAACCCTGTGCTAAGATCCAAGATGGATAAGCCTTAGTCCCACCCTAAGTAACTCAGTCTGTTTTGGCAACTATAATGTATAGTACCATCGTTTATACCATTTCTCATGTACAATATTTGTCCCCTAAAAATGTGTTCATATGCTCACCTAGTTCAGTGCCTACCATATAATGGATGCTCAGTAAATACTGTTAAATTTTATTGAACAGTTCCACAGGGGAAGGGGATTTTTGAATTTGCTTTTTAAGTAAGATGAATTTAGAACAAATCTAGAAAAGAAAACTCATTCTTTTTTGTTGTTTCTAAACATAGTCTAAATTTGGGGTACAGATACCAATATGTTCATCACCCATAATTTTTAAAACATTCTAAAGTGACTCATCCAAGTTCCCAAATAGATATTTTTTAAAAGTCACAATAGCCCTGGGGAACAAAATTAGGCCAGCAGATATAAACAGTGTTTTTTCTTTGCAGTCAAGGATGTGGGGTCTCGTTGATCCAGACGGGGATCTTTAAGTACAATTTCAGGAAGGTTACTCCTTTCCTTTGCACATAAAGCAGTTTCATATGAAATAAAGATCATCTCAGAGATTTCAATAGGGTTTCCCAGCATATTTGTTTCATTCTTACTAAAAGTTACTAATCAAAAACTTCTTGTGTTATCTTTCCAAAAAAAAGTAATGCTGCCTCATTTCCTAACATTTGTTTTCTGACCTCAAAGTGTCTCCTGGCCACCTGGCCAAAGAGCCAGGCTAGACAGAGTGCCAGTGTTAACAGAGGTGTACAGTAGAGGAATTACATGAGTGGAGCTTCTACTCCTTTTCCCCTAACTCTTTTGCAAAGGGGTTTGGAATGTAAATTCTCTAAGGCTAAAATCTTCCAGGTCTAAAACTGCACCACTGTGGTAATAATAAGGTACCTGGTCATTTCTTCAGCCCTCTGTCTGTTATTAGATCTGTATCCTGAGAATGAATCTAGCACACATCTAAGTACTGCTCCCCAGACTCATGTATTAAAGAGAAGGCTGTCTAGCAAATAGGTAGCTATTTTAATTACTTCATTTATTCAGTATACCTTTGTTGGGCACCTACTAGATGTCACCCTTTGTGCTAAACCCTGTGCTAAGATCCAAGATGGATAAGCCTTAGTCCCACCCTAAGTAACTCAGTCTGTTTTGGCAACTATAATGTATAGAGTGGGGCTTTCCTGCTGCCTCAATGGTAAAGAATCTGCCTGCCAATGCAGGAGACACTGGTTCCATCTCTGAGTCAGGTAGATCCCCCAGAGAAGGAAATGGTAACCCACTCAAGTATTTTTGCGTGGAAAATCCCATGGATAGAGAAGCCTGGCAGACCACATAGTCCACGGGATCGCAAAAGAGTTGGACACAACTTGGCGACTAAACAACAAATGTCTACAATACCTAATTAATATGGTACCAAAACAGCACTAGGACAGTGACACTTATGATGGGGGTGACTAGTTCAGCATGGAGGAGAGTTTGGGAAGGCTTCACAGAAAAGGTGGCCTTTAATCCTCAGCTTTTAGAGGAATTTCACCAGACAAAGAAGGTGGAGTCTATCATTTCAGACATAGGACAGAGTAAGAGAAGAAGCACAAAAATATGAATGCTCAGAACACATTTAGGAGCCAGTCCATGGCTAGGCATGGAGGCACACCGGCTGGGGGGTTGGTGGGAGATGGAGACAAATGAGAGTACTGTGTGTTGCTAAAGGGCACGGATTCGAGAGCTAGGTTTGAACCCCAGCTCTGTCTGAGAGCTTACTAGCTGTTGTGACCTTTGCAAATCACTTAACCTCTCTTTAGGTTCTTCATTTTTAAATGAGGATAATAGCATAAATACATATACTCCCTTTATATGTATGCACACACACACAGCTTAAACCAATTCTCAGAACAGAATAAATACAAGTATTAGTTATTATTAGGCCATATGATGAAGGGCCTTGAATTTTAATCCATATATGATTCTGTAAACAAAAGAAAGGTTTTAAAGCAGAAAAGAGGAGACTATGCAAAAGGATATAATTCATATTTTAGAAAACTGATGCCACTTGGGAGAGCAGATTGGCTAAAGAAAAGACTAGGGGCACAATGAAAGTCCTGAGGCAATTTTAAGAGTGTAAGTAAGAGGTACTGATACAGTATGGTTTTGAGATAATGTAGTAATCTTGCCCTTAAAAATTCTGGATTCCTGGCTAGAAATTTCAAACTTGAAAAATCCTACAAGTTTCAAGCTAAAAAACACAGTGAGCACCATGAGGAAGCACCCAGAGGGGCTCACCTTCTAGTCCAGATGTTTTAGTGCTCAACTGATACTTCTGTTCTGCACCCAAATATCAGACCAGTGCTGCTTGCATTCTATTCATGATATCCTTTCATCTATTTATACTTATAAGATATTCTGTTTTGGAGATGTTTTTTGTTTCCTTTGGGTAACTCAGCCTTTGGCAGACCACATAGACGGAAAATTTCACAACAAATGTCTACAATACCTAATTAATATGGTACCAAAACAGCACTAGGACAGTGACACTTATGATGGGGGTGACTAGTTCAGCATGGAGGAGAGTTTGGGAAGGCTTCACAGAAAAGGTGGCCTTTAATCCTCAGCTTTTAGAGGAATTTCACCAGACAAAGAAGGTGGAGTCTATCATTTCAGACATAGGACAGAGTAAGAGAAGAAGCACAAAAATATGAATGCTCAGAACACATTTAGGAGCCAGTCCATGGCTAGGCATGGAGGCACACCGGCTGGGGGGTTGGTGGGAGATGGAGACAAATGAGAGTACTGTGTGTTGCTAAAGGGCACGGATTCGAGAGCTAGGTTTGAACCCCAGCTCTGTCTGAGAGCTTACTAGCTGTTGTGACCTTTGCAAATCACTTAACCTCTCTTTAGGTTCTTCATTTTTAAATGAGGATAATAGCATAAATACATATACTCCCTTTATATGTATGCACACACACACAGCTTAAACCAATTCTCAGAACAGAATAAATACAAGTATTAGTTATTATTAGGCCATATGATGAAGGGCCTTGAATTTTAATCCATATATGATTCTGTAAACAAAAGAAAGGTTTTAAAGCAGAAAAGAGGAGACTATGCAAAAGGATATAATTCATATTTTAGAAAACTGATGCCACTTGGGAGAGCAGATTGGCTAAAGAAAAGACTAGGGGCACAATGAAAGTCCTGAGGCAATTTTAAGAGTGTAAGTAAGAGGTACTGATACAGTATGGTTTTGAGATAATGTAGTAATCTTGCCCTTAAAAATTCTGGATTCCTGGCTAGAAATTTCAAACTTGAAAAATCCTACAAGTTTCAAGCTAAAAAACACAGTGAGCACCATGAGGAAGCACCCAGAGGGGCTCACCTTCTAGTCCAGATGTTTTAGTGCTCAACTGATACTTCTGTTCTGCACCCAAATATCAGACCAGTGCTGCTTGCATTCTATTCATGATATCCTTTCATCTATTTATACTTATAAGATATTCTGTTTTGGAGATGTTTTTTGTTTCCTTTGGGTAACTCTAGTCTACTGGTCAGTTTCCTAGAGGAAGTTCTGGCTTCTGGACTGCACAGCCGAAGCAAGGAAAACTCTCAAGTTTCATCTCGGTCAGCAAGCAGAAGATGAAATGGTGATGGAGAGCTGAGCCGATTGGTGCCACTTCTCCCCTTACCCCACCGCAGGCTTTCTCCACCGACCAGAGGGTTTCGGAGAAGAGCCTTGGGTTTTGTGCTTGTTGTAACCCACCTCCAGATAGCCTGCTGATTCCTGAAGTGTTGGCATAGATACCAAGACTTCCAGTGATAAGTTGAGAATAAGTCTGAGCCCATTCCGATACACTTTTCTCATTTTTTTTTTTAATCAAATAAGTAAATGTATTCCTTAATTAGGAGATTGGGATTGACTTACATACACCACTATGTATAAAATAGAGAACTAATGAGAACCTACTGTATATAGGTATAGCACAGCGAGCTCTACTCTATGTTCTGTGGTGACCTAGATGGGAAAAAAAAACTAAAAAAAGAGAGGATATATGTATACTATAGCTGACGCACTTTGCTGTACAGCAGAAACTAACACAACACTGTAAAGCAACTATACTTCAGTAAAAATTAATTTTTTTAAAAAAAGCTCCTGAACTCATACTTAATTTAGGAAAACTGAGTAGTAAGAACAAAAGTATGTATGTATAGATGTTTACGCTGTTTGGAATTGATTAACAAAATTAAACCATTTATATCAGTTCAAAAAATGTATTCCTTGTATTTAATAGCACAATCACTTCAGTTTCTGAGGCATTTTGTTGGGATCTTAGTTGAGAAAAAGGTTATCAGAGTTTAAAGACATTTTAAAAAGTAATGATTAGATGCACATGCTATAGACTGTCTCTTCTCTTAACCCCGTTTATTTTTCATTAACATCACATTCCTGCACAAGTCATGTCTTAAAACTCGTATTTCTGTAAGATCCAAAAATTATTTGTCCCTTAATTGCAGTTCCCTGTGGTACTGAGAAACCATGTGTGACGACAATAAAAATCCATTTTGTGAAAAGATACAAATGATTTGTTTTTGTTTCCTCGGGGTTAATAACTATTTATGGGAATTTATAAGATAAGGCATGAGCTGGCTGAACACCAAACATGGAGAAGGCATTGCCTATACCCAAAGGATGTGTAAAGTATGTCAAGGCAAATAATAAAATTCTGGTGTCAATTTTACTTCTCTTGAAAGCACTGGAGAGTGATAATGTCATTAATGCCAGGAAATTAAGGTGTGCTCAGGTCCTACCACAGTCCCTCCCTGGTGTTCAGCATAAAATGTTTAAACCTTCCTTTTATGCTGATAAACATTCTATAGCATCAGATAGCCTAGGCTCAAATCCATGTCACAGTTACGTGACGTTGGGAATGTTATTAAGTTTCTTAGTGGCTCAGTTTCCTCATCTATTTATATAAAAAAAGAGTAATTAAGTACTCTCTTACCATAGTACTCTATTATCATGGGATGGTAAGATTGAATGAGATGAATACATTTATACCACTTAGAACACTAATACATGGTAAACCACCCCATGAAATTTGACTAATAGTAGGACAAATAATACAGATTCTGTCTCCCAAGTTGAGCATACAAAATTACTACACAGAATGATTGGCTTTCTGTCATCCTCCCACTAAATTAATCAGCAGTTTAAGAAGTAGGAGGGAAGAGCTGAGGGGTCATAGGCCCCATCTTCCGTTTCCCCTCCTCTCAGCTCTGGGCCATTGTTTCCTTACCTTTCACTCATGAGAAGCCCTAAGGCTTTTGTCCATATTACAACTAAGAGCTAAGATCTAGTATGTTCTGTTCTTTTTTTTTTTAATCATAAAAAAGTAAGCCTTACTTTTAAGGCTAGGGGAGATTAGGTTTAAATGCAGCATTTTACAAGTTACATAGTTTTTTCAAATGAATAGAAACCTTCTTCCCAGCAGGATTACCTGTGCTTGCCTTTCTCTTGGCAAAATAACTCTGGAATAAGAATAGGAACAGAGACTTGTAATATCAATCTCCTCTTTATTCACCTGCTTCCATTGTGCCTACTAATAACTAACAAAATTAAGAAATCTTGCCTGGGCTTCCCTGGTGGCCCAGTGGGTAAAGACACCACCTTGCAGTGCAAGGGGTGCCAGATCCCACGTGCCGCAGAGCAGCTGGACCGATGTGTCCAACTACCAAGTCAGTGCTCTGGAGCCGGTTCTCTGCGGCAAGAGAGGCCACTGCGATGGGAGGCCCACATAGGCCAAAAGAACAAAGACGGAAATAAATGAAATACCAATAGATGTGGCCAAAAAAGAAGTTTTGCCTGGTGGTCTAGTCAGTGGTTAAGACTCTGTGCTTCCACTGCAGGAGGCCTTGGTCAAGGAACTAAGATTACATCTGCCTCGAGGCAAGAATTAAAAAAAGGACAAATTTTAAAGTCTAAAAAATGAGCTTTACCTTCAGGATGCCAAAAGATGGCATTTCTTTATTAAGTATCAAAGATTCATGTTTTTTTAAGATTTACAGAGATGATTATATCATTACTGGCCCTTTTTTTTTTCCCTTTAAAAAAATCATTAAAAAAAAAATCTTTTGGTCGCATGGCATGCAGGATCTTAGTGCCCTGACCAGGGATCAAACCCATGCTTCCTGCATTGGAAGCTTGGAATCTTAATCACTGGACTACTAGGGAAAATCTCTAAAAATATTTTAATTAAGATGTCTTATGTTTTTGATGATCTCTCTTCTGGAGAGTGAAATGCCCTAGTCAAAATCTCTATGTGTCCCATTGACTCTACAAAAGCCAAGGTGCTTGTTTTTAGCTACACAACTGTTTGGCTAACAGTTCCTGCCCTGTGAAAGTGCAGGCAGTAACTCATAATCCTATTTCTGATGGCTTCCTTCTTCCTCTCTTAAGTGGAGTTACTTATAAAATAGCCCATTTAAGAATAAAGCTAAGGTTTAAAAAAAAAAAAGAATAAAGCTACTGACAATTGGGTCTTATCCATGGCAACGCAGCTAGGGCGGTAACCCACCATGAGTACCCCAGAATCTTATCTCCACTGAAGAAGGAAATTTGGGGTATTTGAGTTATTTTTGTGGTTTGTGTGTCTGGTAGTATTAAGCTCACTGAGGAGACTGCTATGAAAATGAGAAAAGGAACCCGTAAGTTATTCCTCTGAGATTTCTTACTTAAGGATTGGTCTTTGGAAATAGTTCCACTTATGAAGTGGAACTTCATGAGATCCCAATTCAGGTGCCATGAGGTTCTCTTGGTAGAGAGAAGTAAAGTCTGAAGAAGAGCCAGAGGAGGAGCATGCCTCATGGACAGAGGAATGAGTAGCAGGACAAAAGGAGATGACTCAAGGAAAGGTAGGGGCAGAATGATAAGATTAGGGAGTGCAGCCATACAGGTTAATGAAAAGAGAAGAGCCGGAAACTTATGTAACAGCTTCAGGAGCAAACAGGCAGGGAAGGTTCTCCAGCTCACAAGCTTCTGTTCTAGAATCTGAAAATTACTTTGGAGGGTTTGGATTTTTTAGCAATCCCCCTGCCTGATGTTGCACAAAGCTCCAGCTCCTGACTGACGCAGCACACAGGACCCTAGTATGTTGCATACAGGACATACTCAAATATTTGCTGACTAAAGGAAATGCAGATGATACCACCCTTATGGCAGAAACTGAAGAAGAACTCTCTTGATGAAGGTGAAAGAGGAGAGTAAAAAACTGGCCTGAAACTCAACATTTGAAAAACTAAGATCATGGCCTCTGGTCCCATCACTTCATGGAAAGTAAATGGGCAAACAATGGAAACAGTGACAGCCTTTATTTTCTTGGGCTCCAAAATTACTGTGGACAGTGACTGCAGCTATGAAATTAGAAGATGCTTGCTCCATGGAAGAAAAGCTATGACAAACCTAAGCAGCATATTAAAAACCAGAGAACATCACTTTGCTGACAAAAGTCCATATAGTCAAAGCTATGGTTTTCCCAGTAGTTATGTATGGACGTGAGAGTTGAACCATAAAGAAGGCTGATCACCAAAGAATTGATGCCTTTGAACTGCGGTGTTGGAGAAGACTCGAGAGTCCCTTGAACTGCAAAGTCAAACCAGTCAATCCTAAGGGAAATCAATCCTGACTATCCATTGGAAGGACTTAAGCTGAAGCTGAAGCTCCAACACTTTGGGCACCTGATGCAAAGAGCTGACTCACTGCAAAAGACCCTGATGCTGGGGAAAATAGAAGGCAGAAGAAGGGGAC
This sequence comes from Tragulus kanchil, assembly GCA_022376925.1. Taxonomy (NCBI): domain Eukaryota; kingdom Metazoa; phylum Chordata; class Mammalia; order Artiodactyla; family Tragulidae; genus Tragulus; species Tragulus kanchil. The sequence goes on along the minus strand of JAIOJX010000032.1, from coordinate 82,156,634 downwards.
GAGAGAGGACAAGATGGTTGAATGGCATCACTGAGTCAGTGGACATGAGTTTGAGTAAGCTCTGGAAGATGGTGAAGGACTAGAAATCCTGGCATGCTGCAGTCTATGGTATCACAAAGAGTCACAAAGGACAGAGCGATTAAACTGAAAGAAAGATGGAGCAAGTCATGAATTACTTTTTTTCCATAAATGAGAACCTATTTAAACTGAAAGTCCAAATTATTCCTATCTGCCTGGCCAGCAAGCCTTCAAAAGATCAAGCAGGGTAGTTTTCTCTCCAGTATACTGGGACACTTTGCTTCCTCATTTATGAAGATGCCCTGTATTTTCTCATTCTTTTTAAATCGCTTTTTAAATAGTTGTTGTTGTTGTTCAGTTGATAAGTCCTGTCCTACTCTTTGTGATCCCATGAACTGTGGCATGCCAGGCTCCTGTGTCCTTCACTATCTCCCAGAGTTTGCTCAAATTCACATCCATGGAGTCAGCGATGCCATCCAACCATTTCATCCTCTGCCACCCGCTTCTCCTTTAGCCTTCAATCTTTCCCAGCATCAGGATATTTTCCAGTGAGTCAGCTCTTTACATCAGGTGGCCAAAGTATTGGAGCTTCAGCTTCAGCATCAGTCCTTCCAATGAATAACCAGGATTGGTTTCCCTTAGGATTGACTGGTTTGATCTCCTTGCTGTCCAAGGGACACTCGAGTCTTCTGCAGCACCACAGTTTGAAAGCATCAGTTCTTCAGCACTCAGCCACATGTGCCAACTCTCACAGCCGTACACGACTACTAGAAAAACCGTATCTTTGACTATATGAACCTTGGTGGGCAAAATGATACACTGTCTAGGTTTGTTATAGCTTTTCTTCCAAGGAGGAAGTGACTTAATTTCATGGCTGCAGTCACTGTCTACAGTGATTTTGGAGCCCAAGAAAATAAAATTTGTCATTTCTTCCACTTTTCCAGCTATTTGCCATGGAGGGTGGGAAACACACATCATGGGAAGGGGAGTGTATATGTGTGTGTACAATGCCTATACATTAGCATGGAGTCAGAAACCCTGGATTCTAATCTGTTTAGCCAATAACTAGCTGTGTAAACTTGGGCAAGTCGATTGATTTGCCAAGCCCTGTTTCCTCATTTCCCAAGTAGGAATAATATTTATTCTGTATACCTCACAAGGTGGCACTGAAGATTTAAAGAAATGATATATGAGAGCATTTTGAAAGGATACATTTCTTTATCAGTCTAAAATAGAGGAATAAATTAGTATAGTAAATGAGAAGAGGTTAAGAGGAATATTATTGGACTGGGGAAAAGGACGAGCTGGAAATAAAGAGACGCCCCTTCCTTCATTTGACAGATACCAGAAAATACTAAGACCACTCCTGGTTTTGGCCAACATTTTCTTTTATCTTGAGACATCTCTGAAAAAAGAGTTCTTTCTTTTCCCTGCTCCTCTGTGCCAGGGATTTTTATTCATTTTGAAGTTACTGTGTGCCTACCATATGCCAGGCAATGTGTTCGTTAGCTCATTATTATTTGTTAATTAGCCCTAGAGGGCAATACTATATTTTTAAAGGACTTTCACGGGTCACCTCATATATTCCTCTATCTTTCCTGTTGATGGAACCGGCTGTACTGTGCTTAGTCACGTCTGACTCTTTTGTGACCCCGTGGACTGCAGCTTGCCAGGCTCCTCTGTCCATGAGTTTCTCCAGGCAAGAACACTGGAGTGGGTTGCCATGCCCTCCTCCAGGGGACCTTCCCAACCCAGGGACGGAACCCAGGTCTCCTGCATTGTGGGCAAATTCTTTAAAGTCTGAGCCACCAGGGAAGCTGGCAGTCACTACTTAATATGCAGAGGAACTGAGGCCCAAAGAAATGCAGTGACTTGACCAAAGGCCACAGAGGAGTGAGGAAACCAGTACCCAAACCTAGGTTTCCTGACTCACCTCTTCCCATTAAATGTGTATGGAAGAAAAAGAAGTTACTAAGATGTCGTTGTGTAGGCTCCGAGGCAAAGTCTGGCTTAGGAGTGATGAGCAGTTTCCTGTAGCCAGGGTCTCCTCTGGGCGATGTGGTAAAACAGGACGGCATTTTCACATATCAGTGCATTAGGGACAGACACCAGCTAGTAGAAGTTGAAGCCTCACCTGATGCTTATATTTAAAGTTACACGGCCTAACAGATGAGGGCTTTGGAGACAATTCTGTTCCTGCCAGCACTCACAAAGTGCGTCTGCAAATAGTCATTCTTTACCTCACTTTTCTTTCTGTACGACGGAGATCATAATACACCTCACACTTTTAGGGTTATTCTCCCGAGGCTCAAATAAGGCCTGAGGCTTTGTAAACTGGAAGACGTGTGTTAATATAACTTCTCATTCGCGCAGTCCCTTACACATCGGTGCCCTCCGAAGCATAAAACTTCCCCAACAGTTGACCTGCCTAGACCACTCTCTACCACCTACAGAGTGTGAATTCTGGATCCCGCGCCCTCCCAGCCCATGCTCGGTTGAAGCTTTCTTTTCCTGCTCCTCTGTGCCAGGGATTTTTATTCATTTGAAGTTACTGTGTGCCTACCATATGCCAGGCAATGTGTTCGTTAGCTCATTATTATTTGTTAATTAGCCCTAGAGGGCAATACTATATTTTTAAAGGACTTTCACGGGTCACCTCATATATTCCTCTATCTTTCCTGTTGATGGAACCGGCTGTACTGTGCTTAGTCACGTCTGACTCTTTGTGACCCGTGGACTGCAGCTTGCCAGGCTCCTCTGTCCATGAGTTTCTCCAGGCAAGAACACTGGAGAGGGTTGCTATGCCCTCCTCTAGGGGATCTTCCCAACCCAGGGACGGAACCCAGGTCTCCTGCATTGTGGGCAAATTCTTTAAAGTCTGAGCCACCGGGGAAGCTGGCAGTCACTACTTAATATGCAGAGGAACTGAGGCCCAAAGAAATGCAGTGACTTGACCAAAGGCCACAGAGGAGGGAGGAAACCAGTACCCAAACCTAGGTTTCCTGACTCACCTCTTCCCATTAAATGTGTATGGAAGAAAAAGAAGTTACTAAGATGTCGTGTGTAGGCTCCGAGGCAAAGTCTGGCTTAGGAGTGATGAGCAGTTTCCTGTAGCCAGGGTCTCCTCTGGGCGATGTGGTAAAACAGGACGGCATTTTCACATATCAGTGCATTAGGGACAGACACCAGCTAGTAGAAGTTGAAGCCTCACCTGATGCTTATATTTAAAGTTACACGGCCTAACAGATGAGGGCTTTGGAGACAATTCTGTTCCTGCCAGCACTCACAAAGTGCGTCTGCAAATAGTCATTCTTTACCTCACTTTTCTTTCTGTACGACGGAGATCATAATACACCTCACACTTTTAGGGTTATTCTCCCGAGGCTCAAATAAGGCCTGAGGCTTTGTAAACTGGAAGACGTGTGTTAATATAACTTCTCATTCGCGCAGTCCCCTTACACATCGGTGCCCTCCGAAGCATAAAACTTCCCCAACAGTTGACCTGCCTAGACCACTCTCTACCACCTACAGAGTGTGAATTCTGGATCCCGCGCCCTCCCAGCCCATGCTCTTGGTTTTGTTTTGAGTCTGGGAGAGAGAGGCTCTCGATCTAGGTTATCACCGGTCTTCATGAACCTGCCTGTCTCTCCATCGCCCGCTCCATCGGCCCCTGCCGGCTCTCGGCAGGTCGGCCCGGGCGGTCTTTTCAGGCTCCACCTCTCTCCGGCCGTCGGTGCGAATCTGGGTCCCCCGGCCGCCCCCGACGCCTTCCTCCGGCGGGGTTTAGGTCTGTCTTCTTCACCCTCACTGAGTCAGAAACAAAGGAGGGGGGTGGGGGGAGCGCACTCTCTCCGGCTCGGCGATTCGCCTTTTATTCTGAACTCGCAACGTCAGCGGGCGGGTAGATGGAGCCGCGGGGCGCGGGCTGGGCCGCCCACAGCGCGCCGGGCCGGGGAGGCGGCAGGGCCGGCCGGGCGGGCGGGCGGCGGGGGCGCGCTCGGAGGCCCGGGCCGCGTGGGCGCCGGGATGGAGGGCGCCGAGGGGCGGGGAGCAGGCGTGCGTGTGTGTGCGAGCGCGAGGGAGGCCGGCCTTTAGTGTAACCGGAGCTACAAAGAAGGGGAGAGTCCGGGAGAGGGAGGGAGGAGCGGCGGCGGCGCCGGGGGCCTCTGCGCACCCTCCCCCTGGGCCGGAGCCCCCTCGCAGCGGCCTCGGCCCCCGACGCGGGGCCGCCCCTCGGCGCCCGCGCCCGCCCGCCCGGAATGATGAAGAAGAACAATTCCGCCAAGAGGGTGAGTGCGTCCGCCCGCCCCGTGCCCGCCGCTGACTTTGTGCCCCGAGACCCCGGCCCCATCGGGGCCGCGGGTGGGCGGGTTGGGGACCGGGGACGCCCGGCGCCAGCCCCCTCCTCCCAGCCCGGCTCGGTCGCGGGTCCTCCTAGCCTTGGCCTCGGCGTGCCGGGCCCGCGCCGACGCACCGCGGGGGCTTTTGTTTACTTGGTCTGGGGCTTAACTTGGCTGAGTTTCTGCCCGAGGCCCGCTTTCCGGGCAGCGGGGGCTCATTCGCGCAGTCCCCTTACACATCGGTGCCCTCCGAAGCATAAAACTTCCCCAACAGTTGACCTGCCTAGACCACTCTCTACCACCTACAGAGTGTGAATTCTGGATCCCGCGCCCTCCCAGCCCATGCTCTTGGTTTTGTTTTGAGTCTGGGAGAGAGAGGCTCTCGATCTAGGTTATCACCGGTCTTCATGAACCTGCCTGTCTCTCCATCGCCCGCTCCATCGGCCCCTGCCGGCTCTCGGCAGGTCGGCCCGGGCGGTCTTTTCAGGCTCCACCTCTCTCCGGCCGTCGGTGCGAATCTGGGTCCCCCGGCCGCCCCCGACGCCTTCCTCCGGCGGGGTTTAGGTCTGTCTTCTTCACCCTCACTGAGTCAGAAACAAAGGAGGGGGGTGGGGGGAGCGCACTCTCTCCGGCTCGGCGATTCGCCTTTTATTCTGAACTCGCAACGTCAGCGGGCGGGTAGATGGAGCCGCGGGGCGCGGGCTGGGCCGCCCACAGCGCGCCGGGCCGGGGAGGCGGCAGGGCCGGCCGGGCGGGCGGGCGGCGGGGGCGCGCTCGGAGGCCCGGGCCGCGTGGGCGCCGGGATGGAGGGCGCCGAGGGGCGGGGAGCAGGCGTGCGTGTGTGTGCGAGCGCGAGGGAGGCCGGCCTTTAGTGTAACCGGAGCTACAAAGAAGGGGAGAGTCCGGGAGAGGGAGGGAGGAGCGGCGGCGGCGCCGGGGGCCTCTGCGCACCCTCCCCCTGGGCCGGAGCCCCCTCGCAGCGGCCTCGGCCCCCGACGCGGGGCCGCCCCTCGGCGCCCGCGCCCGCCCGCCCGGAATGATGAAGAAGAACAATTCCGCCAAGAGGGTGAGTGCGTCCGCCCGCCCCGTGCCCGCCGCTGACTTTGTGCCCCGAGACCCCGGCCCCATCGGGGCCGCGGGCGGTCGGGTTGGGGGCCGGGGACGCCCGGCGCCAGCCCCCTCCTCCCAGCCCGGCTCGGTCGCGGGTCCTCCTAGCCTTGGCCTCGGCGTGCCGGGCCCGCGCCGAGGCACCGCGGGGGCTTTTGTTTACTTGGTCTGGGGCTTAACTTGGCTGAGTTTCTGCCCGACCCCCGGCCTCGCCTTTCCCGGGCAGCGGGCGGCCTCTGGCATCAGTCGCTGCAGCGGCGAGAAGACAATGAGAAATAAAATAAAATGCCGTAAATCCTGGCGCGGCGAGGGCGAGGACGGGGGCTGGGGGAGGGGGTGGGGGGCCCGGCGGAGCCCCGAAAGCCATCCCTTGGCTCCAGCCCGGCCCTCGCCCCGGCCGCTGGAGACTCCAGTTGTTTGGGGGAGGGGGGAGGGGAGCGATGGGGAAGCGAGTTCCTTGGAGTGAAAGGCTCTGAAGAAGTGGGGAGAACGCGGGGCTCCCCGACTCCAGCTGCGGCGAGCGGACGCGGGAAGGAGGGGCTGGGGACTCGGGAGGGCGCGGGGGACGGAACGGGAGGAGGAAAACGCTGTAACCACCTAACCGTGCCGTTCTCATCTGGCTCGGGGGGCAGGGGCCTCAGGATGGAAATCATCAGTCTGCACCGCCTGAGAAGGTCGGCTGGGTCCGGAAATTCTGCGGAAAAGGGATTTTCAGGGAGATTTGGAAAAACCGCTACGTGGTGCTGAAAGGGGACCAGCTCTACATCTCTGAAAAGGAGGTAGGTGCCCTTTACCGCTAACTATCCCTGTTTTGTCACAGTCCCCACTTGGTCTTTCCGAAGGGGTCTTACCTCCTTCTCATCTCCCACTTACTTCACCTCGCATTTGGTTTCAAAAGCGAGTTCAGCTATCCGGTTAGTCTCTGCCCTCATCTGCAGAGAAAGGTCGCCCTTGCGTGAGAAGACCCGAGTTAGAATTAGAAGTTGAGTTTGCATCTTACTTAAGGATTTTCCTCTGGAAATACCTTTCTGACAATCATGCTATCTCCCTCCTAAGATATCCCAAAAGCTCTGTGTTCCTGCTGCTCCCTACCCTCCGCTGGCTTCTAGCTGACCCTAGGGCTGTTTTTTCCTTTGCTGTTGCTGCTGAAACACTCTGTTCAGCTTACTCTCCCCTCCTTCCTGCTTCCCCCAACCCAGCTAGCCTCCCCTTTCCTGTCTCTCACAGGGACATATGCGAGTCATACCAGCAGTACAGCTGCTCCAAATCACAGAAAACACACAAACAGCCCAGAGTCAGTCTCCCATGACCTCAGGTAGAGTATTTGTAAGTGGCAGTTATTTCTTTTGGAGCCAGTGTCCCTAATTAACGTGTTCTCTGTTCCCCACTCCACTGAAAAACAAAGAAGCAAGGAACTCATTCTCCACTTCGTTCCTACCAGGACCCCCTCAGTTATATCAGAAGGGAGAATGGAATTTTGAGTCCTTGCAGGTCTCTGTGTCTTTGCATCTGTAGTTGAAATGAAAACCACAGTCCACAATGGGTCAGAACATGAGTCCACATAATCCAGACTCTTCTCATTTATCTTGTAATTCTTGGGATCAATAACACATAGTAGTATGGAGAAACTGAAATTATCCCTCCAGTGGGTTAGAAGTCCCTCCAGTCCCTATCTGTGTGACTGTGTCAGCCTTACTGAGGAGACCGTCCTGAGTTCCCCTGGTAGGATGGCCCTCCCCTGCCTAGTTGAGGGTGAGTTCCCTCACCAGGGGCTAACTGGGAAATCCTGCCTGAGTGTTAACCTCTTCTGCTTTCTGCTGAGACTATATTTAGGTAAATAAATCCTTTTAAGGTATTGAAATAAGACACACTCACAGTCCTGGAGAAAGTATTCATCTGAACAGAACATCTACCAAGGCAGCTAAGAAAGAACTAAGCTGTGCCAGGGCCAAAGAGATCCCTCTTAAGGGTATTTAAACCTTGCTGTTTACACTAAGCTGAGAACTTGGTGATGGAGTGAGGTGAGAAGATACTTTATGATAGAATTTATTTTTAAGGGTCACCTCTACCCAATCTCAAATCCTACCCAAGATTTTTTTTCACAATTTGCTGACTTTCTAGTTGTTGTGGTTTTTTTGTTGTTTTTTTGCTTTGTTTTTCCGTCTTGCTTAAAGCAAGTGTCAAATGTATCGCCTGTCTTCCCTGAAGTTCATAATGGCAGGAAACTCTAGTGAGCAATCAGGGAGAACTTCCCACAGGTCAGTGGGGAAGACATGAGATCAGGGAAAGGGCTGAAGGAAAAAAACCTTTCTGACAATGCTACTCCTTGTCCCCTCTGTGTCTGCTGCTCCCTACCCTCCGCTGGCTTCTAGCTGACCCTAGGGCTGTTTTTTCCTTTGCTGTTGCTGCTGAAACACTCTGTTCAGCTTACTCTCCCCTCCTTCCTGCTTCCCCCAACCCAGCTAGCCTCCCCTTTCCTGTCTCTCACAGGGACATATGCGAGTCATACCAGCAGTACAGCTGCTCCAAATCACAGAAAACACACAAACAGCCCAGAGTCAGTCTCCCATGACCTCAGGTAGAGTATTTGTAAGTGGCAGTTATTTCTTTTGGAGCCAGTGTCCCTAATTAACGTGTTCTCTGTTCCCCACTCCACTGAAAAACAAAGAAGCAAGGAACTCATTCTCCACTTCGTTCCTACCAGGACCCCCTCAGTTATATCAGAAGGGAGAATGGAATTTTGAGTCCTTGCAGGTCTCTGTGTCTTTGCATCTGTAGTTGAAATGAAAACCACAGTCCACAATGGGTCAGAACATGAGTCCACATAATCCAGACTCTTCTCATTTATCTTGTAATTCTTGGGATCAATAACACATAGTAGTATGGAGAAACTGAAATTATCCCTCCAGTGGGTTAGAAGTCCCTCCAGTCCCTATCTGTGTGACTGTGTCAGCCTTACTGAGGAGACCGTCCTGAGTTCCCCTGGTAGGATGGCCCTCCCCTGCCTAGTTGAGGGTGAGTTCCCTCACCAGGGGCTAACTGGGAAATCCTGCCTGAGTGTTAACCTCTTCTGCTTTCTGCTGAGACTATATTTAGGTAAATAAATCCTTTTAAGGTATTGAAATAAGACACACTCACAGTCCTGGAGAAAGTATTCATCTGAACAGAACATCTACCAAGGCAGCTAAGAAAGAACTAAGCTGTGCCAGGGCCAAAGAGATCCCTCTTAAGGGTATTTAAACCTTGCTGTTTACACTAAGCTGAGAACTTGGTGATGGAGTGAGGTGAGAAGATACTTTATGATAGAATTTATTTTTAAGGGTCACCTCTACCCAATCTCAAATCCTACCCAAGATTTTTTTTCACAATTTGCTGACTTTCTAGTTGTTGTGGTTTTTTTGTTGTTTTTTTGCTTTGTTTTTCCGTCTTGCTTAAAGCAAGTGTCAAATGTATCGCCTGTCTTCCCTGAAGTTCATAATGGCAGGAAACTCTAGTGAGCAATCAGGGAGAACTTCCCACAGGTCAGTGGGGAAGACATGAGATCAGGGAAAGGGCTGAAGGAAAAAAACTTTTTTTCTTATTTGTAGCAGTCCAAAGAACAGAGTCTGGGGGTGAGGGAGTGTGATGGACCCTTATTTGTGGAGGAAGGGATACTGAGACAAGGGAAAGGATGGAATGACCTCAGCCTAGGATGTCTGGTGTCCTGTGAGTCAGGAGCATCTGACCAGTCATGGGGCCAACTGCCCACTGCTGAGGAAGGCATAGGAAGAGGGAACAAGCCTGCTGGCATTGCTCTTCTTTGGAACCAGTTTCCATGCTACAGAGACCTAGGTTAAAGGTGAAACTGATCAAGGACAGTCAGCTTTAGTCTGTCCATTTCCCAAAGCTCCAGAGCCAATAGAATTAAGATTTTTAAAAAATATATAGTGTGATGTCTGTAATTTACACATTAATGCAAGGATATTCCTTTTGTCCTAGAATTTGCACCAGTCTTTTTCTTGAAACTGTCTCCACCGAAGAAATTCTTCTGTATTTGTTGTTAATAACTGTTTTTCTTACTCTCAGTCAAAGGGCACCTTTTGATCATGGGGCTGATGTATAGGAACAGAAACTAGACCTTAAGGAGACCTCATGGTAGAGGAAATTGAGTTCAGGCCATCTTTTTTGGCAGGCATGGGAAAAATTCCTTTCTGTGGACTAAGGACAAAGAATCAGGGGAAAAGGAAGAGTTGACCTTGGCGGATGGTAATTATAAATGAGACCGTATGAATTTGATGGGCAAAAACAATACAGTAGAGAACTAGGGTCTTAGAATTGTCCATCTTCCATGGGCACTGGCATATATTTGTCTCACTGCTTGCTTTACCCCACCTCCTACCCCTGCGCTATGACCTACCCCTGCGCTGATCTCTGTCAGTTCCAGAGCTGCTTATCAGTCGCGTCCAAGCCAGATTCCCTTCCTTTCCCTTCCCTCCAGTCCCCTTCCCCTCCCCTCCACTAAGGAAAACAGAACAAGTAACTCTCTTCCCCTGGCTGTATACACACCCCAGCACTTTCCTCTCCAAGGTTCTGGCCTCTGCTGATAGTTTCAGCTCTGAGGAAGGAGGGGGAGAGGAGTGATGCACCACCCTGCATCCCTGCTCCCCTGTTTCTGGGAATTGTTCTGGAACACCCCTTGCCAGCATCTTGTACACTTCCATCCACAATCCTTCAAGGCCTCTGTCACTTCCTAGCCTAAAGCCAGGTAGCCGAGGCTAGGGTAGAGCCCTGGAGGAGCCAGGCCTTGTGGAAACAAACAGATGAGTGTATGAGCGGCCATTTACCTGAATGAGTCTGTGCCTCCTGGGTCCAGGCGCAAGTCAGAAGGATGGGCAGATCCAAGAGCATAGGTGGGGTGGGATGGAAGAGAGAACTAGGCAGATAGAGGAAGTTACCTCCATGCACCTCGTTCCCATTTAGAGCTTGAAAAGTGGGGGCTCTGTGAAATAATTCCAGTCAGGGAGGATAGACATTATCCAAGGAACATATGAAGCTCCTTCTGTCTGTTTCATTTTAACAAGTACTGGTAGTTGTCATCTCTCATTCCCAGGTAACATGAACAAGCTCATTCCCCAGGGTCTCCCAGTCTCAGGTGCAAGTAGCAGAGGGTGAAAGGGTTTTCTAATTACAGGTTGCTCCGTCTGGGTGAGTGACAAAGTCTTCTTTCCTCCTGTAAGCCAGATCACAGTTTCAGAGGACCAGGGCTAAGGGGATACCTTAGGGGAGAAGAGAAAAAACCCTGAGAGGTTTAAAACAAACCTTGGCAAAAATGCTGGTGGAATTTGCTTTGTGGCCCTCATCTTGTGCGATTGGAGGATGTAGATAGAATTGTGGTCTCTGACCAGACATTCAGCAAGAGGGTTAAGAGCCAAATGCGGGATAAAGCTGCTAGGAGTGGACCCAGAGGCAGGGTGGATTCTCCAAGCAGGAAGTGTAGACACAGGAAGAACTTCCTGACAGTAAGGGCTTAGGCTGGAATCATGGGGGGGAAAAATGTTTAAAAATAAATGCATCTTTGCCTGGAGGACAGTGCATGAAACTTCCTGGGCAGGGTTAAAAACCCTCCACTAAGGAAAACAGAACAAGTAACTCTCTTCCCCTGGCTGTATACACACCCCAGCACTTTCCTCTCCAAGGTTCTGGCCTCTGCTGATAGTTTCAGCTCTGAGGAAGGAGGGGGAGAGGAGTGATGCACCACCCTGCATCCCTGCTCCCCTGTTTCTGGGAATTGTTCTGGAACACCCCTTGCCAGCATCTTGTACACTTCCATCCACAATCCTTCAAGGCCTCTGTCACTTCCTAGCCTAAAGCCAGGTAGCCGAGGCTAGGTAGAGCCCTGGAGGAGCCAGGCCTTGTGGAAACAAACAGATGAGTGTATGAGCGCCATTTACCTGAATGAGTCTGTGCCTCCTGGGTCCAGGCGCAAGTCAGAAGGATGGGCAGATCCAAGAGCATAGGTGGGGTGGGATGGAAGAGAGAACTAGGCAGATAGAGGAAGTTACCTCCATGCACCTCGTTCCCATTTAGAGCTTGAAAAGTGGGGGCTCTGTGAAATAATTCCAGTCAGGGAGGATAGACATTATCCAAGGAACATATGAAGCTCCTTCTGTCTGTTTCATTTTAACAAGTACTGGTAGTTGTCATCTCTCATTCCCAGGTAACATGAACAAGCTCATTCCCCAGGGTCTCCCAGTCTCAGGTGCAAGTAGCAGAGGGTGAAAGGGTTTTCTAATTACAGGTTGCTCCGTCTGGGTGAGTGACAAAGTCTTCTTTCCTCCTGTAAGCCAGATCACAGTTTCAGAGGACCAGGGCTAAGGGGATACCTTAGGGGAGAAGAGAAAAAACCCTGAGAGGTTTAAAACAAACCTTGGCAAAAATGCTGGTGGAATTTGCTTTGTGGCCCTCATCTTGTGCGATTGGAGGATGTAGATAGAATTGTGGTCTCTGACCAGACATTCAGCAAGAGGGTTAAGAGCCAAATGCGGGATAAAGCTGCTAGGAGTGGACCCAGAGGCAGGGTGGATTCTCCAAGCAGGAAGTGTAGACACAGGAAGAACTTCCTGACAGTAAGGGCTTAGGCTGGAATCATGGGAAGAGGTAGCAGAACACTTTTTCCAAGTAGTTCTTCAAGAAGAGGATAAATGCATCTTTGCCTGGAGGACAGTGCATGAAATAAGTGGCTTCTCAAGCCCATAGGGAGCTTCACTGGGTTGTCCCGGTACCTTGGAAGGAAAAAGGAGGGGTAGGAACTATAAGTGTATTTTTCACCCTGTCTGAACAAACTCAGCAAACTGAGCACGGGCGCTGTCCCTATGATGCTGAAGCCCCGGAAATGAAGGAGATAGCTGAGTCTCTTCATAATAGTATATATTTAAGAAAGGAGCCAAATGGGGTAAGAAAGCATCAATATACACATAGGACAGGGGAGGCTGGAGGCGGCCCTCCATTCCCTCCAGACATCCCCTGCTGTTGGCTCTGCCCTTACCTTCTCTGGACAGTCAGCGGCCATCCGGGTCTTGTTTACCTCAGGATAGTAGGATTAAACTAAGCTCCGTAACCATGTCCTTTGAAGGACAGAGTTGGGGTCATAGTGAAAAGACACCTACTGGGACTCTGAAAATAGTCTGGCTTCCCTCTGGCTGAGGGAAGTGGGGGTAAGGAGCTTAAATGGAAACCCACTCAGAGGATCAGGACTTGGGGGGCTATCCCCTGCTGTCAGGCCTCTGTGAGCATTGGGGAGGACAGCCTTCTCCTACCCTGTCATCCCCCTTCAAGGCTTCTGGTTCCCAAGACTGGTCTAAACTAACAATTTTCGAGAAAAGACTAAGTAATTTTATTCTCATCACCTCACCTCCAATCCTCCCCTAGGTAAAAGATGAGAAAAACATTCAAGAGGTGTTTGACCTGAGTGACTATGAGAAGTGTGAAGAGCTGCGGAAATCCAAGAGCAGGAGCAAGAAGAATCATAGCAAGTTCACTCTTGCCCACTCGAAACAGCCCGGGAACACGGTATGCTCCTCCCATCATTGGCCCCTGGAACATGGATCAGGACGGGTGGAGAGGCCAGAGGAGAACACCTTCCCCTTCGGGATCTCTCTCACCTTTCTAACTCAGAGGCCCTGAATTATTGCTCTCCTGTCAGCTTTCATTATTTCATTTGAGAATGGTGTGGCTATTTTCCTCCTTCTGGGCAAGCCAGCCTTTAAACGGTCCAGCCACAGAAATCATCTCTCTCTTAATCTTTCACTGTAACATTCACACACACAAACACACACACACACACACCCCTACCTCTTAGGAAGCAGCTATTTTTCCCTGCACCCTGATAGGTGGTTGAAATTCTGAATCTAATTTCTCTTGTTTGAGGGGACCCAGGGAAGCCATACCTGTCACATTCTATTTCTTCAAACATGTAAAGATCTTTATTTTAGTACCTGTCCTTCACCAAACCTCCTTTAATTCTCTCTGGTGCCATGTTAACATCCAGTACCCTCTGAGTTCCTCCATGCCATGCTATGTCACTTCAGTCGTGTCCAACTCTTTGCGACTCCGTGGACTGTCACCCACCAGGCTCCTCTGTCCATGGGATTCTCCAGACAAGAATACTAGAGTGGGTTGGCCTCCACGCAAAGGCATTTTGCAGGAAAAGAAGCTGATTTCCTTAAGTTACAGATGACTCCAGAAGTAGAATCTCTCTCCTCCCAAGTGCTGGATCTTAAGAGAATGAAAGTACAGTTTCTTACTTATTCACTGTCGAGGTGAGGCCAACTCAAACACTCTGACTGAAACGGGGATCTTCTTCTCACAGGCACCCAACCTGATCTTCCTGGCAGTGAGTCCAGAAGAGAAGGAGTCATGGATCAATGCCCTCAACTCCGCCATCACCCGAGCCAAGAACCGCATCTTGGATGAGGTCGGGGGGCTGATTTTGGGGTGGGGACGCTGAGCAGAGGGAGCAGGATGACTCACTACAGAGGGAAGAGATGGTGCGGGCCCTGTTTACTAGTCAGCTCTGCTGCCTTACCTCCCTTTCCAAAACCCTGTTCTCCTCCTAGGTTCTTTCTATGTCTTTTCTGCCACCTTCTCTTTCCCCGTTTTCTGATGCATAGGCCAGCCTTGGGCCAGCTTAAGGAACGCCTTCATGTCCCATGAATCCCTTGCCTTTGGACTTACTCAGGAGCAGTTCCTGAGGGGATCATTTCCCGGTCCAGGCATGTTCAGGCCTCAGGGGAAGCTGGCTTGGGATAGGAAGTCTCTGAATAGCACCCATGACTCATAGTGCATCTCTTCAGGTCACCGTTGAGGAGGACAGCTATCTCGCCCACCCCACTCGAGACAGGGCAAAAATCCAGCACTCCCGCCGCCCCCCAACTCGGGGACACCTAATGGCCGTGGTATGTAAGACTATAAGAAAGTAAAAATTGCTGACGGGCCAAGTCTGCTCATCGCAGATGAGACTGTATCGTAGCCCACCAGAGTCGTTTGTGTACCAAGGTCAAAGGCTAGGAAAGTCCCTCTACCCTGTTCCCTGTCTCAATTCCTCCAAACCAAAAATACTTATTCAGCACCTGTGAAATTGAAAAGTGTGCCCTCAGTAGGGGCTTCCCAGGTGGTGCTAGTAGTAGGAAACCCACCTGCCAATGCAGGAGATGTGGGTTTAATCCATGGGTCGGGAAGCTCTCCTGGCGATGGCATGGCACTCAACTCCAGTATTGTTGCCTAGAGAATCCCATAGACAGAGGAACTTGATGGGCTACAGGCTATAGGGTCGCACAGAGTCAGACACGACTGAAGCAACTTAATACAGCACATGTAAACTTTATCAAAGAAATTAATTAATTCCTACCATGTTATTCCTATTAAATTAGTAACATTTGTTTATGGAGACTCTGGTAACTTGCAGGACATCCTAGAAAGCATGGCAGGGTACTGGGGTCACAGAGTCAGACATGACACATGCAAGCCTTAATAGACTTATCATCCTTTGAGGAAAATGAGCTATACCCACAAGAGAAGTGAGAAATAGAAGAGATGAATACCACAAGGCAATGCAGGCTGCTGTCTGGGGGCTAGCGATCCTGACAGGTTAAGAGCACTAGGTATCACAGGCATTTAGAGGAGTGAGGATTCTCTTTCATTTTTCTGAGCTCAAGAGTGTCTAGAGAATGAGGGAGGCACCCAGGCATAGTAGAATGAACGTGGGCTTTAGAATCAGACAAAACTGGGTTGGAACCTAGCTTTGCTGAAGCTGCCAGCCTCCAGTTATAAAGTGGGGCAATAACATGCCCACGTGAAGGGCTGCTGTGAGGAATGATTGAAATACATACCAAGTGCTGAATACTTTAAAAAAAAAAAAAACTATCACTTTTTTTTTTTTTAAGTTACAGTATTCTGGACATAGAATAAGTTCTGTTTTAAGGCAAGGGGTTCTGAGGTGCAGACAGCAGAGGGGGTCAAGGGGTGTGACTCAGAGGGTACAGAAGGAAAAGGACAGGTACCCCATCATGCCATGCATCCTGCATGCATCAAACTGCATTGATGCTTAGAGTCCACAGTATGGAGAGGAGAGAAAAAACACTCTTCAGGAAGCTCATAGTAAAGTGGAAAATATGGGAAGCAAGAGAAGTAATACTTTAAGTCACAGAAAAAAGAATTAAGTTCAAATCACCATCAAGGAATAAGAAATAGCAAACAAAGTCAGAGGGTTCTGTCAAGAGTAGGGGCTTCTCAGTTCCGTCCTAATGAGGTGGATGAATCTAGAACCTATTATACAAAGTGAAGTATGTCAGAAAGAGAAGGACAAATCAGTATAGTAACACATATGGAATCTAGTAAGTTCATACTGATAAATACACACGTGGAGCATCAGTGGGAAAACAGTCATAGAGAACAGACTTACAACGTTGGGGAGAGGGAGAAGTGGGTGAGAGATATGGAAAGAGAAACACGGAACCCTTTACTATCTTATGTAAAAGAGGTAACTATTGTCAGTGTGCTGTGGGTCTAAGGGATCGTACACTATGCATTGGCCTGGAGGGGTGGGATTGGGGCAATGGGATATACTATGACCAATCTGAAATCATACATATCTGTAAACAGCAAAACTCTGTAAAGTCAAGAAAAGCAAAATTTAAAAAAGTAGGGGCTTCTCATTCGGGGAAGGCATGCTGAGGAGGGAAATGACCACAGCTTGCTTGTCTTTCAGGCAGGCAGTCCTGAAATGCCCTCTGTTGACAATCTACCCCCTTCCTTTGCACCCTCTCCCTCTTCAGGCTTCAACCTCTACCTCGGATGGGATGCTGACTTTGGACCTGATCCAGGAGGAAGACCCTTCCCCTGAGGAACCAACCTCCTGTGCTGAGAGCTTCCGGGTTGACTTGGACAAGTCTGTGGCCCAACTGGCAGGCAGCCGGCGGAGAGCAGACTCAGACCGCATCCAGCCCTCCTCAGATCGGGCAAGCGGCCTCCCCCGACTTTGGGAAAAGCCAGACAAAGGGGCCACCTACACCCCACAGGCACCCAAGAAGTTGACTACCACAGAAAAAGGCCGCTGTGCCTCCCTGGAGGAGATCTTGTCTCAGCGGGACGCTGCGCCAGCCCACACCCTCCAGCAACGGGCTAAGGAACCCCCAGCCCCCATCCCACCCAACCCAGGGCAGCTGTCCCGGATCCAGGACCTGGTGGCCAGGAAACTGGAGAAGACTCAGGAGCTGCTGGCAGAGGTTCAGGGACTGGGAGATGGAAAGCGAAAGGCCAAGGACCCCCCTCGGTCTCCTCCCAATTCTGAGTCAGAACAGCTGCTGCTGGAGACCGAGCGGCTGCTGGGAGAGGCGTCATCAAATTGGAGCCAGGCAAAGAGGGTGCTGCAGGAGGTCAGGGAGCTGAGGGACCTGTACAGACAGATGGACCTGCAGACCCCCGACTCCCACCTCAGACAGACCACCCAGCACAGTCAGTACCGGAAGAGCCTGATGTGAAAGACGGTGACAGAGTCTGGAACTTGTGGGGGTGGTGAGATTCTGATCTCCAAGTGTTGCAAGATAAAGCTTTTTTATTTACCTCAGTCAAAAAAGAAAACAAAAACACAAATTCGTTGCTCATGCTGCAGCCTGACCCTCCTATAACCCTTATTTCCCAACCTTTTTTCCTTCCTGGCTTCTTAATACTGCCATGGGGTCACCTCCTCCTCACACCCGAGGCAGTTTCTTTCACCTGGATGAAGAGAGGGTCACGCAGGCACAGTTAGACCATCTGACCCACACCCCCCTTCTGAGGTGTGGTGAGGACTATACTGCTGCTTCTGAGGATATGGATGAGCTCCTAAGTTTAGAGCAGGGAGGAAGCTTATGTCCCATTCCCAGTTTTCAATCTGAGGTTGAAATTTTAGCCACTTAGCTCTCGCTCTGGAGATGTAGGAGCCAGTGCCACCTCTTCACTCACACAGAAGTGAAATTTATCTCAGCCCCGAGCCTCCTTTCTACAGGTAAAAGTCCCCCCACCCCAGCCCCCGCCAGACACTGGCCTCTTATGCCAGGCAGCCTCTGAATAGACCAAGCTGCCTGCCTTTCTTACATGAGGCTTCTTCCTCCATCCTTCACACCCTTCCCAACGCCAATTCGGAGCTACAATCTTGGACGGACGGGATGGGTTTGGTGATTTGGCTGTCCCAACCAGGGACAGTCAACCCCACAGAAGAAACAAACTAAAAAAGAAACTAATTTGTGATGCAGACTGCGTAGGATGAAGGGGAAAACCAAGTGTGTGCTGAGGTTCCTCTTTCGGCCAAGTTAGGGTTTCCTGTAGCCTCTCCCTCCTCTTCCTCAAACCTCACTTCCAACACTAATCAAGCCCCAGCTTTAGAAAACCATCTTCATGCTCACACCACCGCCCTCCTGACCACCTTTGGAGCTACCAGGCTCCCCTGCATTCTTGTCTGTGGTAGACACTGCAACTCATTTCAATTGCTTCTTCTGAGGTTCCTAAGATCAAGTTAATAATACTGATAGTGTCCAGAGAAGAGTTGTAAAGATATGAATGATTTCTGCCAAGAAA
Source organism: Tragulus kanchil (assembly GCA_022376925.1). Taxonomy (NCBI): domain Eukaryota; kingdom Metazoa; phylum Chordata; class Mammalia; order Artiodactyla; family Tragulidae; genus Tragulus; species Tragulus kanchil. Next base: position 82,138,578 of record JAIOJX010000032.1, on the reverse strand, counting down.
GGGACAGATAGCCCCATAAATCAAACAAAAGGGTTTAAAAAACCATTTGAAGTACAGTTGACTCTTGAGAAACAAAGGGTAATCCAACTGTGACTAACTGTCAGCCCGCCATATCCCTGGTTCCTCTGCATCTGAGGGTTCAACGATCTCCAAGTGTTGCAAGTAAGCTTTTTACCCAAAGAAAACAAAACACAAATTTTCCTGGCTGCTTAATACTGCCATGGGGTCACCACCTCCTCACACCCGAGGCAGTTTCTTTCACCTGGATGAAGAGAGGGTCACGCAGGCACAGTTAGACCATCTGACCCACACCCCCCTTCTGAGGTGTGGTGAGGACTATACTGCTGCTTCTGAGGATATGGATGAGCTCCTAAGTTTAGAGCAGGGAGGAAGCTTATGTCCCATTCCCAGTTTTCAATCTGAGGTTGAAATTTTAGCCACTTAGCTCTCGCTCTGGAGATGTAGGAGCCAGTGCCACCTCTTCACTCACACAGAAGTGAAATTTATCTCAGCCCCGAGCCTCCTTTCTACAGGTAAAAGTCCCCCCACCCCAGCCCCCGCCAGACACTGGCCTCTTATGCCAGGCAGCCTCTGAATAGACCAAGCTGCCTGCCTTTCTTACATGAGGCTTCTTCCTCCATCCTTCACACCCTTCCCAACGCCAATTCGGAGCTACAATCTTGGACGGACGGGATGGGTTTGGTGATTTGGCTGTCCCAACCAGGGACAGTCAACCCCACAGAAGAAACAAACTAAAAAAGAAACTAATTTGTGATGCAGACTGCGTAGGATGAAGGGGAAAACCAAGTGTGTGCTGAGGTTCCTCTTTCGGCCAAGTTAGGGTTTCCTGTAGCCTCTCCCTCCTCTTCCTCAAACCTCACTTCCAACACTAATCAAGCCCCAGCTTTAGAAAACCATCTTCATGCTCACACCACCGCCCTCCTGACCACCTTTGGAGCTACCAGGCTCCCCTGCATTCTTGTCTGTGGTAGACACTGCAACTCATTTCAATTGCTTCTTCTGAGGTTCCTAAGATCAAGTTAATAATACTGATAGTGTCCAGAGAAGAGTTGTAAAGATATGAATGATTTCTGCCAAGAAAGGGACAGATAGCCCCATAAATCAAACAAAAGGGTTTAAAAAACCATTTGAAGTACAGTTGACTCTTGAGAAACAAAGGGTAATCCAACTGTGACTAACTGTCAGCCCGCCATATCCCTGGTTCCTCTGCATCTGAGGGTTCAACCCAGCGCAGCCTAGTGGTACAGTACTTACTGAAAAATACCTGCTTGTAAGTAGACCACTGCAGTTCAGATTTGTGTTGCTCGGTGTCAACTGCAGACCCCTTGTTAGTTTCTTGATCCTCTTCCCTCCAACAGCCAAAACCTAGAGCCCCTGCTAAGGGTGAGAAGGACGAAGGGGAGAAAATGGGGACAAATCGAGTAGACATCCTGGCCACAAGGCTACCCTCATGGGACACTCGGGAGAATGGGTAGGAGGGAAATAAGGAAAATCCTCTGGGCGGGACCCTCAATTGACATGCCTCAGCTCTGACTTTACTCCACAACCCACGTAAGCAAGATGGGGGGATCTGTCCAAGCTGAACATCTGTAGGGAACAGAGTCTCTTGGTCCCCGGCCCTCATAGTCAATGATGATTTTTCCCTAGCTCTATCCTGACCTTAACTAAACCACAGGCATCCCTGAGTGAGGAGAGCACACCAGGATGCCACCTTGTCACTCCGGGTCTCCTGGCAGAGGAGAGGGGGGAGCCCTGGGGCTCCAGACTTCCCGTCCTCCAGACAGGCTGCACTCACCTCACCTCCAAGCACGGTCACCAGAGCATCACAGATAGTGAAAGTCTAGGTTAAAATGATATTTACTTCCTTTATATAAGTCAGCATCTTCGTATAAACTTATTTTACCAGCATTTTCCCTTTTCTTTCTCCCTTGTTGCTCCCACATAATGAAGAAAAAGACAAAAGTAAGAATGACATGTATATACCAACATGCCAATTATCTGTGTCTCCCGGAGGAGCTTGAGGATGGAGAGGCACTGGGTGTTAAAAAACGATTCTTGTCTGTGGTAGACACTGCAACTCATTTCAATTGCTTCTTCTGAGGTTCCTAAGATCAAGTTAATAATACTGATAGTGTCCAGAGAAGAGGTGGAAAGATATGAATGATTTCTGCCAAGAAAGGGACAGATAGCCCCATAAATCAAACAAAAGGGTTTAAAAAACCATTTGAAGTACAGTTGACTCTTGAGAAACAAAGGGTAATCCAACTGTGACTAACTGTCAGCCCGCCATATCCCTGGTTCCTCTGCATCTGAGGGTTCAACCCAGCGCAGCCTAGTGGTACAGTACTTACTGAAAAATACCTGCTTGTAAGTAGACCACTGCAGTTCAGATTTGTGTTGCTCGGTGTCAACTGCAGACCCCTTGTTAGTTTCTTGATCCTCTTCCCTCCAACAGCCAAAACCTAGAGCCCCTGCTAAGGGTGAGAAGGACGAAGGGGAGAAAATGGGGACAAATCGAGTAGACATCCTGGCCACAAGGCTACCCTCATGGGACACTCGGGAGAATGGGTAGGAGGGAAATAAGGAAAATCCTCTGGGCGGGACCCTCAATTGACATGCCTCAGCTCTGACTTTACTCCACAACCCACGTAAGCAAGATGGGGGGATCTGTCCAAGCTGAACATCTGTAGGGAACAGAGTCTCTTGGTCCCCGGCCCTCATAGTCAATGATGATTTTTCCCTAGCTCTATCCTGACCTTAACTAAACCACAGGCATCCCTGAGTGAGGAGAGCACACCAGGATGCCACCTTGTCACTCCGGGTCTCCTGGCAGAGGAGAGGGGGGAGCCCTGGGGCTCCAGACTTCCCGTCCTCCAGACAGGCTGCACTCACCTCACCTCCAAGCACGGTCACCAGAGCATCACAGATAGTGAAAGTCTAGGTTAAAATGATATTTACTTCCTTTATATAAGTCAGCATCTTCGTATAAACTTATTTTACCAGCATTTTCCCTTTTCTTTCTCCCTTGTTGCTCCCACATAATGAAGAAAAAGACAAAAGTAAGAATGACATGTATATACCAACATGCCAATTATCTGTGTCTCCCGGAGGAGCTTGAGGATGGAGAGAGGCACTGGAAAGCAAGAAGATAGGTGAAGGGAAGGATAAAAGAAAGACCAGGCGATAAGGAGTCGGGCAGTGGGCTCTCGGGCTCTTCAGGCACCAAAATCAGGCCACAAGGTAGTGGTAAAATGAGGTCAGCTATGGAACCAGATATGGCTTCCCTTGTAGCTCAGCTGGTAAAGAATATATCTGTCTGTGATACAAGAGACCCTGGTTCAATTCCTGGGTCGGGAAGATCCCCTGGAGATGCGATAGGATTCCCATTCCAGTATTCTTGAACTTCCCTGGTGGCTCAGACAGTAAAGAATCCCGCCTGCAATGCAAGAGATCCTGGTTTGATTTCTGGGTAACAGCTACCCATCCAGTATTCTTGCCTGGAGAATTCCATGGCTCATCCATGGGGTCGCAAAGAGTCAGACACAACTGAGCGACTTTGACTTCAGTTCACGGAACCAGACAGATCTGGGTTTAAATTCTGAGTTTTTAGTTATGAGGGTCTGGGACAAGGAACAAGCTTCCTAAGTGTCAGTTTTCTCATCTGCAAAATGGGAGTGTAAAGACAATGTATGGGAAGCCTGCTGACTGGTAAGTAGCTGCTGTGGCAGCTGCCGCTATGATTAGTTTGACTCAGTGGGCTGTTAACCATGGCTCAGGTGTGGGAACACAGTCTGAACGAGGCTTAGGGAACGGAGTTACTGCCACTGTGTCCAAGTACACAAGTTGATCCACCTATCCTCCAAAAGCACTGAGTGGGGGCACACCGGGACCCATTCCCCCCAGAGGAGAGGGGAGCCCTGGGGCTCCAGACTTCCCGTCCTCCAGACAGGCTGCACTCACCTCACCTCCAAGCACGGTCACCAGAGCATCACAGATAGTGAAAGTCTAGGTTAAAATGATATTTACTTCCTTTATATAAGTCAGCATCTTCGTATAAACTTATTTTACCAGCATTTTCCCTTTTCTTTCTCCCTTGTTGCTCCCACATAATGAAGAAAAAGACAAAAGTAAGAATGACATGTATATACCAACATGCCAATTATCTGTGTCTCCCGGAGGAGCTTGAGGATGGAGAGAGGCACTGGAAAGCAAGAAGATAGGTGAAGGGAAGGATAAAAGAAAGACCAGGCGATAAGGAGTCGGGCAGTGGGCTCTCGGGCTCTTCAGGCACCAAAATCAGGCCACAAGGTAGTGGTAAAATGAGGTCAGCTATGGAACCAGATATGGCTTCCCTTGTAGCTCAGCTGGTAAAGAATATATCTGTCTGTGATACAAGAGACCCTGGTTCAATTCCTGGGTCGGGAAGATCCCCTGGAGATGCGATAGGATTCCCATTCCAGTATTCTTGAACTTCCCTGGTGGCTCAGACAGTAAAGAATCCCGCCTGCAATGCAAGAGATCCTGGTTTGATTTCTGGGTAACAGCTACCCATCCAGTATTCTTGCCTGGAGAATTCCATGGCTCATCCATGGGGTCGCAAAGAGTCAGACACAACTGAGCGACTTTGACTTCAGTTCACGGAACCAGACAGATCTGGGTTTAAATTCTGAGTTTTTAGTTATGAGGGTCTGGGACAAGGAACAAGCTTCCTAAGTGTCAGTTTTCTCATCTGCAAAATGGGAGTGTAAAGACAATGTATGGGAAGCCTGCTGACTGGTAAGTAGCTGCTGTGGCAGCTGCCGCTATGATTAGTTTGACTCAGTGGGCTGTTAACCATGGCTCAGGTGTGGGAACACAGTCTGAACGAGGCTTAGGGAACGGAGTTACTGCCACTGTGTCCAAGTACACAAGTTGATCCAGTCCATGGACTGTGCCCATAAGCCTTTCTTCATGGAGAGAGAACACCAGGCACTGTGCTAAAGGCTATAGATAGAAAGATAGGGTGAAGGGAGCTTGATCCCCTGTCTTCAAAAATTTCAGAGCTTAGCAGAAAGCCAGGCTTCCCACAAGAAAAACAGCTTAGAGTGTACCCTGTTGGTGGGCTGCTCACGTGATCCCAATTCACGAAGCATGCGCTCTGGCAGGAGGACAGTGATGCTGGAACTCAGCTTTCCCCTCCTCGCAGACCCCTCTTCCCTCACTCCATCACTCCAAGTTCTTTACCTGCAGTGTTTCCCTTTGTTCCGCCCAGTCACGTGTTCTGGGGCAAGTGGGTGGGTTGAGTAGGGGATGTGGGGTATCCTGCCTACTACACAGTTGCTGACATTTTCAGGATGTGTATTTTTTTTCTTCCTTTCCTCTCTTCCAACGTCTTTGCTATATTCTTTTCTTCCACAAATGAACTGGAAAAGGGAGAATCTTTTGGGAGGCCCCAGGTGAGGAGATGAGGACATCCAGGACACCGAGTTGAAATGGGGTGAGGAGTAGAGACAGGTAAAGAACTAAATACCGTTCCCTATTTCAATGATATGTTCCTCAACTTTTCCTGTTCTTCCCCCGCCCCTGGCATTTAACTGTTAAGTAGAGGTTTGGGGAACAGAACTACAGTCCTGATCTGCCTCCATTAGGAAGAATATCTGAGGTGTTGACCTGGAAAGCTGATGAATTAATTTGCATGCTATTTCCACAGCATAACTGTAGCTTGTTTAGGGTGAAAAGAAAAGGGGGAAAAAAACACGGCAAGTTTCTCTAACTCCCGCTCCTGCCTTCACAACTCATGCCGTGTGCTGACCCTAGGGAAATAGCTTTGCCTCCTTCCCTGCCCTCTGCCAGCCCATCTGCATCAGTAAACTCTACCTCATTTCCCACAGAACACAGTCCCAGAGTATCTCTCCCCTTTCTAAACCTGACAGGCAAGGGGACCCAGCCCCATCCTGCAACCCTTGAAGAAGCTCGGCTACAGCCCCCTCCCCTTCACACTCCCTCCCCTTGCTGGGTTTGTTCCTTTTTCTGCTTTCTTCCTACCTCCCAGTCTCCCAACAGCAGCAGCCAATCCCTAGCCTGCTCTAGAGTCTCACCATATATGGAGAGGTTGGAAAGAAAACCGAGTAAATGCGGGAGGAAACACACTACACACACACAAACACACACGCACGTGCGTGCACAAACGCACCCCTAAGAGTTTCTGAGCACCTCTCTGCACATGACTTTGTGTCTGTGTGTATGACACAAGTCCCACCATTCCCTGCCCAGCTCACCACTCCCCACAGTACGAGGAACGTGTTTGCTATTCCCTGCCTTTATTCATGCCCCCCCCAGACCATCAATCTAACCAGTTGCCTGTGACCCAGATTCTCTGCACTAATTACAATCCTAACGAGATCTAACAAACACCCAACTTAGTGCAGCTGAGACCCTCGAGGTCAATTAGTACAGCCCAGCTCACAGCTCAGGAAATGAGGGATGGAGCCAGAAACTCTCGTATGTGCCTCACCCCAACCCCAACCCCAACCCCAGCCTGAGCTTGAAAGCAGGCTTGAAGAGAATGCAAACATTAGCAAAAACTAGTTTAAAAATAGGATCTTGGAGAGTTAATGAGTGTGGAGAGAACCGCGTGAAGGTTGGAAAGCAATTGGAGAATACAGACTCCCGGCTTCTCCTAAATTATCAGGAGGGAGAGGCTGATGCAGCTACAGAAACGAGGGACATAAGGCAGTTTTCATTTTCATAAAGACAATATGCAGAACAGAACTTCGCCCCATTAGGAAGAATATCTGAGGTGTTGACCTGGAAAGCTGATGAATTAATTTGCATGCTATTTCCACAGCATAACTGTAGCTTGTTTAGGGTGAAAAGAAAAGGGGGAAAAAAACACGGCAAGTTTCTCTAACTCCCGCTCCTGCCTTCACAACTCATGCCGTGTGCTGACCCTAGGGAAATAGCTTTGCCTCCTTCCCTGCCCTCTGCCAGCCCATCTGCATCAGTAAACTCTACCTCATTTCCCACAGAACACAGTCCCAGAGTATCTCTCCCCTTTCTAAACCTGACAGGCAAGGGGACCCAGCCCCATCCTGCAACCCTTGAAGAAGCTCGGCTACAGCCCCCTCCCCTTCACACTCCCTCCCCTTGCTGGGTTTGTTCCTTTTTCTGCTTTCTTCCTACCTCCCAGTCTCCCAACAGCAGCAGCCAATCCCTAGCCTGCTCTAGAGTCTCACCATATATGGAGAGGTTGGAAAGAAAACCGAGTAAATGCGGGAGGAAACACACTACACACACACAAACACACACGCACGTGCGTGCACAAACGCACCCCTAAGAGTTTCTGAGCACCTCTCTGCACATGACTTTGTGTCTGTGTGTATGACACAAGTCCCACCATTCCCTGCCCAGCTCACCACTCCCCACAGTACGAGGAACGTGTTTGCTATTCCCTGCCTTTATTCATGCCCCCCCCAGACCATCAATCTAACCAGTTGCCTGTGACCCAGATTCTCTGCACTAATTACAATCCTAACGAGATCTAACAAACACCCAACTTAGTGCAGCTGAGACCCTCGAGGTCAATTAGTACAGCCCAGCTCACAGCTCAGGAAATGAGGGATGGAGCCAGAAACTCTCGTATGTGCCTCACCCCAACCCCAACCCCAACCCCAGCCTGAGCTTGAAAGCAGGCTTGAAGAGAATGCAAACATTAGCAAAAACTAGTTTAAAAATAGGATCTTGGAGAGTTAATGAGTGTGGAGAGAACCGCGTGAAGGTTGGAAAGCAATTGGAGAATACAGACTCCCGGCTTCTCCTAAATTATCAGGAGGGAGAGGCTGATGCAGCTACAGAAACGAGGGACATAAGGCAGTTTTCATTTTCATAAAGACAATATGCAGAAGAGTAACTCACAGAAGAGCAGGCAGCAGAGAACTCTTGACCTGCAAAGCAGCCTCTGACTCTCTCCCTCCTCATTGCTTTCTGCTTTGGGCAAGTTGGATTTATCACCCCTGTCTTTCCTGCTGGTTTGGAATAGCTCTGAAATCACCTCTTCCTTTCAAAACCACTAGACTCAATGTCAAGCTTGCTATTTCTCTTCCAGCTAGTAAAACCAGGACAGCAAACAACCCCTTCTCCCAAGAAACACAGAAAAATCTAAAATAAGGGTAAGCAGTTTTGGTTGATGTCAGATATTTGGGGATGATGCCTAAACTACTGTCCTCTAGATGCAGAATGAGAGGAAGTTGTCAGAGGTGGTAACAATGGGAATATGGTTGCTTCTGCAAATTTCTCCTACCTGGTGGCAAATGCAGAACAACAAAAAGAAGAGTGAGCAGGGCATCATGGCTCAGTCCCCATTTTCCTAGGCTCCTTTCTTTAGGTGTCCAGGCAATTAAATGGTTTCCAGCGCTACATCGCTCTGCGTGCAGGCCAGTTGTCCTAATGTCATCCCTGAAGTCTGTGTGCTGGGGTGGGGGTGGAGAGAAGAGAGGGCTAGTGGAATACTCTACACTCCAGTAAGGAACTGGACTTGGAGCCACTGCAAGAGCCAAATGTCCTTCTTGCCCCAACCTTTTCCCAGCCTTGAGCAGAGGACTGCACTCCGCTAGCACTTTGTCTCAGTAACCAGGAACCTTCAGGACAGGACAAGTCACAGAAGCATCAAAGCTATATGTTGATGATTCCCATTTTTTTCTCTCTAGCTTAACCCCCAACTCTAGGATCAAGGCACTTACAGCTAAGTACCTATTTGGCATCTTTACTTAGGTGTCTTAACAGGCATCTTTTTAAAATTCTTTTATTTATTTATTTATTTTTATTTGGTTACACTGGATCTTTGTTGTTATGTGCAGGCTTTCTCTAGTTACAGCAAGCTGGTGCGGCTCTTCATTGTGTTTCAGGGTCTTCTCATTGCAGAGCACAAACTAGGTGCACGGGCTTCAGTAGTTTGGGAACATAGGCCTAGTCACTCTAGGCATATGAACTCTTCCCAGACCAGGGATGGAACCTGTGTCCCCTGCACTGACAGATTCTTAGCCACTGTGCCATCAGGGAAGTCTCATCTTTTTAAGTTTTTCTTGTGATGAGAACTCTTAGGATCTATTAACAACTTTTTAAAAATTTATTGGCCAGATCACATGGCATGTGGGACGGTTCCCCAACCAGGGATCAAACCCGTGCCCCCTGTCATGGAAGCTCAGAGTCTTAACCACTAGACCATCAGAGAAGTCCCTACTAACAACTTTTAATAGTTTGTAAAAGGTGGTCACCTTCCATTTACAATTATAAAAAAGTATTGTCTATATTCCCCATGTTGTACAATACACCCCTGAGCCTACCTTACACTCAGTAGTTTGTACCTCCCACTCCCCAACTCCTATATCACCCCCAACTGGTAACCACTACTTTGTTCTCCACATCTGTGAGTCTGCTGCTTTTTGTTGTTGTTATACCCCCTAGTTTGTTATATTTTTTAGATTCCTTATATAAGAGATATCAGTCGTTCTCTCTCTAACTTACCTTACTTAGCATAATGCCCTCCAAGTCCATCCATGTTGCTGCAAATAGCAAATGTTCATTCTTTTTTTTATTATTATTGTTTTTTTTATTTATCTATTTTCATCCTTTGGCCTGTGTGGGCCTCCCACTCCAGTGGCCTCTCTCATTGCAGAGCTAGCGCATCAAAGCACTGGTTTGTAATTGGACATGTGGGATCTTCCCAGGCCAGGGATTGAACTGGTGCCCCTTGCACTGCAAGGCTGACTCTCCACCCACTGGACCACCAGGGAAGCCCATGTTCATTCTTTTTTATGGCTAACTAGTAGTCCATTTTAATAGGTATCTTAACCTTAAGTGTGGCCGACCCTTAAATAGTGGCCCTCAATGGATCAACCTCCCTCCACGCTCTTGCCTTGTGAGTTTACTGCCCCTCTCACTCAAGTCAGTCAGTTCAGTCGCTCAGTCATGTTCGACTCTGCAACCCCATGGACTGCAACACGCCAGGCTTCCTGTCCTTCACCATTCACAAACTAGGTGCACGGGCTTCAGTAGTTTGGGAACATAGGCCTAGTCACTCTAGGCATATGAACTCTTCCCAGACCAGGGATGGAACCTGTGTCCCCTGCACTGACAGATTCTTAGCCACTGTGCCATCAGGGAAGTCTCATCTTTTTAAGTTTTTCTTGTGATGAGAACTCTTAGGATCTATTAACAACTTTTTAAAAATTTATTGGCCAGATCACATGGCATGTGGGACGGTTCCCCAACCAGGGATCAAACCCGTGCCCCCTGTCATGGAAGCTCAGAGTCTTAACCACTAGACCATCAGAGAAGACCCTACTAACAACTTTTAATAGTTTGAAAAAGGTGGTCACCTTCCATTTACAATTATAAAAAAGTATTGTCTATATTCCCCATGTTGTACAATACACCCCTGAGCCTACCTTACACTCAGTAGTTTGTACCTCCCACTCCCCAACTCCTATATCACCCCCAACTGGTAACCACTACTTTGTTCTCCACATCTGTGAGTCTGCTGCTTTTTGTTGTTGTTATACCCCCTAGTTTGTTATATTTTTTAGATTCCTTATATAAGAGATATCAGTCGTTCTCTCTCTAACTTACCTTACTTAGCATAATGCCCTCCAAGTCCATCCATGTTGCTGCAAATAGCAAATGTTCATTCTTTTTTTTATTATTATTGTTTTTTTTATTTATCTATTTTCATCCTTTGGCCTGTGTGGGCCTCCCACTCCAGTGGCCTCTCTCATTGCAGAGCTAGCGCATCAAAGCACTGGTTTGTAATTGGACATGTGGGATCTTCCCAGGCCAGGGATTGAACTGGTGCCCCTTGCACTGCAAGGCTGACTCTCCACCCACTGGACCACCAGGGAAGCCCATGTTCATTCTTTTTTATGGCTAACTAGTAGTCCATTTTAATAGGTATCTTAACCTTAAGTGTGGCCGACCCTTAAATAGTGGCCCTCAATGGATCAACCTCCCTCCACGCTCTTGCCTTGTGAGTTTACTGCCCCTCTCACTCAAGTCAGTCAGTTCAGTCGCTCAGTCATGTTCGACTCTGCAACCCCATGGACTGCAACACGCCAGGCTTCCCTGTCCTTCACCATCTCCCACTCAAGAGGCATTGCTACTTCCCTAAGTGCTGTTTGAATCTGGGTTTGCCCTGTGACTTGCTTTGGCCGGTGGAACACGCCATTGTGTAAGTACCGGAATTCAGGCCCTAAGAGGTCTTACAGTTTCCTCTCTGGCCCTCTGCCCACAAGAAACCCAGCCAAGCATCTTTGGGATATAAAGCCACATGGGGTATAGTGGAACCACATGGAACCATCCCAGTATCCAACCCTCTGGGCAAACACAAGCTAAACACAGCACACCATGCGAGATCAAAGATCAACCATCAAGTCATCCCACAGAACTGTGAGAAATTAATAAATTGTTGTCCAAAGCCACTAAGTTTGGGGTGGTTTGTTATTTAGCAGTAGAAACTGAAATATTGAAGTGGGAAGCAACCATAATTAAAACTTAAAACACAGGACATTGGCATTGGGACCAGGCAGCCAACAGAGGCTAGAACGGCAGCCAAGAGACTATTAGTAGAGGCTGGATGAGCAGGGAGGAAATTACTATTGGATGCTGGTGAGAGGATTACCTTGTGTTAAACAGTGGTGGAATAATTTATGAAAATGTCACTTATGGTACTTGGAAGATAGAAAATGTACCTAATGAACTTACTGGAGACAGCTACGGAGATTTCCAGGCAGAATACTGAAAGTACCAATAAGTTGTTATTAGCAGTAAATGATAAGCTATTGCAAGAGAAAAAAAAACTAAAGAAGGAACCATTCAGTTTGCAAGCAAAATTTGAAGGAAAAATTATAGACAGACAAGAACAGTCTCCAGCCAGAAAAACTTTCGCCAGTGGTAACTTAGGAGAATGATCTGTTGGAGGTGACTTCTTAGCCAGCAAAATGATTCAGGTATTTGAAAAGGATAGGGAAATGACTCATACAAGGACATGAAAATTACTCAACTGCTTTGGCATCTTACTGAGAGAGAAGGAAACCAACCAATTGAAGCTAAGTGTGAAAGCCTACAGCTTCTCCAATTCCTCTCTCCTGACATTAATAGAGCAATAAAGAATGAAGACTCAACTCAGAAACTAATAGACATCCAGAACTTCAAAGACGAACTTTCAACTGAGGCAGATAACAAGAACCTTCAGACAAAGTAGCTCTATCGTGTCACGGTCAGGGCCCTAGTTGAGAAAACCTGCACTAGAACTCTGACAGATAAAGTGGGGACATCTGGTACCCTTGGGTGGTAGATGTCCCAGAAGATTTGGGTTTCCCATACAAAGGTGGCCCACCCTCCCATTAAGAGTTAGCACCACCTGTCCCCAGGAAAGGGCCTTCCCTAAAAGGTGACAGGGACCAGGATCTGCCCCATCACCTTTTCTGGCTGCCAGGATGCTGACTAAGGCTAAGTTATAGCACAATTCATCTGAGAACACGCTGGACTTCATGAGGGAGAAAAAGAACTCATACCCAGCCTGTAATAGCAGGGGCAGGAGAAGATGCCATGGATTAGATTTTGAGTATACTCCATCAAGGGTGCATGCATTGTAAGTCATTTCAATCACGTCCGACTCTTTGCAGCCCTATAGACTACAGCCTGCCAGGTTCCTCTGTCCATGCAGATTCTCCAGGCAAGAATACTGGCGTGGGTTGCCATGCCCTCCTCCAGGGGATCTTCCCTACTTATGGATCGAACCCACATCTCTTATATCTTCTGAACTGGCAGATGTGTTCTTTACCCATAGCACCATATGGGAAGCCCTTGATCAAGGGTACCAGGATATAAAACTGAGTAAGAAAGAGTTTATTAATTTAGGTGCACTCTCCAGGATTTTCATTCCAACAAGAACACCAGAGATAGTTTCAATGTGTTATTAGAGTGCTCCTAGAAGCCTAGAAAAAGTAATTGAGGAAAGTTAGAATGCCTGAAATGCCTCATCAGACAGTGGAGGAAAGGATTAAGAAGCTTAGGAGTAGACATGTTGGAAAGAATCTATCATTTGAGGCCTGAAGATCCACTATAGGATTATATTTCCTGGAAGATCTAATGACATCCAGAACTTGCAAAAAAAACTGAAGCTGTGTAAAGCCTACAGCTTCTCCAATTCCTCTCTCCTGACATTAATAGAGCAATAAAGAATGAAGACTCAACTCAGAAACTAATAGACATCCAGAACTTCAAAGACGAACTTTCAACTGAGGCAGATAACAAGAACCTTCAGACAAAGTAGCTCTATCGTGTCACGGTCAGGGCCCTAGTTGAGAAAACCTGCACTAGAACTCTGACAGATAAAGTGGGGACATCTGGTACCCTTGGGTGGTAGATGTCCCAGAAGATTTGGGTTTCCCATACAAAGGTGGCCCACCCTCCCATTAAGAGTTAGCACCACCTGTCCCCAGGAAAGGGCCTTCCCTAAAAGGTGACAGGGACCAGGATCTGCCCCATCACCTTTTCTGGCTGCCAGGATGCTGACTAAGGCTAAGTTATAGCACAATTCATCTGAGAACACGCTGGACTTCATGAGGGAGAAAAAGAACTCATACCCAGCCTGTAATAGCAGGGGCAGGAGAAGATGCCATGGATTAGATTTTGAGTATACTCCATCAAGGGTGCATGCATTGTAAGTCATTTCAATCACGTCCGACTCTTTGCAGCCCTATAGACTACAGCCTGCCAGGTTCCTCTGTCCATGCAGATTCTCCAGGCAAGAATACTGGCGTGGGTTGCCATGCCCTCCTCCAGGGGATCTTCCCTACTTATGGATCGAACCCACATCTCTTATATCTTCTGAACTGGCAGATGTGTTCTTTACCCATAGCACCATATGGGAAGCCCTTGATCAAGGGTACCAGGATATAAAACTGAGTAAGAAAGAGTTTATTAATTTAGGTGCACTCTCCAGGATTTTCATTCCAACAAGAACACCAGAGATAGTTTCAATGTGTTATTAGAGTGCTCCTAGAAGCCTAGAAAAAGTAATTGAGGAAAGTTAGAATGCCTGAAATGCCTCATCAGACAGTGGAGGAAAGGATTAAGAAGCTTAGGGAGTAGACATGTTGGAAAGAATCTATCATTTGAGGCCTGAAGATCCACTATAGGATTATATTTCCTGGAAGATCTAGAAGACAGCAAGATTGAAGGCCCACCAAGGGGACTTGACCCACAGAGATTTGAGGTGGTCAACAGAACACAATATCCTTAGGAAAAAAATAGATGGGCATTGTTTAATATACAAAAAAAATACCAGACTAGGTGAATGGAGATGGGGGGTGCCAAGCACTGTTACCCCAATAAAGATAAAATCATGATGTGAAGAAATTGGAATACTTGGACACCACTGATGGGAGTGTAAAATGGTGCAGCCACTACAGAAAACAATATGGCAGTTCCTCAAAAAAAAAAAAAAAAAAAAAAAGAATTACCATATGATCCAACAATCCCATTCCTGGTATAGAACCAAAAAATGAAGGCAGGATCTTGAAGAGATATTTGCACACCCATGTTTATAGCAGCATTATTAAGGTGGGCCAGAGGTGGAAGTAACTCAAGTGTTCACCAAAGGATGAATGGGTGAACAAATTGTAGTATATACACACAGTGGAATACTATTCAGTCTTAAAAAGGAAGGAAATCCTGCCATATACTACATGGATGAACCTTGGGGACTACTAAGAAATTTAGTCACAAAAGACAAATACTCCCACTTATATGAAGTATCTAAAGTAGTCAAATTCATATAAACAGAAACTAAAATGGTTGTTTCCAGGGACTGCAGGGAGGGGGAAATGGGTTGTTCTTTAATGGGTGCAGTTTCAATATTGCAAAATGAAAAATTACTGGGGCTGGGCTTGTACAATATTGGGAATATGTTTAATACTACTTAACAGCACAGTTAAAAGTGGTTAAGATGATCAATTTATTGTTTTGTTTTTTCACCACAGCTAAATATATATTTTTTAAAGTTATAATTCCTTGCCCAGTTCAAAGACATGAAACTGTTTTCAGACCTGAAATGTGTTGAATGAAAAAGTGTCAAGATCTCTGGGAGAAAAGACCCTGCAGTGTCACAGTAAGTATACACTGTAATAATTCCACCAGTCCATCTCCCAAAGGGACTCACAGTCATTTTACTTGGGTGAGTGTAAAAGTTGATCCTGAATCAGAGGCTTTTTTGAAGATCCACTATAGGATTATATTTCCTGGAAGATCTAGAAGACAGCAAGATTGAAGGCCCACCAAGGGACTTGACCCACAGAGATTTGAGGTGGTCAACAGAACACAATATCCTTAGGAAAAAAATAGATGGGCATTGTTTAATATACAAAAAAAATACCAGACTAGGTGAATGGAGATGGGGGGTGCCAAGCACTGTTACCCCAATAAAGATAAAATCATGATGTGAAGAAATTGGAATACTTGGACACCACTGATGGGAGTGTAAAATGGTGCAGCCACTACAGAAAACAATATGGCAGTTCCTCAAAAAAAAAAAAAAAAAAAAAAGAATTACCATATGATCCAACAATCCCATTCCTGGTATAGAACCAAAAAATGAAGGCAGGATCTTGAAGAGATATTTGCACACCCATGTTTATAGCAGCATTATTAAGGTGGGCCAGAGGTGGAAGTAACTCAAGTGTTCACCAAAGGATGAATGGGTGAACAAATTGTAGTATATACACACAGTGGAATACTATTCAGTCTTAAAAAGGAAGGAAATCCTGCCATATACTACATGGATGAACCTTGGGGACTACTAAGAAATTTAGTCACAAAAGACAAATACTCCCACTTATATGAAGTATCTAAAGTAGTCAAATTCATATAAACAGAAACTAAAATGGTTGTTTCCAGGGACTGCAGGGAGGGGGAAATGGGTTGTTCTTTAATGGGTGCAGTTTCAATATTGCAAAATGAAAAATTACTGGGGCTGGGCTTGTACAATATTGGGAATATGTTTAATACTACTTAACAGCACAGTTAAAAGTGGTTAAGATGATCAATTTATTGTTTTGTTTTTTCACCACAGCTAAATATATATTTTTTAAAGTTATAATTCCTTGCCCAGTTCAAAGACATGAAACTGTTTTCAGACCTGAAATGTGTTGAATGAAAAAGTGTCAAGATCTCTGGGAGAAAAGACCCTGCAGTGTCACAGTAAGTATACACTGTAATAATTCCACCAGTCCATCTCCCAAAGGGACTCACAGTCATTTTACTTGGGTGAGTGTAAACGAGGTGGTGGATGATACGGACATTCAGAGACCTAAAATCTCATTGTGGACCCCCATTAGAGTGTTGGGATATGAGCCAGGTCAAAATGGAGCCCTCCCTGAAGTCATCTGAAAGTGAGCCCACTAAGTCCATGGCCCCAGCTGGTGGTCATTGCCTCAGTCCCTGAATAGGTAGTTGGGATTGATATATATCCAGTAGTTAGAGAGGCCCCCACATTGGGTCATTGGTTTATGTGATAAGAGCTTTCACAGTGGAGAAAGGCAAATAGAAACCTCTGAAACTGTGTGCCTCTCCTCACTTCTTAGTTCCCCAGACAGGATGATAAATAAAAAACAATATTCTACTTTAGAGGGAAGACAGAGATCAGTGCCACTCTCTAGGATCTCAAGGATGCAAGGAAGGTGGTCTCAACCAGACCTCTGTTTAATTCACCAGTCTGGGCCCTGCAGAAAACAGATAGATCCTGGAGAAGGACTGCAGACTGCTTCCAGTTCAATTCAAGCCCTGATCGCAGCCTGATGCTGGACATGGTCTCAAGCTAGAGCATATAAATATGACTTCAAGTACATGGCCATTGATTTAGCAAATACATTCCTCCTTATCCTAATCAGGAAAGAGGATCAGAGAAAGCATTCATTTCAACTGAACAATACTCAGCTAGTTTTTCCCCCAGGCTGTGGTTATTCTCCCAATCTATGTTATGATATATTCAGTAAAGATCTAGACCATCTGGACATCCCACTGAATATCACACTGATCCATTATATCAATGGCATTATGCTGATTGGTGAGAATGAGCACAGGGTGACCAGCACCTTAAAATCTTGGTAAGGCACAAACATTTAAGTGGGTGAGATATAAACTCTATGAAGACTGAGAGACTTGCTCTTTCACTAAAGTCATTTGGGGTCCAGTGGCTGGCTAGGACATCCATCTAAAGAAGACAAATCACTGCATCTTGCATCCTCAGAGAAGGAAACACAATCCCTGGTGGACCTCTGTGTTCTAAAGACAATATGTTCCACCCCTAGGAGTATTGCTCTAGCCCATATACAGTGGGACATACAAAGTTGCAACTTTGCCTCATTTTTTAGAAGAGCTTACACTTTTATTTATCCTAAACCTGATTCCTGTCTAACTTCAGATTCCGTGGCCCCCTGAATAGAGCCAGGTCAGGTCCTGGGAAAGTGAGCCCACTAAGTCCATGGCCCCAGCTGGTGGTCATTGCCTCAGTCCCTGAATAGGTAGTTGGGATTGATATATATCCAGTAGTTAGAGAGGCCCCCACATTGGGTCATTGGTTTATGTGATAAGAGCTTTCACAGTGGAGAAAGGCAAATAGAAACCTCTGAAACTGTGTGCCTCTCCTCACTTCTTAGTTCCCCAGACAGGATGATAAATAAAAAACAATATTCTACTTTAGAGGGAAGACAGAGATCAGTGCCACTCTCTAGGATCTCAAGGATGCAAGGAAGGTGGTCTCAACCAGACCTCTGTTTAATTCACCAGTCTGGGCCCTGCAGAAAACAGATAGATCCTGGAGAAGGACTGCAGACTGCTTCCAGTTCAATTCAAGCCCTGATCGCAGCCTGATGCTGGACATGGTCTCAAGCTAGAGCATATAAATATGACTTCAAGTACATGGCCATTGATTTAGCAAATACATTCCTCCTTATCCTAATCAGGAAAGAGGATCAGAGAAAGCATTCATTTCAACTGAACAATACTCAGCTAGTTTTTCCCCCAGGCTGTGGTTATTCTCCCAATCTATGTTATGATATATTCAGTAAAGATCTAGACCATCTGGACATCCCACTGAATATCACACTGATCCATTATATCAATGGCATTATGCTGATTGGTGAGAATGAGCACAGGGTGACCAGCACCTTAAAATCTTGGTAAGGCACAAACATTTAAGTGGGTGAGATATAAACTCTATGAAGACTGAGAGACTTGCTCTTTCACTAAAGTCATTTGGGGTCCAGTGGCTGGCTAGGACATCCATCTAAAGAAGACAAATCACTGCATCTTGCATCCTCAGAGAAGGAAACACAATCCCTGGTGGACCTCTGTGTTCTAAAGACAATATGTTCCACCCCTAGGAGTATTGCTCTAGCCCATATACAGTGGGACATACAAAGTTGCAACTTTGCCTCATTTTTTAGAAGAGCTTACACTTTTATTTATCCTAAACCTGATTCCTGTCTAACTTCAGATAATTCACTCATTGATCCAACTAATGTTTTTGGAGCACCTACATTGTGCCACACCTTTCTAGATACTTAAAATATGTATGTATACAAAAGACAAAGCTCCAAACCTTCCTGGAGTCTGTAGCCTAGCAAGTAGGCCATTTCCATGGCCACCTTATTGACCTGAATCACCACCCCTCACCTGAACAACCACAGAAAACTTTATTTCCCTGCTTCCACTCTGACTCCCTTTTCTTCAGGTCCCACACAGTAACCAGAGTGACATTTTTAAAATAAAAATTATATCATGCATGTCTCTCCCCAAGGCTGCAGCCTTAAGTGGGACCTGAGGCAGGGACTTTTGAGACTGATCAGCAAAAGGAGGCAGAACTGCTACTGTGTGGGGCAGGAATATACGTGGAACACAGGTATCCACTTGGGCACCTCTTGGCACTCTGTGTCCTAATTGTGACATGAATGACAAGCACAGCACAGTATGTGATGCGTACGGGTGTCAGGGCTCAAACCTCTTCAGAAAGAAGGGTTTGAGGGGACTTCCCTAGTGGTCCAATGCCCAAGACTCTGTGCTCCTAATGCAGTGGCCTGGGTTCAATCCCTGGTCAGGGACCTAGACACTGCATGTCATAACTAAAAGTTCACATATGTGTCCTTATGTGTGCTAAGTTGCTTTAGTTGTGTCTGACTCTTTGGACCCTATGGATTGTAGCCTGTCAGGCTCCTCTGTCCATGGGATTCTTCAGGCAAGAATACTGGAGTGGATTGCCATACCCTCCTCCAGGGGATCTTCCAGACTCAGGGATCAAGCCCACATATCTTACGTCTCCCTGCGTTGGCAGGTGAGTTCTTTACCACTAGTGCCACCTGGGAAGCCCAAGAGTTCACATATGACAACTGAAAAAGATCCAGCATGCAGCAACTAAAGATCCCACATGCCTCAACGAAGACTGAAGATTCTGCATGCCACAACAAGAGATTGGGTGCAGCCAAATAAATAAGTTTTTTAAAAAAAGAATAAGGGTTTGGAAAGAGTAACATGGAAACCTACCCTATCATGTGTAAAAGAGATAACAATTGTGAATAAGCTGTAAGACTAAGTGAACTTAATGGGGGCTATGCAACAATCTAGGGGAGTGGGACAGGAGGGGAGGGGGCTTAGGTGGGAGGGGTCAGGCATATACCTGTGACTGATTTGGGATTATGTATAGCTGTAAACAGCAAAACTCTGTAAAAGACGTATAACAATAGCTTTACTGAACACCTGAAACTAATGCAACATTGTAAATCAACTATATTCTAATAAAAAAAGAGTAAGGATGTGGGTTACACCACCATGTAAGCCATCAATACCAGCAGAGATAACAGAGGACTCATCTCCAGCAGAGAGAGAGAGTGGAATTTAGATAACAGAGCAAGCAGACAATAAGGTACCAGTTGTAGCCCCAAGACCAACCCCAGTAATAGCTGCTGGTTGTCCCACGGACCTCCCTTTTCAGTGTCCCTTAGGACCTGGTGAGTGACCCCAGCTTCTCCTCTTCCCCACTCAGCAGCTGAATTCTTACAGTAATTCATGTTACTTGCCTTCAGAAAATCATCCAAGCTTCACGTCACTCACAAAATAAAAATCCAGACTTCTTCCCCTTCATCTGTCAATGCACACCTCTCCCCCTCATGTTGTCCAGAAGCAGTCACATGGACTTCCTTTTTGTTCTTCACACGCACCAACCTCTTTCCTGCCTCAAGACCTTGCCCTACCCATTCCTTCTGCCTAAAAAGCACTCCAGTTATCTTCCTTACTGGCCACTCCATCTCAAGAAGTACCCCTTTCAATGGAACTGCTCCTGTCATATCCTTCTATTTGCTTCTTCACAACAGTTATCACAGTCTCATTACTTGCCTTGTTTATTAGGTTATTATTTCTCTCCCTGTGTAGAATATAACCCCCATAGGGACAGGGCCTTGATTTGTTCACTGTTATCTCCCCAACACTCTGAACGAAATCTAAAGGCAAAAATTGTTGCTGTAATGAATGACTAAAATGGTTCCTAACCCTCCCACACCTCTGCCAAATTCATCCCCACCATTTAGTTTCATTGTAATAATATTAATTTATTTTTATGGTTTGTTATAGTTTTTAAATAGCATACTCCTGTTTGCTATTAATACATTTTACATAAACTATTCATTTTTAAAAATATTTTATTTATATTTATTTGGCTGCATTGCGTCTCAGTTGTAGCATGTGGGCTCTATTTCACTGACCCGGCATCGACCGCGGGCTACTCGCATTGGCAGCACAGAGGCTTAGCCACTGGACCACCAGGGAATTCCCATCATTTATTTTTAAATCATTTATTTATTTAATTTTAGCTATTCTGGGTTTTCACTGCTGCCACAGGTTGCAGCAGTTGTGTTAACCACTCAATTGTGTCCAGCTCTTCTCCAGTTGCAGGGAGTAGGGACTACTCTCTAGTTGAGGTAAGCAGGCTTCTTGTTGCGGTGACTTCTCTTGTAGAACTCAGGCTCTAGGGCACACAGGCTTTAGTAGTTGCAGCACACGGGCTCAGTAGTTGCGGCTCCAAGGCTCTAGAGCACAGGCTCCACAGTTGTGACTCACGGGCTTAGTTGCTCCGCAGCATGTGGGATCTTCCCAGATCAGGGATCAAACTCGTGTCTCCCGCATTGGCAGGCGAACTCTTTACCACTGAGCTACCAAGAAAGTTCCTATTCTTTTTTTTTTTTTGATCTTAAGAATTAGCCCTGTGAGGAAACCAGGACAGGGACGGTGAAACCTTAACTGAGAGAAGCAACCAAGCAAGAAAGTGTCTAAATCTAAAATGAGGTTTTGGGGTCTTAAATCCTAAATTTGGACTTCCTTTTTGTTCTTCACACGCACCAACCTCTTTCCTGCCTCAAGACCTTGCCCTACCCATTCCTTCTGCCTAAAAAGCACTCCAGTTATCTTCCTTACTGGCCACTCCATCTCAAGAAGTACCCCTTTCAATGGAACTGCTCCTGTCATATCCTTCTATTTGCTTCTTCACAACAGTTATCACAGTCTCATTACTTGCCTTGTTTATTAGGTTATTATTTCTCTCCCTGTGTAGAATATAACCCCCATAGGGACAGGGCCTTGATTTGTTCACTGTTATCTCCCTAACACTCTGAACGAAATCTAAAGGCAAAAATTGTTGCTGTAATGAATGACTAAAATGGTTCCTAACCCTCCCACACCTCTGCCAAATTCATCCCCACCATTTAGTTTCATTGTAATAATATTAATTTATTTTTATGGTTTGTTATAGTTTTTAAATAGCATACTCCTGTTTGCTATTAATACATTTTACATAAACTATTCATTTTTAAAAATATTTTATTTATATTTATTTGGCTGCATTGCGTCTCAGTTGTAGCATGTGGGCTCTAGTTCCCTGACCAGGGATCGAACCCGGGCTCCTTGCATTGGCAGCACAGAGGCTTAGCCACTGGACCACCAGGGAATTCCCATCATTTATTTTTAAATCATTTATTTATTTAATTTTAGCTATTCTGGGTTTTCACTGCTGCCACAGGTTGCAGCAGTTGTGTTAACCACTCAATTGTGTCCAGCTCTTCTCCAGTTGCAGGGAGTAGGGACTACTCTCTAGTTGAGGTAAGCAGGCTTCTTGTTGCGGTGACTTCTCTTGTAGAACTCAGGCTCTAGGGCACACAGGCTTTAGTAGTTGCAGCACACGGGCTCAGTAGTTGCGGCTCCAAGGCTCTAGAGCACAGGCTCCACAGTTGTGACTCACGGGCTTAGTTGCTCCGCAGCATGTGGGATCTTCCCAGATCAGGGATCAAACTCGTGTCTCCCGCATTGGCAGGCGAACTCTTTACCACTGAGCTACCAAGAAAGTTCCTATTCTTTTTTTTTTTTTGATCTTAAGAATTAGCCCTGTGAGGAAACCAGGACAGGGATAACCCCGACAAGAAGGACTGAAAAAAAAAAACCTTAAAGCTGAGAGAAGCAACCAAGCAAGAAAGTGTCTAAATCTAAAATGAGGTTTTGAGGAATGCAGTGATGTCCAACTCCAACTCCCAGTATTAGGCCAAACTTCACAGGTTACGGGCTTGGTCCTCCACAAGGCTGCCCTCACTTTAGACATTCGTCACCAGAGCAGGGGTCCAGCTACTCCATCAAGTTTGAGAGTTTGCTATAACTATTCACAGGACTCAGAAAAGCACTGTCCTATTAAAGTGTTATTATTACGAAAGGATACAAACCAGAAGCAGCCAAAAGAAGAGACAGATGGGTTAAAATGTGGGAGAGGCCCAAACATGAACCTTCCGCTCACCTCCCGTGGAGTCCTGGATGGCATTACCTCCTCCTGGATACGATGTGTGCCAGTACTGTCCATGTTGCCAAGCTCTGGTGTCTGGAGTTTTTATTGAGGCTCAGTCACACACTGTCACATCTCTGACCTATAGTCTCTTGTTCCTCTAGAGATCAGGACTGATAGGACATGTTCCAAAGCCTCCATTATAAATCACATTGTTAGACTGGCCAGCGGCTAAATCTCCCAGCAAGACAAAGACACCCCTATCAGGTCGACCATTTGAGGGACCTAGATATTACCTACCAGTAGCTGAGGGCAAAGGCCAGATGTCTCTTTGGGTAAAGATAATTCTCCATTATGTGAGAAGTGTTACCCACTCAATTGTGTCTAACTCTTTGGGACCCCATGGGCTGTATGGCCCCTCTGTCTGTGGAATTCTCTAGGAAAGAACACTGGGGCAAGAAGAAGGCAGAAGGGAGTTCTTCCTGCCTCAAGGACTGAACCCAGGTCTCTTGCATTGCAGGCAAATACTTTACCATCTGAGCCACCAGGGAAACTCAGGGAATCAACCCTAAATATTTATTGGAAGGATTGATACTGAAGCTGAAGTTCCAGTACTTTAGCCACCTGGTTTGAAGAGCTGACTCATTGGAAATGACCTTGATGCTGGGAAAGATTAAGGGCAGGAGGAGAAGGGAGTGACAGAGGATAAGATGGTGGGATGGCATCACTGTTTCAATGGACATAAGTTTAAGCAAACTCCAGGAGATGGTGAAGGACAGGGAAGCCTGCCGTGCTACAGTCTTTGAGGTCACAGGGTTGGACACAACTGAGCGACTGAACAACAACAAATTCTTCATTATACAGGGGAGTTTTACTCTTCCTTTTTTTCTTTTTTTAAGTCATATGCACATTCCCTCACTTCCACCCCTCCAGACCATCGCACAGCGCACCTGCAGGATTCCCTTTTCTCACAACACAATGACAATAGCTATTTTTTTCACATATGATAGCGTAGGTTTTCATGCTACTTCCTTTATGCCTCCCACCCACTATTCATTCCCCACATTGTCCATATGTCTATTCTCCATGTCTTTTTTTTTTTTTTAAACATTTATTTATTTATTATTTTTGGGTAAGGTGGGGTGGGGAGGGAGGGTGAGGGGCGGGCGGGCCACTTCTATTGGTCTTTCATTTGTCTATTTTCATCCATCTTTGTTCTTTGGCTCCTGTGGGCCCCCCATCGCGGCTGCCCCTGTCGTCGCAGAGCACTGGCTCTGGATGGATACACTCCAGAGCTCCGGCTCGCTCCAGAGCTCGGGCTCGGTAACTGGACACATCAGTCCAGCCGCTCTGCGGCACGTGGGATCTTCCCAGGCCAGGGAACAAACCGGCGCCCCTTGCACTGCAAGGTGGTGTCCTTACCCACTGGACCACCAGGGAAGCCCTCCATGTCTGTTTTTTCATCGCTTCACTGCGTGTGTCATCATTACCATCTTACTAGATTCCATATATATGTGTTAGTATATTGTACTTGTCTTTCTCTTTTTGACTTACTTCTTCCTTTTTTTTTTCAATCTAAGTCTAGTGCTCTAAACATAACTGCTCTGTTTAATCTTGAATCTCTGAGTCTGACCTAGCCTTCCTCTTTTAGAGTCTGCTTCAGGTCACATGTTGCCCTGGAGAAGTGAAAAGGATGAGTGGACAACAACCAATTATGGCCCCCAGAAAGCAAGCGAACAGAAGTAAGCAAAGTCTTTATTATTGAACAAAAAATATGCTGTTTACAAAGGAAACTGTTACAAATTCTCTTTTTTAACATGATGTTGTTGAAATAAAATCCAGTAAATGTATCTGTTAGTAAGGAAAGAGTAAAACAATTCTGGACACTGACATCAAAGTAACATAATACTATAATCCAGTTGACATTGTCTGATGATAAACTACTCCACTGCAGCCTGTAATTTCCTACAGATTAACATGCCAAGCAAATTACCTTATTAGAGTGTAAAATTCAGATGACTTTCCTTGATGCTGGGGAGGGTGAGTGGTTACATACATGGGTATGTGTGTGTGTGTGTACCTTCTTTCTCCCACTCTTTACAAAAGTCAGTAGTGATCGTTCACTTTTGAGGAAAAGTTGTCATCATGCTGTCATTAAAAACCATTTATTAAAGTTTTCAAACTGCAAAGTATATTTTGTCTTTGATTATAACCATTTGTTTACCTTTCTTCCAACTAGATGGTGAACAGTTTAAAAAGGTGCTCAATAAATGATTTTTAATGAATGTCTACACAATGTTATCTAGTTTGAATTTTTTAAAAAAAGAATTACATGGCCCAATAAAAAGCATAATAACAATAGTGAAAGTATAAAAAGGCACTGAATTTGCAGGCCAGAAGGCCAGCTTACCATTATGACTTTTTTCCTTGGGCAGGTCTCAGTTCCTAAATCTATTTCCTCATCTGCAAAATGGCATTATTCACATTTCCTCCACTTACCTTATGGGGTTATTATAAGAACCAAATACGGGCTTCCCTGGTGGTCCAGTGGGTAAGGACACCGCCTTGCTGTGCAAGGGGCGCCGGTTCGATCTCTGGCCTGGGAAGATCCCATGTGCCGCGGAGTGGCTGGACTCATGTGTCCAACCACCAAGCCAGAGCTCTGGAGCGCATGCACCCAGAGCCGGTGCTCTGCAACGAGAGAGGCCACTGCGATGGGAGGCCCACAGAGGCCAAGGAACAAAGATGGATGGAAATAGAGAAATGAAAGATCAATAGAAGTGACCGAAAAAAAAAATCAAGTACGTATTATCCATGGATTTTAAAGTACCTGCAAACTCTAAAATATCTTATTATTACTACTTTTTTTCAGTGAGAAATTATTTTTAAGGTGACATGTCTTTTTTTTTAAGCTTCTATTTTACTTTTAACTTTTACAGAGTTTTGTTGTTTACAGATATGTATGTTCCCAGATTAGTCATATGTATATGCCCCCCATCCCACCCCTCTAGACCATCACACAGCACCCCTGCAGGATCCCTTACCTATGATAAACTACTCCACTGCAGCCTGTAATTTCCTACAGATTAACATGCCAAGCAAATTACCTTATTAGAGTGTAAAATTCAGATGACTTTCCTTGATGCTGGGGAGGGTGAGTGGTTACATACATGGGTATGTGTGTGTGTGTGTACCTTCTTTCTCCCACTCTTTACAAAAGTCAGTAGTGATCGTTCACTTTTGAGGAAAAGTTGTCATCATGCTGTCATTAAAAACCATTTATTAAAGTTTTCAAACTGCAAAGTATATTTTGTCTTTGATTATAACCATTTGTTTACCTTTCTTCCAACTAGATGGTGAACAGTTTAAAAAGGTGCTCAATAAATGATTTTTAATGAATGTCTACACAATGTTATCTAGTTTGAATTTTTTAAAAAAAGAATTACATGGCCCAATAAAAAGCATAATAACAATAGTGAAAGTATAAAAAGGCACTGAATTTGCAGGCCAGAAGGCCAGCTTACCATTATGACTTTTTTCCTTGGGCAGGTCTCAGTTCCTAAATCTATTTCCTCATCTGCAAAATGGCATTATTCACATTTCCTCCACTTACCTTATGGGGTTATTATAAGAACCAAATACGGGCTTCCCTGGTGGTCCAGTGGGTAAGGACACCGCCTTGCTGTGCAAGGGGCGCCGGTTCGATCTCTGGCCTGGGAAGATCCCATGTGCCGCGGAGTGGCTGGACTCATGTGTCCAACCACCAAGCCAGAGCTCTGGAGCGCATGCACCCAGAGCCGGTGCTCTGCAACGAGAGAGGCCACTGCGATGGGAGGCCCACAGAGGCCAAGGAACAAAGATGGATGGAAATAGAGAAATGAAAGATCAATAGAAGTGACCGAAAAAAAAAATCAAGTACGTATTATCCATGGATTTTAAAGTACCTGCAAACTCTAAAATATCTTATTATTACTACTTTTTTTCAGTGAGAAATTATTTTTAAGGTGACATGTCTTTTTTTTTAAGCTTCTATTTTACTTTTAACTTTTACAGAGTTTTGTTGTTTACAGATATGTATGTTCCCAGATTAGTCATATGTATATGCCCCCCATCCCACCCCTCTAGACCATCACACAGCACCCCTGCAGGATCCCTTTTCTCACAGAGCAATGACTATAGTTATTTTCTTCACATATGATAGTACAGGCCTTCATACTACTTCCTTTACGCCTCCCACCCACTGTTCATTCCCTACAATGTCCATATGTCCACTGTTCATGTCTGTCTCTCCATCGCTCTCCATTGCATGTGCCATCATCACCATCCTACTAGATTCCATATATATGTGTTAGTATATTGTACTTGTCCTTCTCTTTCTGACTTCACTTTTTAAATTTTTTTTTAATCTTTTTTTGGGCAGGGGGAGGGAGGGGGGCAGGTGGGCCACTTCTATTGGTCTTTCATTTCTCTATTTTCATCCATCTTTGTTCTTTGGCTGGTTTGGGCCTCCCATCACGGTGGCCTCTGTTGTCGCAGAGCACCGGCTCTGGGAGCATGTGCTCCAGAGCTCCGGCTCGGTAATTGGACACATCAGTCCAGCCGCTCCGCGGCACATGGGATCTTCCCAGGCCAGGGATCGAACTGGCGCCCCCTGCATTGCAACGCAGTGTCCTTACCCACTGGACCACCAGAGAAGCCCTGACTTCACTTTTTATGATAGGTTTAGATCCAGCTACCTCATTAGGAATGATTCTTCTGCATTTCTTTTTATAGCTGTGTAGTATTCCATTCTATCGTGTACCAGAGCTTTTGTATCCATTCATTCGTCAATGGGCATCTAGCTTGCTTCCATGTTCTAGCTATTGTATAGAGAGCTGCAATGAACATTGGGGTACAGGTTCAAATTTCGGTCAATGGGCATTTTAGCATTGCTTCCAGAGAGGCCACTGCGATGGGAGGCCCACAGAGGCCAAGGAACAAAGATGGATGGAAATAGAGAAATGAAAGATCAATAGAAGTGACCGAAAAAAAAAATCAAGTACGTATTATCCATGGATTTTAAAGTACCTGCAAACTCTAAAATATCTTATTATTACTACTTTTTTTCAGTGAGAAATTATTTTTAAGGTGACATGTCTTTTTTTTTAAGCTTCTATTTTACTTTTAACTTTTACAGAGTTTTGTTGTTTACAGATATGTATGTTCCCAGATTAGTCATATGTATATGCCCCCCATCCCACCCCTCTAGACCATCACACAGCACCCCTGCAGGATCCCTTTTCTCACAGAGCAATGACTATAGTTATTTTCTTCACATATGATAGTACAGGCCTTCATACTACTTCCTTTACGCCTCCCACCCACTGTTCATTCCCTACAATGTCCATATGTCCACTGTTCATGTCTGTCTCTCCATCGCTCTCCATTGCATGTGCCATCATCACCATCCTACTAGATTCCATATATATGTGTTAGTATATTGTACTTGTCCTTCTCTTTCTGACTTCACTTTTTAAATTTTTTTTTAATCTTTTTTTGGGCAGGGGGAGGGAGGGGGGCAGGTGGGCCACTTCTATTGGTCTTTCATTTCTCTATTTTCATCCATCTTTGTTCTTTGGCTGGTTTGGGCCTCCCATCACGGTGGCCTCTGTTGTCGCAGAGCACCGGCTCTGGGAGCATGTGCTCCAGAGCTCCGGCTCGGTAATTGGACACATCAGTCCAGCCGCTCCGCGGCACATGGGATCTTCCCAGGCCAGGGATCGAACTGGCGCCCCCTGCATTGCAACGCAGTGTCCTTACCCACTGGACCACCAGAGAAGCCCTGACTTCACTTTTTATGATAGGTTTAGATCCAGCTACCTCATTAGGAATGATTCTTCTGCATTTCTTTTTATAGCTGTGTAGTATTCCATTCTATACGTGTACCAGAGCTTTTGTATCCATTCATTCGTCAATGGGCATCTAGCTTGCTTCCATGTTCTAGCTATTATATAGAGAGCTGCAATGAACATTGGGGTACAGGTGCTCCTGACAGATTTAATTTCATCAGGGTATAAGCCTAAGAGTGGGATTGCTGGGTCGTATGGTGCTTCTATTTTTAGTTTTTAAAGAAATCTCCATACTGTCTTCCATAGAGGCTGTATCAATTGACATTCCCACCAGCAATGCAGGAGTGTTCCCTTTTCTCTGCAGCCTCTCCAGCATTTTCTGTCTGTCGATTTGTGGATGATGGCCTTTCTGACGGGTGTGAGGTGATATCTCATTGTAGTTTTGATTTGCATTTCTCTAATTATAAGTGAAGTTGAGCATCGTTTCATGTGTTTTTGGGCCATCTGTATGTCATCGTTGGAGAGGTGTCTGTTTAGGTCCTTTTCCCATTTTTTGATTGGGCTGTTCATTTTGCCAGTGCTGAGTTGTCTGAGTTGCTTGTAGATTTTGGAGATTAATTCTTTTGGAGATTAATTCTTCACGTTGTTTCATGTGCTATGATTTT
The DNA here is from genome assembly GCA_022376925.1 of Tragulus kanchil. NCBI lineage: Eukaryota > Metazoa > Chordata > Mammalia > Artiodactyla > Tragulidae > Tragulus > Tragulus kanchil. The sequence continues at coordinate 82,109,221 of JAIOJX010000032.1, read as the reverse complement.
CTCCCATTCTGTGGGTTGTCTGTTCATCTTTTTTGTAGTTTCTTTTGCTGTGCAAAAGCTTTGAAGTTTCATTAGGTCCCACATGTTCATTTTTCTTTTTAGTTCTGCTATTCTAGTAGGTGGGTCAGAGAAGATCTTGCTTTGATTTATGTCCTTGAGGGTTTTGCCTATATTCTCCTCTAAGAGTTTTATGGTTTCTGATCTTATATTTAGGCCTTTAATCCATTTTGAGTTTGTCTTGGTGTATGGTGTCAGGGAATGTTCCAACTTCATTTTTTTGCATGTAGCTGTCCAACTTTCCCAGCACCATTTGTTGAAGAGGCTGTCTTTGTCCCATTTTAGATTTTCGCCTCCTTTGTCAAAAATAAGGTACCCATAGGTGCACGGGTTTATCTCTGGGTTTTCTATCTTGTTCCACTGGTCTGTAGTTCTGTTTTTGTGCCAGTACCATACTGTCTTGATGACTGTTGCTTTGTAGTAGAGTCTGAAGTTGGGGAGGCTGATCCCTCCAGCTGCATTCTTTCTTCCTTTGAGGTCTTTTGTGTTTCCATATGAACTGTGTTATCTGGTCTAGTTCTGTGAAGAATGTCATTGGTAGTTTGATAGAGCTGCAATGAACATTGGGGTACAGGTGCTCCTGACAGATTTAATTTCATCAGGGTATAAGCCTAAGAGTGGGATTGCTGGGTCGTATGGTGCTTCTATTTTTAGTTTTTAAAGAAATCTCCATACTGTCTTCCATAGAGGCTGTATCAATTGACATTCCCACCAGCAATGCAGGAGTGTTCCCTTTTCTCTGCAGCCTCTCCAGCATTTTCTGTCTGTCGATTTGTGGATGATGGCCTTTCTGACGGGTGTGAGGTGATATCTCATTGTAGTTTTGATTTGCATTTCTCTAATTATAAGTGAAGTTGAGCATCGTTTCATGTGTTTTTGGGCCATCTGTATGTCATCGTTGGAGAGGTGTCTGTTTAGGTCCTTTTCCCATTTTTTGATTGGGCTGTTCATTTTGCCAGTGCTGAGTTGTCTGAGTTGCTTGTAGATTTTGGAGATTAATTCTTTTGGAGATTAATTCTTCACGTTGTTTCATGTGCTATGATTTTCTCCCATTCTGTGGGTTGTCTGTTCATCTTTTTTGTAGTTTCTTTTGCTGTGCAAAAGCTTTGAAGTTTCATTAGGTCCCACATGTTCATTTTTCTTTTTAGTTCTGCTATTCTAGTAGGTGGGTCAGAGAAGATCTTGCTTTGATTTATGTCCTTGAGGGTTTTGCCTATATTCTCCTCTAAGAGTTTTATGGTTTCTGATCTTATATTTAGGCCTTTAATCCATTTTGAGTTTGTCTTGGTGTATGGTGTCAGGGAATGTTCCAACTTCATTTTTTTGCATGTAGCTGTCCAACTTTCCCAGCACCATTTGTTGAAGAGGCTGTCTTTGTCCCATTTTAGATTTTCGCCTCCTTTGTCAAAAATAAGGTACCCATAGGTGCACGGGTTTATCTCTGGGTTTTCTATCTTGTTCCACTGGTCTGTAGTTCTGTTTTTGTGCCAGTACCATACTGTCTTGATGACTGTTGCTTTGTAGTAGAGTCTGAAGTTGGGGAGGCTGATCCCTCCAGCTGCATTCTTCTTCCTCAGGATTGCTTTGGCTATTCGAGGTCTTTTGTGTTTCCATATGAACTGTGTTATCTGGTCTAGTTCTGTGAAGAATGTCATTGGTAGTTTGATAGGGATCACACTGAATCTATAGATGACATTTGGTAGTATGGTCATTTTCACAATATTGATTCTTCCGACCCAGGAACATGGAATATTTCTCCATCTGTTTAAGTCTTCTTTAATTTCTCTCATGAGTGTCTTGTAATTTTCAGTGTACAGTTCTTTTGTTTCTTTGGGTAGGTTTATTCCTAGATATTTGATTGTTTTGGTTGCAGTGGTGAAGGGGATTACCTCTTTGATTTCGTTTTCTGATTTTTCATTGTTTGTGTATAGGAATGCCAGTGATTTCTGTGTATTGATTTTGTATCCTGCCACTTTGCTGAATTCGTCGATTAGCTCTAGTAGTTTTGTAATAGTGGGTGACATGTCTTTTACTAGGATATAAAACATGATTGGGGAAAAAGACTTAAGAATTCCAAGCACTTCTCTGCCGGTCTAGTGGCTACGATTCCAGTCTTCCAATGTGAGGGGCCTGGGGCTCAATCCCCAGTTAGGGAACTGGATCCCACATGCTGCAGCTAAGGCCCAGTGTAGTCAAATAAATATATACATATATATATATATTTGTTTGTTTGTTTGTTTTTCCCCCCAAGCCTAGGCAGATTGAGAGCAAGAAAGCTACCTCTCACTTCATCAGTCCTATAGTAGTCTAGAGGGACATCTTGCTGCTCTCTGCTCTTTATTATCTGTATCTTCTCAGTTTCTTTTTATCAATCTCTCTGAACCTCAGTTATGCCATCTGTTACATGGGAATAAAACATGCCCTATTTACCCCAGAGGGTTTGCTTGGAGGCTCAAATTAGATCATTGTTGTTAAGGTCTCTTTACCAGCCATAAAATGCTATACAAATGTGAATCTGGTAATATTTTCCTAAAGGTGATGACCTTTCAGGAATAGCTTCAATAAAACACAAAGGCTAAGGGTATAGGAGGCTTACACTGGCAGGCACACCCCAGGAAAGAATAGAATATGCTTCCCTGTGTTGGTCTGGATTACATATTGCTTTACAAACTCCATTTTGGCCAGGCCTCGGAAAAAAGTAAAATGAAACATAGGCTCTTTCACATCCATTGGTTTATTCAATCTTACCAACACTGTGCCAACCAGGAATTATTATACCCATTTTGCTGATGGGGAAACTGAAGTTTGGAGATGTTGAGACTCTCCCAAGATCATGCAACTGGTAAATGGTTGCATCTGAAACTAACTCTTCCAACATCAGCAGGAGAGGACAGTGTGCTTAAATCAAAGGAAGAACTCATGGGAGGTAGACACACAAAACAGCCCATTTCTCATTCCTCCCAAGCTATCAAACCTACTTTCTTTTACAAATGTTTCCTATTTCTCACTATGGATAGAAGGCCCAGATAAACAACTGAAACAGCAGGTAGGCTTAAGATACAACACGGTGACTAACAGCCATGAATGGACAAGAGGGCATTTCTACCAGAGGGGAGCATGGTCAGTGTTTACAGCTGGGGCAGCCTCCTCCACAGAAAAGTCTTTACTTGGTGAAGAAGTGAGTATGCCAGCTTCAGTCCATCCCTGTTAGAACCACCCAGTCCTTAAGTCACAGAGACTCAAAGGTCCACACAAACTCTCACCACTCTCCAACTTCTACCCTCACAACTATGTTCACCCTAAGGCTTAAGCGAGTCAAGAGCAGTTCTGCTCTCACAAAATGTCAGCAGTTCCCATTTAGATATAAATTTTTTCAAAACTTAAAATGCTTTATTAATTCATGTTTCTTCTTTTATGTAAAAATTTAGTCAAATACCAAACTGGAAAGAGCCCCAGTGTCTTTAGTTCCCATTTAGATATAAAATTTTTTCAAAATCTCTGAACCTCAGTTATGCCATCTGTTAAGGTCTCCTTTACCCCAGAGGGTTTGCTTGAGGCTCAAATTAGATCATTGTTGTTAAGGTCTCTTTACCAGCCATAAAATGCTATACAAATGTGAATCTGGTAATATTTTCCTAAAGGTGATGACCTTTCAGGAATAGCTTCAATAAAACACAAAGGCTAAGGGTATAGGAGGCTTACACTGGCAGGCACACCCCAGGAAAGAATAGAATATGCTTCCCTGTGTTGGTCTGGATTACATATTGCTTTACAAACTCCATTTTGGCCAGGCCTCGGAAAAAAGTAAAATGAAACATAGGCTCTTTCACATCCATTGGTTTATTCAATCTTACCAACACTGTGCCAACCAGGAATTATTATACCCATTTTGCTGATGGGGAAACTGAAGTTTGGAGATGTTGAGACTCTCCCAAGATCATGCAACTGGTAAATGGTTGCATCTGAAACTAACTCTTCCAACATCAGCAGGAGAGGACAGTGTGCTTAAATCAAAGGAAGAACTCATGGGAGGTAGACACACAAAACAGCCCATTTCTCATTCCTCCCAAGCTATCAAACCTACTTTCTTTTACAAATGTTTCCTATTTCTCACTATGGATAGAAGGCCCAGATAAACAACTGAAACAGCAGGTAGGCTTAAGATACAACACGGTGACTAACAGCCATGAATGGACAAGAGGGCATTTCTACCAGAGGGGAGCATGGTCAGTGTTTACAGCTGGGGCAGCCTCCTCCACAGAAAAGTCTTTACTTGGTGAAGAAGTGAGTATGCCAGCTTCAGTCCATCCCTGTTAGAACCACCCAGTCCTTAAGTCACAGAGACTCAAAGGTCCACACAAACTCTCACCACTCTCCAACTTCTACCCTCACAACTATGTTCACCCTAAGGCTTAAGCGAGTCAAGAGCAGTTCTGCTCTCACAAAAATGTCAGCAGTTCCCATTTAGATATAAATTTTTTTCAAAACTTAAAATGCTTTATTAATTCATGTTTCTTCTTTTATGTAAAAATTTAGTCAAATACCAAAAACTGGAAAGAGCCCCAGTGTCTATTAGTTTGGAGACCAATTTCAAAAAATTATAACACAGTCATTCAACGAACTATGAAACAATCATTAAAAAGACTGAAGCATGGGACTTCCCTGGTGGTCCAGTGGCTAAGACTCTAGCTCCCAATGAAAGGGGCCTGGGTTCAATTCCTGGTCAGGGAACTAGATCCCACACGGCACAACTAAGACCCAAATAAATAAATAAAATATATTAAAAAAAAAAAAAAAAAAAAAAGACTGAAGCATGGGGAAGGAAATGGCAACCCACTCCAGTCTTCTCGTCTCAGAAATTGGAAATCGTATGGAGAGAGGAGCCTGGCAGGCTACAGTCCATGAGGTCAAAAAGAGTCAGACACTACTGAATGCACACACACACACATGCGTACACTGAAAAGTACAGGAGTGAAATTTTTCAAGGGCTGTAATCAGACAGTATTTCACTATACAAAAATGAGATGAAAATGTGGTTAAATTTAGTAATTATGAAATCTGCTGCTGGTGCATAGGTAGCCATTATGTTGCTCTCTGTACTATATTTTGAAAATTTTGTCTTTAATTCAAAACAGGAAAGTGTTGCCTAAGTTGAACAATTATGCATTCATTCCTTATTCACTTGTTGAAGTTCTAACAACATAAAATCCTAACTGGAAAAAAAAAAAAAAGAATGAAGTAGATGTGCCAAGACTGCCATAATATAATGTTAAGTGAATTAGTAAAGGGAAGAGTATGATGTCTTATGTTCTCATTTTTATAAAAATAAAAATATTAAATGTTTTAATAAAAAGGAAAATTTTTAAATAAAAATACTAAAAATTTAAGCTTACTGTGGTACAAAAAAGAACTTCTACAAAGATACACAAAAATGTACAGTGGTTGACTGTTTAAGGAGATATACTTTTCACTGTACGTTTTTAGTACTGTTTGAGTTTTGCTGTGGCACGCATTACTCTTTCAATTAAAAAATTACTTTAAACTCTTTTTCCCTCTAACTCTCTCCTTGTCCATTCAACTACCTCCTTAATCTGATCACCTCCCTCCCTTCCCCTGCCTCTGTCCCAGACTAACTGCTAGGAATTAACGGTGGAGACAAAAACATAGAGAAGGAAGTTCAGGTTTGTTTGCTTTTTAAAAAACAAGTATTTTAAAAGAATAGCACCACCTGGTTATCCAGAATATTTCATTGAATTGAAAGCTAATAGAAGGCACATCACAGTCACACCCACTTACAAGCCATATCTTGAATCACAGAATTGTTTGAAGGTCAATTTTTAGCTGTTTGCCTTGAATGCCAAACTTGTTATTCACAGTTCTGCCCCTGCAGGTTCAGGCCATTAACTCTTCTCTTCAACTAATGCAACATTCTTTTTATTAGTCTAACTGATTCTACTGTTCCTCATTCTCCCTCCCTCTTCCACAATCCAACCCAACACAGCAATCAGAGTGATCTAAAATTTAAATCTGATAGTCATATATCCCCATCGCCCTTGAGTTAAAGTCTGCTTTCTTTAGCACGGTTTACAAAGCCCTCTAGATCTGGATTCTGCAGCCTCGTGCTCCCTCTCCCCACTCCCTTTGCTGGATGCCTCAGGGCCTGGCACCCTGCCCCGTACTATAGCTGTATTGCATGTACACTTTCTGGTCCCTGAGCCAGCAGTCCTCTCTCTGGCCTCAAACTCTCATTATCTATTCTTTGCTCTTTAGGGACCCACCCCATACACCTACAACATGACTTGACTGCAGAGCAGTGACCAAAATACATGTTCTGCCACAGGCTTTCCTCTCTAACACATATCCTTCTTCTGCTGAAACAAGTATCCTTTCAATTAAAAGTAATAAATCCCCTCTTGCTTAAGTAGCCCATGGTGAATATTGTTACTTTTTTTAGCAATGCTCTTAAGTGGGAAAGAAAACCTATAGGCAGACACAGAGTGAGAAGAGATCAAATATTAAAGTCAATAACTAATTCCTAGCAACCAGGTAGAAGTTCTGGGGACGTAACTCAATTCTTAACATCAAAGCCCCCGTAAGGGCTGATCCTGTCATAAACTCAAAATTCTAGCAATCTAGGTTCATCTTCCAATGTGGTTGAATGGCCAAGCTACTTTCAATCTGATCACCTCCCTCCCTTCCCCTGCCTCTGTCCCAGACTAACTGCTAGGAATTAACGGTGGAGACAAAAACATAGAGAAGGAAGTTCAGGTTTGTTTGCTTTTTAAAAAACAAGTATTTTAAAAGAATAGCACCACCTGGTTATCCAGAATATTTCATTGAATTGAAAGCTAATAGAAGGCACATCACAGTCACACCCACTTACAAGCCATATCTTGAATCACAGAATTGTTTGAAGGTCAATTTTTAGCTGTTTGCCTTGAATGCCAAACTTGTTATTCACAGTTCTGCCCCTGCAGGTTCAGGCCATTAACTCTTCTCTTCAACTAATGCAACATTCTTTTTATTAGTCTAACTGATTCTACTGTTCCTCATTCTCCCTCCCTCTTCCACAATCCAACCCAACACAGCAATCAGAGTGATCTAAAATTTAAATCTGATAGTCATATATCCCCATCCCCCTTGAGTTAAAGTCTGCTTTCCTTAGCCAGGTTTACAAAGCCCTCTAGATCTGGATTCTGCAGCCTCGTGCCCCCCCCCCCCACTCCCTTTGCTGGATGCCTCAGGGCCTGGCACCCTGCCCCGTACTATAGCTGTATTGCATGTACACTTTCTGGTCCCTGAGCCAGCAGTCCTCTCTCTGGCCTCAAACTCTCATTATCTATTCTTTGCTCTTTAGGGACCCACCCCATACACCTACAACATGACTTGACTGCAGAGCAGTGACCAAAATACATGTTCTGCCACAGGCTTTCCTCTCTAACACATATCCTTCTTCTGCTGAAACAAGTATCCTTTCAATTAAAAGTAATAAATCCCCTCTTGCTTAAGTAGCCCATGGTGAATATTGTTACTTTTTTTAGCAATGCTCTTAAGTGGGAAAGAAAACCTATAGGCAGACACAGAGTGAGAAGAGATCAAATATTAAAGTCAATAACTAATTCCTAGCAACCAGGTAGAAGTTCTGGGGACGTAACTCAATTCTTAACATCAAAGCCCCCGTAAGGGCTGATCCTGTCATAAACTCAAAATTCTAGCAATCTAGGTTCATCTTCCAATGTGTGATGGCCAAGCTTACTCAGAAAGCTTCGTGACTCACCCCGCCCTCAGCCTCCCAGCTCTCAGCCCATTTTCATTTTGATGTCCACCAAAGGAGCTTCCTTGTGCTCCAACAGACAGTGTATTTAAAGCCCTGTACTTGCACTGAGGAATATAAATTTCTTTATGTGTGTCCACCAACAACACAGAATAGAGACCAGATTTTTCTGGTTCTTTCATAATGTCCACATCATATCCATTCTTCAAAATCTGTCACCCTTCTAGATAAACCAGGTAACAATGAACTTTCCCCATGTGCAATGGCAACTGATTATTCAATTTACACTTAATCATATCTTGTCTGGAATTGTTCTCTAACAACAGCCACTTTCAACAATAGTCAAAAGGAAAAAATACCAAACTGGGAGTAAAAAGATCTAGCTGCCAGTCAAAAATCTGCCACTAACTCTGCATAATCTCTTGCAAGTCAACTTTTCTGGGCCTCAGTGCTCCCTGCAGAATAAGGGTGAATCATTGATCTTCCATAGTCTATGGGGTCAATGACACCAAGCTCTTCAAAGTTCAGGAGCACAGGCCACATCCTTTCTCAAGACTAGACACATAATAGGAGCTCTATTAATACTTGAATGAAAACCATTGATAAAGAGGTTAACTGGCCCCAGCCCTTCTACAACAAACCAGAACGCCACAGATGGTTGTGTCTTCCCTGAAGCACTCTCATAAAGCCTACAAGTGAGTCTACAACTTCACGGATACAAATCTAATAACTTTTAATACCTTGTTCTACTGGAAAGTGATTTCTTAGCATAAATTTAAATCTCTTTAGATTCAACCATTAAGAAAACTGAGAATCATCAGCTTCAAAGTTCTCTTATTTCCTTCCTGCCACTCAAGAACTCCTTTTTGCTCCAGCTCTCAGATTCTAGTTCAGATACGAAATACTAATGATTGACCACTAATTTGTTAGGGACAACTGTTTGGCCCTACTACCCAGACCCCCAGTGTTCCCACTAAGCAAGCCAAAACATTATGTGAATCATTGACTGACACTCAAAGGCAAAAGATAAACAAAAACAAGCTCCTTTTCAGGAATTCACTTAGAAAACCAAGTAAATAGTGGCCCCCAAAAAAGCCTACTTTTTAAGCTTTGGGGGATGTTGCGGGTGTAGAGATCTTGAGAGCTGGCTTCCGAAGGGCCTTGCATACCAGACAATGTAGTACAAGAGCCTCCCGGCTTTATGTGTGTCCACCAACAACACAGAATAGAGACCAGATTTTTCTGGTTCTTTCATAATGTCCACATCATATCCATTCTTCAAAATCTGTCACCCTTCTAGATAAACCAGGTAACAATGAACTTTCCCCATGTGCAATGGCAACTGATTATTCAATTTACACTTAATCATATCTTGTCTGGAATTGTTCTCTAACAACAGCCACTTTCAACAATAGTCAAAAGGAAAAAATACCAAACTGGGAGTAAAAAGATCTAGCTGCCAGTCAAAAATCTGCCACTAACTCTGCATAATCTCTTGCAAGTCAACTTTTCTGGGCCTCAGTGCTCCCTGCAGAATAAGGGTGAATCATTGATCTTCCATAGTCTATGGGGTCAATGACACCAAGCTCTTCAAAGTTCAGGAGCACAGGCCACATCCTTTCTCAAGACTAGACACATAATAGGAGCTCTATTAATACTTGAATGAAAACCATTGATAAAGAGGTTAACTGGCCCCAGCCCTTCTACAACAAACCAGAACGCCACAGATGGTTGTGTCTTCCCTGAAGCACTCTCATAAAGCCTACAAGTGAGTCTACAACTTCACGGATACAAATCTAATAACTTTTAATACCTTGTTCTACTGGAAAGTGATTTCTTAGCATAAATTTAAATCTCTTTAGATTCAACCATTAAGAAAACTGAGAATCATCAGCTTCAAAGTTCTCTTATTTCCTTCCTGCCACTCAAGAACTCCTTTTTGCTCCAGCTCTCAGATTCTAGTTCAGATACGAAATACTAATGATTGACCACTAATTTGTTAGGGACAACTGTTTGGCCCTACTACCCAGACCCCCAGTGTTCCCACTAAGCAAGCCAAAACATTATGTGAATCATTGACTGACACTCAAAGGCAAAAGATAAACAAAAACAAGCTCCTTTTCAGGAATTCACTTAGAAAACCAAGTAAATAGTGGCCCCCAAAAAAGCCTACTTTTTAAGCTTTGGGGGATGTTGCGGGTGTAGAGATCTTGAGAGCTGGCTTCCGAAGGGCCTTGCATACCAGACAATGTAGTACAAGAGCCTCCCGGCTGTTGTGCCAATGAAGCCTTTCAGGCCTCGCACACTACTTCACTTGTTCCCTTAAAGTAGCGCTTTCTGGAAGCTAAACTCTCAGCTGGCGAGAACAGTGAACCCTGTGCCATTTGTCTATCAACTTCTTTAAAAAGAAAAACCTCCTGTACAGCTGTCTTGTTTTGCATTTTCTATTCTCTACTTCAGTACACGTAATGACAAACAGAGGAGGCAAGGGGCCCTTTTAAAACTGTGAAGAAAGGAGAAATAAAAAAGGGCCCAGAGTTTCTGCTTCAGCTATTGGGAAAAGTCTGCAGCCCATAAAAACCAGCACTAATTAAAAAAAAAAAAAAAAGTCAGTCCTCAGTGCTAGGAATTAACAATAATGTTTCAGGTTTGAGAATATAAGAGAAAAGGTACACAGTCCATCCACCCTTTGTAAATCAAATAATATAGCTTTCCAAAATTTGAAGATAAAAATTTTGTCACATGTAAATTTTATCTCAAAAGATAAACTTTAATAAAATAAAATAAACTCAAAAAATCTCTTCTCATGCTATCTACTCTATTGGCATTACTGTAGGAAGATAGTGCATATAATTCAAAGCAGCAAATATTATCCCAAGCATTTTGTCCAAAATCATTTTTTTAACACTTTGGCATACCCTATTGTACATTTTACAGAAAATGTATCTTTGTAATTTTCTAAGTAATTGCTTAGTATAAAGTTTATAACACTTGAGTCCACATGCATTGACACCATAAGAAATTCAAAACAGTGCCTAAAAAAAATGGAAACTAAATGTTTTCCCCAAATAATATTTTTTTAAAAACTTAGAAACCCTACATATTGAAAACTGGTGTTTAAAGGAATATAATTTTAAAATAACACTATTCATTAAGAAAAAAGAAACTAACATTGATGTCTTAACACATCAAGAACTCAAACTGATAAAACCCAATAAAATTACAAAGTAAATAATAATATAAATAAATCAGAAATAACCATAAATATAAGGATTATTCATACTTAATAATAGTCATCAAAGAATTTATATTAAAACAATAACATAACAGAGGCAGCAATGTAGTACAAGAGCCTCCCGGCTGTTGTGCCAATGAAGCCTTTCAGGCCTCGCACACTACTTCACTTGTTCCCTTAAAGTAGCGCTTTCTGGAAGCTAAACTCTCAGCTGGCGAGAACAGTGAACCCTGTGCCATTTGTCTATCAACTTCTTTAAAAAGAAAAACCTCCTGTACAGCTGTCTTGTTTTGCATTTTCTATTCTCTACTTCAGTACACGTAATGACAAACAGAGGAGGCAAGGGGCCCTTTTAAAACTGTGAAGAAAGGAGAAATAAAAAAGGGCCCAGAGTTTCTGCTTCAGCTATTGGGAAAAGTCTGCAGCCCATAAAAACCAGCACTAATTAAAAAAAAAAAAAAAAGTCAGTCCTCAGTGCTAGGAATTAACAATAATGTTTCAGGTTTGAGAATATAAGAGAAAAGGTACACAGTCCATCCACCCTTTGTAAATCAAATAATATAGCTTTCCAAAATTTGAAGATAAAAATTTTGTCACATGTAAATTTTATCTCAAAAGATAAACTTTAATAAAATAAAATAAACTCAAAAAATCTCTTCTCATGCTATCTACTCTATTGGCATTACTGTAGGAAGATAGTGCATATAATTCAAAGCAGCAAATATTATCCCAAGCATTTTGTCCAAAATCATTTTTTTAACACTTTGGCATACCCTATTGTACATTTTACAGAAAATGTATCTTTGTAATTTTCTAAGTAATTGCTTAGTATAAAGTTTATAACACTTGAGTCCACATGCATTGACACCATAAGAAATTCAAAACAGTGCCTAAAAAAAATGGAAACTAAATGTTTTCCCCAAATAATATTTTTTTAAAAACTTAGAAACCCTACATATTGAAAACTGGTGTTTAAAGGAATATAATTTTAAAATAACACTATTCATTAAGAAAAAAGAAACTAACATTGATGTCTTAACACATCAAGAACTCAAACTGATAAAACCCAATAAAATTACAAAGTAAATAATAATATAAATAAATCAGAAATAACCATAAATATAAGGATTATTCATACTTAATAATAGTCATCAAAGAATTTATATTAAAACAATAACATAACAGTTTGTCTCCTGACTTAGCAAATAAAAAACAAATGACACTGGGCTTCCCTGGTTGTCCAGTGGGTAGAGAGTTTGCCTTGTAGTGCAAGGGGCACCGGTTCGATCCCTGGCCTGGGATGATCAAACGTGCCACTAAGCAGCTGGACCAGTGTGTCTGACTTCAGGGCAGTGCTCTGGAGCACTTGCATCCAGAGTCAGTGCTCTGCAGTGAGGAAGGCAAGTGTGGTGAGAGGTTCACACATGCCAAAGAGTGAAGCTGGATGAAAATAGATATAAAAATAAAAGAGGCATGATGGGGGAAAAATTAAAAAAAAAAAATGAGACTACTTTAGTGCTGTTGACTGCCATGAAAAGGATCTCACATTGATGGGAACAACCCTTTTGGTATGCAATGTCTCAAAATATACCAGGAACCGTAAAAATGGTATACTCTTTAGCTTGGCCACTTTACTTCCAGAAGTGGGACCTCAGGAAAACAGTCCTGAATATGAAAAAAAGTTTGTCTACAAAGACAGTCACTGAAGCATCAAACGTGGAAAAATGGAATGAATGCCTAACCATGGGGCATAGCTGACTGAACAAATGATACATCTTACCATTGTCAAGTAGGTATTTTAAATTATATATGTGAACATTTTAATGTTTATAATTTTAAGCAAAAAAACAAAAAGGCAATTCTACTTTGTGATCACAAGTATTTTTAATGTTTTTAAAACCTGGAAGGAAATATATAAAAATAGTTGTCTTTGGAATTATTTTCTTTTTCATAAAAAAACCAAAAAAAATAAGGCAATTCTACTTTGTGACATGCATAAAGAAATTCAAAACAGTGCCTAAAAAAAATGGAAACTAAATGTTTTCCCCAAATAATATTTTTTTAAAAACTTAGAAACCCTACATATTGAAAACTGGTGTTTAAAGGAATATAATTTTAAAATAACACTATTCATTAAGAAAAAAGAAACTAACATTGATGTCTTAACACATCAAGAACTCAAACTGATAAAACCCAATAAAATTACAAAGTAAATAATAATATAAATAAATCAGAAATAACCATAAATATAAGGATTATTCATACTTAATAATAGTCATCAAAGAATTTATATTAAAACAATAACATAACAGTTTGTCTCCTGACTTAGCAAATAAAAAACAAATGACACTGGGCTTCCCTGGTTGTCCAGTGGGTAGAGAGTTTGCCTTGTAGTGCAAGGGGCACCGGTTCGATCCCTGGCCTGGGATGATCAAACGTGCCACTAAGCAGCTGGACCAGTGTGTCTGACTTCAGGGCAGTGCTCTGGAGCACTTGCATCCAGAGTCAGTGCTCTGCAGTGAGGAAGGCAAGTGTGGTGAGAGGTTCACACATGCCAAAGAGTGAAGCTGGATGAAAATAGATATAAAAATAAAAGAGGCATGATGGGGGAAAAATTAAAAAAAAAAAAAATGAGACTACTTTAGTGCTGTTGACTGCCATGAAAAGGATCTCACATTGATGGGAACAACCCTTTTGGTATGCAATGTCTCAAAATATACCAGGAACCGTAAAAATGGTATACTCTTTAGCTTGGCCACTTTACTTCCAGAAGTGGGACCTCAGGAAAACAGTCCTGAATATGAAAAAGAGTTTGTCTACAAAGACAGTCACTGAAGCATCAAACGTGGAAAAATGGAATGAATGCCTAACCATGGGGCATAGCTGACTGAACAAATGATACATCTTACCATTGTCAAGTAGGTATTTTAAATTATATATGTGAACATTTTTAATGTTTATAATTTTAAGCAAAAAAAAAAAACAAAAAAGGCAATTCTACTTTGTGATCACAAGTATTTTTAATGTTTTTAAAAACCTGGAAGGAAATATATAAAAATAGTTGTCTTTGGAATTATTTTCTTTTTTCATATTTTCCAAATTTTTAAAGGGTCCTTTTCATAATGGAATAAAATAGATTAAGCATAACTGTAAAACTCAATCTGTTTATAATATACAAATAAAGCCAGTATGACTGCTAGGATGAATATGAAGTTGTGTTTGAAAGAACTAGATATTTCATTTTAACTCAGAATCCATGTTGAACTCTCTCTCCATCTGCATTCCTGGAACCATGAATTTAGTATTTTGGGAGCTTAGCACTTTAGGACTATAGTTCAAAGTTTATGCCGAATCTAATATTAATACTAATATTACTTTCCCACTAGATCTCAAGCTTAATGGGAGTTGAGATCATATGCCTTTTTTTTTTTTTGAGATCATATGCTTTTTATTCAGTGAACATGCTCCCCACTCCCCACCTCTCCTGCATATAGTCAGAATTTCCTGATGATGACTATGTGCTTCCCTAACTGGTAAAGAGCTAGTAACTGGAGTGCAGCTAGCAAATAATCAGGATCAGTTACAGTAACTGACATATAGTTACTATATACAGTCAGTGTATTACTAGTACTCTTGCCATATTTGGCAGACAAATGATGAATAAATGAACCTCCATTCAGAATGTGAGCAAATAACTTCTTGGCCATTAAAATCAATCCATTTGAGACCTAGTTAGTGGTTCTAGAGGACCTTGTATTACTTGTGCATTTCTAAGGCTCTGTCTTAGTCCCAGTCCATCTCTCAGTTTTATAAATTCTCAAAATGCTTACCTTTACCACCCAACTAATTGCATGACTTTGAACAACTTACGTGCTTTCAATGTTTAGACTCCTTCTTCTATAACTTTGAGCTACACTTTTCAGTTGAAGTAGCTACTAGCTACATGTGGCTATTGAGCACTTGAAATGTGCCTGCTGCAAATTCAAATATGTTTGAATTCATACCGCAGTTTAAAGACTGGTATAAAAAAATAATGTAAACATTGACCATATATTTAAGATTTTAAATTAGCTTAAATAAAATATATTATTAAAATTAATTGAGTTAAATAAAATATATTATTAAAATTAATTGAGTTAAATAAAATATATTATTAAAATTAATCTCACCAATCAAAAAAAGACTTTTTAAATGTGACTACTGGAAATTTTAAAATTAATAAAAGTGGCTCAAGTTATATTCCTATTATACAGCTTGCCTTGAAGGACTACAGGACTTAAAAGATCCTTCCTCCCAGGTTTAAACAATAAAATTCTTCCAGGGAATCCCCTCATACACCACTGGTTAGGACTCAGCTTTCACAGCAGAGGGCGCAGGTTCAGTCTCTAGCTGGGGAACTTGGAACCCACAAGCTGGGTGGCTTGACCAAGAAGGTGGAGTTCAAATCAATCTCTCCTTTGCCCCTTACTAGCTTTATAAACCTAGGCAGCTACTTAAATTCCCTGTGTTTAGTTTCCTTGTTGCTAAAAACAGAGATGACGATAATAATAGTGTCTACCTTCTAGAGATGTTATACAGGTTAAATGAGTGTGCACATGTGATGCACTTAGAATTGTGCTTAGCGTTTATAGACTAGTGTTAGCTATTTTCATTATCATTCCTGTTCACTGAGGAGAGCAAAGTCACAAGCTATGCCTAGATGAAAACAAGAAGTATCTTGCATAATTACAAATATAGTGTTGTTTAATATTATATATCCAAGCAGTTCAATGAATTTCAACCTTTAATTCAGATGGACTATGTTTTATATATCCATTCATTCAACTACTACATATTCCTTGAACATCTACTATATGCTAGGCTAAGTATAAACAGAACAGACAAAAATCGCTGTCTTCATAGGGTTTACATTCTAGTACAGGGCAGTAAAGCCAGTGAGCAATAACTCAATGTGAACAACTTGGACTTTTTTAAGATCACATATTCTTGGATATTTAAAACAGATTTTTAAAGCTAGCTCAAAAATTATTTAAAAATTCTGGGCTTCCCTGGTGGTCCAGTGGGTAAAGAGTCCACCTTGCAGTGCAAGGGGCGGCAGTTCAATCCTTGGCCTGGGAAGAGTCCACATGCCACAGAGCAGCTGGGCTGGTATGTCCAACTAGGAGCCAACGTTCTGGAGCACATGTGCCCAGAGCTGGTGCTCTGCAACAAGAGAGGCCACTGCGATGGGAGGCCCACACAGGCCAAAGAATAAAGACAGGTGAAGGGCTTCCCTGGTGGTCCAGTGGGTAAAGAGTTCGCCTTGCCATGCATTTCGATCCCTGGCCCGGGAAGATCACATGTGCTAAAAAGCAGCTGGGCCGGGGTGTCCAGTTGCGAGCCAGCGCTCTGGAGCGCATGTGCCCAGAGGTAGTACTCTGCAAGGAGAGAGGCCGCTGCAATGGGAGGCCCACACAAGCCAAAAGAATAAAGAAGGATGAAAATAAATAAATAAAAATTTTTAAAAACCTCAGTACTCAAAAACTAAGATCTTCCATCCAGTCCCATCACTTCATGGCAAATAGATGGGGAAAAAAATGGAAGCAGTGACAGACTTTATTTTCTTAGGCTCCAAAATCACTGTGGACAATGACTGCAGCCATGAAATTAAGATGCCTGCTTCTTGGAAGGAAAACTATGACAAAACTGGATGACTTATTAAAAAACAGAGACATCACTTTGCCAACAAAGATCTGTATAGTCAAAGCTATGGTTTTGCCAGTAGTCATGTACCAATGTGAGAGGCCGAGTATGAATGAAAACAAGAAGTATCTTGCATAATTACAAATATAGTGTTGTTTAATATTATATATCCAAGCAGTTCAATGAATTTCAACCTTTAATTCAGATGGACTATGTTTTATATATCCATTCATTCAACTACTACATATTCCTTGAACATCTACTATATGCTAGGCTAAGTATAAACAGAACAGACAAAAATCGCTGTCTTCATAGGGTTTACATTCTAGTACAGGGCAGTAAAGCCAGTGAGCAATAACTCAATGTGAACAACTTGGACTTTTTAAGATCACATATTCTTGGATATTTAAAACAGTTTTTTAAAGCTAGCTCAAAAATTATTTAAAAATTCTGGGCTTCCCTGGTGGTCCAGTGGGTAAAGAGTCCACCTTGCAGTGCAAGGGGCGGCAGTTCAATCCTTGGCCTGGGAAGAGTCCACATGCCACAGAGCAGCTGGGCTGGTATGTCCAACTAGGAGCCAACGTTCTGGAGCACATGTGCCCAGAGCTGGTGCTCTGCAACAAGAGAGGCCACTGCGATGGGAGGCCCACACAGGCCAAAGAATAAAGACAGGTGAAGGGCTTCCCTGGTGGTCCAGTGGGTAAAGAGTTCGCCTTGCCATGCATTTCGATCCCTGGCCCGGGAAGATCACATGTGCTAAAAAGCAGCTGGGCCGGGGTGTCCAGTTGCGAGCCAGCGCTCTGGAGCGCATGTGCCCAGAGGTAGTACTCTGCAAGGAGAGAGGCCGCTGCAATGGGAGGCCCACACAAGCCAAAAGAATAAAGAAGGATGAAAATAAATAAATAAAAATTTTTAAAAACCTCAGTACTCAAAAACTAAGATCTTCCATCCAGTCCCATCACTTCATGGCAAATAGATGGGGAAAAAAATGGAAGCAGTGACAGACTTTATTTTCTTAGGCTCCAAAATCACTGTGGACAATGACTGCAGCCATGAAATTAAGATGCCTGCTTCTTGGAAGGAAAACTATGACAAAACTGGATGACTTATTAAAAAACAGAGACATCACTTTGCCAACAAAGATCTGTATAGTCAAAGCTATGGTTTTGCCAGTAGTCATGTACCAATGTGAGAGGCCGAGTGCCAAAGAATTGATGCTTTCAAACTGCGGTACTGGAAAAGACTCTTGAGAGTTCCTTGTTCAACAAGACGATCAAACCAGTCAATCCTAAAGGAAATCAACCCTGAATATTCATTGGAAGGACTGATGCTGAAGCTGAAGCTCCAGTATTTTGGCCACTGATGTGATGTGACGAGTTGACTCACTGGAAAAGACCCTGATGCTGAGAAAGACTGAGGACAGGAGGAGAAGGTGGCAAACAGAGGATGAGATGGTTGGATGGCATCACTGACTCAATGGACATGAGTCTGAGCAAACGCTGGGAGGTAGTGAAGGACAGAGAAGCCTGGAAAGCTGCAGTCCATGGGATCACAAAAAATCAGACACAACTGACCAACTGAATAGCAACAACGTACCTTGAATGTTTAATAAACAGGAATGCGTAGGTTTAATGTGAGTTTAGCAAATGGCTTGTCTTGTTTGGGAGGAGGGGAGAGGTTCGATTTTATTAAAATACCCAAAAAATTAGGCTTTAGTCTGGATCTCTCATACTGAAAGAGAAAACAATGCTCCATTTTTAAAAACTGAACTGATCCTTAGGAGAAAACAGAAAATGGTATTGCATTCTTGTACAGTTAGCTCATATAAATACCTTCAAACAAACTGGTCTTATTTATGTTTCAGAGATGATTGAGTCAGACTCTCTCTGCCTCATCTAATAGGTTCAATCAGCTTTGCCTGTCTGCTCTTAGTCCCCGGGTTCCAGACACAGCTTCCACAGCATTACAATGATCCACATGTCTTAGAATAGCGACTTTCCATCACCTGCTTTGACAGAGCAAATAGAAGTGTAGGTGGCAATGACATTAGTGTTACTGTGTGTGAAAACCTAGTGTGAATTTTCCTTTTCTCTGGCAAAAGTTCACAAGGCATCATTTATAAAAGAAGAAAAATCCCGCTTGCTCTGCTTTTACTGATTTCAGAAAGAGAAGACTTACTAGTCCAAAATCACTGTGGACAATGACTGCAGCCATGAAATTAAGCTGCCTGCTTCTTTAAAGGAAAACTATGACAAAACTGGATGACTTATTAAAAAACAGAGACATCACTTTGCCAACAAAGATCTGTATAGTCAAAGCTATGGTTTTGCCAGTAGTCATGTACCAATGTGAGAGGCCGAGTGCCAAAGAATTGATGCTTTCAAACTGCGGTACTGGAAAAGACTCTTGAGAGTTCCTTGTTCAACAAGACGATCAAACCAGTCAATCCTAAAGGAAATCAACCCTGAATATTCATTGGAAGGACTGATGCTGAAGCTGAAGCTCCAGTATTTTGGCCACTGATGTGATGTGACGAGTTGACTCACTGGAAAAGACCCTGATGCTGAGAAAGACTGAGGACAGGAGGAGAAGGTGGCAAACAGAGGATGAGATGGTTGGATGGCATCACTGACTCAATGGACATGAGTCTGAGCAAACGCTGGGAGGTAGTGAAGGACAGAGAAGCCTGGAAAGCTGCAGTCCATGGGATCACAAAAAATCAGACACAACTGACCAACTGAATAGCAACAACGTACCTTGAATGTTTAATAAACAGGAATGCGTAGGTTTAATGTGAGTTTAGCAAATGGCTTGTCTTGTTTGGGAGGAGGGGAGAGGTTCGATTTTTATTAAAATACCCAAAAACTTAGGCTTTAGTCTGGATCTCTCATACTGAAAGAGAAAACAATGCTCCATTTTTAAAAACTGAACTGATCCTTAGGAGAAAACAGAAAATGGTATTGCATTCTTGTACAGTTAGCTCATATAAATACCTTCAAACAAACTGGTCTTATTTATGTTTCAGAGATGATTGAGTCAGACTCTCTCTGCCTCATCTAATAGGTTCAATCAGCTTTGCCTGTCTGCTCTTAGTCCCCGGGTTCCAGACACAGCTTCCACAGCATTACAATGATCCACATGTCTTAGAATAGCGACTTTCCATCACCTGCTTTGACAGAGCAAATAGAAGTGTAGGTGGCAATGACATTAGTGTTACTGTGTGTGAAAACCTAGTGTGAATTTTCCCTTTTCTCTGGCAAAAGTTCACAAGGCATCATTTATAAAAAGAAGAAAAATCCCGCTTGCTCTGCTTTTACTGATTTCAGAAAGAGTAATTGTTAAAACTGCCTTTTGGTCTAGAACTATTTGAATAGTTCTTTATGGGTCTCCCCAAAGTCATTTATCTTCAAGTAACGTGTAAATCACGAGCTCCTTTTTAAGTTCCAAGACCCCCTAAAGTGATATCAATCACAACTGATGGACAGGTACTGCCCTCTAGTGTTTACACATTTAGCAAAATTTTTTTAAAACACTGACATCATATCAAAGAAAGTCTGTCAAAAATTAAATAATATTCTCTTGACCAAAGATTTTTCACCCTCACACTTTTGACATTTAGGCCAATAAGACTTTGTTGCGGGGCGGCTGTCCTATGCACTCTTGGATATTTAACAGCATCCTCAGCCTCTCTACCCACTAGATGCAGAAACACTCCCCATACCTCCAGTTGTGACAAACAAAACTGTCTCCAGCTGGATATTGTTGAATTTCCCTAAGGGACAAAATCATCCCTGATTGAAAACTGCTAAAGATTGTCCAAAGCATTTGTATTAGTCTCTTATAAGCAAAAAACAACAAGAAGAAGAAGAAAAGTCTCTCTAGACTAACTCATTTGAGTTATATAAAATAAACTTTCATTTCTGCATTAAAAAAATAGAGAATTAAGATTTTTCAGTTTTTCTCTCCATCCCTAAAATCTTGGCTGGTGGGAAAGTCTTTACACCTTTCTGTTCCAGTTTCACTTCTTAGATCTATTTACTTCCTTTCAAAGTGCTTAGAAAACAAACCCTGCACTTCTAGCTGAATGTAGGAAATAACGATAAGGAAAGGGTAGGGGGAAGCAGGAATGTCTGTACTGTGTTCTAGCAAAAGGTAGAGAGGTCAGGCAGTGGAGAATTTGTACTGATGGAAACTCTTATAAAATATCAAAGAAGTTTCAAATCTGGACTTCAGAAAGTTACGAGGGTTTATTCAGATCTGCTATGAGTGACCTTTTCCCTCGTGTAAGTGCTTATGTGTGTAAGTCCTGATTCTATGAATTTTAAAGCCTACAAATGACTGGGGACTAGACATTTTAAGAATAAAAAGTAATTGAGACTGACATTGAGGCAATCTTCCACCTCTCATCAAATTTCTCACTGGCTTTACTGGTTTTACTGAAGAAATAAATAAGAAATTAAGACTCAATAAATAATTTTAATTCACTTACATAATTAAAATATATTACTTTTATTAATACATTCAGATCTAATATTTATTGCTTAGTGAAACCGAAAGTATTAAAGCTCTACAATTGTCAAGCTCTTATCAGTGGAAGGTTAGAATGGGTATCTTAGTTGAAGTAGAGCTGTTTGTGATCACTTCTGACCTCTTCTTAGAGGCTATTGCTTTATTGACTGTTTACATTGGTTTCATTCTATCCTCTCTAACTAAATTCAATGAGAAAATCTTCTAATCATTTAGTAAAGTCAGGGACAAAGAGGTTTTAGGCTTTGATCTTTTAAAGGCAACCAAATGATACAGAATGTATATTCAAAACAATAACATAGCCTTTTTGGCTCTGTGAATGGCACCACAGCAGTTTGCAAGAATAAGCATCTTATGAAAGAAGGCAATAAGGGAGCCAAGAAGAAAGTGGTTGACCCATTTTCTAAAAAAGATTGGTATGATGTGAAAGCACCAGCTATGTTCAATTTAAGGAATATTGGGAAAACACTGGTCACAAGAACTCAACCAAAATCATATCTGATGGTATCAAGGGTCTTGTTTTTGAAGTGAGACTTGGGCTTCCCTGGTGGTCCAGTGGGTAAAGACACCACCTTGTAGTGCAAGGGGCGCCAGTTCAATCCCTGGCCTGGGAAGATCCCACGTGCCGCAGAGCGGCTGGACCGATGTGTCCAATTGCTGAGCCGGAGCTCTGGAGTGCATGCGCCCAGAGTCGGTGCTCTGCGACAACAGAGGCCACTGTGATGGGAGGCCCACAGGGGCCAAAGAACAAAGATGGATGAAAAAAGATAAATGAAAGACCAATAGAAGAGGCCCGCCTGACCCCTCCCACCCCAACCCGCTCCCCACACACACAAAAAAGGCAATTGAAGTGAGTCTTGCTGATCTGCAGAATGATGAAGTAGCATTTAGAAAATTCAAGCTAATTACTGAGGATGTTCCAGGCAAAAACTGCCTGACTAATTTCCATGGCATGGATCTTATCTGTGACAAAATTTGCTCAATGGTCAAAAAATGGCAGACCATGATTGAAGTTCACATTGATATCAACACTACCAATGGTTACTTGCTTCATCTACTCCATGTGGCTGGTGTTAGCTTAAGGATTTGCATTAACTTGGGATAGAATGAGTGTTCTGGTGAGGTGTGGGTTAGGGTTTAAGCTAAGGCTAGTCAAGGTCTAAAGCTGGGGTTAGAGGTAGCTTTACAATAAGATTTGAGGTCATTTTAAGGTTAAAGTTAGGATCGTGTTTAGAGGAATGGGAAATGTTGAGGGCGGGTGTTAGCTTTGGGGTCAGCATTAAATTGGAATAGGGTGAGGGTTCTGGTGAAGTTTGGGCTAGGGTTTTTGCCAGGGCTTGGGCCACAGCTGGCATTAGGGGTAGGTTTACCATAAGAGTTGATTTAGATTTTAGGTTAAGATTGAGTTTATAGTAAAGAGAAATATTGAGGGTTGATGTTAGCTTTAGAGTGCATGTTAAGTGAGGATATACTGTGGGTTCAGGTGAGGTTTGGGCTAGGGTTTCTCAAGGGTTAGGGCTATGCTTGTGGGAAGGCTAGCTATACTGTTAAATTTAGGGTCATTTTAAGGTTAGGATTGAGTTTTCAGTAAAGAAAAATGCTGAGGACTGGTCTTAGCCTTTGGGTTGCCTTTAAGTTGGGATACATTGTGACTTTTGGTGAGGTTTGGGATAGCAATAGGGCTAAAAGGAGGGTTAGGGCTAGAGTTAGGGTTAGCATTATCATAAGGGTTGGGATTGGTTTAAGGTTAAGATTGTGTTTAGAGTAAAGGGAAATGTGGAGATCTGCTCTTAGTTTTAGGGTTCGCTTTATGTGGGAGAGGCAGTGTGTTTGGGTCGTTTGAGCTAGGGTCAGGGGTAGGGCTAGGGTAGAGTTAGGATGAGATTTACATGAAGAATTTGCATCACTTTAAGGATAGGATTGAGTTTAGAGGAAAGAGAAACACAAAGAGGGTTGATACCTTTATGGTTCCCATTGTGATGGGATACGGCGAGGGGTCGGGTGAGGTTAGAACTGAGGTTTGTGCTAGGATGAGGGCTAGGGCTAGGATTAGGGTTAGCTTTACCATAAGAATTGGGCTCAGGTTAAGATTAGGACTGAGTTTCGAGTAAAGAGAAATAAAAGCTTAGGGCCAGTGTTAGATTTAGGGCTCACTTTAAGTTGGGATAGGCAGAGCATTCCGGTCAAATTGAGCTAGGGTCAGGTGGAGGGCTGGGGTAGGGATAGTGTTACCCTTACTGTAAGCGTTGGGGACAGTTTAAGGTTAGGACTAAGTTTAGAGTTAAGGGAAATCCTAAGGACTGGTGTTAGCCTTAAGATTTTACTCTAAGTAGGGAGAGGGAGAGGGTTCTTGTGAGGTTTGGACTAGGGTCAGGCCGAGGGCAAGAAGGGTTAGTGTAAGCTTTACCTTAAGAGTTGGGGTCGGTTTAAGACTAGCATTGTATTTAAGGAAAGGGAAATGCGCAGGGCAGGTGATAGATTAGGAATCATGTTAAGTTGGTATATGGTGAGCGTTAGGGTCAGGTTTGGGATAGGACTATGGTAGGGCTAGGGCTAGGGTTAGGGTTAGCTTTATCATAAGAGTTGGGGGCAGTTTAAGGTTAGGATTGAGTTTAGATTAAAGGAAAATGATGAGGGCTGGTGTTAGCTTTAGGGTTTGCTTTAAGTTGTAATAGTCAGAGGGTTAGGGTGAAGCTTGAGGTAGGGTCAGGGCTAGGGTTAAGGTTAGTTTTACCTTAAGAGTTCTGGTTGGGTTTAATGTTGGGATTGATTTTAGATTAAACGGAAATTCAGAGGGCAGGTGTTAGCTTTACAGTTTGCCTTAAGTTTGGATAGGCAGAGTGTTAGGGTCAAGTTCGAGTTAGTGCCTGGGCTACAGCTAGGGCTAGAGTTAGTGTTATCTTTCCTGTATGTGCTGGGGTTGGTTTAAAGTTATGACTGAATCTATAGTAAAGGAAAATGCTGAGGGCTTATGTTAGCTTTAGAATTTGGGGATAGGTTGAGGGTTTTGCTGATGTTCAGGCTAGGTTACGGCTGCAACTTGGGCTAGGGCTAGGGTTAAGTAACTTTACCATAAGAGTTGGAGTCAGTTTGAAGTTAGAATTGCACTTAGAGCAAAGGGAAATGCTGAGGGCAGATGTTAGCTTTAGGGTTAGTGCTAAGTTGGGATAGGGTGCGTGTTCGGGTGAGGTTTGCGCTAAGGTTTGTGCTAGGGCTAGGACTCAGGTTAGGGTAGTTTCACCATATGATTTCAGGTTAAGGTTAGGACTGAATTTTCAGTAAAGAGAAATGCTGATGGCTGGTGTTAGCTTAAGGGTTCACGTTAACTTGGGACAGAATGAGTGTTCTGGTGAGGTCTGGCTAGTGTTTAATCTAAGGCTAGTCTAAGGTTAGAGCTGAGGTTAGGGGTAGCTTTACCATAGAGTTGGGGTTGTTTTAAGGTTAGGATTGTGTTTAGAATAAAGGTAAATATTGAGGGCTGGTGTTAGCTTTAGGGTCCACGTTAAGTTGTACTAGGTGAGGTTTCTGGTGACATTTGGGTTAGGGTTTGTGCTAGGGCTTGGGCCAGAGCTGGGGTTAGGTGCAGATTTACCGTAAGAGTTGGGTTCATTTTAATATTAAGATTGACAGTAAAGGTAAATGATGAGGGCTACTGCTAGATTTAGGGTTCACTTTAAGTTGGAATAGGCAGAGTGTTCGTGTCAAGTTTGATCTAAGGTCAGGGTTAGGGCTAGGTAGGATTAGGGTGAGATTTACTTTAAGAATTTGTGTCAGTTTAAGGATAGGATTGAATTTAGTGGAATGGAAAATGCAGAGGACAGGTGTTAGCTTTAGGGTTTGCTTTAAGTTGGGATAGGCAGAGTATTAGGGTCAATTTTGAGTTAGTATCGGGGCTTGATCTAGGGCTTGAGTTAATGTTAACTTTCCCGTAAGTGCTGGGGTTGTTTTTTTAGAGTAACAGGAAATGCTTAGGGCTTGTGTTAGCTTTAGGGTTTACATTAAATTGGGATAGGTTGAAGGTTCAGGTGAGGTTGGGTTAGTGTTAGGGCTAGAGCTAGGGATAGGATTAACTTTACTGTGAGAATTGGAGTCAGTTTTATGTTAGGATTGAGTTTTGAGCAAAGGGAAATGTTGAGGGCTGGTTAGGACTGAGTTTAGGATTAGGACCCCCCCTTAATTGAGGATGACCTCATCTTAACTTGGTTACATCTACAAAGACTATTTCCAAATAAGATCACACTCAAGGTACTGGAGGTTTGGACTTCGACATGCTTTTCAGGGGCCCCTATTCAACCCACAACATATGGCAATGAGAAATTCAGTGTGATTAGAAAGTGCTGCACCTTGGGGAAGAATGAAAATAACACAGGAAAGAATTGTCCGAGACCTTGATGAGTAAGCAATAGGGGTGCCACCACAACAAGAAGCCTGCTCACCTTAACTAGAGTGTAGCCCCAACTCCCTGCAACTAGAGGAGAGCCTGTGGCAGCAGTGAAAACCCAGAATAGCCAAAAATAAATGAATAAATAAATAATATTTTTTAAAAAGGGCATACAAGATAGATTGATTATAGGAGATAAGAGATAAGGTAAGATAATTTGGAAACAAGGAGAATAGTGGTACAATTACTATCATTATTAGGTTAGTTGTATCACATTTTAATACCAATTCTCTTAACAATAAGTGCGCATCCTACAGTTCAACTCATGACACTTCTACTGAGAGCTAGTGAAGACACTACAAGTTAAGGGTCATGTCCTTCACAAGACTGGCCTTATTTTTGACACCAGCCACAAATGTCAGGTGTCCCCCAGGCACTGACACATCTGCCTCACTATCCACAAATTCTCAGGTTTCTCACAGTGCCTCAGGTTTCATAGATAACATGCTAGAATAACTCACTGATTCATTGAAAGCACTGTGGTTACAATTACTGTTTTATTATTAAAAATAAAATTCAGGAATAGCTAAATGGAAGGATAAGGTCTGTGGTGCTAGGGTCAATTTTGAGTTAGTATCGGGGCTTGATCTAGGGCTTGAGTTAATGTTAACTTTCCCGTAAGTGCTGGGGTTGTTTTTTTAGAGTAACAGGAAATGCTTAGGGCTTGTGTTAGCTTTAGGGTTTACATTAAATTGGGATAGGTTGAAGGTTCAGGTGAGGTTGGGTTAGTGTTAGGGCTAGAGCTAGGGATAGGATTAACTTTACTGTGAGAATTGGAGTCAGTTTTATGTTAGGATTGAGTTTTGAGCAAAGGGAAATGTTGAGGGCTGGTTAGGACTGAGTTTAGGATTAGGACCCCCCCTTAATTGAGGATGACCTCATCTTAACTTGGTTACATCTACAAAGACTATTTCCAAATAAGATCACACTCAAGGTACTGGAGGTTTGGACTTCGACATGCTTTTCAGGGGCCCCTATTCAACCCACAACATATGGCAATGAGAAATTCAGTGTGATTAGAAAGTGCTGCACCTTGGGGAAGAATGAAAATAACACAGGAAAGAATTGTCCGAGACCTTGATGAGTAAGCAATAGGGGTGCCACCACAACAAGAAGCCTGCTCACCTTAACTAGAGTGTAGCCCCAACTCCCTGCAACTAGAGGAGAGCCTGTGGCAGCAGTGAAAACCCAGAATAGCCAAAAATAAATGAATAAATAAATAATATTTTTTAAAAAGGGCATACAAGATAGATTGATTATAGGAGATAAGAGATAAGGTAAGATAATTTGGAAACAAGGAGAATAGTGGTACAATTACTATCATTATTAGGTTAGTTGTATCACATTTTAATACCAATTCTCTTAACAATAAGTGCGCATCCTACAGTTCAACTCATGACACTTCTACTGAGAGCTAGTGAAGACACTACAAGTTAAGGGTCATGTCCTTCACAAGACTGGCCTTATTTTTGACACCAGCCACAAATGTCAGGTGTCCCCCAGGCACTGACACATCTGCCTCACTATCCACAAATTCTCAGGTTTCTCACAGTGCCTCAGGTTTCATAGATAACATGCTAGAATAACTCACTGATTCATTGAAAGCACTGTGGTTACAATTACTGTTTTATTATTAAAAATAAAATTCAGGAATAGCTAAATGGAAGGATAAGGTCTGTGGTGGGGGAACAGGAGAGGGGGTCACAGAGTTTCCATGCCCTTTCCTTATGCAACCCAGTGCATCACTGTCCTGACACATTAATGTGTTTATGAAACAGGAAGCTCCCCTGAGCCTCAGATCCAGACTATGTATTGGGGTTTCACTGCATAGGTATGATTGACTAAATCATTGGCCACATGACTGAACCCAATTTTCAGACCTCTCCACTCCTAGGAGGTTGGGGATGGGGGTTAGGGCAGTGGGGCTGAAAGTTCTGATCCTCTAATCATGTGCTAGGTCTTTCTAGTGTGCCAGTCCCTCACTTGAAACTATCTAAGGGTCCACCAAGAGTTACTCCATTAGCATAAATTTAGGTTTGGTAGAAAGGAATGAATAACAAAAGACACTCAGGATTCTAAGTTTCTGAAGCTTGTGCCAGGAACTGCAGACAAAGAGTAGATGTATTCTTTATTACATTATATGCATATTAATAACTAATACATAACAAAGACTTGATATGGGCTTCCCTGGTGGCTCAGATGGTAAAGAATCTGCCTGCAATGCTGGAGACCAGGGTTTGATCTCTGGATCAGGAAGATCTCCTGAAGAAGGGAATGGCAACCCACTCCAGTATTCTTGCCTGGAGAATTCCATGGACAGAGGAACCTGGCAGGCTACAGTCCATGGAGTTGCAGTCTGGCGTGACTAAGCAACTAATACATTCACTTTCACTTGATATGCAACAGGTACATTTTCTCAAAAAGCCTTATTATCATCTCCATTTTTACAGATGAGAAAATTAAGTCTTGGACTTTCTGGGGCCCCACTATCCACCCGCCACTACAGGGGACACAGATTCAGTCCCAGATCAGGGAAGATTCCACGTAACACAGTCGTTAAGCCTGTGTGTGACAGACACTGAGCACAAGTGCTTCAACTAGGGAAGCCCGTGTGGATTGACATAAAAATTGGTTTCTCACAGTGCCTCAGGTTTCATAGATAACATGCTAGAATAACTCACTGATTCATTGAAAGCACTGTGGTTACAATTACTGTTTTATTATTAAAAATAAAATTCAGGAATAGCTAAATGGAAGGATAAGGTCTGTGGTGGGGGAACAGGAGAGGGGGTCACAGAGTTTCCATGCCCTTTCCTTATGCAACCCAGTGCATCACTGTCCTGACACATTAATGTGTTTATGAAACAGGAAGCTCCCCTGAGCCTCAGATCCAGACTATGTATTGGGGTTTCACTGCATAGGTATGATTGACTAAATCATTGGCCACATGACTGAACCCAATTTTCAGACCTCTCCACTCCTAGGAGGTTGGGGATGGGGGTTAGGGCAGTGGGGCTGAAAGTTCTGATCCTCTAATCATGTGCTAGGTCTTTCTAGTGTGCCAGTCCCTCACTTGAAACTATCTAAGGGTCCACCAAGAGTTACTCCATTAGCATAAATTTAGGTTTGGTAGAAAGGAATGAATAACAAAAGACACTCAGGATTCTAAGTTTCTGAAGCTTGTGCCAGGAACTGCAGACAAAGAGTAGATGTATTCTTTATTACATTATATGCATATTAATAACTAATACATAACAAAGACTTGATATGGGCTTCCCTGGTGGCTCAGATGGTAAAGAATCTGCCTGCAATGCTGGAGACCAGGGTTTGATCTCTGGATCAGGAAGATCTCCTGAAGAAGGGAATGGCAACCCACTCCAGTATTCTTGCCTGGAGAATTCCATGGACAGAGGAACCTGGCAGGCTACAGTCCATGGAGTTGCAGTCTGGCGTGACTAAGCAACTAATACATTCACTTTCACTTGATATGCAACAGGTACATTTTCTCAAAAAGCCTTATTATCATCTCCATTTTTACAGATGAGAAAATTAAGTCTTGGACTTTCTGGGGCCCCACTATCCACCCGCCACTACAGGGGACACAGATTCAGTCCCAGATCAGGGAAGATTCCACGTAACACAGTCGTTAAGCCTGTGTGTGACAGACACTGAGCACAAGTGCTTCAACTAGGGAAGCCCGTGTGCCTACAGACTGTGCTCGGCAACAGAAGCCACCGAAAGCAGAAGCCCCTGCACTGCAACAAAGAGTAGCCCCCACCCTCTGAAACTTGAGAAAGCTGGTGCACAGAGACGAAAACCCAAAGCAACCAAAAATAAACAAATAAAATGTTTTATAAAAAGAAAATGAAAAAAAAAAAAATGAAGTCTCAAAGATCAAATGAGCCCCAACTTTATAATACTAGTAAATGGTAAAGATCTGAAGCCAGGTCAGCTTACTCCAGAGTCTGTGCTGGTTACCACAACACATACTTACTGTGTGTCCTCGGGCAAATCACTTAACCTCTCCAGACTATCTAGTAAAACCACAGACTATCCAGGCTATGATTACCAATGTTCCTTTCAATTCCAATGTTTCTCTTTTTCATTTAAATTGTTTCAAAACACCATAATATTCTACATATGATAAAGAATTACTTACTGCTATTTTGCTATTGGACGTTTAGGTTGCTTCCAGTTTTTCCTTAATATAACTAACCCTGCAATGAGCATCCTAGTACACTCACTATCTGTTTTACAAATTATTTCCTTAAAATACCTTCTTAGAAATATTCCTATCTAAATATGTTTCAGTAATAAGGATTTCTAAAATATTTTGTTAATCTAATAAAAATTTAAATTATTCTAATATACTTGCTTTTTAAAAGCAGTATTAAATAATAGGAACTTAGTAAGAAAAAACACATTTTTAACTTTATTTCGTTAAAAACTTTATCACTTATTTTTAAATATCAGATCTATATTTTATCTTCTTAAAATTACATTTGCTACTAATAACAATTCATAAGAAAAAAGATAACACATTTTACTTACATGATTACTTTTTTTTTTTTTTTAAGATTTATTTATTTATTTTGGTGGGGGTAGGGAGAAAGGGGGGCGGGTGGGCCACTTCTATTGGTCTTTCATTTATTCATTTTCATCCATCTTTGTTCTTTGGCCCGCGTGGGCCTCCCATCACAGTGGCCTCTGTTGTCGCAGAGCACCGACTCTGGGCGCATGCGCTCCAGAGCTCCGGCTCAGTAATTGGACACATCGGTCCAGCAGCTCCACGGCACGTGGGATCTTCCCAGGTCAGGGATCGAACCGGCACCCCTTGCACTGCAAGGCGGTGTCCCTACCCACTGGGCCACCAGGGAAGTCCCCTGATTACTTTTAAATTATAATACCTTACTCATTGATGTTTCCTTAGGACTTGAAACAGAAATTAAGTACTTATTGAACAAATAAATTTGTCTTGCTCTTTTTTATTCTTTTAGACCAACTTTATAAAAAATTCTCAGTTCCCCCTTAAAAAATTCTCTAGGGAATTTAAATGGGAATTATATCGAGCTTTTAAGTTGATTTAAGATGACCTGAAATTTTCAAAATGTTTAGGGTCTCTATCAAAAGCTTAACCTCTCCAGATATCTAACATATGATAAAGTTCCTTTCAATTCCAATGTTTCTCTTTTTCATTTAAATTGTTTCAAAACACCATAATATTCTACATATGATAAAGAATTACTTACTGCTATTTTGCTATTGGACGTTTAGGTTGCTTCCAGTTTTTCCTTAATATAACTAACCCTGCAATGAGCATCCTAGTACACTCACTATCTGTTTTACAAATTATTTCCTTAAAATACCTTCTTAGAAATATTCCTATCTAAATATGTTTCAGTAATAAGGATTTCTAAAATATTTTGTTAATCTAATAAAAATTTAAATTATTCTAATATACTTGCTTTTTAAAAGCAGTATTAAATAATAGGAACTTAGTAAGAAAAAACACATTTTTAACTTTATTTCGTTAAAAACTTTATCACTTATTTTTAAATATCAGATCTATATTTTATCTTCTTAAAATTACATTTGCTACTAATAACAATTCATAAGAAAAAAGATAACACATTTTACTTACATGATTACTTTTTTTTTTTTTTTAAGATTTATTTATTTATTTTGGTGGGGGTAGGGAGAAAGGGGGGCGGGTGGGCCACTTCCATTGGTCTTTCATTTATCTATTTTCATCCATCTTTGTTCTTTGGCCCGCGTGGGCCTCCCATCGCGGTGCCCTCTGTTGTCGCAGAGCACCGGCTCTGGGCGCATGCGCTCCAGAGCTCCGGCTCGGTAATTGGACACATCGGTCCAGCCGCTCCGCGGCACGTGGGATCTTCCCAGGTCAGGGATTGAACTTGGTGCCCCTTGCACTGCAAGGCGGTGTCCTTACCCACTGGACCACCAGGGAAGTCCCCTGATTACTTTTAAATTATAATACCTTACTCATTGATGTTTCCTTAGGACTTGAAACAGAAATTAAGTACTTATTGAACAAATAAATTTGTCTTGCTCTTTTTTATTCTTTTAGACCAACTTTATAAAAAATTCTCAGTTCCCCCTTAAAAAATTCTCTAGGGAATTTAAATGGGAATTATATCGAGCTTTTAAGTTGATTTAAGATGACCTGAAATTTTCAAAATGTTTAGGGTCTCTATCAAAAGCTTAGCATGGGGGCTTCCCTGGTGGTCCAGTGGGTAAGGACACCACCTTGCAGTGCAAGGGCGCCGGTTCAATCCCTGGCCTGGGAAGATCCCACGTGCCCCAGAGCGGCTGGACCAATGTGTCCAATTACTGAGCCGGAGCTCTGGAGCGCATGCGCCCAGAGTTGGTGCTCCGCGACAACAGAGGCCACTGTGATGGGAGGCCCACGCGGGCCAAAGAACAAAGATGGATGAAAATGAATAAATGAAAGAGCAATAGAAGTGGCCCGCCTGCTCCCCTCCCTCCCCACCGACCCCCCTCAAATAAATAAATAAATAAATTATTAAAAAAAAAAAAAAAAAAGCTTAGCATGGGGCTTCCCTGGTAGCTCAGTGGTAAAGAATCCACCTGCCAATTTAGGAGACACAGGTTTTATTCTTGATTCGGGAAGATCCCACATGCTGCAAAGTAACTAAGCCGGTGAGCCACAACTACTGAGCCTGTGCTCTAGAGCCCGGTAGCTACAACTGAAGCCAGTGTGTCCTAGAACCTATGCTCTGTAACAAGAGAAGTCACTGCAATAAGAAGCCTGCTTACCTCAACTAGAAGTAGCCTCCACTCCCTGTAACTGCAGAAAAGCCCACCAGCAGCAACAAAGACCCAGAATAGCTAAAAATAAATGAATAAATTAATTAATTTTAAAAAAACTTAGCATGCCTCTACTTTTATTCAGGGAAGAAAAATTTCTATTAAACGGTGTTCCCAATATTTTTCATCTTTGATAATATGATAGTTTCAACTGTATAGGTCACATTCCTCAATTAAAGCATGCCTATGAATTTCACTTATTGATACAGTGAATGAGGTCTTTCATTACCTTTTCATCAGATAGTAGAGTGATTTTCTTCCTGAACTAAATTAGTTCAGCTCCACGGCACGTGGGATCTTCCCAGGTCAGGATCGAACCGGCACCTTGCACTGCAAGGCGGTGTCCCTACCCACTGGGCCACCAGGGAAGTCCCCTGATTACTTTTAAATTATAATACCTTACTCATTGATGTTTCCTTAGGACTTGAAACAGAAATTAAGTACTTATTGAACAAATAAATTTGTCTTGCTCTTTTTTATTCTTTTAGACCAACTTTATAAAAAATTCTCAGTTCCCCCTTAAAAAATTCTCTAGGGAATTTAAATGGGAATTATATCGAGCTTTTAAGTTGATTTAAGATGACCTGAAATTTTCAAAATGTTTAGGGTCTCTATCAAAAGCTTAGCATGGGGGCTTCCCTGGTGGTCCAGTGGGTAAGGACACCACCTTGCAGTGCAAGGGCGCCGGTTCAATCCCTGGCCTGGGAAGATCCCACGTGCCCCAGAGCGGCTGGACCAATGTGTCCAATTACTGAGCCGGAGCTCTGGAGCGCATGCGCCCAGAGTTGGTGCTCCGCGACAACAGAGGCCACTGTGATGGGAGGCCCACAGAAGCCAAAGAACAAAGATGGATGAAAATGGAGAAATGAAAGAGCAATAGAAGTGGCCCGCCTGCTCCCCTCCCTCCCCACCGACCCCCCTCAAATAAATAAATAAATAAATTATTAAAAAAAAAAAAAAAAAAAGCTTAGCATGGGGCTTCCCCGGTAGCTCAGTGGTAAAGAATCCACCTGCCAATTTAGGAGACACAGGTTTTATTCTTGATTCGGGAAGATCCCACATGCTGCAAAGTAACTAAGCCGGTGAGCCACAACTACTGAGCCTGTGCTCTAGAGCCCGGTAGCTACAACTGAAGCCAGTGTGTCCTAGAACCTATGCTCTGTAACAAGAGAAGTCACTGCAATAAGAAGCCTGCTTACCTCAACTAGAAGTAGCCTCCACTCCCTGTAACTGCAGAAAAGCCCACCAGCAGCAACAAAGACCCAGAATAGCTAAAAATAAATGAATAAATTAATTAATTTTAAAAAAACTTAGCATGCCTCTACTTTTATTCAGGGAAGAAAAATTTCTATTAAACGGTGTTCCCAATATTTTTCATCTTTGATAATATGATAGTTTCAACTGTATAGGTCACATTCCTCAATTAAAGCATGCCTATGAATTTCACTTATTGATACAGTGAATGAGGTCTTTTTCATTACCTTTTTCATCAGATAGTAGAGTGATTTTCTTCCTGAACTACTTTATTAATTCAAATGTTTAGTTCAACAGAAAAATTTCATCATCTAGCTCCCTCCAGAATTTAAATTTATTTACTATCTTATGGCATTAGTTAGAAATTTTAAAACAATTTTGAATTACAGTGACTGTGAGACTGGATATACAAGTGTATAATGGCCAGACCATATAAAAAAGAGAAACTTGACCCACAAGCTGCAGCCACCTGACTAGGAAGCCAGCTCCTTATCTACAATGAACAACCCAGGAAGGCTGCCTGCCATGTCAGACTTGCAGTAAGCCACCTTGATGTCTATAGTGACCATCAAGAAGATAAGCAATCAATTCTCTAAAAACTGGCTCAAAATGGCCAGGACTTGATTAATAACCGACAGCTTCCTTAATTTTGGTCCCCACTTCCAATGTGGAATCAACAATCGAAAGCCAAGTATGCACCCCTAATCAATCACAAAGGATACCCCATTTCTAGTTAGCCTATCTACAAGTTTTTCC
Source organism: Tragulus kanchil (assembly GCA_022376925.1). Lineage (NCBI taxonomy): Eukaryota > Metazoa > Chordata > Mammalia > Artiodactyla > Tragulidae > Tragulus > Tragulus kanchil. The sequence continues at coordinate 82,074,646 of JAIOJX010000032.1, read as the reverse complement.
AGTAACCTCCAATTGGGGCACACTATGAAGCTTTCCCATGTCTCCACCTGGCTTTGAGTCACTGACAAAACTCAGGTAACAGAGGCTGACTCCTTTCTATTAGCAAGCTCAGAATAAATAGCCTTTGCTTTTTTCATTTGATGGGTCTTCATATATTTGGCTAGGTAATAGCAGGCTTCCTTAATTTTGCTCCTCATCTTAATGGACACATCCTTAATTTTTGCCATTAAAAATAATACTATTTATGGGACTTCCTGGTAGTCCAGTGGTTAAAAATCTGCCTTCCAGTATAGGGGACGTGGGTAGCTACAACTGCCAAATAAAGAAGCCTGATAACCTCAACTAGAAGTAGCCTCCACTCCCTGTAACTGCAGAAAAGCCCACCAGCAGCAACAAAGACCCAGAATAGCTAAAAATAAATGAATAAATTAATTAATTTTAAAAAAACTTAGCATGCCTCTACTTTTATTCAGGAAGAAAAATTTCTATTAAACGGTGTTCCCAATATTTTTCATCTTTGATAATATGATAGTTTCAACTGTATAGGTCACATTCCTCAATTAAAGCATGCCTATGAATTTCACTTATTGATACAGTGAATGAGGTCTTTTTCATTACCTTTTTCATCAGATAGTAGAGTGATTTTCTTCCTGAACTACTTTATTAATTCAAATGTTTAGTTCAACAGAAAAATTTCATCATCTAGCTCCCTCCAGAATTTAAATTTATTTACTATCTTATGGCATTAGTTAGAAATTTTAAAACAATTTTGAATTACAGTGACTGTGAGACTGGATATACAAGTGTATAATGGCCAGACCATATAAAAAAGAGAAACTTGACCCACAAGCTGCAGCCACCTGACTAGGAAGCCAGCTCCTTATCTACAATGAACAACCCAGGAAGGCTGCCTGCCATGTCAGACTTGCAGTAAGCCACCTTGATGTCTATAGTGACCATCAAGAAGATAAGCAATCAATTCTCTAAAAACTGGCTCAAAATGGCCAGGACTTGATTAATAACCGACAGCTTCCTTAATTTTGGTCCCCACTTCCAATGTGGAATCAACAATCGAAAGCCAAGTATGCACCCCTAATCAATCACAAAGGATACCCCATTTCTAGTTAGCCTATCTACAAGTTTTTCCAGTAACCTCCAATTGGGGCACACTATGAAGCTTTCCCATGTCTCCACCTGGCTTTGAGTCACTGACAAAACTCAGGTAACAGAGGCTGACTCCTTTCTATTAGCAAGCTCAGAATAAATAGCCTTTGCTTTTTTCATTTGATGGGTCTTCATATATTTGGCTAGGTAATAGCAGGCTTCCTTAATTTTGCTCCTCATCTTAATGGACACATCCTTAATTTTTTTGCCATTAAAAATAATACTATTTATGGGACTTCCCTGGTAGTCCAGTGGTTAAAAATCTGCCTTCCAGTATAGGGGACGTGGGTTCAGTCTCTGGCAGGGGAATTAAGATCCCACATGCCACACTTCATAACCAAAAAAAATGTAATACTGCCAATTTGAAAATTAATAAACAACAAGGTCCTAATGTATATAGCACAGGGAACTATATTCACTAACCTGTAATAAACCATGATGGAAAAGAATATTAAAAATAAAGTATATAGGGACTTCCCTGGTGGTCCAGTGGTTAAGACTCTGTGTTCCCAATGCAGTGGGGCCCAGGTTCGATCTCTGGTCAGGGAACTAGATTCCACATGCTGCAACAAAGATCCAGTTCAGACAAATAAATAAATAATTAAAAAAAAAAAAAAATAAAGTATATATATATATATATGTATATAACTGAATCACTTTGCTATACAACAGAAATTAACAATACTGTAAATCAATAATACTTCAATTTTTAAAAAGAAAGAATAATAGTGTTACTTTGAACAGGATTTATATTGTGTTGAGGTATCCTTCCATTCTATTCCCAGTAAGTACTTAAAATAGACTATTCGCTTTTTATCAGATATTTTTTCAGCAACTGAAAAGATTTCATATTTTTCAAAGTTTTAAGATTAATTTTTTATTGTTGAACCATTCTCAAATTTCTGAAATAATAATTTCTCAGTTGTGGTTAATTATCCTTTCAATTTATTGTACCATTTACTTGTTTGTCTTTTTATTTAAGATTTGAAGTCCATACTTTCAGGTAAGACTCATTTTTAGCATTCAGTATTAATCTTACTAGTTTTATTTTCTAGTAGATCATTTAATTTTCAGACTGAGAGGATATCTTTTAGATATTTTTAAAAGATGAATCAAAATGTTAGCAGTCACCTATAATTATAAAGGAATAATAAACAATTGCCTCACCTTCAAGACTATAATAACTTGGGATTTCCCAGGCGGTCCAAGCGGTTAAGATTTCATGCTTCCACTGTAGGGTGCAAGGGCTAGATCGAGGAACTAAGATGCCACATACTGAGTAGTCAAAAAGAAAAAAACAGAGTATAAAACAATGCATTCAAAAGTGAGGTGAAAATAAACCTACCTGCAAATATCTGCTCCAGTATAGGGGACGTGGGTTCAGTCTCTGGCAGGGAATTAAGATCCCACATGCCACACTTCATAACCAAAAAAAATGTAATACTGCCAATTTGAAAATTAATAAACAACAAGGTCCTAATGTATATAGCACAGGGAACTATATTCACTAACCTGTAATAAACCATGATGGAAAAGAATATTAAAAATAAAGTATATAGGGACTTCCCTGGTGGTCCAGTGGTTAAGACTCTGTGTTCCCAATGCAGTGGGGCCCAGGTTCGATCTCTGGTCAGGGAACTAGATTCCACATGCTGCAACAAAGATCCAGTTCAGACAAATAAATAAATAATTAAAAAAAAAAAAAAATAAAGTATATATATATATATATGTATATAACTGAATCACTTTGCTATACAACAGAAATTAACAATACTGTAAATCAATAATACTTCAATTTTTAAAAAGAAAGAATAATAGTGTTACTTTGAACAGGATTTATATTGTGTTGAGGTATCCTTCCATTCTATTCCCAGTAAGTACTTAAAATAGACTATTCGCTTTTATCAGATATTTTTTCAGCAACTGAAAAGATTTCATATTTTTCAAAGTTTTAAGATTAATTTTTTATTGTTGAACCATTCTCAAATTTCTGAAATAATAATTTCTCAGTTGTGGTTAATTATCCTTTCAATTTATTGTACCATTTACTTGTTTGTCTTTTTATTTAAGATTTGAAGTCCATACTTTCAGGTAAGACTCATTTTTAGCATTCAGTATTAATCTTACTAGTTTTATTTTCTAGTAGATCATTTAATTTTCAGACTGAGAGGATATCTTTTAGATATTTTTAAAAGATGAATCAAAATGTTAGCAGTCACCTATAATTATAAAGGAATAATAAACAATTGCCTCACCTTCAAGACTATAATAACTTGGGATTTCCCAGGCGGTCCAAGCGGTTAAGATTTCATGCTTCCACTGTAGGGTGCAAGGGCTAGATCGAGGAACTAAGATGCCACATACTGAGTAGTCAAAAAGAAAAAAACAGAGTATAAAACAATGCATTCAAAAGTGAGGTGAAAATAAACCTACCTGCAAATATCTGCTCTAGTTAAACAGAAAAGCATTATTTTAAGCATTGCCTTTATCTGAAAATTCTCTACTGTAGAGAACCATAGCACTCAAGCTGGAGGGAGGAAATTCTATTGATATTAGAGACAAACCTTAAGGCTTCTCAGAAATAAGAATAGTAAAGATATACATGTAATAATACTGTCTTTTAATTGCTAACTTGTTCCTGTATTAAATTATAGTATATGTGTTACATATCAAATTTGTATATGTTTAAAATCTGACTTTATGAAGTTTAATATCCTGAAGTTAATGACATTAATATTTTAAAATAGATATAAATATTACACATAAGAATTTAATAGATGCTAAAAAGGAGATACCAAAAATTTTTGGCAAAGAGACAGATGATTTCATAATAAATAATCCTGGAAAAACTAACAATTTGAGACCAGAGAGAGACAAAAAAATGGTGTCCAAAGAATGGTCCCAGGTACTCTCCCAGGGTTGCCTGATAATGAGCTGACTGATATCTGGGGGTGCTTGATCTCACCTTCCCCCAAAGTCTCCAAGTGCTAGGCAGATAGTGTTTCCAGGAGCTCTCTAAAGAGCTGGCACCCAAACTCAGGCTATTTGACACCCCAATTCAGCTCCACTCTCAGACCACTCCCGTATCTGCCCACAGCACACCTGGTACACTCAAGCAATTACACTACTCTCCTGATGGTGAGTGCACAGCCCCTTGCATCCTGCTGACCCTTCTATTTATGAATTCCTGCTTAAGCCAAATAGTGCTTGCTGATGACTGCTTGAGGAAATAGGTTTAAACCCTGACCTCATATGATCCACTAAAACTAATTGTAGAAAATAAACAAAATAAAGTCAATAAAATAAAGTTAACAAAAATAACTAAGTCAATTAAAATAAATCAAGACAATGAAAAGCTAGAATAAAGTAGAATTCAAGGATCTTCAAATCTCTAAAGGGTGAGATTGCCGGGCCAGCCGGCAGTCGAACAGGTCCTAAAGAGAGTGGCAGATAGGCTAAGAAAAGAAAGAAGGACAGAAAAGATGGGGTTGAGAGGGACAGCAAGAAGGCAGACAACTCTACAGGTTGCTGACAAGTTGCTGACAAGTTTATTCAATTCGCTCCTCCCTTTTATACTTCAACAAGTAATTGTGTACACGTGCTTTAGGCCAGGTGTCGATCATAACACGTGTTTTAGGCCAGGTGTCGATCATAAACTAGGTGTTACCTCCTGGTGTGTTATTACAATGGTTCTGGGTCATAATGCCCCTCAAGCCCTGTAAAGAGGCTCCAGGTGTTCTTTATGATAGCTAAGGAACGTCTTCACAACACCTGGGGTGGCGGGACAGAGAGCTATGCTGTTATCAGCCCCTGTTGCCAGGGCAGCTTCCAGGGCTATGTTTCCTTAAAGGAAACCCCTTGAAACAGGGCAGCTCCCCGCATGAGACAAATTTCTAGGTAATAAATTTGAAGATGAATCACAAACAAAAATAGCAATCAATGTACTATTTACTTACATACTTTAAACATTCATATAACAAAAAGACAAAGAGAAGAAATATTTTGCCTAGTCAACAAAAGGTTAAACTCTCTATTACACACAAAAAAAACACAACTGATATTATTAAAATCAAATCATTGAAACTTACTTGATAAAGGTTATAAATAATCAATATAAGACCATGCTATCAATAACTGAAGAAACACAAATGAAAGCAACAAGGTACCATTTTGACCTACTTTTCCTCCTACCTTTCTGACAGCTCCTTCTGAGCCTCTTTTGGTCTCATCTCCCCAATCTCTGTATGTTGAAGTGCTCCAGGAATTCAATAGTATTGAGACTCAATTCTCTAATGATCTCAACCATGGTTTTAAGCCAAATAGTGCTTGCTGATGACTGCTTGAGGAAATAGGTTTAAACCCTGACCTCATATGATCCACTAAAACTAATTGTAGAAAATAAACAAAATAAAGTCAATAAAATAAAGTTAACAAAAATAACTAAGTCAATTAAAATAAATCAAGACAATGAAAAGCTAGAATAAAGTAGAATTCAAGGATCTTCAAATCTCTAAAGGGTGAGATTGCCGGGCCAGCCGGCAGTCGAACAGGTCCTAAAGAGAGTGGCAGATAGGCTAAGAAAAGAAAGAAGGACAGAAAAGATGGGGTTGAGAGGGACAGCAAGAAGGCAGACAACTCTACAGGTTGCTGACAAGTTGCTGACAAGTTTATTCAATTCGCTCCTCCCTTTTATACTTCAACAAGTAATTGTGTACACGTGCTTTAGGCCAGGTGTCGATCATAACACGTGTTTTAGGCCAGGTGTCGATCATAAACTAGGTGTTACCTCCTGGTGTGTTATTACAATGGTTCTGGGTCATAATGCCCCTCAAGCCCTGTAAAGAGGCTCCAGGTGTTCTTTATGATAGCTAAGGAACGTCTTCACAACACCTGGGGTGGCGGGACAGAGAGCTATGCTGTTATCAGCCCCTGTTGCCAGGGCAGCTTCCAGGGCTATTTTTCCCTTTAAAAGGGAAAACCCCCTTGAAACAGGGCAGCTCCCCGCATGAGACAAATTTCTAGGTAATAAATTTGAAGATGAATCACAAACAAAAATAGCAATCAATGTACTATTTACTTACATACTTTAAACATTCATATAACAAAAAGACAAAGAGAAGAAATATTTTGCCTAGTCAACAAAAGGTTAAACTCTCTATTACACACAAAAAAAACACAACTGATATTATTAAAATCAAATCATTGAAACTTACTTGATAAAGGTTATAAATAATCAATATAAGACCATGCTATCAATAACTGAAGAAACACAAATGAAAGCAACAAGGTACCATTTTGACCTACTTTTCCTCCTACCTTTCTGACAGCTCCTTCTGAGCCTCTTTTGGTCTCATCTCCCCAATCTCTGTATGTTGAAGTGCTCCAGGAATTCAATAGTATTGAGACTCAATTCTCTAATGATCTCAACCATGGTTTTAAATAACATTTATAAACTTGAAAAAATGGGTTTTGGGGAGACTGTGATGTGTCTTCACTACTGAACAGGTCTAGTTGCAGTGAGTGGGGGCTACTTTCTAGTTGTGGTGCGTGGGCCTCCCACTGCAATCACTTTTCTTGTGGTGCACTGGCTCTAGAGCACTGGTTTCAGTAGGTGCGCCACGTGGGCTCAGTAGTTGTAGCTCCTGGACTCTAGACCGCAGGCTTAGTTGTGGCGATGGAGATTCGTTGCTAAGCTTAGATTCCACATGCTGTGGAATCTTCCAAGACCAGGGATCAAACTCATATCCCCTCATTGACAGGTGGATTCTTTATCACTGAGCCACCAGGGAAGCCACCCCCCCACCACAACCAAATTTATATCTCCAACTCAAACTGGAATATCTAGTCACCTACTTGCCATCTCCATTTCATTTTTTAACAACAGACTCAAACTTAATGCAAATATATCTCATTCTGTACTGCAGATATCTCTCTTACACACCAGGTCCTCCTGCAGCCTTCTCCTTCTCAGTTGATGGCAACTCCATTCTTCCTGTTGCTCAAACCAAAAATTTAGGTACCATCCTGATGTCCTTCTCTCATATGCCACATCTCATCAGGCAGCAATTTCTTTTTTTTTTTAATAGGTTTTTTTTTTTTTTTAAGTGTTAGCCTTTTTTATTGATCCTTCATTTATTTATTTTCATCCATCTTATTTCTTTGGCCTGTGTGGGCCTCCCATCACGGTGGCCTCTCTCGTTGCAGAGCACCAGCTCTGGGCACATGCGCTCCAGAGTGCTGGCTCGGTTTTTTATAAGTCCGCTAGGACTCTTTACCCACTGGACCACCAGAGAACTTATTCACAAAAAAAAAACAATTATTATAAAATCAATTGAAACTTACTTGCTAAAGGTTATAAATAATCAATATAAGACCATGCTATCAATAACTGAAGAAACACAAATGAAAGCAACAAGGTACCATTTTGACCTACTTTTCCTCCTACCTTTCTGACAGCTCCTTCTGAGCCTCTTTTGGTCTCATCTCCCCAATCTCTGTATGTTGAAGTGCTCCAGGAATTCAATAGTATTGAGACTCAATTCTCTAATGATCTCAACCATGGTTTTAAATAACATTTATAAACTTGAAAAAATGGGTTTTGGGGAGACTGTGATGTGTCTTCACTACTGAACAGGTCTAGTTGCAGTGAGTGGGGGCTACTTTCTAGTTGTGGTGCGTGGGCCTCCCACTGCAATCACTTTTCTTGTGGTGCACTGGCTCTAGAGCACTGGTTTCAGTAGGTGCGCCACGTGGGCTCAGTAGTTGTAGCTCCTGGACTCTAGACCGCAGGCTTAGTTGTGGCGATGGAGATTCGTTGCTAAGCTTAGATTCCACATGCTGTGGAATCTTCCAAGACCAGGGATCAAACTCATATCCCCTCATTGACAGGTGGATTCTTTATCACTGAGCCACCAGGGAAGCCACCCCCCCACCACAACCAAATTTATATCTCCAACTCAAACTGGAATATCTAGTCACCTACTTGCCATCTCCATTTCATTTTTTAACAACAGACTCAAACTTAATGCAAATATATCTCATTCTGTACTGCAGATATCTCTCTTACACACCAGGTCCTCCTGCAGCCTTCTCCTTCTCAGTTGATGGCAACTCCATTCTTCCTGTTGCTCAAACCAAAAATTTAGGTACCATCCTGATGTCCTTCTCTCATATGCCACATCTCATCAGGCAGCAATTTCTTTTTTTTTTTAATAGGTTTTTTTTTTTTTTAAGTGTTAGCCTTTTTTATTGATCCTTCATTTATTTATTTTCATCCATCTTATTTCTTTGGCCTGTGTGGGCCTCCCATCACGGTGGCCTCTCTCGTTGCAGAGCACCAGCTCTGGGCACATGCGCTCCAGAGTGCTGGCTCGTAACTAGACACACCAGTCCAACCGTTCCATGGCACGTGGGATCTTCCCGTGCCAGGGATCGAACCAGTGTCCTTTGCGCTGCAAGGCGGACTCTTTACCCACTGGACCACCAGAGAAGCCCCAGTCAGCAATTTCTGTCACTTCCCCCACCACCATCAGGATCCAAGCCACCATTATCTTTTACATGGGCTACTGCAGCTACTGGCTAGCTGATGTCCTGGCTTCTGTCCTTGCCCCTCTTCCTCTGTTCTTACAAGAATAGCCAGAGTGAATCTGCTAAAACCTAAGGCAGATGCTCTCACTCTTTTGCTCAGCTCTCCAATAGTTGCCCATTTCCATTCAAAGTAAAAAATGTAGGCATGATCTATTTCCTTCTTATCTCACCTCACTCCCTATCTCCATGACTTCATCTAATATTGGTACCCCTCATTTACCTTGTTATAGCCATGCAAGCCATGCTCCTACCACAGAGTCTTTGCATGTGCTATCCTTTATCTGAAATACTCTGTACATCAAAGAGCTAACATTCTAACTTCCTCAGGTCTGTACTAAAAATTTGCTTTACTTTCCCTCCTCCCCCTTTCTTTCCTTTCCAGGCAATTCAGTCTCAAATGTGGGCAGAACAAGGTACACTAGCCCACAGGGGTGTGCCAGAGCCAAGCAGAATCACGAGGGCACCCATGCAGAGAGGTGGCCTGGCATGGGGTGCCAGATCTGAGCTGGGTGAAGATGTGCTTACACAGAGTGGTGGAGCCCATATTGAGCCCATATTTAGTGAGAGGGTATCAAGGCAGGGAAAAGGGTGACAGCAGAGGAAAAGATTACTTACACACAGAGGGTTTGATAAAATAAGTAAATACAGGAGAAGGAAATGGCAACCCACTCCAGTATCCTTGCCTGAGAAATCCCGTGAACAGAGGAGCCTTGCAGGCCACAGTCAATGGGGTCACAGAGAGTCAGGCATGACTTAGCGACTAAACAACAACAACAACATGGATTTCTCAGTGTCTGTTATGTGAGTACTATAAGTAAGAAGCTAAATATTGAAAAAGCTTATTTGCAATTTAAAAAAAAGTAAATACATTGAGGATAAAGACAGCTAATTTCTCACTAATACAGAGGTACAAAGATGGAAAGGGATAAAACTAGAGTGAGAACTGAAGTGCTGGATTGAAACTGAAATGAACTCATGGTTTTCAATACATAGTATAATAATATATTTATAGTACAAGTAAATTGTTTATATGTACATATACAAATATTCCTGGTCACTGGGGCTGGACCAGATTATCTTTTACATGGGCTACTGCAGCTACTGGCTAGCTATCTGTCCTTGCCTGCTTCCTCTGTTCTTACAAGAATAGCCAGAGTGAATCTGCTAAAACCTAAGGCAGATGCTCTCACTCTTTTGCTCAGCTCTCCAATAGTTGCCCATTTCCATTCAAAGTAAAAAATGTAGGCATGATCTATTTCCTTCTTATCTCACCTCACTCCCTATCTCCATGACTTCATCTAATATTGGTACCCCTCATTTACCTTGTTATAGCCATGCAAGCCATGCTCCTACCACAGAGTCTTTGCATGTGCTATCCTTTATCTGAAATACTCTGTACATCAAAGAGCTAACATTCTAACTTCCTCAGGTCTGTACTAAAAATTTGCTTTACTTTCCCTCCTCCCCCTTTCTTTCCTTTCCAGGCAATTCAGTCTCAAATGTGGGCAGAACAAGGTACACTAGCCCACAGGGGTGTGCCAGAGCCAAGCAGAATCACGAGGGCACCCATGCAGAGAGGTGGCCTGGCATGGGGTGCCAGATCTGAGCTGGGTGAAGATGTGCTTACACAGAGTGGTGGAGCCCATATTGAGCCCATATTTAGTGAGAGGGTATCAAGGCAGGGAAAAGGGTGACAGCAGAGGAAAAGATTACTTACACACAGAGGGTTTGATAAAATAAGTAAATACAGGAGAAGGAAATGGCAACCCACTCCAGTATCCTTGCCTGAGAAATCCCGTGAACAGAGGAGCCTTGCAGGCCACAGTCAATGGGGTCACAGAGAGTCAGGCATGACTTAGCGACTAAACAACAACAACAACATGGATTTCTCAGTGTCTGTTATGTGAGTACTATAAGTAAGAAGCTAAATATTGAAAAAGCTTATTTGCAATTTAAAAAAAAGTAAATACATTGAGGATAAAGACAGCTAATTTCTCACTAATACAGAGGTACAAAGATGGAAAGGGATAAAACTAGAGTGAGAACTGAAGTGCTGGATTGAAACTGAAATGAACTCATGGTTTTCAATACATAGTATAATAATATATTTATAGTACAAGTAAATTGTTTATATGTACATATACAAATATTCCTGGTCCACTGGGGCTACCCAGGAGTAATAAAACACCACCAGCAGTAAGCATACCTAACACAAAGAGTGTGGCTTCAAGTTAGCATTCTCAAGGGCTCCTTGGAGAAATGCCCAATTCCAAGGTTAGGGCAGAAAAGTATAAGATAAACCTGGAACATCTTGGTACACCAGAAAGCAAGGAGGTGTTCCGAGAATGATGGGGGTGTGATGAAAGACACGGAAGCTTCACTTGAAATGTTCCAGTGGGAAAGTCTGAGAACAATTTGACCACCAAAATAATGATACTAACTCATTGTCCAGTATAGGAAACTATGAGGCTCATATATACATAGACAAATAAACTGAAAGTTTGATGAGAAATGTGATCAAGTATCCTCCACAAAATAATTACAAACAGAAAAAGACTAAAGCAAACAAGTTTGGAAGATGCCATCAAAATCAAGTGATTGAAGTAAACATTAAAGTAAACATTATCAGTAATTGGACCAGATAGAAATTATGTGCCATCTGATAAGATACAACAAGAATATATCATCACTTCTGACATATTCCTGCCAAAAATACATAGCCTTAAGTCTAATCATAAGGAAACAGCAGAGAAATTTAAATTAAGGGATATTCTACAAAATAAATGACTTGGAATTTTCAAGTGTCAAGGTCATACAAACTGAAAAAGCACTTGGAAACTGCCTCAGACTGAAGGAGACTGAAGAGACAAGGCAACTAAATGAAAAAATTCACAATGTAGAATTGAATCTTTTTGCTCTGAAGGACCTTATTGAGCCAGTTGATAAAAATTTATGTGGGCGGGGGGGGGTGGAATATGAGGATAAAACAATATTAGTGTATCAATGTTAACATTCTTATTTTGATGGTTATAGTTTGGTTATACAAGAAGATGTCTTTGTTTATAGGAAATACATTCTAAAATTGTTTGGGGAGGTTGAACATTATATAGCAAGTAACTGATTTTCAAATGGTTCAAGAAAAAAAGGTTTTGCTACTATGTTTGCAAGTTTTCTGTAGGATTCTGATTTAAATTTAAAATATTTTTTAAAATTTTGTCACTTATTCAATGGGAACTTTACTAGCCATTCTAAAATCCTCACCTGTATGAAACTTCATATTTTCCTTCTTGCTTTGTTTTTTTGCCTTTAGCACATATATTTCATTTAGTTATACAGTTGATTGTTTCACCCAAGAGGCTCTATGACAGCAGGAATTTTTATCTGTTTTATTCACTGTTGTGTCATGAGCACTAGAACATAGCAAGTGCTCGATAAGTAATTACTGAATAAATAAATAAGGCCTATTAAGCAAATGTTTAAAGAAAGATATAACCATTACAAGGACAAGTAAAGTAAAACTGCTACTCTCAGGGATTCCCTGGTGGTCCAGTGGGTAAAGAGTTTACCTTGCAGTACAGGGGCACTGGTTCGATCCCTGGCCAGGCTCATATAAAACATAGACAAATAAACTGAAAGTTTGATGAGAAATGTGATCAAGTATCCTCCACAAAATAATTACAAACAGAAAAAGACTAAAGCAAACAAGTTTGGAAGATGCCATCAAAATCAAGTGATTGAAGTAAACATTAAAGTAAACATTATCAGTAATTGGACCAGATAGAAATTATGTGCCATCTGATAAGATACAACAAGAATATATCATCACTTCTGACATATTCCTGCCAAAAATACATAGCCTTAAGTCTAATCATAAGGAAACAGCAGAGAAATTTAAATTAAGGGATATTCTACAAAATAAATGACTTGGAATTTTCAAGTGTCAAGGTCATACAAACTGAAAAAGCACTTGGAAACTGCCTCAGACTGAAGGAGACTGAAGAGACAAGGCAACTAAATGAAAAAATTCACAATGTAGAATTGAATCTTTTTGCTCTGAAGGACCTTATTGAGCCAGTTGATAAAAATTTATGTGGGCGGGGGGGGGTGGAATATGAGGATAAAACAATATTAGTGTATCAATGTTAACATTCTTATTTTGATGGTTATAGTTTGGTTATACAAGAAGATGTCTTTGTTTATAGGAAATACATTCTAAAATTGTTTGGGGAGGTTGAACATTATATAGCAAGTAACTGATTTTCAAATGGTTCAAGAAAAAAAGGTTTTGCTACTATGTTTGCAAGTTTTCTGTAGGATTCTGATTTAAATTTAAAATATTTTTTAAAATTTTGTCACTTATTCAATGGGAACTTTACTAGCCATTCTAAAATCCTCACCTGTATGAAACTTCATATTTTCCTTCTTGCTTTGTTTTTTTGCCTTTAGCACATATATTTCATTTAGTTATACAGTTGATTGTTTCACCCAAGAGGCTCTATGACAGCAGGAATTTTTATCTGTTTTATTCACTGTTGTGTCATGAGCACTAGAACATAGCAAGTGCTCGATAAGTAATTACTGAATAAATAAATAAGGCCTATTAAGCAAATGTTTAAAGAAAGATATAACCATTACAAGGACAAGTAAAGTAAAACTGCTACTCTCAGGGATTCCCTGGTGGTCCAGTGGGTAAAGAGTTTACCTTGCAGTACAGGGGCACTGGTTCGATCCCTGGCCAAGGAAGGTCCCACATGCTGCACAGGGCCTGGATCAATGTGTCCAGTTACGAGCCAGCGCTCTGGACCACATGTGTCCAGAGCCGGTGCTCCGCAACAAGACAGGCCACTGCAATGGGAGGCCGACACATGCCAAAGAATAAAAAGATCAATGAAAATTAATATAAATAAAAAAGAGGCATGATGAGGAAAAAGAGAAAAAAAAAAAACCTGTTATTCTCATCATCAATGATAGTTTGTTAAAAGTCCTTTCAGAATTCAAAGTCAAAAATATTAATATCCTTTAACCTAAAAATCCACTCCTGGGAACCTGTTCTAAGGAACTATTCTAAAATATAGGAAAGTAATCACAATATCAAGCTGTTCACTAGAGTATTATTTATTCTAAAACTAATAATAATAATAAAAGAGAGAGAAGTAAATATTCAAAAATACTGGGTAAATTGTGCCATGCATACATGTGTAAGTGCTCAGTTGTGTCAGACTCTTTGCAACATGATGGACTGTAGCCCACCAGGCTCCTCTGTCTGTGGAAGTTTCCAAGCAAGGATACTAGAATGGGTTGCCTACCCACAGATTAAAATTCTATGTCATTTGAAATTCAATTTGTTTTGAAATTTCATTTGAAATTCTAATAATGTGGAGAAATGCTTTTCTATGTATTATTTCATAAAGGAAAAAAACAAACCATAAATTTATAGTCTACAAGTCAAACTAAATAAAAACATGTGTTGTAATAGGCAATTATTATATTGTGGCAAGTTTTCTTCTCTATTTTCCAAATTGTTGGTAACATGGTTGTAATTCATATTCTTAAAATATACCTATAATACATTTGTTATTTGTTTTTAAAAGTCATCATGGATGAAATTAGTTAGATGTAGAAAGTATTAGGGATTCCCAGGTGATGCTAGTGGTAAAGAACCCACTTGCCAATGCAGAAGATGCAGAAGACCCAGGTTCGATCCCTGGGTTGGGATCCCCTAGAGGAGGAAATGGCAACCTACTCCAGTGTTCTTGCCCAGGAAATCCCATGGACAGAGAAGCCTAGCAGGCTACAGTCTACAGGGTCACAAAGAGTCGGACATGACTGAAACAACTTAACATACGTGCATAGAAAGTATTAACCCCATGAAAGACAGTAACTGCTTGAGTGAAGAGATTAAGGACATACAAATCAAATATTCACTAACCACACACACAGTCTACATTCATATATGACTAAATATAAAAGAGGTAAAAAATTTTTAACATTTTTGAATAAAATATGTAAATATTAATAGAAAAAAAAAAGTGGTTTACATAGAATCAAAAGAAGAATTTGGCAGTATCAGTCTACTATTGCTAATGTAAAATGTGTTTAATACAACAAACTCTAAAGTCACCAAAAAGGTATACTCTACTCGATCAGGATAGGTTCATCACACTTATCAGGCTGACAAAATATCCCCCAAGACCAACCATCCGTCCCTGTTCTGATTCCATGCTCACCAGAGAGTCTTCTGATCATTAACTTGGCCTCCCAGTTAACCTCTTCTAGGAAAGGCACATCCTAGACTTTCACATAGCCAACCACATGAGTACTTGAAATGGGGTTAATCTGAATTGATGTGTGCTGTTAAGTATAAAATTCTCCCCAAATTTTGAAGACTCTGAATGAAAAGTGAAAGTAAAATATTTCAATATTAATTTTATATTGATTACCTATTAAAATTAATGGCATTTTGGATAAATTCGGTTAAATAAAACATGTTGTTAAAATTAATTTTACCTGTTTCTTTTTATTTTGTTAATATGCCTAAAAAGAATATTTTAAACTACTTCCATGGCTCACATTTGTGGATATTATTATATGTCTACTGAACAAGAATATTGTAGTCAGGGACTTCCCTGGTGGTCCAGAGGTTAAGAATTCACCTGCCAATGCAGGGGACATGGGTTCAATCCCTTGTCTGGGAAGATGCCACATCCTGCAGAGCAACTAAGTCCTTGGGCCATAACCAGAGAAAGCTTGCATACAGCAACGAAGACCCAGTGCAGTCAAAACTAAAATAAATAAGGAATATTGCAGTGGACTTCCCTGGTAGTACAGTGAATAAGAACTCACCTGATAATGTAGGGTGGACAGGTTGGATCCCTGGTCCAGGAAGATTCCACATGCTGATGAGCAACTAAGCCTGTTGGCCACAACTATGAGCCCATGCTCTAGGGCCCAAGAGCCACAACTACTGAACCTGTGTACTACAACTATGGAAGCTCAAGCCTAGAGCATGTACTACACAGGAGAAGCCACTAAAATGAGAAGCCCATGCACCACAATGAAGAGTAGCCCCCACTCACTACAACTAGAGAAAGTCTGCATGCAGCAATGAAGACCCAGCACAACCAAAAATAAATAAATAAAAAGAATATTGCAGTCAATATAATTATACAATCTCTACATAAAGCAATAAAGTGACCCTCTGGTTTAGAACACTGGCCTCTTGTCAACTGTTATGGCACACGTCTGTCACTCATGAGCTGGTTGACTTTGATAAAATAAAGCCCTTCTAAACAGAAGATGAGACCTTCACCAAATTGAGCCAGTCAAGGTTCTGGCATCCTCTGAGCTTCCCAGGCACAAGTTGTCAGCTCAGTCATTTCTCTACCTTTCATCATTTCTCTCCTGTTTCATAATCTTGTGTTTAGACTGTGTTTTTCAAGGGATAAAGTTGTGTATCATTTTTGTTTTCTAGCACTTAGGTGTCTTAAACAAATCTATTAAAAAGTTTGTTAAATGAACATCTTGTGCCTTTGATCATAGCTACAGGCCTCCTTGACTTTAAAAGGATTTGTACACAATCTCCTCACTTCTTCATCTGTAACTAAGAAAGATCAAACACATAAAACCCTGAAAGTGGTTACATCACAGCCATGTGAACTAAAAATAATAATATAAAATATGGAGTGAAAGCATCACAATCATCAAGCACACTATATTATCAAGGACAGAGCCTTAGAGACAGACTACAGAATTGATATTTCATCATTATGCAATGACCCACATTATATGGCCTCTTATTTGTCCCTGAGTTCCAACAGGCTGATATAAAACAGTGGTGGAAAGAAAAATAGATGGCACAAAAAGGAAGGGAGGTTTATTATAGGATCAGTGTAATGATTTGTCTTCATAACATAGACCAGACGGCAATAGCACCTTTCTCAGCAGGTGGCTACACAATATCCTATGGATTGTAAAAAAAATAAATTCACTATAAACTTCCTCTGCTAATTATTTCTCTTTTTTTAAACTTTTATTTTACTTTTATGCTAATTATTTCTGAGTACTGTAGCAGCATCAAAACAATGCTGAAAACACACACCATCCCTCAACATAAGGAAAATAAAATGAGAAGCCCATGCACCACAATGAAGAGTAGCCCCACTCACTACAACTAGAGAAAGTCTGCATGCAGCAATGAAGACCCAGCACAACCAAAAATAAATAAAAAGAATATTGCAGTCAATATAATTATACAATCTCTACATAAAGCAATAAAGTGACCCTCTGGTTTAGAACACTGGCCTCTTGTCAACTGTTATGGCACACGTCTGTCACTCATGAGCTGGTTGACTTTGATAAAATAAAGCCCTTCTAAACAGAAGATGAGACCTTCACCAAATTGAGCCAGTCAAGGTTCTGGCATCCTCTGAGCTTCCCAGGCACAAGTTGTCAGCTCAGTCATTTCTCTACCTTTCATCATTTCTCTCCTGTTTCATAATCTTGTGTTTAGACTGTGTTTTTCAAGGGATAAAGTTGTGTATCATTTTTGTTTTCTAGCACTTAGGTGTCTTAAACAAATCTATTAAAAAGTTTGTTAAATGAACATCTTGTGCCTTTGATCATAGCTACAGGCCTCCTTGACTTTAAAAGGATTTGTACACAATCTCCTCACTTCTTCATCTGTAACTAAGAAAGATCAAACACATAAAACCCTGAAAGTGGTTACATCACAGCCATGTGAACTAAAAATAATAATATAAAATATGGAGTGAAAGCATCACAATCATCAAGCACACTATATTATCAAGGACAGAGCCTTAGAGACAGACTACAGAATTGATATTTCATCATTATGCAATGACCCACATTATATGGCCTCTTATTTGTCCCTGAGTTCCAACAGGCTGATATAAAACAGTGGTGGAAAGAAAAATAGATGGCACAAAAAGGAAGGGAGGTTTATTATAGGATCAGTGTAATGATTTGTCTTCATAACATAGACCAGACGGCAATAGCACCTTTCTCAGCAGGTGGCTACACAATATCCTATGGATTGTAAAAAAAATAAATTCACTATAAACTTCCTCTGCTAATTATTTCTCTTTTTTTAAACTTTTATTTTACTTTTATGCTAATTATTTCTGAGTACTGTAGCAGCATCAAAACAATGCTGAAAACACACACCATCCCTCAACATAAGGAAAATAAAAGAATTTAAAAACTCTTAATATTTACTTCAGACAAAAAGGAAAATTCTTTTCTGAGAAATGCCGCTACTCATCAGAAAATCTTGGCTCCTAAAAACCCATATATGTTCTTATCTTTTATTTCACATGAAGATGGTCTTTGCTTTACCCAATTTTGCGGTTGTTTTTTAAAAGCCATTGGCAATGCCTGAAAAGCTACTGGCATTAGTTAAAAATTTATGGTTGCTACTTCTATAAAAAATGATAATATCCTTTAATAGTTTTATAAAAATTGTGTACCCAAGAATTTGCCATTACCTTGCATAACTCAAAAAAAAAAAAAAAAAAAAAAACCTTCCTGTGCAGAAGGCAAACTGAAGCAAATAGTCCCGGAAAGGTGACCTACTGATTCTATTAAAAGTATTAAAAGTAAAATTTGATTAAAATTTCTCTCCAGGGCTTCCCTTGGTGGTCCAGTGGGTGAGGACACCGCCTTGCAGTGCAGTGGGCGCCGGTTCGATCCCTGGCCTGGGAAAACCTCACGTGCCGCAGAGCGGCTGGACTGATGTGTCCAATCACCGAGCCGAAGCTCTGGAGCGCATGCGCTCAGAGCCGGTGCTCTGCAACGACAGACGCCACCGCGATGGCAGGAGGCCCACAGGAGCCAAAGAACAAGACAGATGAACATAGAGAAACGAAAGAGCAATAGAAGTGGCCCGCCCGCTCCCCTCCCTCCCCAGCCCAAAACCCAAAAGATAAATAAATAAAATAAAATAAAATAAAAAATTTCTCTCCAAAAGTTTGAGATACTTCCAGCAAACTACAATTCAGTTGACTTAACTAAATTCCGCACTCTGACCTTTACAAAATTTCCCCAGTATTTCCTTTCTTTCCTTCTAGGAAAGAAGAAAAAGATCGTACATATGTTACGGTTCTTTTATTATCTTACCCGTGGGTTCAGCGTCATTTTTTGGTGATTTCCCTCCAGCTAGTTGGTTGCTCTAATATTCTCCAGAACTGATTCGTCCTTAGATACCGACTTGAACTGAACTCATTATCAAACCACCAATTTTGGCTTCAAGATAGAAAAAAATAAGAATAGGAACCACAGAGCAGGCTAGCTAACTACCGCGGACAAAAATCAAAGGCTGCCACTGAACAAAGGTCATTCAAGTGCAAACATCAAGCAGAAAGACAAAGGAGAGGGAGAAGCAAAGTGGCCTCAACTCGAATCTCGCACTTGCACCTTAGAGCTCTTGAAAAAATGCCCAACACACCTCAGTTTATACTCGTTAAATTGGATGACATTCGCGAATGTGGGACTAAGGAGCATTCAATATTTGAAAATTATAAACAGAAGCTCTGTCAGCCAGGTGGAGCTAGTAATAAAGAACCCACTAACCGATGCAGGAGATTTAAGACACGCCAGGAGGCTTAATAAGATAGGCGGGTTCGATCCTGGGTTGGGAAGATCCCCTAGAGGAAGACACGGTAACCAGGCCCATACGGTCGCACAGAGTCGGACACGACTGAAGCTACTTAGCATGCACATAAGCTCTGTAAACTGTCAAGCTAGGGCTGTAACACAGGGGTAAAGAAAGAGATTGTCCTTAAGATCCAACCGACAAGTTCCAGTTCGCCTAAAAAGGCGTCAGAGGGCGTCAGAGGGCCGGAAGCAGGAGGCGGAGGGATCCCCTCAGAAGGCCCGCTGTCGCCACGCTCTACGCACGCGCAACTCGCTGACTAAACGCAGAGGGCGCGCAGCCTCGCACCGCCCCCCGCGCCTAACTAGAGGAGGGGCGGGCGGGGCGAAGGCACGTGACCGGTATGCGGCATTTTTGGCCCAATCGGAGGCTTCTCGGAAAGCGCCCTTGCAGAGTAATGTGGGTAGCCCCGGTTGTCGGGAATCCTGGCCATTTATTTCCTGGCATTTCGACTTTGCTCTTGAATTTAAGAGTCTAGTTTTGTCAGAAGTTTTCGCCATAGGTTTCTTGAATCAAAGTAGAGGTACACTCTAAAGTGATTGGCGCTTTTTACTTCGTTTTCTCTGTTATTTCTGTAATTTTAAGCCCTGTTGCTCTCTCCCCAACACGCTCTAGTCTTACTGCTGCTGCGCGAGATAACAGAATAGCTGGAAGGCGCCTTGCTATAAAAGCAGTCTCCTAGGAATAGAAAAACTGCTTTATATTGCAGTAGTAGAGGACTAGGGAAATTAAGGTAAAAATTAAAGAGGCAGTGTCCCATAGAACTACAACACATAATCTCAAAGACATACCCTAAGAGATTATTCTAATTTAAATTTTAAGCAAAACCTCCCTCTGTGTATATTCCAGGCTGCTATCAAAAATCTGAAGTACTGATACGGGGATAAGATTACCTGCAAGATGTAGTTAGTTGGCCCCAGAGGAGTGTGGCGGGAAGCAGGCTTGAGAGAAACTCGGTCTTAAAAGCACAGGAGTCCTCGAAGTGCAAAGGGCCATGGGTAAAAGCAAAATGAATGTGGCTGAGTTCTAAGGGTTCTCATCTTTCATGAACTGACTCCTACAGCCCGGTAACCTTTGCAAAAGGATAAAATGCTAAATATGTCAAAACCATTTTAAATGGCCCTCCATATGTCCCAATAGGGAGAGCTTGGTAAAAATAAGACCACCTGTCCGCCTCATTTGGAATCCTATTCAGGATTTCACCCATTTCCTCCAAATAATAAATCTTCAACACCCCAGAAGTGAGACTGTTCTTAACTCAGAATATTTTCGGAGAATGGGGTGGAGGGTGCAGGGCTAAAAGCTCTGGACCTGCACTGGCTTCTCTTAGTGTTGTAGTGGGACGGTAATCGCTTCCTAGGTGACTCAGATGGTAAAGAATCCGCCTGCAATGCAGGAGACTTAGGTAAGATCTCTCGGTCGAGAAGATCCCCTGGAGAAGGAAATGTCAACCCATTCCATAATTCCATGGACAGAGGAGCCTGGTAGGCTGCAGTCCATACAGTCCGCAGAGTCAGACAGTGCTTGAGGAACTAACACTTTGCACACGCTTGTTTCCTCTGTTGCTGTCAAAAACATTGGTGCTCCAACTACAGTTCCTTCCATAATATTTTTACCAACCCCAACATTCCTCAAGCAGAGCAGGTTTTTATAAATGGCATTGAGTTCCATTGAGCACGCTGTCACTGGCTTCTTAGTGCCAAGAGAAGAGGACTGTGGGATAAAATGCCTCCCAGTGGAGAAACCAAGTAGCCTCTGTGAGTTCATTCTGGGGCTGTGCAGTGAGTCTGCCCAGAAAAAGCTAGTTTAAGTGAAGGGCACAGGTCATGACCTTCATCTGCAAGATGGTGCAATCAGAGTGTAGGAGCCTCAGAGAAAATAGGGAACTATTTACAGGGTAAAAATCACTTCTTGAACAGCTAGAATTGAGTTTTCACCAGCGTTGTATACCTATTTGGTGGCCTGTGGATGTGTAATGTGGTGGTGACCGGGGATAAGATTACCTGCAAGATGTAGTTAGTTGGCCCCAGAGGAGTGTGGCGGGAAGCAGGCTTGAGAGAAACTCAGTCTTAAAAGCACAGGAGTCCTCAAGTGCAAAGGGCCATGGGTAAAAGCAAAATGAATGTGGCTGAGTTCTAAGGGTTCTCATCTTTCATGAACTGACTCCTACAGCCCGGTAACCTTTGCAAAAGGATAAAATGCTAAATATGTCAAAACCATTTTAAATGGCCCTCCATATGTCCCAATAGGGAGAGCTTGGTAAAAATAAGACCACCTGTCCGCCTCATTTGGAATCCTATTCAGGATTTCACCCATTTCCTCCAAATAATAAATCTTCAACACCCCAGAAGTGAGACTGTTCTTAACTCAGAATATTTTCGGAGAATGGGGTGGAGGGTGCAGGGCTAAAAGCTCTGGACCTGCACTGGCTTCTCTTAGTGTTGTAGTGGGACGGTAATCGCTTCCTAGGTGACTCAGATGGTAAAGAATCCGCCTGCAATGCAGGAGACTTAGGTAAGATCTCTCGGTCGAGAAGATCCCCTGGAGAAGGAAATGTCAACCCATTCCATAATTCCATGGACAGAGGAGCCTGGTAGGCTGCAGTCCATACAGTCCGCAGAGTCAGACAGTGCTTGAGGAACTAACACTTTGCACACGCTTGTTTCCTCTGTTGCTGTCAAAAACATTGGTGCTCCAACTACAGTTCCTTCCATAATATTTTTACCAACCCCAACATTCCTCAAGCAGAGCAGGTTTTTATAAATGGCATTGAGTTCCATTGAGCACGCTGTCACTGGCTTCTTAGTGCCAAGAGAAGAGGACTGTGGGATAAAATGCCTCCCAGTGGAGAAACCAAGTAGCCTCTGTGAGTTCATTCTGGGGCTGTGCAGTGAGTCTGCCCAGAAAAAGCTAGTTTAAGTGAAGGGCACAGGTCATGACCTTCATCTGCAAGATGGTGCAATCAGAGTGTAGGAGCCTCAGAGAAAATAGGGAACTATTTACAGGGTAAAAATCACTTCTTGAACAGCTAGAATTGAGTTTTCACCAGCGTTGTATACCTATTTGGTGGCCTGTGGATGTGTAATGTGGTGGTGACCAGGTATAAATGATGCCTTAACACAAAGCTAAATTACCTCTAAATATTCATGAAATTTAAAGTCATAATTTGCTTCTCATTCTTTCTCAAACAGAACTGCTGTCATGGGATAACCCTGCTTCAGGGTCTTATCACACAGAAAAGTGGCATGCATGCTCAGTTGTGTCCACTTCTTTGCGACCCCATGGACCATAGTAGATCCGGTTTCTCTGTCCATGGGATTTTCCACTAGGACTACCGGCGGAGAGTGGGGGTGGGGGTGGGGGCAAGCAGGGACACGTGTTTACTTCTCCAGAGGATCTTCCTGATCCAAGGATCCAACCCACATCTCCTACTTGGCAGGCAGATTCTTTACCAGCTGAGCCACCTGGGAAGGCCAATAAAAGTGGCTAGATTTGTCTGAAAGTATTTTACCAACATATAAACTCTTTTTTTAAAAGATTCTCCTGGAAATCATTTGTAATTTCCATTTTGTGGTAAAACCTGTTCTCCTTCAAGTTAGGGCTGTTCATTTAGTAGTATCACAAGTAGCTGCCTGAAGTCAAATTACCCAAGCCAGGTTCTCCAATCTTAGGCCGCTTAGTACATGAAAAAGGAATGCAGCAGTAGACTGCTATTATTAAGCAAGAGCTACAAACTATCATTACATCCAGCAGTAAGAACAGAGGGAAAACTTTCAGCAATGGGAAGAATGCCACATGTTCCAAAGCCTCTCTTGAAAATATAGAACAAGAAATAAACAATACTTAAAAGTGTTTTTGAATCACAATCTCTCACAGAATTGTTTCATTACCTAACACCTCCACCAAAAACTTCTGGTGTATTTCTGCCATCTTCTTTAATCCAGACGGGAAAGGTTTTGAATTTTTTTAAGTCACAAAATCAAAAACTATCACACTTAATAATTCTTACAGTTGAAATGTATTTCAGTATTTTTCATCTCTCAGGAAGCAGAGTTCTGTAATTAAAATACATGAAAACATTACTTGACAGTATACTTGTGCCGTGACTTTATAAAACAGATTCCAGAGTTGTCTACAAATGAAACTTAAAACAGGAATTTACTCAAGGTAAATATGCAAGAATTATTTATATCTGTTTATATTATCTAAGGACTATGAAGATAAATATACAGTATTAATGTAGACTTTAGACTCATTTTGGAAAACTATTTGGTGTACAAGAGGCTTATAATCACTTTAGTTAATTATAGATAATAGTTACTTCAACTGTAGATAAGTTATTACTTCAAAACAGAGAAAGTACTGGCTCAGTTTGCAATTCCTTGGGAAAAAATAAGGTATGTTAAACTATTACACTGTCTTTTCTCTTATTACATTCAAGTGTTTGAATGTTAATGTTCAAGCTGATTCTGTTTTTTAAAAGACCTTCAACGACCACAATGGTGATTTCAAAAAATGAATGATACAGTGAAACTAATCATTAACAACAAATCTTCAATTTATTTGAAGCAATTCAGTTTCAAAAACTTTAAATTACAGCAGTCACAGAAAAAAAACAGGGAACAGTAAGAAACAATAAAAGAATAATCAGGAGTACTGCCTTTTTTTGTTTGTTTTTAACACTGTCATGGCTTTATTCAAAACACAGTTGCACGAAAGTATTAACTTCAAAGTTTTTAAGGAGGGTCTTGAGGAATTTAACACACTATATACATACTGCCATACAAAGAGATTAAAATAGGACCAAAAACTTCTACAAAATATAAAACCCACCCTTACTTATTTGCATGAAAATACCACCCACAAAGCCAAGTAAGTCTTAAAAAGTTATTTGGAGGCTCTAATGTGTTTTCAAACCAAAGAACTCTAATTTTGATAATTTTGATTGCACAATAAAATGACTGATAAGAAAGTCAGTATGTAGATTTAACTTTTCAAATAAGTATTTTATAATCTGGCATACTATGCACTAAGAATTCTTAGGGACTGAAACAGGACATTAATGTTAGTTTTCTGGAGATTCCAATCCCTCCACTAAACTTATCCTAACAGTTTTATTTCAGTAAGTCATGCAGCATTGTTAGTTTAGCCACAGATAACTTTGTAATTTTGTACTTTAATACTTCATCGTACACCTTAAACTAAAAAAGCAGTACTACACTCATTAAATGTGTCCTAGTATGAAAGTGTAACTTCAATTAATTTGGTGATACCTTTTAAAAACATAAATATTCCAAACAAAGGGAAAATAAATTTTAGATAGCCAAGATTAAGAAAGCAATTGCCTTAAACGTGGAGCCTCCACAGCAAAAAAAGCAGAATGTACTTACCTACTCATAACATTATATTTAGTAGCTGTATAAGGAAACACACACTCACAGTTATCCCAATTATTCTATTTTTAATAAACATCCACCTGAAAACAAATCTTTAGTTTCAAATATTTTTCCAACTGTCCAGTATATTCCAATTAAATGTTATAAATGATAATACTTTAAAACTATAGAAAGAATAGTTAAAGGTTATACTCAGAAGAACTAGAAATACTTTGCAGTGTGTGTGTTCTAAATCACTTCAGTCATACCTAACTTTGTGACCCCAGGGACTGTAGCCCGCCAGGCTCCTCTGTCCATGGGACTCTCCAGGCAAGAACACTGGAGTGAGTTGACATTTCCTTCTCAGGGATGTTCCCAAACCAGTTATCGAACCCATATCTCTTGTGTCTACTACACTGGCAGGCAGGTTCCTTACCACTAGTGCCACCAGGGAGGCCCATACTTTACAAAGTGGTAACTAATCATTTGGAAAGCTAATCTGATTTTAATGTCTCATTAACTATCACCAGGTAATTAACTGTTCTGACTTCTGAGGAACACACATGCTGCTTACAAGAGTCTCCTCTGTTTCTTTTCTTTCTTCATCCTCCTAATAAAGTCTATACATCTTGTCAAGAAAGATTTACAGTAAGCAGTCTACTGCATGAAACTATTGATAATAATATTTGTATTTCAGAAAATACTCAATTTCTTTCACTTAACTTGTTTAAAACTGAGACAAGTCTGGAAGGTGGCTGAGGTATAAGACAAAGTCGTAGGTGTCCTGGGTGCCCATAAGTTTCCCAACTCTATTGTGAGAAGAGGGAAGGGAGTAGAAACACAAGAAAGGGAGGTGATCATAAGAGAATCACTGAGAGGAGATGAAGACTGAACGCTTAAACTAACAACCACTGGCAGGTCATGATCTTCGATTTAAAGAAGGGCTTACCTACATGTCTCTCAACTCAGTATAAGCGATTTTTCCTTGAAAACGAAAATCTTCTTAGTTACCTGGCTAAAAAAAGTTTTGGAAGCTTCCACAAAAGTCATGAACTGGATAGCTGAATAGAACCTTTTACTATTCTGCTCCTATTTTCCATGCTACTCATGTGACAAAAAAGCACTCAAATACCCTCAAGTCAAAAAAAGGTCACTGCCTTCAAACTAAAGATCTCTCGATTGCCTCTAAAAAAATAACCAACTTATCATTCAAGAGACCATTTTCATTCCAGATTCCAACCAACTGTGATTTCAGTTAATTTATAAATAACCTTAAAGCCCTACAAATGAAATGCACCATACTATGCCTGTGTAAAAGCGATCATTTTTAATTATGCTAAAACCAACTAATACAATGAGTTTTAATTGGACAAATAAGAGTCTAAATAAATTGCTAAGGAATATCACAATGGGTCAATGAAAATTTTTCTCTACATACAATATGATCATTAACAGACTAGTTAATATTATTTGGAATGATAAGGCAAAAATAGTAAAACCACACTTTTCCTATAAAAAGTTACACGTGATCTTCTGTAGGGACAGCTATTGTACATGAAGAAACAAAGAAGACATGATCACTCTATTGCACACCCAGGAACGTTAGGTAATCTGGTCTCAGAATGATCTAGTCATCTTCTTCCTCTCCATCATCTTCAGCGTCTCGTTTCCTCTTTTCCCCTCTGAGGCCTTCTTCTTCTAAAAGAGTAAAAACTGTTTAAAATACTTACTTTTAAGAAATGACTAGGGCTTCCCCTGGTGGTCCAGTGGGTAAGGACACCGCCTTGCACTGCAAGGGGCGCCGGTTTGATCCCTGGCCTGAGAAGATCCCACGTGCCGCGGAGCGGCTGGACCGATGTGTCCAATCACCGAGCCGGAGCTCTGGAGCGCATGCGCCCAGAGCCGGTG
Source organism: Tragulus kanchil (assembly GCA_022376925.1). Taxonomy (NCBI): domain Eukaryota; kingdom Metazoa; phylum Chordata; class Mammalia; order Artiodactyla; family Tragulidae; genus Tragulus; species Tragulus kanchil. Next base: position 82,047,943 of record JAIOJX010000032.1, on the reverse strand, counting down.
CTCTGCAACGACAGATGCCACCGCGATGGGAGGCCCACAGGAGCCAAAGAACAAAGACGGATGAAAATGGAGAAATGAAAGACCAATAGAAGTGGCTCGCCCGCTCCCCTCCTTCCCCAACCCGACCCCCGCCCAAAAATAAATAAAGAAATAAATCTTTAAAAAAAAAAAAAAAATGACTAATTGTTGGGCTACAGAATTTTGAATCTATCTTAGTTAAAAGTTTTTGGGACCCCTCATGAACTGGATAGCTGAATAGAACCTTTTACTATTCTGCTCCTATTTTCCATGCTACTCATGTGACAAAAAAGCACTCAAATACCCTCAAGTCAAAAAAAGGTCACTGCCTTCAAACTAAAGATCTCTCGATTGCCTCTAAAAAAATAACCAACTTATCATTCAAGAGACCATTTTCATTCCAGATTCCAACCAACTGTGATTTCAGTTAATTTATAAATAACCTTAAAGCCCTACAAATGAAATGCACCATACTATGCCTGTGTAAAAGCGATCATTTTTAATTATGCTAAAACCAACTAATACAATGAGTTTTAATTGGACAAATAAGAGTCTAAATAAATTGCTAAGGAATATCACAATGGGTCAATGAAAATTTTTCTCTACATACAATATGATCATTAACAGACTAGTTAATATTATTTGGAATGATAAGGCAAAAATAGTAAAACCACACTTTTCCTATAAAAAGTTACACGTGATCTTCTGTAGGGACAGCTATTGTACATGAAGAAACAAAGAAGACATGATCACTCTATTGCACACCCAGGAACGTTAGGTAATCTGGTCTCAGAATGATCTAGTCATCTTCTTCCTCTCCATCATCTTCAGCGTCTCGTTTCCTCTTTTCCCCTCTGAGGCCTTCTTCTTCTAAAAGAGTAAAAACTGTTTAAAATACTTACTTTTAAGAAATGACTAGGGCTTCCCCTGGTGGTCCAGTGGGTAAGGACACCGCCTTGCACTGCAAGGGGCGCCGGTTTGATCCCTGGCCTGAGAAGATCCCACGTGCCGCGGAGCGGCTGGACCGATGTGTCCAATCACCGAGCCGGAGCTCTGGAGCGCATGCGCCCAGAGCCGGTGCTCTGCAACGACAGATGCCACCGCGATGGGAGGCCCACAGGAGCCAAAGAACAAAGACGGATGAAAATGGAGAAATGAAAGACCAATAGAAGTGGCTCGCCCGCTCCCCTCCTTCCCCAACCCGACCCCCGCCCAAAAATAAATAAAGAAATAAATCTTTAAAAAAAAAAAAAAAATGACTAATTGTTGGGCTACAGAATTTTGAATCTATCTTAGTTAAAAGTTAATGCCATAAGAAAATTATAGGTTAACTTTCCCCTGGGCCTGACTTTCAACTTCAATACTAAAACAGACTTAATACACTTAGAAATTCATAAATAATGACAGCTTGCTATGCACCCTTGTGGCCAAATTATGAAGTACGGATCAAGAAACATTAATGGAACTGTTAGGGAATTCTGACATTTCTTGAAAGACCTAGGTAAAGAGAACCAGAGGATAACTCTAAAACAGGCATTATCTGGAGTTATAGCACTCTTCTCTTATAAATAAGGTTTCACCTTTTCCAAAATGAAAGGCTCTAAAAGAAAAATAATACACTGAGCTTATGGTTCCATTATCTCTTCATTCCTGTTTTGAAATAAATGTTATAAGCTGGTTTTTTCTTTTAAATGAAATTAATGAATGCTCTGAGAAAATTTCTTTTTAAAAAATGTTTTATACCTTTCAAGGAATTGTGTGATATGTTACTAATATCAAAGAGATCAGTGATAATTTGAATTATAGACTCATCCTTTAAAAATCATGAATAACAGTTTTTTACGATTTTTGAATGGCTAATGTAACTCACCCTCTTCTTCTTCTTCTTCCCCTTCTTCAACATAGTCATCATCATCTTCTTCATCCTTAAGATTCAAATATTCAGTTTGAATATGACACAAATGAACTTATTTATGAAACAGAAACAGATTCACAGACATAGAAAACAAACTTATGGTTACCTAAGGGGATGGGTGATGGATAAATTAGAAGCTTGAGATTAGCAGACATAAACTACTATACATGTAAAATAGATAAACAACATGGTCCTACTGTATAACACAGGGAACCAATATCCTGCAATAAACCATAATGGAAAAGATTACAAAAAAGAGTATCTATATATATGTATAACTGAATCACTCTGTTACATACCAGAAACTAACACAATACTGTAAATCAACTATACTTCAATTAAAAGAAAAAAATTCAGTTTGAGAATAAATAAGCCATGACACAGGCTTTTCACTGTTTGATACCAAAACAACAGGAGCAAAAAAAATATGGTCATCCTGTGTTCTGACAAGCTCTGTCTAACTTACAGAGGTCTTTTTTAAAAGCCCAATTAAATCTAGTTTCTTCATGAAAATAAGTTATGGTTGATAACAGCAATGTTCAAAAGAACTTTCTGCAACAATGGAAATGTCCTGTATCTATGCTGTCCAATACAGTAACCATTTGCCATACATGCCTACTGAGCCTTTGAAATTTCTGACCAGTGCAAATGAGGAACTGAGTTTCATTTTACTTTAACTGAATGAACAAATGTGCCCAGTGGTTAATGGATAAAGGAATTACTGACGATTTCAAAGACACAGCCTTGGGCTTCCCTGGTGGTCCAGTGGGTAAGGACACCGCCTTGCAGTGCAAGGGGCGTCGGTTCGATCTCTGGCCTGGGAAGATCCCACATGCCGCGGAGCGGCTGGACTGATGTGTCCAACTACCAAGCCAGAGCTCTGAAGCACACGTGCCCAGAGCCGGTGCTCTGCAACAAGACAGGCCACTGCAATGGAAGGCCCACAAAGAACAAAGATGGAAATAAATGAAAGACCAATAAAAGTGGCCAAAAAAGAAAAAGACACGGTCTTCTGTTTTATAGACTAAAGAATTACTTGAATCTTAGTCCCAACACAGTTATATCTATGGAGTAAGTCACTTAATCTCTCTGGACTGCAGTTCTCCGATCGGTGAAAGAAGTATTTAAATAGAAAGATCTCTAAGTTCCTTCAACATCTAAAAATCTGTGCAGCAAAACAGCAAATGTCAGTAAAAATCACAATGAAACCTTATAACTCTTATGGAATGAGGTATTCCACATAGCTAGGATTTAAACATAGCTTTGAAACATCATAACCTTTTTTTTTTGTAATTTCGGCCTCCTTTATTGGTTTTTTATTTATTTATTTTCATCCATCCTCATTCCTTGACCTGTGTGGGCCTCCCACTGCAGTGGCCCCTCTCACTGCAGAGTACCGGCTCCTGGGCACATGCACTCCAGAGTGCTGGCTCATAATTGGACACATCAGTCCAGTCACTCGGCAGCATGTGGGATCTTCCTGGAAGTGCCCCTTGCAATACAAGGCAGACTCTACCCACTGGACCACCATGGAAGCTCCCTTCTTTATTTTTTAACTTTAGCGAATTGGGATAAAATCTGTAAAACACAATGCACACTTCTACCATTTTATGCTAAACCTTTTCCTTGAATTATCATAGTCACCATTTTGACCTTGAGCAGTATACTAATTAGTATATGCCAATTCCCTCAGCCTATTAATACATGTAAGATGGTTCTCCCCTTTATAAAATGACTCTTGGCCTCTACTTCGAATCATCTCTCTTCCTAATCTGAGCTCTTCTACAGCTCTATTTGTGTCTAGAAATATTAATCAGAACCTATTTTTCCAGCATTTACGTTGAAACCCCTGAGAAACTATCAGAAAGCATTCTTACACAGTCAAGTCAAGCATAAATACACTCCATACCAGAACATCCAGGTTACAAGGAGTACAAGCAATTGATGAGACAGCAAATAATCTAAGAAACCATAGTAAAAATCAGGAGAATGTGTGGGCTTACACTTAGAGAAACAAAAAAGGAAGAGGAGAGGGAAGAGAAGAGTGGGGAAAGGGAGAAGAAAAGAAGAAAGTAAAGAACATTAAACATGTCAAATCTGCACGGAATGACAAATGAAGATATTTAAATATTAATAACTTTTATAAAACCACTTGAAATACTAATCACATTTATTCCATGGTAATTTAGAAAAGTCCAAATTTAAAAAGCGATTAATCCATGTTTTTCATGCCTTTTTAAAAAATATATCAGCTTCCCTGGTGGTCCAGTGGGTAGAGTCCACCTTGCAGTACAAGGGGCACCAGTTTGATCCCTGGCCCAGGAAGATCTCACATGCCGCAGAGCAGCTGGACCGGTGTGTCCAATTACAAGCCAGTGCTCTGGAGCGCGTGTGCCCAGACAAAGACCCAGAACAACCAAATATGAGATCACTAAAGACTTGCTCTGTAAAGATCATGGTCCTTTACTAACTAGTGGGTAATAAAATGTTTCCTCATTTGTATTAATTACAACCAGTGGCCCTTGCACTGCAAAGCGGTGTCCTTACCCGCTGGACCACCAGGGAATCCCCCCCATCTCCATTATTAATGAAGTAAACTACACATATGCAAGTCCTTCTTTATACATATTAATTCCTTACATCTGAAGAACAACTGAAACAGAAGGAACTCAAACAAAACAAAAAAATAGCTAATCAAATATCATTTCTATTTCCTTCTAAGTTTTTTTTTTCATCTTACTGTCTCTGGCCCTTAGCTTCTAAAAACAAGACTTCATTTTAAAAAACATCCACACTGCTTTCTCTGAATCTGAATAAATCTATTTTTTACCTAAAAAAAAGAAAAAAACCATCCACATTACCTTATCATGACTGAAAACTTCTGGTCCCAGCTATCTGGGTACCACGTTGATTTAATGTTGTATATATTATCTTAGAGATGTTTGCTCTATACTTCACCACATCATTTTTAGTTAGTATTTCCCACTAACTCAACAGCGTAATGAACATAAACATTCACAGTTAGTTGAAGGTCATTTTAAAATGACTTAATACTATTTAAAGAGGAATTATTGGCAGAGAAAATAACAAGTCAACTGCAAGGAATTACCTTGTGGTTTAGTGGTTAGGTGTCTATGGTTACACTGTAGGGGTGTGGGTTCACTCCCTGGTCAGGAAACTAAGGTCCCACATAGGCAGCAGTGTACCCAAAGGGGGAAAAAAAAGTCAAACTGCAAAATAACAAGTCTATTATTTTACTAAGTAAATTAAAACTTAAGGGAGAGGCTTCCCTGGTGGTCCAGTGGGTAAGGACACTGCCTTGCAGTGCAAGGGGCGCCGGTTCGATCCCTGGCCTGGGAAGATCTCACGTGCCGCGGAGCAGCTGGACGGATGGGTCCAACTACCAAGTCGGAGCTCTGGAGCACAGGCGCCCAGAGCAGGTGCTCTGCAACATGAGAGGCCACTGAGATAGGTGGCCCACACAGGCCAGAGAACAAAGACAGATGAAAATAGATAAATGAAAGACCAATAGAAGTGGCCAAAAAAAAAAAAAAAAACTTAAGGGAAAAATATCCTAGTTGTATGCTGATATAAACTGAATAGGTTGCCTTTCTTCCTGAACACTTGAAAGTTCTATTCTTCCTTATTGTAAAGCTCTTAACTCACTAAGGTCCCAAACAAATTTAAGTCCCATTTTTTTCTTCCACTAGTTTCATATTTTAATTGGTATCAGAGAAAAAAATCATCATTGATCAGTGATACTGTTTATCTAAGTAATGTAAAAGTCATTAGGAAACAAATTAAAATACAAGTTCTAAATAAGAGACGTTAAAAATAAAATAAAATAAATAAATACAAGATATTATTTTAAATAATAAATATTAAATTATGAATGATGAAAATAAAACTCAATAATTTTAAATTAGGAGAAAACAAATAACTTACCTAAATTCCCAGGGACTAAATAAAGATCATCTGTTCAAGTCAACTGACATTTCCTATAAACCCACTATGTCCCAATCAATGTATTTACATGCTGAGGCACAAAGATGAATAGCCCTGGGGCTTCCCCTGGTGGTCCAGTGGGTAAGGACACAGCCTTGCAGTGCAAGGGGCACCGGTTCGATCCCTGGCCTGGGAAGATCCCACGTGCCATGGAGCGGCTGGACTGATGTGTCCAATTACCAAGCCGGAGCTCTGGAGCGCATGCGCCCAGAGCCGGTGCTCTGCGACAACAGACGCCACCGCGGTGGGAGGCCCACAGGAGCCAAAGAACAAAGACAGATGAACATAGCAAAACGAACGACCAATAGAAGTGGCCCACCTGCTCCCCTCCCTCCCCAACCCGACCCCCGCCCAAAATAAATAAATAAATAAATGAATCTAAAATAAATAAAAAGATGAATAGCCCTTCCCTAAAGGAGCCATCTAGTAGTAGAAAGTGGTCAAATAAACAAGTTTTTACAAACGTGTCTACAGGTTCAAAGGTAAAGAGGGAAGAGGGACTATCCCTTCAAAAATTATGGAAAGCATTAATAATGAAGCAACTCCAGAGTTGAGTGTATAAAGAATCATGAGCCACAATTCAAGTGGTAGCTACACAGGTATGTACATATATAAAATTTCATGGACTTGTACATAAAATCAGTCCACTTTACATGTTTTACTATATTTAGGTTTACCTGAGAAAAAAGAAAAGTTCATTAGAAAGCATGGGTAGAAAGTCATTTCAGATAAACAATGTATATACAGACAGAAAAGCAATAGCTTTGTATGATGAAAATTAATTCAGTAAAACTCTTAACTCACTAAGGTCCCAAACAAATTTAAGTCCCTTTTTTTTCTTCCACTAGTTTCATATTTTAATTGGTATCAGAGAAAAATCATCATTGATCAGTGATACTGTTTATCTAAGTAATGTAAAAGTCATTAGGAAACAAATTAAAATACAAGTTCTAAATAAGAGACGTTAAAAATAAAATAAAATAAATAAATACAAGATATTATTTTAAATAATAAATATTAAATTATGAATGATGAAAATAAAACTCAATAATTTTAAATTAGGAGAAAACAAATAACTTACCTAAATTCCCAGGGACTAAATAAAGATCATCTGTTCAAGTCAACTGACATTTCCTATAAACCCACTATGTCCCAATCAATGTATTTACATGCTGAGGCACAAAGATGAATAGCCCTGGGGCTTCCCCTGGTGGTCCAGTGGGTAAGGACACAGCCTTGCAGTGCAAGGGGCACCGGTTCGATCCCTGGCCTGGGAAGATCCCACGTGCCATGGAGCGGCTGGACTGATGTGTCCAATTACCAAGCCGGAGCTCTGGAGCGCATGCGCCCAGAGCCGGTGCTCTGCGACAACAGACGCCACCGCGGTGGGAGGCCCACAGGAGCCAAAGAACAAAGACAGATGAACATAGAAAAACGAAAGACCAATAGAAGTGGCCCACCTGCTCCCCTCCCTCCCCAACCCGACCCCCGCCCAAAATAAATAAATAAATAAATGAATCTAAAATAAATAAAAAGATGAATAGCCCTTCCCTAAAGGAGCCATCTAGTAGTAGAAAGTGGTCAAATAAACAAGTTTTTACAAACGTGTCTACAGGTTCAAAGGTAAAGAGGGAAGAGGGACTATCCCTTCAAAAATTATGGAAAGCATTAATAATGAAGCAACTCCAGAGTTGAGTGTATAAAGAATCATGAGCCACAATTCAAGTGGTAGCTACACAGGTATGTACATATATAAAATTTCATGGACTTGTACATAAAATCAGTCCACTTTACATGTTTTACTATATTTAGGTTTACCTGAGAAAAAAGAAAAGTTCATTAGAAAGCATGGGTAGAAAGTCATTTCAGATAAACAATGTATATACAGACAGAAAAGCAATAGCTTTGTATGATGATTTAATTCAGTATTGAGGGAGATGAAGCTAGAGAAGAAAGCAGAGGCTAGAAAATGAAGGGCCTTGTGTGTCCTGGCAGTAACAGGGAAACATGAAAGGGTTTCAAGCAGGCTAGTGATACGATCACAATTGCTTGCATACCACACAGGCAAGCACTGTGGTGGATACACCTCAGTAGTAAGTAATGATGTTCTCCAAGAGCCCATTTAGAAAACTACTAAAAAAGCATAAGCAAGAAATAATTAGGGTAGGGCTTCCCCTGGTGGTCCAGGGATAAGGACACCGCCTTGCACTGCAAGGGGTGCCAGTTCGATCCCTGGCCTAGGAAGATCCCACGTGCCGCAGACCGGCTGGACTGATGTGTCCAATTACTGAGCCAGAGCACTGGAGCGCATGTGCCCAGAGCTGGCGCTCTGCGACAACAGACGCCACCGCGATGGGAGGCCCGCAGGAGCCAAAGAACAAAGACAGATGAAAACAGAGAAATGAAAGAATAGAAGTGGCCTGCCCGCTCCCCTTCCTCCCCAACCCGACCTCCGCCCAAAATAAATAAATAAATAAATCTTTAAAAAATATATATATATATATATAAAAAGAAATAATTAGGGGAAAAGAAAGTTTTCATGAGTGCACAACTAGATACTTTACACCTATTGGTTTGTTAAATCCTTAACAACTCTATGAAGCTGGTATAATCTCAGTTTTATAAATGCAGAAACACTTGTAAAATGTTTCCATTATACCCACTATACCATGCTGCTATGGGAGAAAGAATTCAAAAAGTATCTGGGACCTGGATATAGTATAAACTGGGGGGCAGTGAGGGGAAAAGGCAGGCAGACACACACACACCCACATGTAAAAAACAACTCTCAAACTTCTATACAACTTTTTATATTACTTAACCCTATGCCTAAGGAGTTAATTTTCAGTGCACATTAGGTCTATTCACCTGAATTTCTTCTTTCATCAAGTATGAGAGGCCCACCTCCTCTTCTCCCTCCCCCAGTTCAGAGCCTGCTTCATCTTCATCCTCATCCTCGTCTTCCTCATCTTCCTCATATCCTTCAGGTGGACCAGCTTCATCGTCCTCTTCCTCTTCATCATCTTCATCTCCATCTTTTAAAATATTTTAAAAGATAAGCAAATGTCTGGGGAAATATTTTTGCCCTGGTCCCTCAAATTCTTAAGCCAATGGGTAGAAAGTATCTCAGGGTGATCTTTTTTCTTTTTAAGATTTCTCTTTTATAACATCCTTATTTATGTATTTAATATCTAAATATTAAAATTATCCCAATGTATAGATTCTCATGAAAATATTACATGTGCTAAAGTTGATTTCTTCAAAACCTGTCCATCAATTATTCCATCATTTTGTAACACTGTTTACCCATCAATTTTTTTCTTATAAGTAACTTTCAACCAATAGTAACAATGTCCCATTACAAACAGCAGCTATTCTGTCATCTCATCTATTAGTCACCCATTTATCTGAAAATGTTCAACTCTGGAGAACATTTCCATCACCCCCTACAAAAAAGTCCCATATCCAGTAACAGTCACTCACCATTTTCCTCTCCCAAAGCCTGACAATTGTTACTCTACTTTCTATCTCTATGAATTTGCCTCTTCTGGGCATTTCCTATAAACAGTGTCATACAATATATGGCTTTTTGAGTATAGCTTCTTTCACTTAGCAAAATGTTTTCAAGGTTCACACACATTGTAGTATGCATCACTACTTCAATCATTTTTATGGCTGAGTAATATTCCATTGTATTGCTAGATCACATTTGGTCTATCTGTTCACCAACTGATAAACAGCTGGGTTTGTTTCCACCTTGTGACTTTTATGGATAATTATGTGATGAATGATTTTTTGTTTCTTGTTCTTTTTTCTAATACTATTTTATAAGTTACAGATTGAGTAATGGTGAGGTTTATACAAATATAAGATTTCATGGAGCTTAATATTATAATAACCATTAAATTCCCCAAAGTATCAGAAATCTAAACAGATACAGGACTAGCGCTGTGGGTTTTAAAATTTTTCTTGTCTTATCTCTTTTTTTCCCCCATCCCTAAATACCTGGGGTCCAAGCTAATTTGCTAGCTAGGGCAATAGCTATAATTGTGACACATTTATAGTATTAAGAATGATTACCCTCATCATCCTCCTCTTCTGAATCTGGTGCTTCATTATCCTCCTGGTCAAATCCATCTAAGTCGTGATTTGCTGCAGCAGTTCAAAAATACTTTCCCTATAATCTTCCAGGTTTGTGATCTCACAGTTAAACAAGTCAAGGCTCTTCAAATTTTTAAGATTTTGCTGGAAAAAAGTTAAACATTATATTCAAGATTTAAAATTTCATGTTAATTCTTTTTAATGCATGAACCAGAAAATGTATAGAACTTGAAATCAAGAGAATGATTTTTGGATTTTTAGAATTTTAAATGAAGGGTTATTATATCAATCACAGCTAATGCTCTTAATGAGGCCCCAGCACATAAACTCCACAAGAGCAAGAACTTTGCTTCGTTCACTGCTGTATCTCTAGCACATGGCTTAGTGCCTTACTTATAACATGCATTCAATATACTTTGTTGATTGAACCTGTGCATAAAGAGATAATGACAGTAACAGGGTTAGTTTAAATCCACAATTGTTACTCTACTTTCTATCTCTATGAATTTGCCTCTTCTGGGCATTTCCTATAAACAGTGTCATACAATATATGGCTTTTTGAGTATAGCTTCTTTCACTTAGCAAAATGTTTTCAAGGTTCACACACATTGTAGTATGCATCACTACTTCAATCATTTTTATGGCTGAGTAATATTCCATTGTATTGCTAGATCACATTTGGTCTATCTGTTCACCAACTGATAAACAGCTGGGTTTGTTTCCACCTTGTGACTTTTATGGATAATTATGTGATGAATGATTTTTTGTTTCTTGTTCTTTTTTCTAATACTATTTTATAAGTTACAGATTGAGTAATGGTGAGGTTTATACAAATATAAGATTTCATGGAGCTTAATATTATAATAACCATTAAATTCCCCAAAGTATCAGAAATCTAAACAGATACAGGACTAGCGCTGTGGGTTTTAAAATTTTTCTTGTCTTATCTCTTTTTTTCCCCCATCCCTAAATACCTGGGGTCCAAGCTAATTTGCTAGCTAGGGCAATAGCTATAATTGTGACACATTTATAGTATTAAGAATGATTACCCTCATCATCCTCCTCTTCTGAATCTGGTGCTTCATTATCCTCCTGGTCAAATCCATCTAAGTACGTGATTTGCTGCAGCAGTTCAAAAATACTTTCCCTATAATCTTCCAGGTTTGTGATCTCACAGTTAAACAAGTCAAGGCTCTTCAAATTTTTAAGATTTTGCTGGAAAAAAGTTAAACATTATATTCAAGATTTAAAATTTCATGTTAATTCTTTTTAATGCATGAACCAGAAAATGTATAGAACTTGAAATCAAGAGAATGATTTTTGGATTTTTAGAATTTTAAATGAAGGGTTATTATATCAATCACAGCTAATGCTCTTAATGAGGCCCCAGCACATAAACTCCACAAGAGCAAGAACTTTGCTTCGTTCACTGCTGTATCTCTAGCACATGGCTTAGTGCCTTACTTATAACATGCATTCAATATACTTTGTTGATTGAACCTGTGCATAAAGAGATAATGACAGTAACAGGGTTAGTTTAAATCCACAATCAAGTTTATTTTCAACAATTTCAACCTCCAACTAAGCTTTTTTTTTTTTTTTTGTAAATCAGAGCAACAATATTAAGAGTTTTACTTCATCTCCTTTTCCTTCCTTTATACCAGGAAACAAAGGAGCAAATAATGAAATAACTCAAAAATAATCAAGAAGGATAGAAAAGGTACAGAATTCATGAAAATACTGGAAAATTTAAAACTAGATATTCAACTCCTAAAGTTGATGATAAAATAAATTTCTTACTAATTTAAAAATCTATCTGAGGGCTTCCCTGGTAGCTCAGTGGTAAAGAATCTGCCTGCCAATGCAGGAACATGTGTTCCATCCCTGATCCGGGAAGATTCCACATGCTGTGGAGCAACTAAGCCCGTGAGCCACAATGATAGAGCCTGTGCTCTAGAGCCTCAGAGCTGCAATTATGGAGCCCGTGTGTCACAATGACTGAAGCCCATGTGCCCTATAGCCCGAGTTCCACAACAAGGGAAGTCACCACAACAAGAAGCCTGCTCACCTCAGCTAGAGAGTAGCCCCCACTCCCTGCAACTAGAGCCTGCGGCAGCAGTGAAAACCCAGAATAGCCAAAAATAAATAAATAACATTAAAAAAAAAAACTTTATCTGAATGTTTTACTCCAAAGAAAAATAAAGCAGTATCATCTAGATCACCACATATAAGGAATTCAGAAGTTTCAAAAGAGAGAAACGTAAGTCAATAAGATAAAACTTAGGCAAATCTCAGAAAATTCAACCAAAAAAAAAATCAAGTCCAAAGAGAAACCTTTCCACTTACCAGAGCTTCTACTGTACTGAGATCTTTGATTTTGTTTCCACTCAAATTGAGGTAGGTAAGATTTGGACATTTCTCGGCCAGGACTTCCAAGCCTCCAGAAATTATATTGTCACTAAGTTCCAACTATATATTCAACATGAGGAAAAAATAAAGAATGGTGAAGGTTTAGGACACATTAAAGATTTCTAAACTACATCAATTTAAAGAAGAAAACAATTTTCATTCTCTTTGGCTTCAAGAAAGACTTTCACAAGTCTTTAATTTCTCAATTTCCATCTGTGACCACCAATAAAATATTAGAATCTCTATAGAATAAACTTCTAATCCAGGTTTGGTTCCAGTTGTATATAGTTGGATTTTATGTTTCAGAGAAAAACATTTGGTAGATGTTAAATTTATGCCATAAAATGATTTCACTATTAAATTTTATAATTTCCAAAAGCAAAGCAATATTACAGTGGATATCAAAATGCTACATAACCTGTTTTCTTACCTCTAGAGACTTAGAGCTTTCTAATTAAAAGGCAGAATGATTGTTTCATGTGGGAAAAAAATACACATAATAGCCCATGGCATCAAAATCATGATACTTTCATGCCTAATGCCAACTTACCTTTCGAAGTTTATTTAAGCTGGGCAGCTGGGCCAGTGAACTTAGTTCCACATTAGCCATACTCAGAAACTCTAGTTTTATAAATGTATCATTCAGGCCCTCAATTTCCCCGTTGACACAGAGGCAATTATCAAGGACCAACTCTGTTACCTAGAAGAGAGAATATGAATGATTCTTTAGTTTACAGTTTGTTCAGCAAAAGACCTGGGTCCTGACACTCTGGAGATGTGATTAAAACCACCAAGCCTCTTATGTAGATTCTTTTCATTCTCTCCCCAAATTGAGAGTAGCCCCACTCCCTGCAACTAGAGCCTGCGGCAGCAGTGAAAACCCAGAATAGCCAAAAATAAATAAATAACATTAAAAAAAAAAACTTTATCTGAATGTTTTACTCCAAAGAAAAATAAAGCAGTATCATCTAGATCACCACATATAAGGAATTCAGAAGTTTCAAAAGAGAGAAACGTAAGTCAATAAAATAAAACTTAGGCAAATCTCAGAAAATTCAACCAAAAAAAAAATCAAGTCCAAAGAGAAACCTTTCCACTTACCAGAGCTTCTACTGTACTGAGATCTTTGATTTTGTTTCCACTCAAATTGAGGTAGGTAAGATTTGGACATTTCTCGGCCAGGACTTCCAAGCCTCCAGAAATTATATTGTCACTAAGTTCCAACTATATATTCAACATGAGGAAAAAATAAAGAATGGTGAAGGTTTAGGACACATTAAAGATTTCTAAACTACATCAATTTAAAGAAGAAAACAATTTTCATTCTCTTTGGCTTCAAGAAAGACTTTCACAAGTCTTTAATTTCTCAATTTCCATCTGTGACCACCAATAAAATATTAGAATCTCTATAGAATAAACTTCTAATCCAGGTTTGGTTCCAGTTGTATATAGTTGGATTTTATGTTTCAGAGAAAAACATTTGGTAGATGTTAAATTTATGCCATAAAATGATTTCACTATTAAATTTTATAATTTCCAAAAGCAAAGCAATATTACAGTGGATATCAAAATGCTACATAACCTGTTTTCTTACCTCTAGAGACTTAGAGCTTTCTAATTAAAAGGCAGAATGATTGTTTCATGTGGGAAAAAAATACACATAATAGCCCATGGCATCAAAATCATGATACTTTCATGCCTAATGCCAACTTACCTTTCGAAGTTTATTTAAGCTGGGCAGCTGGGCCAGTGAACTTAGTTCCACATTAGCCATACTCAGAAACTCTAGTTTTATAAATGTATCATTCAGGCCCTCAATTTCCCCGTTGACACAGAGGCAATTATCAAGGACCAACTCTGTTACCTAGAAGAGAGAATATGAATGATTCTTTAGTTTACAGTTTGTTCAGCAAAAGACCTGGGTCCTGACACTCTGGAGATGTGATTAAAACCACCAAGCCTCTTATGTAGATTCTTTTCATTCTCTCCCCAAATTGAGATATGAAGTCATCATCATAAGTTACCTTTTTAAAAATTTGAACATGGACTAAGAAGTTCAATGCCTGCTTCAAATCATTAATAAAAAAATTTACTACATACTTTATTTATTTGGCTGCACTGGGTTTTAGTTATAGCATGTCAGATCTAGCTCCCTGACCAGGGATTGAACCCAGGTGTCCTGCATTGAGAATATAGTCTTGGCCACTGGACCACCAGAAGTGTCCCATTAATTTAAAAAGAAAAAGAAAATTAATTGCACAAAAAATAAAACTTTGCAAAACTTCTCATGTGAAACTTGTTTCTGACTCTCATGAAAAGAACCCTCAACATGAGGGCACCTATTTATGCACAGAACACCAAGGCTACTGAGAAAAGATTTAAGTGAGACCTAAAACAGCAGGAAGAAAGGAAATTGGTTTTGTTGGTTTTTTGTCTTTTTTTTTCACTTTTCTTTTACTCCCTTAACCTTGGCTGATAAATGCCACCATAACCCCGAAACACCTTGTTACCCTTCATGAAGAAATATTAGAAAGTTTCTTTTCAGACAGCCCAGATTTCAGATGTTATTTGTTCTAATATCAGTATCACCCAGAACAACGCATTCTTGACAAAATGTTATTTTTCCCTGCCACTCTGGCAGAATTTTTGTGACTTCTCCCCAGCCATGGGAAGAGGGATGTAGGATCCTCTATCAGGTCAGAGTCAAAACACAAAAATCCTAAATGGACTTAATCCTAGGAGGGAGACAGGAAACTTTGGCCCTTCATTCTCAATGCAAAAATATGTTTGAGTGGAGAAGGAAATGGCAACCCACTCCAGTACTGTTGCCTGAGAAATCCCATGGAAAGTAGCCTGGCAGGCCACAACCCATGGGGTCTCAGAGTCGGATAGGACTAAAGCGACTTTTTGCATAAGTTGTTATATTTGACAGAGGCAATTATCAAGGACCAACTCTGTTACCTAGAAGAGAGAATATGAATGATTCTTTAGTTTACAGTTTGTTCAGCAAAAGACCTGGGTCCTGACACTCTGGAGATGTGATTAAAACCACCAAGCCTCTTATGTAGATTCTTTTCATTCTCTCCCCAAATTGAGATATGAAGTCATCATCATAAGTTACCTTTTTAAAAATTTGAACATGGACTAAGAAGTTCAATGCCTGCTTCAAATCATTAATAAAAAAATTTACTACATACTTTATTTATTTGGCTGCACTGGGTTTTAGTTATAGCATGTCAGATCTAGCTCCCTGACCAGGGATTGAACCCAGGTGTCCTGCATTGAGAATATAGTCTTGGCCACTGGACCACCAGAAGTGTCCCATTAATTTAAAAAGAAAAAGAAAATTAATTGCACAAAAAATAAAACTTTGCAAAACTTCTCATGTGAAACTTGTTTCTGACTCTCATGAAAAGAACCCTCAACATGAGGGCACCTATTTATGCACAGAACACCAAGGCTACTGAGAAAAGATTTAAGTGAGACCTAAAACAGCAGGAAGAAAGGAAATTGGTTTTGTTGGTTTTTTGTCTTTTTTTTTTTTTCACTTTTTCATTTTACTCCCTTAACCTTGGCTGATAAATGCCACCATAACCCCGAAACACCTTGTTACCCTTCATGAAGAAATATTAGAAAGTTTCTTTTCAGACAGCCCAGATTTCAGATGTTATTTGTTCTAATATCAGTATCACCCAGAACAACGCATTCTTGACAAAATGTTATTTTTCCCTGCCACTCTGGCAGAATTTTTGTGACTTCTCCCCAGCCATGGGAAGAGGGATGTAGGATCCTCTATCAGGTCAGAGTCAAAACACAAAAATCCTAAATGGACTTAATCCTAGGAGGGAGACAGGAAACTTTGGCCCTTCATTCTCAATGCAAAAATATGTTTGAGTGGAGAAGGAAATGGCAACCCACTCCAGTACTGTTGCCTGAGAAATCCCATGGAAAGTAGCCTGGCAGGCCACAACCCATGGGGTCTCAGAGTCGGATAGGACTAAAGCGACTTAGCATAGTTGTTATATAGCAATAAAATGTATTTGTGTGCATTTATGTTTCTCCAGCTCAGTTGTAAACATCTTAAGAGCAGAGAATATAACTGTCATCTTTATATTCTCACATTTCTTCACTAATGTCTAGCAAAATCATAGACAAACAGTAAATATTTACTGAGCAAATGTACTTGCCCCTGGAGACCTGAAGTTCAAGGCTATGTAAAAGGAGTAAATGCATAAATAAATACATAAAGTTTTGACTGTTGAATAAAAAAAAAAAAAAAAAAAATATGTTTGAGGTATTTTGAGAAATAAAAGTTAGCAACTAGGAATGCTGCCTTCTCTGTCTGAAAATGACATATTATTTCAGGAAGCAAAGGCATCATAATCTGTTGAGACAGGAAGAAGCCAAGGCCCAGAGGGTAAGAATGACAGCCTGGGGTCAGTCACAGTGTGGGACAGAGCTGTGCCTGCACTGGCAGAATCAGGGGAAAGCTGGCTAGCTGAGCGGAGAAGAGGGCCACTAGATTTGGTGTCAAAAAACCGGTTCTTCCACTGCAGTACCAAACTTCACTGCCCTGAGGCTCAGTCTGCTAATTTGGATTCTACAACAATACCATCCACCTTACGAGTTGATCGGAAGCGGGAAAGTAAATAACAAACACGAAGAGTGCTTTGTAAACTGTAAAGCGCTGTACAAATAGAAGAGACCGTTATTACACCACAGGGAAAGGAGGAGAGCCTCCACAGAGGCGACATCCGGCACTCCTCAAAACTGGCGAGAAAATACTAGGGATAGGACAGGTATAAAAATGGGGCAAGAGGGGGCAAAGTCACCTTTCCAACCCAAGATATAAAAAGAAGTTCGAAATGTATGCTTCTACGAGACAGCTTTTTAACTTTGATGGTGTTTGTTTTCCTCAAGTCCCCAAAGAGGAGGCCCTAGGAAACTTCAAGTTATATGTGGGATGATAGTAGGGACTGTTTCCTCCTCCCTGTCCCGGACCAATTTCATGGCTTATAAGAAAAAATGTAGCACATCATGGAAAGACCTGGAGGCAAACCTGGGCTCAGTCGGATAGGACTAAAGCGACTTAGCATAGTTGTTATATAGCAATAAAATGTATTTGTGTGCATTTATGTTTCTCCAGCTCAGTTGTAAACATCTTAAGAGCAGAGAATATAACTGTCATCTTTATATTCTCACATTTCTTCACTAATGTCTAGCAAAATCATAGACAAACAGTAAATATTTACTGAGCAAATGTACTTGCCCCTGGAGACCTGAAGTTCAAGGCTATGTAAAAGGAGTAAATGCATAAATAAATACATAAAGTTTTGACTGTTGAATAAAAAAAAAAAAAAAAAAAAATATGTTTGAGGTATTTTGAGAAATAAAAGTTAGCAACTAGGAATGCTGCCTTCTCTGTCTGAAAATGACATATTATTTCAGGAAGCAAAGGCATCATAATCTGTTGAGACAGGAAGAAGCCAAGGCCCAGAGGGTAAGAATGACAGCCTGGGGTCAGTCACAGTGTGGGACAGAGCTGTGCCTGCACTGGCAGAATCGGGAATGCTGGCTAGCTGAGCGGAGAAGAGGGCCACTAGATTTGGTGTCAAAAAACCGGTTCTTCCACTGCAGTACCAAACTTCACTGCCCTGAGGCTCAGTCTGCTAATTTGGATTCTACAACAATACCATCCACCTTACGAGTTGATCGGAAGCGGGAAAGTAAATAACAAACACGAAGAGTGCTTTGTAAACTGTAAAGCGCTGTACAAATAGAAGAGACCGTTATTACACCACAGGGAAAGGAGGAGAGCCTCCACAGAGGCGACATCCGGCACTCCTCAAAACTGGCGAGAAAATACTAGGGATAGGACAGGTATAAAAATGGGGCAAGAGGGGGCAAAGTCACCTTTCCAACCCAAGATATAAAAAGAAGTTCGAAATGTATGCTTCTACGAGACAGCTTTTTAACTTTGATGGTGTTTGTTTTTTCCTCAAGTCCCCAAAGAGGAGGCCCTAGGAAACTTCAAGTTATATGTGGGATGATAGTAGGGACTGTTTCCTCCTCCCTGTCCCGGACCAATTTCATGGAAAGAGACTTTAAAAAGTACATAAAGATTCCAGACCTCCCAATCTTCATGCCGCTACGGTCCAACGAACGGACCCTATTCATTCTTCACGCTGGTATGCTCAAGCACCACCTCCACCCCTCCAAAATAAAAAACAAGTTGTACTCCTTACATTGCAATTCTAGGGTTTATTTTAGAGGCCACAATTAGCAAGACTCTAAACGTTTTCCTCTGCGACCAGCAACGCGACTTTCCTCGCTGGCCGTGGGCCCCGCTCTAGCGACCTGCCGCTCGGACCGACTGGAAACCCCGAAAGGGGCGGGGATTCCCCACGGGAAAAAGGGGTCACCCCCCATCCCGCGCTCCCCCAGCGCCTCCGCCCCGGGAGGGGAGGGCCGAGGGAAGTCGAGGAGGCCGCCTCTAAAGGAAGGCGGAAACGCCTCCCGCCCGACCCCCGAAAAGTTGACCATGACCCCGCCTCACGTGGCCCCTCCCCACCGTGTCTCTTTAACTAAGGCGACAGCAGCGAGAGCGCATCATTTAGTTTCGCCGAACCCATCTTGGAGACGCGAAACTTCTACGACCCATTTGCTTAGTTTTGTGAAACCGTCGCCAGGGATCACAATCGGAGTTGCAGCCTCCACGACACGCCGCGCCGAATTTTGTGACACCGCGGGAGGACGAAAGGGATAAAGCCTCACGTTCCCTCCCCACCTCCGGTTACTACGACGAGTCCCAAAACTTCCTCGCGGCCGGAGAACCGGCCGCTGACCCAGATTCCGCCTGGCGGCGATCGGCGCGCGCCGCTTCCCGGGGGAGTGGGCGCCGCCGGCAGCCCGCCGTCCTCCGACCACGCAAGCGACCCCGGCCCGCGCCCGGCGCGGCGTCGCCCAACACCCTGGCGCCTCTAGGCCCGGGGTGCCCCCTGGCCCCCCAAAAGAGTTGGCGGCACTGCATAAAAGTTGGACTAACTTCGCGGGCGACGATGGCTGCGGCAGAGGCGAGTGGGACTGGGGGGTCGCGCCCACGCCGCCGGCCCCAAGGAGCGGGAACGCGGGCAGCGAAGCGGCAGAACCACCCTCAACGCCCCGCTTCCCGCCCCCAACGAGGCCAGGACGCCTGCCTCGAGCAGAGAAGGGGCTAAGCCTTCAAGCACACACACAAAAAGCCCCCCGAAACTTAAGCCCTTCGCCATTTTAAGATTTTAACGATTTAAAAGTTAAAACTCCACATGTTCCCCCAGTCCTAACCCCAGATGGGGGTTAACTCATTACCTCTGCCCACACACACCCCAAGACCCCCAGAAACCCGATCCTCCGAATACAGGATTGGTGAGGAAGGGGAGGGGGCTGAGTCATCTCACCTCCTCCGGAGCTCTGTCCCTTAACTCCAGGTTAATCCTCTTCTTCATCTCCATGTCCACCTCCTGCTCTTCTGCGGCTACTTGCCTCCCTTACCTTTTCCTGCCTTCCCCACTACCCCCAACCCCAATTTTTTAAAAGATTTGGAAATGAATGAAAAGAAACGCAAATATAAACGCCCACCACCACCAGATAGGTGTGGGGAAGAAAAAAACAATCGCAAATGGAGTCCAAGGAGTTGGGATTCTAACTCGGCTGCCCCCACCTCCTTGTCCACACACTCGCGCGCGCACTCACACGCACACACATACACACACCCTCAGTTCCTTCCCCTTCAATGGCTGCTCGGAGACTGAGCCTCCATGACACGGCACCGCCAACCCCCTGGCCTACACTCCACCCACCTCCCGAATGTATTGGTGGATTCGCCAGCATCTCACGATTCCATTGGCTTAGATAAGTGTCTATTAGTCTCTAGGGCGGACCTGGACCAGAAACACCGAGTCTATTGGCTGCGATCAAGCGCGCAGTTAACTCCGATAGGTCCAGGGAGGTGTTCGTCCTGTAGAAATGATTTTGAATCCGAATAGCCCCCCTCCTTTTCTTTGTGTGATTGGCGCGCTTTCCCTAGGCGATCCGACAGTTCTAGTGCTTGTTAGATTTCTTTCTGTTTTTGTTTTTGTCTTGTCTGTTTTTAAGGTTAAAGGAACGAAGAAAGCATCCTTCTTACGTGCGGAAGTTGCCAGACAGATAGTTCCGCACGCGGCACCCTCCCGCTTTGGGCGGTTTTAAAGCGCTGCTCTTGCTTTGCAGCCCCGCTTCCCGCCCCCAACGAGGCCAGGACGCCTGCCTCGAGCAGAGAAGGGGCTAAGCCTTCAAGCACACACACAAAAAGCCCCCCGAAACTTAAGCCCTTCGCCATTTTAAGATTTTAACGATTTAAAAGTTAAAACTCCACATGTTCCCCCAGTCCTAACCCCAGATGGGGGTTAACTCATTACCTCTGCCCACACACACCCCAAGACCCCCAGAAACCCGATCCTCCGAATACAGGATTGGTGAGGAAGGGGAGGGGGCTGAGTCATCTCACCTCCTCCGGAGCTCTGTCCCTTAACTCCAGGTTAATCCTCTTCTTCATCTCCATGTCCACCTCCTGCTCTTCTGCGGCTACTTGCCTCCCTTACCTTTTCCTGCCTTCCCCACTACCCCCAACCCTAATTTTTTAAAAGATTTGGAAATGAATGAAAAGAAACGCAAATATAAACGCCCACCACCACCAGATAGGTGTGGGGAAGAAAAAAACAATCGCAAATGGAGTCCAAGGAGTTGGGATTCTAACTCGGCTGCCCCCACCTCCTTGTCCACACACTCGCGCGCGCACTCACACGCACACACATACACACACCCTCAGTTCCTTCCCCTTCAATGGCTGCTCGGAGACTGAGCCTCCATGACACGGCACCGCCAACCCCCTGGCCTACACTCCACCCACCTCCCGAATGTATTGGTGGATTCGCCAGCATCTCACGATTCCATTGGCTTAGATAAGTGTCTATTAGTCTCTAGGGCGGACCTGGACCAGAAACACCGAGTCTATTGGCTGCGATCAAGCGCGCAGTTAACTCCGATAGGTCCAGGGAGGTGTTCGTCCTGTAGAAATGATTTTGAATCCGAATAGCCCCCCTCCTTTTCTTTGTGTGATTGGCGCGCTTTCCCTAGGCGATCCGACAGTTCTAGTGCTTGTTAGATTTCTTTCTGTTTTTGTTTTTGTCTTGTCTGTTTTTAAGGTTAAAGGAAGGAAGAAAGCATCCTTCTTACGTGCGGAAGTTGCCAGACAGATAGTTCCGCACGCGGCACCCTCCCGCTTTGGGCGGTTTTAAAGCGCTGCTCTTGCTTTGCAGCCAAGGTGCACAGCAACGTGCACAACAGGTAAAAAAACATGCCTTCGTGGCACCGTCCTGCCGGAGATGGGCTTCTGTTGCAGAACCAGAACAGGGATAAAAATGGTAGTTTTAACTTCCAGCATGAAGGACTGAACGACTTTGACAGCAGTTGGGTGAAGTATAATAAAACTACCCTGAAGGAGTTGTTGCTGAGGTAATTGTTGCTGTAATAAACGCTAAGACCTTGGAGGAGAAACAAGGTGCATAGAATAGTACTACAATGCCTCTTCTTTCTAAAATCTTTTTGATTGGTTTCCAAGGAAATCTGTAGTTTAAGTGTGCTTTTTAAAAGTCTATCAATGTGGAATATAAAAGCGGTATAAGAATGATTTTTACAAATTTTGTCCTAGAGTTTAGCCTTTCTTAGTCCTTTTTTAAATTCTGCCCGTCCCATTCCCATACACCTTTCTCAGGATAAATACCCCCCAAAAAATTCCAGATGCTTTGAGGAAGGAAGTGGGTTACTTAGTCCATCTTCCAAAGTTGAGTGTTTACTGTATTTCCAGTTTTTCAGGTTAGAGACCTTAGGATTTCCTAACGGGTTTCTAATGGTTCCACATCACCCTTCCTTCCATACTTCTCCCACAACAAGACACACAGCTTCTCAAATAGGCTTACATTTAAAATGTAAATATTTGGAATTTGTCACATTAAACAAAGGAAAACAAAATAGTGATAGTCCTTTCCTTGCCAAATGTTCCCTTTGAATTCCCTGCAAAGGGGATTTTAGGAAGATGAAAAAAAAGGGGAAGAGGGAGAGCATTTGGTATAAAATGACATGGCAGGGGGCAGGTATTTGGAGTTAGCCTGTTGTTTGCACACAGGCCAAAGGAAGCCAAGATGATACAAGAGTGAACCAAAATGAACTGAGAAACAGTTCAAGGAAGAGTTTTTTTAAAAAGGCAAGACAAGGAAAAAGGGTGCTACAAAGAAAGCGGAAAGCACATTTTAGTACCTGTAGTCCTGTATTCTAATCCCACTAGCCATTGCAATCTGAAACTCTGGAGTGAAATCCCAAAAAGAGTTCCAGAAAAGAGAGTCAAATTGGGGAATCATCTATATATGAGTGATAATGAGGGCATGAGAACAAAATAAGATGTTCACAGAGAATATACATAAGAAGACGTACAGGACAAAGGAGAGAAAAACATGGTTGAAGGGTAAGAGAGGAGAGGGAAGTTAAGTTGTCTAGAAAAGTTGTCAAAGAAATTGTGGAGGGCTTCCCTGGTGATCCAGTGGGTAAGGACACCGCCTTGCAGTGCAAGGGGCGCCGGTTCGATCCCTGGCCTGGGAAGATCCCACGTGCCGCAGAGCGACTGGACTGATGTGTCCAATCACCGAGCCAGAGCTCTGGAGCGCATGCGCCCAGAGCCGGTGCTCTGTGACAACAGAGGCCACCGCGATGGGAGGCCCACATGGGCCAAGGAACAAAGATGGATGAAAATGAACAAATGAAAGATCAATAGAAGTGGTCTGCCTGCTCCCCTCCTTCCCCACCCACCCCCACCAAAATAAATAAATAAATAAATCTTTAAAAAAAAAAACGAAATTGTGGAGCATGTAGAAAAAAAGGCGGTGACTTATTGGGGGGGAAATGTTTGCAAGCCAAAGAGTTTCAAGGGAGAGATGATTATTGGGGTTAACTGGTAGGGCTATTGTATCAGAACACAGTAGTCCATTTCCTGAGTGTTTACTGTATTTCCAGTTTTTCAGGTTAGAGACCTTAGGATTTCCTAACGGGTTTCTAATGGTTCCACATCACCCTTCCTTCCATACTTCTCCCACAACAAGACACACAGCTTCTCAAATAGGCTTACATTTAAAATGTAAATATTTGGAATTTGTCACATTAAACAAAGGAAAACAAAATAGTGATAGTCCTTTCCTTGCCAAATGTTCCCTTTGAATTCCCTGCAAAGGGGATTTTAGGAAGATGAAAAAAGGGGAAGAGGAGAGCATTTGGTATAAAATGACATGGCAGGGGGCAGGTATTTGGAGTTAGCCTGTTGTTTGCACACAGGCCAAAGGAAGCCAAGATGATACAAGAGTGAACCAAAATGAACTGAGAAACAGTTCAAGGAAGAGTTTTTTTAAAAAGGCAAGACAAGGAAAAAGGGTGCTACAAAGAAAGCGGAAAGCACATTTTAGTACCTGTAGTCCTGTATTCTAATCCCACTAGCCATTGCAATCTGAAACTCTGGAGTGAAATCCCAAAAAGAGTTCCAGAAAAGAGAGTCAAATTGGGGAATCATCTATATATGAGTGATAATGAGGGCATGAGAACAAAATAAGATGTTCACAGAGAATATACATAAGAAGACGTACAGGACAAAGGAGAGAAAAACATGGTTGAAGGGTAAGAGAGGAGAGGGAAGTTAAGTTGTCTAGAAAAGTTGTCAAAGAAATTGTGGAGGGCTTCCCTGGTGATCCAGTGGGTAAGGACACCGCCTTGCAGTGCAAGGGGCGCCGGTTCGATCCCTGGCCTGGGAAGATCCCACGTGCCGCAGAGCGACTGGACTGATGTGTCCAATCACCGAGCCAGAGCTCTGGAGCGCATGCGCCCAGAGCCGGTGCTCTGTGACAACAGAGGCCACCGCGATGGGAGGCCCACATGGGCCAAGGAACAAAGATGGATGAAAATGAACAAATGAAAGATCAATAGAAGTGGTCTGCCTGCTCCCCTCCTTCCCCACCCACCCCCACCAAAATAAATAAATAAATAAATCTTTAAAAAAAAAAACGAAATTGTGGAGCATGTAGAAAAAAAGGCGGTGACTTATTGGGGGGGAAATGTTTGCAAGCCAAAGAGTTTCAAGGGAGAGATGATTATTGGGGTTAACTGGTAGGGCTATTGTATCAGAACACAGTAGACAGAATGGGAGAGTGGGCTAGAAATAATGAATGTGAGGAAAGGCCATAATAACAGACAGGGATGCCAAAAGTGGGCCTTACCCCCATATCCATTATTCCCACCCTCATATCATCTCTTATCTCCATTACCTCAATACCTTGAAACTTTCTAGTCTCAGTCAAGAAACTAGGATAAGTGAGATACTGAGGATGAAAAATCCTCTTAGGGTCTATGCACAGAAAAAAAGGTGCCTGGGGGCTTCCCTGGTGGTCCAGTGGATAGAGAGTCCGCCTTGCAGTGCAAGGGGGGCAGGTTTGATCCCTTGCCTGGGAAGATCCCACGTGCCATGGAGCGACTGGACCAATGTGTCCAACTACTCAGCCGGTGCTCTGCAACAAGAGAGGCCACTGCGATGGCAGGCCCACACAGGCCAAAGAACAAAAACGATAAGTAAATGAAAGATCAATAGAAGTGCCCCCCAAAAAAAGAGAAAGAAAAGAAAGAAAGGTGCCTGGGAAGGGACTGAATGAAGAATACTACAGAACTAGTAGACAATTGAGTGGAGCTAAATGAAGGATGAAAGAATGAAATATAGTCAGACATAGAAACAACCTAAATGTCCATCAAAAAAAGATGTATATAATATATAATAAAGAAGATGTATATAATATATATATATATTACTCAGCCATAAAAAAGAATGAGATGGGGGCTTCCCTGGTGGTCCAGTGGGTAGAGTCCACCTTGCAGTGCAAGGGGCACCAGTTCCATCCCTGGCATGGGAAAATCCCATGTTCCAGAGTGGCTGGACCGATGTGTCCAATTACGAGCCAGCGCTCCGGAGCGCATGCGCCCAGAGCCAGTGCTTAGCAACGAGAGAGGCCACTGAGATGGGAGGCCCACACAGGCCAAGGAACCAAGATGGATGAAAATAAATAAATGAAAAGACCAATAAAAGAGGCCAAAAAAAAAAAAAATGAGATAGTAGCATTTGCAGCTACATGGATGGACCTAGAGATTATAATACTAAGCAAAGTAAGCCATAAAGAGAAAGACAAACACCGTATGATACCACTTATGCATGGAATCTAAAATATGACACTAATGAACTTATCTACAAAACAGAAACAACTTGAAATGAGAAAAAGAAACAGACTCACAGATGTAGAGAGAAGACTTGTGGGTGCCAAGGGGTAGGGAGTGCAGAGGAGGAATGGAGTGGAGTTTGGGACTAGCAGATGCAAACTATTATATACAGAATGAATAAACAACAAGGTTCTATTGTATAGCACACACTGAATTATATTCAATATCCTATAATAAGCAATAATGGAAAAGAATATATACTTATAAATATGCAATATGACTGGATCACTTTACTATATACCAGAAACTAACACACTATAAATCAACCATACTTTAATTTAAAAAAAATTTTAATTAAAAATAAAGAAGGGACTCCCTTGGTGGTCCAGTAGTTAAGAATCCACCTGCCAGGGCTTCTACCTGCCAGGGTGAATCCACCTGCCAGGGTGGTCTAGTGGGTAAGGACACCGCCTTGCAGTGCAAGGCGCCCGGGTTTGAGCCCTGGACGTGGGAAGATCCCACGTGCCGCGGAGCGGCTAGACTGATGTGTCCAATTACCGAACCGGAGCTCTGGGGCGCATGCGCCCAGAGCTGGCGCTCTGCGACAACAGAGGCCACCGTGATGGGAGGCCCACAGGAGCCAAAGAACAAAGACAGATGAAAATAGAGAAATGAAAGACCAATAGAAGTGGCCCGCCCGCTCCCCTCCCTCCCCAACCCGACCCCCAAAAGATAAATAAATAAAAAATAAAATGTTTAAAAAAGAAAAAAAGAGAATCCACCTGCCAATGCAAGCAACACGACTTCGATCTCTGGCCCAGGAATATTTCACATGCCCCATAGAGCAACTAAGCCCGTGTGCCACAACTACTGGGCCCATACTGTTCTAAGGCCCATGCTGTGCAACAAGAAAACCCTCAGCACTGATAAACCTGCACATCTCAACCAAGAGTAGCCCTACTCATCACAACTAGACAAAGCCCATGCATAGCAACCAAGACCCAGCACGGCCAAAAATATAATTAATCAATTAATTATTTTTAAAAGGAGTATAGTCAGGAAAAAGCATTATGCTAAGCAAAGTAAGCCATAAAGAGAAAGACAAACACCGTATGATACCACTTATGCATGGAATCTAAAATATGACACTAATGAACTTATCTACAAAACAGAAACAACTTGAAATGAGAAAAAGAAACAGACTCACAGATGTAGAGAGAAGACTTGTGGGTGCCAAGGGGTAGGGAGTGCAGAGGAGGAATGGAGTGGAGTTTGGGACTAGCAGATGCAAACTATTATATACAGAATGAATAAACAACAAGGTTCTATTGTATAGCACACACTGAATTATATTCAATATCCTATAATAAGCAATAATGGAAAAGAATATATACTTATAAATATGCAATATGACTGGATCACTTTACTATATACCAGAAACTAACACACTATAAATCAACCATACTTTAATTTAAAAAAAATTTTAATTAAAAATAAAGAAGGGACTCCCTTGGTGGTCCAGTAGTTAAGAATCCACCTGCCAGGGCTTCTACCTGCCAGGGTGAATCCACCTGCCAGGGTGGTCTAGTGGGTAAGGACACCGCCTTGCAGTGCAAGGGGCGCCGGTTCGAGCCCTGACGTGGGAAGATCCCACGTGCCGCGGAGCGGCTAGACTGATGTGTCCAATTACCGAACCGGAGCTCTGGGGCGCATGCGCCCAGAGCTGGCGCTCTGCGACAACAGAGGCCACCGTGATGGGAGGCCCACAGGAGCCAAAGAACAAAGACAGATGAAAATAGAGAAATGAAAGACCAATAGAAGTGGCCCGCCCGCTCCCCTCCCTCCCCAACCCGACCCCCAAAAGATAAATAAATAAAAAATAAAATGTTTAAAAAAGAAAAAAAGAGAATCCACCTGCCAATGCAAGCAACACGACTTCGATCTCTGGCCCAGGAATATTTCACATGCCCCATAGAGCAACTAAGCCCGTGTGCCACAACTACTGGGCCCATACTGTTCTAAGGCCCATGCTGTGCAACAAGAAAACCCTCAGCACTGATAAACCTGCACATCTCAACCAAGAGTAGCCCCTACTCATCACAACTAGACAAAGCCCATGCATAGCAACAAAGACCCAGCACGGCCAAAAATATAATTAATCAATTAATTATTTTTTAAAAAGGAGTATAGTCAGGGGAAAAAAGCCATATTCATGAACTAAAATATGTTTCAGGCTGAGGTAATGAAGTATGGTTTAAGTGGTAGAATGAAGAGTGAGGTTAAGTATTTAAGAGCAAAGGAGCAAGGAGTGGAGTGAATGAGTGCGATTCAGAACAGAACACTCCTTTAGCCCACCAATAAGAAGCATGCATCAGGATATTATTTAACTCGATATGTTTTTGGTTTTTTTTTTTTCCCCATCATGCCTCTTACATTTATTTTCATTGATGTTTTTACTCTTTGGCATGTGTGGGCCTCCCATTGCAGTGGCCTCTCTCGGCGCATAGCAGCGGCTCTGTGCACATGCACTCCAGAGCGCTGGCTCACAATTGGACATATGGATCCAGCCATTCTGCGGCACGTGGGATCTTCCTGGACCAGGGATCGAACCGGCGCCCCTTGCAGTGCAAGGCGGACTCTCTAGCCACTGGACCACCAGGGAAGCCCTCAATATGTCTTTAATGTTCAAACACTAAACATATCTGCTGCTGAGTATCTTCTGTTGACTCTCTAGATTCACTCTTCACCCTTCTCCACACTGCTCTGTGACCCAAAACCCACATGAACTGAATCAAGTCCTATGACTTCCTACATTTGGTCCATGGGGGCAGGGGTACTGGCTGGAAATAGGAAGTCTGGATGTTGGAGTAACTTTCTTCCCAAATTCCTTTGTGTCAGGTGGTTACAATAGGACCAAGTCCTTCTACTGAAAGCCATGGCTCTCTGGGACTATAGGAAACACTGTGATGTCTTCACCACACAGATTTTACTTCAGGCATGCATGCATGCTCAGTCACTTCAGTTGTGTCCAACTCTTTGCAATCCCATGGACTGTAGTCCATCAGGCTCCTCTGTCCATGGGATTTCCCAGGCAAGAATACTGGAGTGAGCTACCGTTTCCTACTCCAAGGGATCTTCCCAACCTAGAGATCAAACCCATGTCTCCTGTGTCACCTTCATTGTTATATGGATTCTTTACACTGCACCACCTGGAAAGCCCTGAACAATCCTATAGATCACATTTTTCCAATCAAGTCTCACTAGTGCTCTTTTGTTCTGTACAGGTGATAGTCATTCTACTCTTTTTAGTTTTGCTTAGGCTGGTCTACTTTAACCAAAAAGATTGTACCTCCCCTGAATCATTAGGACTTATTAAACTACTTATTCAGTATTTATACTATGCTGCCTTGTAACATCTCCTGAGTGTGTGTGTGTGTGCTCAGTTGTTCAGTCATGTCCGACTCTTTGCAACATCATTGACTGTAGTCCACAGGCTCCTCTGTCCATGGAATTTTCCAGACAAGAATACTGGAGAGGGTTGCCATTTCCTACTTGTATGTGTTACTTAAGTCTGGTTTGCCCAACCAAAGTGGAATTTCCTAGGAAGAAAAAAAATCAATAGCTTGGCTTCCTCTGGCATCACTCACAGGACTTGGTACAAGGCTGAGCACACAGTGGGTACCCAAGACATGTTTAGTAATTGATTATGTATCAGATAACCCTCAGATGATGATTTAATTTCATACTTCCATTAGGAAATAGTTTGGTTGATGCCTGCTTGGGGAATAGATGACAGAGCAGGAGTTAAGGATAACTTCAAACTTCTCTTCCTTTTAACTTTTTACCTTTCCCTTTCCCTAACTAGTTTATTTGCAGCCTCAAGACTGAACTAAGCCAGTGCAATCAATGCCAGTGTGTTTTCTCCAGAGTTCAGACTGACTTGCCACCAGAAATTTTTCCTGCCCATGCCTCTGAGAAATTCCAGAAAACCATCCAACAGGGTCACTACTGCCCCTCTTGGTAACAGGATCCTAATCAATACTGAGAGATTGTGAATGATTCTACAGCCCCATTGTGCTGTTCTGTAGAAAGCTTCCAGATCAACACATTCCAAGGCAAAAATGAATTGTTACATATCCCTTAGAGTTAAGGGATATATATCTATATATCTATATTTATATCTATCTAAAATGAGCTACCTTTCCAGAAGGAAAAAAATGAAGCTTATTATGGCAAAATGGTGGAATAAATTATCTCCAAAGAGGCCACAAACAATTTCTCCACTCGCTATGCATATATGGCCCTCATTCCACCAAGAAGTGGAGTGCAGGGCTTCTCTGATGGCTCAGTGGTGAGGAATCCATCTGCCAATGAAGGGACACAGGTTCCCTGATCCAGAGGAACCCCCAGGATCCCACATGCAGAGCAACTACTTTTTTAGTTTTGCTTAGGCTGGTCTACTTTAACCAAAAAGATTGTACCTCCCCTGAATCATTAGGACTTATTAAACTACTTATTCAGTATTTATACTATGCTGCCTTGTAACATCTCCTGAGTGTGTGTGTGTGTGCTCAGTTGTTCAGTCATGTCCGACTCTTTGCAACATCATTGACTGTAGTCCACAGGCTCCTCTGTCCATGGAATTTTCCAGACAAGAATACTGGAGAGGGTTGCCATTTCCTACTTGTATGTGTTACTTAAGTCTGGTTTGCCCAACCAAAGTGGAATTTCCTAGGAAGAAAAAAAATCAATAGCTTGGCTTCCTCTGGCATCACTCACAGGACTTGGTACAAGGCTGAGCACACAGTGGGTACCCAAGACATGTTTAGTAATTGATTATGTATCAGATAACCCTCAGATGATGATTTAATTTCATACTTCCATTAGGAAATAGTTTGGTTGATGCCTGCTTGGGGAATAGATGACAGAGCAGGAGTTAAGGATAACTTCAAACTTCTCTTCCTTTTAACTTTTTACCTTTCCCTTTCCCTAACTAGTTTATTTGCAGCCTCAAGACTGAACTAAGCCAGTGCAATCAATGCCAGTGTGTTTTCTCCAGAGTTCAGACTGACTTGCCACCAGAAATTTTTCCTGCCCATGCCTCTGAGAAATTCCAGAAAACCATCCAACAGGGTCACTACTGCCCCTCTTGGTAACAGGATCCTAATCAATACTGAGAGATTGTGAATGATTCTACAGCCCCATTGTGCTGTTCTGTAGAAAGCTTCCAGATCAACACATTCCAAGGCAAAAATGAATTGTTACATATCCCTTAGAGTTAAGGGATATATATCTATATATCTATATTTATATCTATCTAAAATGAGCTACCTTTCCAGAAGGAAAAAAATGAAGCTTATTATGGCAAAATGGTGGAATAAATTATCTCCAAAGAGGCCACAAACAATTTCTCCACTCGCTATGCATATATGGCCCTCATTCCACCAAGAAGTGGAGTGCAGGGCTTCTCTGATGGCTCAGTGGTGAGGAATCCATCTGCCAATGAAGGGACACAGGTTCCCTGATCCAGAGGAACCCTAACCCTGGAGGATCCCACATGCCGCAGAGCAACTAAGCTTGTGGATCACAACTATCAAGCCTGTGCTCTAGAGCCTGGGAACCACAACTGCTGAGCCTATATACTGCAATTACTGAAGCCCATGTACCCTAGGGCCTGTGCTCCACAAGAGAAGCCACTGTGAGGAGAAACCTGAGCACCACAACTAGAGAGCAGCCCTTGTTTGCCACAGCTAGAGAAAACCTGCACAGCAACGAAGACCCAGCACAACCAAAAATAAATAAATAAAATAATAATAATAATTAAAAAAAAAGAAATGGAGGGTATTTCCCTTTGCCTTAAATCTGGGATAGCCTTGTGCTTTGCTTTCACCAAAAGAATGCAATGGAAATAACACTGTGCAAGCCTAGTTCTGAGCCTAGCTTTTAAAGGGCCCAGTACTTTCTGGTTTTGCTTTCTTTGGGACCAGCTCTCATATAAGGAAGTTCAACCATACCTCTGGAGAGAGAAAGGCCCTAGAGAATGAGAGACTATAAAGAGAGCTAGAGACCAGACATCTCCTGACTGTCCCAGCCACCCCAATGTAGGCCCCAGTCATGTGAGTGAAGCCATCTTGAATCCTCTAGTCTTTGTCAAGTCAACACCATGTGGATCAGAGATGAGCCATTCTACCATGCCCTGCCCAAATTTCAAAATATGGAGTAAATAAAGCATTATTTTTTTCCAGCCACACCATGTAGCTTGCAGGATCTTAGTTCCCCGACCAGAGATTGAACACAGGTCTGGCAGTGAAAACACTGAGTTCTAACTACTAGACCTCCAGGGAAATCCAGCATAGTTGTATTTTAAACTACTCAGTTTTGGGGTGATTTATTAGCAATGGAGAATTAAACAATAGCAATAAATAACTAAAATTAGGGTATACCCAAGGTCCTGTGACTAGAGCTTTCTGAGGATGAATCTCAAACCCAAGTCCTCTGATCAAAGTTCAAAACTATTTCCAAAGGCAACCATTATAATCCTGTTTAATTCATGTACACAAGATGTTCTTCTCCGTAAAATATCTTTACCTCTTATTGTTGCCCAAAATGCCACACATAGATATTCAATATATGACCCTGTTGAGATGCAAAAACTCCAGGATAATTAATAAGTAACCTTTTATCATTAAAAATATTCATCTTTATTTCATTTAAAAATAAATTAATTTAATTTAAAATTATTCTATTAAAATTCGTACATGGGGGCTATGCAACGGCCTGGAAAGGTGGGATGGGGGGAATGTGATGTACATATAACTAATCTGGAATTATACATACCTGTAAACAACAAAACTCTGTAAAATCAAAAAAGCAAAATAGGACTTCCCTGGTGGTCCAGTGGGTAAAGAGTCCGCCTTGCAGTGCAAGTGGCATCAGTTCAATCCCTGGCCTGGGAAGATTCCACATGCTGTGGAGTGGCTAGACCAGTTGTGTGCAATTACAAGCCATGCACCCGGAGCTGGTGCTCTGTGACAAGAAAGGCCACTGCACTGGGAGGCCCACACAGCCAAAGAATGAATATGGATGAAAAATAAATAAAATAAAATAAATCAATAAAAGAGACCAAAATTAAGAAAAATTAAAAAAAAAAAAAAAGGCAAAATAAAAAACCTGGGATTGGGCTTCCCCTGGTGGTCCAGTGGGTAAGGACACCGCCTTGCAGTGCAAGGGGCGCCGGTTCAATCCCTGGCCTGGGAAGATCCCACGTGCCGTGGAGCGGCTGGACGGATGTGTCCAATCACCGAGCCGGAGCTCTGGAGCGCATGCGCCCAGAGCCGGTGCTCTGTGACAACAGACGCCACCGCGATGGGAGGCCCACGGGAGCCAAAGAACAAAGACGGATGAAAATAGAGAAATGAAAGACCAATGGAAGTAGCCTGCCTGCTCCCCTTCCTTCCCAACCCGACCCCCACCCAAAATAAATAAATAAATAAATCTAAAAAAAAAAAAAAAAACACCTTAGGATTGTGGAAAAAACACAGGTAAGAACATAATAAGAAGAAAAAACTTAACTGAGGATATTTGTCAGTTTTTTTTAGTTTTGTTTTTGAGAAGAGGCTTTGATAGGCACCATGAAAACTACAAAACGACTGAAGTACCATACATTTTCCAGGTTTTTTTCCAATCCCTTTCTTTCTTTCTTTAATTTGAGATTCTTTCCTCTATAGGGACTGTCAGTGAGTGGTGAAGAGGGAAGTATACATATAATTACAATAAATTCTTGAGTATTACTATGTGAATACCAATTCTGTGAAATATCTGCAAAAGGTTAAAATTCTAGGTTGAGATCCCAGTTTGAGTCACCTCTTTACATGCTAAGGGATTACAAACCAGTTTTAACATACACAGATTTGCAAACAGAAATGATTTAGAGATTGCACTTTAAGAATTATTGCATCACTGAATTTCTCCAGTAGCGCAGATAGTAATTAGTTGCCTTAAAAGAAATGAGTAACCTTGATAAGGTCACATTCAAAAAGTAACGTTAAACTTCCAGTTAAGCATGGAGAATTTAATATAGTACATGTTTAGTTCTTTAAGTACATGCTTAAATCTATAATATAGTACATGCTTAATTCGATTCCTCCCGAAACCTAAGATAACTTTGAAGGAATAAACCTAAACCCAAAAGGACAAAGATACTGAGCAAGGAGAAAAGAATTCATGAGAGAGCGCAAAAAAATTTTGAAATCTGTAAAGCTGATGAACCATGTAGTTCAGAAATGCATTTTCCTCACTTCTGATGTTTTCCTTCTTGAAAAAAAAAACAAAACCAATTATCATAGTTGGGCCTCTCCTGGTCCACTGTTCATCCATCCTCAGCAGAGTGTTCCACTTCCCTCCATCCTCTGTTCTCCTGGGAGAGGGAGCCTGTTCATTGGCACACACATTCTGCTGTGCCTCTCCATCCTGAGGTCTGCCCCAGTCCAGGTTGCCTGGTTCTGGGGTACAGTTAACAAACCCACAGACTCTCATACTAAGCTGAGTCCTCCAATCTGGCTTCTGACAGTAAAATGGCCTCTAAAAGTAATAACTGACCTCCATATTTACTTTTTACTTCATTTCTCAACTCGTTCAGGAATGTTTAGGAATGCTATTATTGGGATTCCCCTTAGAGATCCCATTAGACTAGAGGTAATTGTTTTAGCAGAGAGGAGAAAGTTGAAACCTTACTGCCTGCAGGAGACTGAAAGACAAACTGATTTACACTGTAGAACCCCACCAAGAGGCTGAGAAAATAAGAACTCCTGAAGATGAGTGGTGAAGAGGGAAGTATACATATAATTACAATAAATTCTTGAGTATTACTATGTGAATACCAATTCTGTGAAATATCTGCAAAAGGTTAAAATTCTAGGTTGAGATCCCAGTTTGAGTCACCTCTTTACATGCTAAGGGATTACAAACCAGTTTTAACATACACAGATTTGCAAACAGAAATGATTTAGAGATTGCACTTTAAGAATTATTGCATCACTGAATTTCTCCAGTAGCGCAGATAGTAATTAGTTGCCTTAAAAGAAATGAGTAACCTTGATAAGGTCACATTCAAAAAGTAACGTTAAACTTCCAGTTAAGCATGGAGAATTTAATATAGTACATGTTTAGTTCTTTAAGTACATGCTTAAATCTATAATATAGTACATGCTTAATTCGATTCCTCCCGAAACCTAAGATAACTTTGAAGGAATAAACCTAAACCCAAAAGGACAAAGATACTGAGCAAGGAGAAAAGAATTCATGAGAGAGCGCAAAAAAATTTTGAAATCTGTAAAGCTGATGAACCATGTAGTTCAGAAATGCATTTTCCTCACTTCTGATGTTTTCCTTCTTGAAAAAAAAAACAAAACCAATTATCATAGTTGGGCCTCTCCTGGTCCACTGTTCATCCATCCTCAGCAGAGTGTTCCACTTCCCTCCATCCTCTGTTCTCCTGGGAGAGGGAGCCTGTTCATTGGCACACACATTCTGCTGTGCCTCTCCATCCTGAGGTCTGCCCCAGTCCAGGTTGCCTGGTTCTGGGGTACAGTTAACAAACCCACAGACTCTCATACTAAGCTGAGTCCTCCAATCTGGCTTCTGACAGTAAAATGGCCTCTAAAAGTAATAACTGACCTCCATATTTACTTTTTACTTCATTTCTCAACTCGTTCAGGAATGTTTAGGAATGCTATTATTGGGATTCCCCTTAGAGATCCCATTAGACTAGAGGTAATTGTTTTAGCAGAGAGGAGAAAGTTGAAACCTTACTGCCTGCAGGAGACTGAAAGACAAACTGATTTACACTGTAGAACCCCACAAAGAGGCTGACTTTGGAAACACTAAGAACTCCTGAAGATGAGAGTGAACATATGGCTAAAACGGAAGGAATGGCGAAAAATCATGTTAAAAACAACTAAATTCCTTGCCCAACTCTGGCCCACAGAGGTCGAAATAAAGTGCTCTCAATTCAGAGATATTGGGCATAACTAAGATTAGGTTAGATGTAATGAAAAGTAGCAAAAAAAAAAAGTTAACAACTTATATTTCATTCAGAACCCTCCTCGACAAATTAACCCCTTTCTTTTCTCCATCTTATAATTGGGTGTAAGTTTACGTTAAAAAAAAGTTAGAGGCTGGGCTTCCCCAGTGATCCAGTGGGTAAAGAGTCTGCCTTCCAGTGCAAGGGGCACCGGTTCGATCCCTGGCCTGGGAAGATCCCATGCACAGTGGAGTGGCTGGAACAGTGTGTCCAATTACACGCTAGTCAGCGCTCTGGAACGCATGTGCCCAGAGCTGGTGCTCTGCAGTGAGAGTCCACTGCGATGGGAAGCCCACACAGGCCAAAGAATAAGGATGGATGAAAATAAATAAATGAAGGACCAATAAAAAACATACCAAAAAAAAGAAAAGAGGTTCCTCACTGGAGAAACTGACTAGCCTAAGACATAAGTCCAGAGACACTAACAAATCCCTTCACCACCATGCAATCTTATCAGCTTTCATACAAGATTACACACACCTTTTAAGTGTTTTTTAAGTGCCTCACTCTTAAATGTGAATGGACAGGTAAGGATCACCAAACATCTTAGAAAGCTCTTTTACATGAAAGAGCCAAAAATAAACAGAAAAAAGAACTCAAAGAAAACAGAAAAGGCGGTAGAAGAAAACAATTTTCAAAAGAAAGCCCAAGTTAATACCATAAAAACATAAATGCATTCATGAAAATAAAAGAAAATAATGCTATAAAAAGAACACTCTTGAGACTTACCTGGTCGTCCAGTGGTTAAGACTTTACTTCCACTGCAGGGAGTGTGGGTTCAATCCCTAGTCAAGGAGTTGAGAGCCCACATGACTAGTGACCAAAAAATAAATAAATAAATAAACATACAACAAAACACTATTTTAACAAATGTTAAAGTTTTCAATAAAGACTTTAAAAAATGGTCCACATCCCCCCCAAATCATCTTTTTTTTAAAAAAAGCATTCTTAGAGAAGCTTACAAAAATTAAAAATATGAACACAGAATGTTAACCGGGGGCCTTTCTTTTCCTCCAGAGGTCGAAATAAAGTGCTCTCAATTCAGAGATATTGGGCATAACTAAGATTAGGTTAGATGTAATGAAAAGTAGCAAAAAAAAAAAGTTAACAACTTATATTTCATTCAGAACCCTCCTCGACAAATTAACCCCTTTCTTTTCTCCATCTTATAATTGGGTGTAAGTTTACGTTAAAAAAAAGTTAGAGGCTGGGCTTCCCCAGTGATCCAGTGGGTAAAGAGTCTGCCTTCCAGTGCAAGGGGCACCGGTTCGATCCCTGGCCTGGGAAGATCCCATGCACAGTGGAGTGGCTGGAACAGTGTGTCCAATTACACGCTAGTCAGCGCTCGGGAACGCATGTGCCCAGAGCTGGTGCTCTGCAGTGAGAGTCCACTGCGATGGGAAGCCCACACAGGCCAAAGAATAAGGATGGATGAAAATAAATAAATGAAGGACCAATAAAAAACATACCAAAAAAAAGAAAAGAGGTTCCTCACTGGAGAAACTGACTAGCCTAAGACATAAGTCCAGAGACACTAACAAATCCCTTCACCACCATGCAATCTTATCAGCTTTCATACAAGATTACACACACCTTTTAAGTGTTTTTTAAGTGCCTCACTCTTAAATGTGAATGGACAGGTAAGGATCACCAAACATCTTAGAAAGCTCTTTTACATGAAAGAGCCAAAAATAAACAGAAAAAAGAACTCAAAGAAAACAGAAAAGGCGGTAGAAGAAAACAATTTTCAAAAGAAAGCCCAAGTTAATACCATAAAAACATAAATGCATTCATGAAAATAAAAGAAAATAATGCTATAAAAAGAACACTCTTGAGACTTACCTGGTCGTCCAGTGGTTAAGACTTTACTTCCACTGCAGGGAGTGTGGGTTCAATCCCTAGTCAAGGAGTTGAGAGCCCACATGACTAGTGACCAAAAAATAAATAAATAAATAAACATACAACAAAACACTATTTTAACAAATGTTAAAGTTTTCAATAAAGACTTTAAAAAATGGTCCACATCCCCCCCAAATCATCTTTTTTTTAAAAAAAGCATTCTTAGAGAAGCTTACAAAAATTAAAAATATGAACACAGAATGTAATAATTCAATATGAAAGGGTACAAGATAAAGTTGAGAAACACTCCCTGAAAGTAGAGCAAAGAGTGGAGAGATGGGAAAAAAATAGAAGAAAAAAGTTAAGGGTATTGGAGATCAGTCCAGAAGATTCAACATACAATTGACAACCATTTCAGATAAAGTGAACATATAAAACCAAATTGTTAGAGAAGTATATAAGCTTTTAGACAAATGAGCCTATTGAGTATCCTTCCAAGAAATAAAAAGGATCAAGATACTTGAAATTATAGAACATCTAGGATAAAGAAAAGAAATTTAAAAGCTTCCTAGGGGAGAGAGGCCAATCTCATTCAGAACTGGAGAATGGAGGGCTCAAAGAGGAAAATTCTTTTTAAAGCATTATGAAAAATTACCTTATATGTTTGAACATAATGAGAGAGGAGTTACACTTTCAACAGTGAGTTTTCAGATTAATAAGCAACTATGAAACTGAACTAAAAAGGAAAAAAAGAAAGATCTTTATCAATTCAAGGGAAGATTCAAAAGTTGTACAAGAAAGGAAATACAATACACTTCTTAGCATAACTGTAACTATCGATGATAGTTTAAATGCTGATTTAACTAAAATTGTGGTATAATAATTGAATCAGAAGATCAGAGTAAAAAAAAAAAAAAGAAAGAGAGTATTGTGTAAGAGGTAAATCCTTATCTTTCATAGTTGAAAGCTCATAGATGATAATATCTAAAACTGGAAAAAAAAAAAAAGAAATAGCTCTATAAACATGTTTTTGGAAATTTGGAGTTGTGGACTAGAAGAAACAGTTTAAAATTTGCAGTGACTGTCTCTAGGAGGTAGGAAGTGGACAAGGGGAAATGACGTTTTATTATGACTTTTATTGATCTATTTAACTTTCAAAACTACATACCTTACTATCTTGATAAAAATAAAAACTAAATTTAAAAATAATATGAGGTAGGGCTTCCCTGGTGGTCCAGTGGGTAAAGAGTCCACCTTGCAATACAAGGGGCACCAGTTCGATCTCTGGCCCAGGAAGATTCCATGTGCCGAGGAGAGGCTGGACTGGTGTGTCCAATTAAGAGCCAGAGCTCTGAGGCGTATGCACCCAGAGCTGGTGCTCTGCAAGGAGAGAGGCCACTGCAATGGGAGGCCCACACATGCCAAAGAACAAAAAATGGATGAAAATAGATATTAAAAAAATTAAAAAATAGGCATGATGGGAAAAAAATTTAAAAAATAATAATATGAGATAGCTAATTGACTTGTGCACCATTTGGAAATACAAAAAAACATACTGAGTGGATCAATTCTCTTCAAACTAATATCTGCTTTTACATCTTTGGATATGCTTCAGTGTCTCCTGGTTTATAATCTGTGGGAACTTGAATAGAATTTGTTTCCTGTTGTTGTGCAAAAACTGTATAAGTCTTAATTATGTTGAATTGGTTCACAGTGCTTTCAGGTCTACTATTAATATATCCTTCTACTTTTCTATTAATTTTTGAGAGTTTGATATGTAAACTCCAGCTAAAAATCTTAATTTATCTACTTTTAATATAGTATAACAGTGAGTTTTCAGATTAATAAGCAACTATGAAACTGAACTAAAAGGAAAAAGAAAGATCTTTATCAATTCAAGGGAAGATTCAAAAGTTGTACAAGAAAGGAAATACAATACACTTCTTAGCATAACTGTAACTATCGATGATAGTTTAAATGCTGATTTAACTAAAATTGTGGTATAATAATTGAATCAGAAGATCAGAGTAAAAAAAAAAAAAGAAAGAGAGTATTGTGTAAGAGGTAAATCCTTATCTTTCATAGTTGAAAGCTCATAGATGATAATATCTAAAACTGGAAAAAAAAAAAAGAAATAGCTCTATAAACATGTTTTTGGAAATTTGGAGTTGTGGACTAGAAGAAACAGTTTAAAATTTGCAGTGACTGTCTCTAGGAGGTAGGAAGTGGACAAGGGGAAATGACGTTTTATTATGACTTTTATTGATCTATTTAACTTTCAAAACTACATACCTTACTATCTTGATAAAAATAAAAACTAAATTTAAAAATAATATGAGGTAGGGCTTCCCTGGTGGTCCAGTGGGTAAAGAGTCCACCTTGCAATACAAGGGGCACCAGTTCGATCTCTGGCCCAGGAAGATTCCATGTGCCGAGGAGAGGCTGGACTGGTGTGTCCAATTAAGAGCCAGAGCTCTGAGGCGTATGCACCCAGAGCTGGTGCTCTGCAAGGAGAGAGGCCACTGCAATGGGAGGCCCACACATGCCAAAGAACAAAAAATGGATGAAAATAGATATTAAAAAAATTAAAAAATAGGCATGATGGGAAAAAAATTTAAAAAATAATAATATGAGATAGCTAATTGACTTGTGCACCATTTGGAAATACAAAAAAACATACTGAGTGGATCAATTCTCTTCAAACTAATATCTGCTTTTACATCTTTGGATATGCTTCAGTGTCTCCTGGTTTATAATCTGTGGGAACTTGAATAGAATTTGTTTCCTGTTGTTGTGCAAAAACTGTATAAGTCTTAATTATGTTGAATTGGTTCACAGTGCTTTCAGGTCTACTATTAATATATCCTTCTACTTTTCTATTAATTTTTGAGAGTTTGATATGTAAACTCCAGCTAAAAATCTTAATTTATCTACTTAAAAATTAATTGTAATATATAGTGAAACTATATATCATTTTTTTCTGTATTTTCCAAATATTCTATAAATGTGTTATACTTTCATAATTTAAAAACTAAAAAAGAGAAAAAAGGAATATAGGCATATTTTGCTATATAGAAAATTTAGATTGCCAAATCTAAACTTACAGGATAGAGAACTTTGGACAAGATGTTGGTATACTCTTTTGCCATGTGTTTCAAAAAGTATGTTCCTTATTTCTTTCATTTGTTAAGTACAATTCGGATTTTTGCTAAGGCTATGTTTCTGTTTCTATTTAACTTCAGCTCAAGCAAATCAATGCCTTCCCCAAAATATCAGTCTTAGCAATCAGAGTTGAATGCAATCCTACTCAAAGATATTGAAATTTAATAGATGCTGGATGACTGGTGCAATGTGATCTAATTAATTGCCATTTTCTTGGCTTGTAATTTTGACAAGCAGTATTTGTATTAGTATAGATTTCTATAGTATTATGATTTCTTATAATATGGTGGGTACTTGAAAAGCTTGCTATACTCACTAATGGAAACTTTACTCAACTTTAAGGCAAAATTTCCTCCAAATGAGCACATCCCTCACTTTATACTGAAAGTCGGTAAGAAGATAGGATTCATTGTACAGAAATTTAATCATGATACAAGTGAAAATTATGACTGTGTTATAGCTAAGAGGTCACAAGGGAGGGAAAAATACTAAATTTCTCCTATTTGGGGAACACCAATAGCAAGGTCCTTTGTTTATCTCCCCCAAAAAAGTAGAGAGCTAAAAAAAAATTAAAAATAAATCAAATTTAAAAAGAGAGAGAGAAAACTTGTATACATACCTCTGGAGAGATTTATTGCAATATGGCAATAAATATAGCAAGAATTCTTAAAAAGTACACATTCTAAAGTAAAACCAAAATAAAATATCACTATGAGAATTTTTCACATCATCAAGTTCCGATATGTGGGAACTTGAATAGAATTTGTTTCCTGTTGTTGTGCAAAACTGTATAAGTCTTAATTATGTTGAATTGGTTCACAGTGCTTTCAGGTCTACTATTAATATATCCTTCTACTTTTCTATTAATTTTTGAGAGTTTGATATGTAAACTCCAGCTAAAAATCTTAATTTATCTACTTAAAAATTAATTGTAATATATAGTGAAACTATATATCATTTTTTTCTGTATTTTCCAAATATTCTATAAATGTGTTATACTTTCATAATTTAAAAACTAAAAAAGAGAAAAAAGGAATATAGGCATATTTTGCTATATAGAAAATTTAGATTGCCAAATCTAAACTTACAGGATAGAGAACTTTGGACAAGATGTTGGTATACTCTTTTGCCATGTGTTTCAAAAAGTATGTTCCCTTATTTCTTTCATTTGTTAAGTACAATTCGGATTTTTGCTAAGGCTATGTTTCTGTTTCTATTTAACTTCAGCTCAAGCAAATCAATGCCTTCCCCAAAATATCAGTCTTAGCAATCAGAGTTGAATGCAATCCTACTCAAAGATATTGAAATTTAATAGATGCTGGATGACTGGTGCAATGTGATCTAATTAATTGCCATTTTCTTGGCTTGTAATTTTGACAAGCAGTATTTGTATTAGTATAGATTTCTATAGTATTATGATTTCTTATAATATGGTGGGTACTTGAAAAGCTTGCTATACTCACTAATGGAAACTTTACTCAACTTTAAGGCAAAATTTCCTCCAAATGAGCACATCCCTCACTTTATACTGAAAGTCGGTAAGAAGATAGGATTCATTGTACAGAAATTTAATCATGATACAAGTGAAAATTATGACTGTGTTATAGCTAAGAGGTCACAAGGGAGGGAAAAATACTAAATTTCTCCTATTTGGGGAACACCAATAGCAAGGTCCTTTGTTTATCTCCCCCAAAAAAGTAGAGAGCTAAAAAAAAATTAAAAATAAATCAAATTTAAAAAGAGAGAGAGAAAACTTGTATACATACCTCTGGAGAGATTTATTGCAATATGGCAATAAATATAGCAAGAATTCTTAAAAAGTACACATTCTAAAGTAAAACCAAAATAAAATATCACTGCACATCTATGAGAATTTTTTTTTTCAACTGATTACATCAAGTTCTGGAGCCACTGAAGCTTTCATACTATGCTGGTGGGAAAGAAACACAGGACAAAAAGCATAAGAAAAAACCCACACCAAAAAAAAAGAAAGAAAGAAAGAAAGAAAAAACAAAACAAAAAAAAGAAACACAGGACAACCACTATGAAGAATAGTTTGACAGTTTTCACTAAGCTAAACATAACACTTATCCCACAACCCAACACTAGGTATTCAATCAAGAACAGTAAACACCTATGTCCACGGTCACAGTGGTTTTGGTTTTATCTGCAGCTGCTGAAAGCTAAAAGCAACCCACACATTCTTACAGCAAGTAAATGGATAAGCCAACTGTGCACATCTATATAATGGGAAAACTCAACAGTAAAATGAAGCAAACTTATGATATGCAACAACATGAATGAATATTGAGTGAAAGAAGCTGGTCTCAAAAGGCTACATGCTGTATAATTTATAACCTAAGACATTCTGGGAAAGG
Source organism: Tragulus kanchil (assembly GCA_022376925.1). Classification (NCBI taxonomy): domain Eukaryota; kingdom Metazoa; phylum Chordata; class Mammalia; order Artiodactyla; family Tragulidae; genus Tragulus; species Tragulus kanchil. The sequence continues at coordinate 82,004,721 of JAIOJX010000032.1, read as the reverse complement.
CAAATAAATATATAGGGTCAGAAACAGATTGGAAACAGATCAGAGATGGGGGGATGTCTTGATTATGATGGTGTTTACATGTCTTCATGTATTTGTCAAAATTCATAGGATTCTACACTAAAAGGGTGAATTGTACTGTAGGGAGGTTATACCTCTAGAAACATGACTTTAACAGAAGGAATGAGTTTGAAATTTTCATAATACTTTTTAGAAGTTCAGTTCAGTTCAGTCGCTCAGTCGTGTCTGACTCTGCGACACCATGCAGCACTCTTTCCAGTAAAAGGACAATAGTCTTCTCCAACACCACAGTTGAAAGGCATCAATTTTTTGGTCCTCAACACTTTTTTTTTTTTCCTCAACACTCTTCATGGTCCAACTCTCACATCCATACATGACTACTGGGAAAATCATAGCTCTGATCATATGGACTTTTGTCATATACACCCTCTTTCGATTTTTTTTTTCTTTTGCCTCTACGTCATCCTTTATTTTTCATCCATCTTTATTCTTTTTGGCATGTGTGGGCCTCTGATTGTTGCAGCCTCTCTCATTGCAGAGCACTGGCTTGTAATTGGACACACCGGTCCAGCCACTCCTGGGCACATGGGATCTTCCTGGGTCAGGGATCAAACCGGTGCCCCTTGCACTGCAAGGTGGACTCTTTACCCACTGGACCACCAGGGAAACCCCTCTTTCTATTTTACTTCTAGCAAACCGTTGGAGAAATGTGTAGACATATATGAACAAGAATATTCAGTATCGTTTGTCAACAGGTAAGAATTAAAAAAAAAAAAATTACCAATATAACGGCACAGTATCGGTTAAGCACATTGAGTTTCTACTATACAATACTATGTAGTTTAAATTGCTGAGAGACATATACTTACTGACACAGAAGAATGTTCACCAAATAATGTCAATAAAAAAGTTATAGGTCAATTATGGGGCTTCCCCTGGTGGTCCAGTGGGTAAGGACACCGCCTTGCAGTGCAAGGGGCGCTGGTTTGATCCCTGGCCTGGGAAGATCCCACGTGCCGCGGAGCGGCTAGACTGATGTGGCCAATTACGGAGCCGGAGCTCTGGGGCGCATGCGCCCAGAGCCAGCGCTCTGCAACGACAGAGGCCACTGCGATGGGAGGCCCACAGGAGCCAAAGAACAAAGACGTATGAAAATAGAGAAATGAAAGATCAATAGAAATGGCCCGCCCGTCCCCCTCTCCCCACCCCAGCCCCCAAAAGATAAATAAATAAAATTTAAAAAAAAAGTTATAGGTCAATTATGTATATAGTTTGGTCCTATTTTTGTAAAAAAATAAAATAAAATTTATACACACAAAATATGTGCATTTAGTTATAGCTTCATAGAAAGAAGTTTGTAAGATAGCAGAACGGTAACAGGATTATCTCTAACTGGGAGAATTTGGAGTGATGTTATTTTTATTTTTTGCTGTTTTGAATCTTCTATTTTCCTTAAAATAATCAGGTATTATTGTATATTTTAAAATAATATTTAAGAGGAAAAGTGACAAGACATTGTTAAAATCTGATACTCTCTATCATTCTGGAGGCGACTCCAACATTTCCTTTTCATTTTTTAAAAAAGGAGCAAACAGGGCTTCCCTGGTGGTCCAGGGGGTGAAGAGTCCGCCTTGCAGTGCGAGAGGTGCTGGTTCGATACCTGGTCGGTTGAGGATACCACGTGCAGCCTCTCTCATTGCAGAGCACTGGCTTGTAATTGGACACACGGTCCAGCCACTCCTGGGCACATGGGATCTTCCTGGGTCAGGGATCAAACCGGTGCCCCTTGCACTGCAAGGTGGACTCTTTACCCACTGGACCACCAGGGAAACCCCTCTTTCTATTTTACTTCTAGCAAACCGTTGGAGAAATGTGTAGACATATATGAACAAGAATATTCAGTATCGTTTGTCAACAGGTAAGAATTAAAAAAAAAAAAATTACCAATATAACGGCACAGTATCGGTTAAGCACATTGAGTTTCTACTATACAATACTATGTAGTTTAAATTGCTGAGAGACATATACTTACTGACACAGAAGAATGTTCACCAAATAATGTCAATAAAAAAGTTATAGGTCAATTATGGGGCTTCCCCTGGTGGTCCAGTGGGTAAGGACACCGCCTTGCAGTGCAAGGGGCGCTGGTTTGATCCCTGGCCTGGGAAGATCCCACGTGCCGCGGAGCGGCTAGACTGATGTGGCCAATTACGGAGCCGGAGCTCTGGGGCGCATGCGCCCAGAGCCAGCGCTCTGCAACGACAGAGGCCACTGCGATGGGAGGCCCACAGGAGCCAAAGAACAAAGACGTATGAAAATAGAGAAATGAAAGATCAATAGAAATGGCCCGCCCGTCCCCCCCTCCCCCCCCCCAGCCCCCAAAAGATAAATAAATAAAATTTAAAAAAAAAGTTATAGGTCAATTATGTATATAGTTTGGTCCTATTTTTGTAAAAAAATAAAATAAAATTTATACACACAAAATATGTGCATTTAGTTATAGCTTCATAGAAAGAAGTTTGTAAGATAGCAGAACGGTAACAGGATTATCTCTAACTGGGAGAATTTGGAGTGATGTTATTTTTATTTTTTGCTGTTTTGAATCTTCTATTTTCCTTAAAATAATCAGGTATTATTGTATATTTTAAAATAATATTTAAGAGGAAAAGTGACAAGACATTGTTAAAATCTGATACTCTCTATCATTCTGGAGGCGACTCCAACATTTCCTTTTCATTTTTTAAAAAAGGAGCAAACAGGGCTTCCCTGGTGGTCCAGGGGGTGAAGAGTCCGCCTTGCAGTGCGAGAGGTGCTGGTTCGATACCTGGTCGGTTGAGGATACCACGTGCAGCGGAGCAGCTGGGCCGGTGTGTCCAATAGCAAGCCAGTGCTCTGGAGCGCATGCGCCCAGAGTCGGCGCTCTGCACCGAGAGGCCACTGCAATGGGAGGCCTTCACAGGCTGAAGAATGAGCATGGATGAAAAATAAGTGAATGGGAAATTAATAAAAGAGGCCAAAAATTAAAAAAAAAAAAAAAAAAAAACATAAAAAAACCCACAGGAGTAAACAGTCCATTATTCCCCATGTGCATGGAATTGTAACCAGCTTATGATAGTTCTATTTAGTATTTAGTTTTTTATATTTTTACAGAGTTCTGTTGTTCGCAGACATGTATGTTCCCAGATCAGTCATATGCATATCCCTGCTCCCCTCCCCCTATGATAGTCCTATTTAAATAAAATACGCGTAATACATAAAACAATAAGCATGTTTATAGCAGAAAATGAGGAAAATGGGGAGAATTAATAACTGCATTTTACGTTTGCAGATGTTGCCTAGAAATGACTTGAAGCTTTAAAAAAAAGAAAACAGGTTTATTGGTTTTGTATTTCCTCCCTCAAAGCAATGCCTCCCCATCAACTGCAGGGAACAAGCTGAAGCAGTCTAAGTCAAAAATGTCGTCAGGGGGCTTCCCTGGTGGTCCAGTGGGTGGGGACACCACCTTGCAGTGCAAGGGACGCTGGTTCCATCCCTGGCCTGGGAGGATCCCACGTGCCGCGGAGCGGCTGGACCCATGTGTCCAATTACCGAGCCGGATCTCTGGAGCGCATGTGCCCAGAGCCAGTGTTCTGCAGCGAGAGAGGCCACTGCAATGGGAGGCCCACACAGGCCAAAGAACAAAGATGGAAGAAAATAAATAAGTGAAAGACCAATAAAAGTGGCCAAAAAAGCCTTTAAAAAAAATGTCGTCTGTTTAAAATTTTCTTTTTTTGATTCCAGGACCTGGGATTTTTTTTTTTTTTTTTTTTTGCTCATTTGACTGCTCTAGGTCCTAGTTGTGGCACGTGGGATCTAGTTCCCTGACCAGGGATCAAACCCAGGCCCCTTGCATTGGGATCACAGAGTCTTAACCACTGGTCCACCAAGGAAGTCCCGGGACCTGAGAAATATTTTTTGGTTTTGTTTTTAAAAGTATCTTAATGCCTTTTGAATAGTGGGTCTGTCAGAGCCTGCTTCTTTGTCCTAGTAATATTTCTATATGGCCCCCAGCCAAGTCACTTTACCCTTTAAGACACATGCTCTTTGGAAAAAAAAAAACAGAAAAAAAATGTATAGATATGGTGAAGCAAATAAAATTCAATTAAAATACAGCATATTCTTTTGCTTTAAGGTTTCAAAGAAAACCAAGTCATTTGTCACAATCTGATCTTAAAACAGACTTGATATTTGGGGAATGATTAAGTCAGTGATACGGCCTTCCTGGTGGCTCAGTGGTAAAGAATCTGCCTGCAGTGCAAGAGATACAGGTAGCCCTTTAACGATGTTGTTCCCAGATCAGTCATATGCATATCGCTGGTCCCCCTCCCCCTATGATAGTCCTATTTAAATAAAATACGCGTAATACATAAAACAATAAGCATGTTTATAGCAGAAAATGAGGAAAATGGGGAGAATTAATAACTGCATTTTACGTTTGCAGATGTTGCCTAGAAATGACTTGAAGCTTTAAAAAAAAGAAAACAGGTTTATTGGTTTTGTATTTCCTCCCTCAAAGCAATGCCTCCCCATCAACTGCAGGGAACAAGCTGAAGCAGTCTAAGTCAAAAATGTCGTCAGGGGGCTTCCCTGGTGGTCCAGTGGGTGGGGACACCACCTTGCAGTGCAAGGGACGCTGGTTCCATCCCTGGCCTGGGAGGATCCCACGTGCCGCGGAGCGGCTGGACCCATGTGTCCAATTACCGAGCCGGATCTCTGGAGCGCATGTGCCCAGAGCCAGTGTTCTGCAGCGAGAGAGGCCACTGCAATGGGAGGCCCACACAGGCCAAAGAACAAAGATGGAAGAAAATAAATAAGTGAAAGACCAATAAAAGTGGCCAAAAAAGCCTTTAAAAAAAATGTCGTCTGTTTAAAATTTTCTTTTTGATTCCAGGACCTGGGATTTTTTTTTTTTTGCTCATTTGACTGCTCTAGGTCCTAGTTGTGGCACGTGGGATCTAGTTCCCTGACCAGGGATCAAACCCAGGCCCCTTGCATTGGGATCACAGAGTCTTAACCACTGGTCCACCAAGGAAGTCCCGGGACCTGAGAAATATTTTTTGGTTTTGTTTTTAAAAGTATCTTAATGCCTTTTGAATAGTGGGTCTGTCAGAGCCTGCTTCTTTGTCCTAGTAATATTTCTATATGGCCCCCAGCCAAGTCACTTTACCCTTTAAGACACATGCTCTTTGGAAAAAAAAAAACAGAAAAAAAATGTATAGATATGGTGAAGCAAATAAAATTCAATTAAAATACAGCATATTCTTTTGCTTTAAGGTTTCAAAGAAAACCAAGTCATTTGTCACAATCTGATCTTAAAACAGACTTGATATTTGGGGAATGATTAAGTCAGTGATACGGCCTTCCTGGTGGCTCAGTGGTAAAGAATCTGCCTGCAGTGCAAGAGATACAGGAGCTACGGATTCAATCTCTGGGTTGGGAAGATCCCCTGGAGTAGGACATGGCAATCCACTCCAGTATTCTTGCCTGGAGAATCCCATGGACAGAGGAGGCTGGCAGGCTACAGTCAATAGTGTTGCAAAGAGTCAAATGTAACTGAGCACAGTACTAAGCCAGTAATAAGTTACCCATCATCACAATATCTTACTTTGCTATATTATTCTCTGATTTCTATTCCTACAGCAATGCAGACATATCAGTTCTTTAAAAAGCAAAGAAAAAATGTCTTTAACTAGAATCTTCTCACTATGGAAGGGAAGTGGCATAAGTGTTAGTGTCTTTTGTATGGGTTGGCATATAACCTTCATTTGAGTTGGATGAATGGCTGAGGATACAAAGAAAAGGGAGAAGTCAAGCAGAATGAGGAGGCCAACCAGAGTGAATGGAACAAATTATTACAGTTCCAGGGCACCATGATACCCTTCTTGGAGAGGAGGCAGTTTATTAAATATATTGAAGAGAATTCTGCTTTGACACAACATATTATTTGCTGTCACTCTCAGAGACAGTAAAATATAGGTCTGCCTGTGTGAAGTGGCATTTTTAATGTTCTTTTATGTAATTATAGACCCAGCTTATGCACCCATCATAATACTGTTGAGGGCTTCCCCTGGTGGTCCAGTGGATAAGGACACCGCCTTGCAGTGCAAGGGACGCCGGTTCGATCCCTGGCCTGGGAAGATCCCACGTGCCGCGGAGCGGCTAGACTGATGTGTCCAATCACGGAGCCGGAGCTCTGGAGCGCATGCGCCCAGAGCCTGCGCTCTGCGACTACAGCGGCCACCGCGATGGGAGGCCCACAGGAGCCAAAGAACAAAGACGGATGAAAATAGAGAGAAGCAAAAGACCAATAGAAGTGGCCCGCCCGCTCCCCTCCCTCCCCAACCTGACCCCCACCCAAAAAAAAAAAAAGACTGTTGATACCAGATTAAGAAACTCTCACTGCTAATTGCCCATTCCCCTTGGTTCCCTTAACACTTTGTTCTAGCACTATTTAGAAATCCTCATTATTGTATTCTAGTAATTGGGTAAGGTATCTGCATCCTCTAAAGAGATGAAGTTCTTCGGGATTGAAACTTATGTCTGATTAATTTTTTATTTCTAGAGTCTGCCATGATGCCTTGCACCTAGAAGTACTCAGCATGTTTGTAAACTAGTGAATGTATTGTTGCTAACCTCTGCAAAAGTGACTGTAAAGAACAATTCCAGTTGGTTACAATGTCTACAAAGAATGGGTAACTCCTGGGAATTCCCTGGCAGTCCAGTGTTTAGGACCGGCGCTTTTACTGCTGGGGCCCAGGTTCAGTCCCTGGCCAGGGAACTAAGATCTTGCAAGCCAATCGTGCAGCCAAAATAACCCCTCCTCCCCAAATAAAAGGGCAAACTCTATACTGTTTCTGCTCCTTCAATAGGTATAGAGCATTGATTCTCAAGTGTGGGCCCTCAGACCAGTGCCATCTAACAGGTCCCCAGGTGACCTGTTAGAAATGTAAATCTCTGGGCCGCTCTCACCTTCTGAGACTCACCACATTCTACCTAGAGAATGTGTCTCTCTGCTTTCACGTTACTAAGGCTCGCTCTTGAATTCTTTCCTGTGTCGAGCCAAAGATCCTCACTTGGCATCTTGTCCCCAGGAACTTGCGCCCCACTTAACTGCCACCTCTTTACAAAGTATAGTAACAAATCTACTTCTTACCTACCAAAAATTGCAAATGTCTGGACATACCTCAGACCTACAGCATCAGAAACCTGGGGGCAGAGGCCTAGACATCTGTATTTTAAATAAATTTTTTTTTTAAGATTTATTTATTTATTTATTTGGGGGGGTGAGGTGGGGAGCAGGTGGTCTACTTCTATTGGTCTTTCATTTGTCTATTTTCTTTTTTTAAAGATTTATTTGTTTATTTATGGGGGGGATGGGGAGGGAGGGGAGCGGGTGGGCCACTTCTATTGCTCTTTCATTTGTCTATGTTCATGCATCTTTGTTCTTTGGCCCGTGTGGGCCTCACATCGCCGTGGGCTCTGTTGTTGCAGAGCGCCGGCTCTGGGCGCATGCGCTCCAGAGCTCCGGCTCGGTAATTGGACACATTGGTCCAGCCACTCCACGGCACGTGGGATCTTCCCAGGCCAGGGATCGAACCGGCGCCCCTTGCACTGCAAGGCGGTGTCCTTATCCACTGGACCACCAGGGAAGCCTTAAATAAATTTTAAGCTTTCCAGGTGATTCGGATGCACAATGACGTTTGAGAACCAAAAGGAGAAAGTTCAGCAGCACCTATGTCCTTGTTCTGGTTTAGTTTAGCAGCTATATTCCTAGCCATTGGAGAATCCACGAATCCCTCAAAGCTCAGTCTTTAAAGGGTATAACAAGGAAGTTGAAACGATGCTTGAGGACCTTTCTAGCCTAAAGTTCTAGGGAAGGCAGAAAGAAAGTAAATAAATGTTCCAATGACCAGCTCCATTCATTCAATCAGCAAATATTTATGTACCAGTGCTCTGGTCATGGAATCAATGCATGATGCATATTTACTTCTTTTAAATTAAAATTACAACATCTCAGACCACAAATTTGTACCTGTCTTCTGTCTATCGGATTCTTATACCATATCTGCCATTCATTGTGAAGTGAAAAACCAAGAAATCATCCAGAGTTCTGACCACACTCTCCCCCAAATTACTTTGACTTTAATTCTTTTTAAAAAAATATTTATTTATTTATTTATTTTGAGGGGGTGGGGAGTGGGGAGGGAAGGGGGCGGGCGGGCCACTTCCATTGGTCTTTCATTTATCTATTTTCATCCATCTTTGTTCTTTGGCCCATGTGGGCCTCCCATCGCGGTGGCCTCTGTTGTCACAGAGCACTGGCTCTGGGTCATGCGCTCCAGAGCTCCAGCTCAGTAACTGGACACATCGGTCCAGCCGCTCCGCGGCACATGGGATCTTCCCAGGCCAGGGATCGAACCGGCGCCCCTTGCGCTGCAAGGCAGTGTCCTTACCCACTGGACCACCAGGGAAGCCCTGACTTTAATTCTTGAAAGCTTCTGTGTTTGTTTAAAAGCCTTCAGTACCAGTGCATTAGAAGACAATAGCATGATAATAAATGTGATTATCAAAATAGGCGATCTCCATTTTACAATATATACATATGTGGAATCATTACACTACTCTCCTGAAACATGTATGTTACCATGTCAATTATACCTCGAAAAAAAATTTTTGAAAGGAAATATACAGGTGGTCGGTGGGTAAGACTCCACACTCCGAGTGCAGGGACCCAGGTTTGATTCTTGGTTGGGGAAATGGTTCCTGCATGCTGCAACTAAGACTTTACGTGATGCAGCTAGTGAGTCCATATGCCACAACATAGGGCCCACAACCAAGCCACAACTAAGACCCAGTGCAGTCAAAATAAACAAATATTTAGAAAAAGGAAGTATATGAAAAAACATACTTGAATGTGTTATGGGCCCAAATGTGCCCCCCAAAATTCCCAAGTTGAAGTCCTAATCCTGAGTACCTCAGAAATGACTATATTTAGGGACAAGGTTTTAAAAAAAAAAAGACGATCTCTGACTCTGAGTTACTCATGGCACATAGTGACTTGCTCTTTTAGGAAACTGAATCCATCTAATTCTGTCTCCTCATCGATTCTCTCTTCTTGGCAATGAGTCACCACCTAGACTGTTTGAGTAAGTTCCTGTGGGGACCATTCCTCTTTCCTTTTGATCTGCCTCCCTTCCTCACTGAACCCTCATATTCCCCGCCATACAAACTCAGAGAACCTACCCGGATTACTAGAAGATGGTTCTTTCTGACTATTTAGAAGATTTATTCAGTTTAAATGTCCTTTTAAAAATGGACCTTTGAAAAAAAAAGAAACAAACAAAAAAAAATGGACCTTTGAAGAAAAAGCAACCCCAAAAGTCTATATCCAATGTATCCCACATTTGGATACCATTGATTCTCTGTTCACATGTCACTGCACCTAGAAGGACAGGAGATGGCGCCAGAAAGCCATCTTGGGTTTTCAGTCGGGTTTCCCTCCAACCCCAGAGTGAGCAAAGGGCTAGAGAGGAAGACCTAGGAATTGAAACAAAGGCGCCAGAGTTTGAGCAGCAACTAAGGTGGCGGGAGACAAGGCGGGAAGAGTTTTTTGTTTGTTTTTGTTTTTTACCATATAAGGGACCTCTTGATGCTACTCCAAATCAGCCTGGTGACAACAGAAATATCCACAGTAAAGCCAAAAATAAAAATAAAAGCAACGCCAATAAAACTTTTAAAAACCTTGGAGTCTGCCACCTTTCCCCCTCTCTCCTAGATACCAGGGCCTTTGTCCACTGGGGAAGCATGGGGGCCTGGAGGGGCTCCTCACTCCAAAGTGGGAAGGCATTGATTTGAGGCTGAGACATCTTTGTGAAATGTTATTCACTTGTGGAGGCAAAAATTCCAAAGCCCAGAAGTGAAACGCTTCCCAGAAGGAATCACACACAAGACATTTTGAACTGAAACTTAAAACTTAAAAAATTCGTAGACAACCAGGAGGTGGCGCCTGACGAGACAAACTACCTACCTTCTCTGACACTCCAGGGGAGCTCTGTCCTGACAGAGGTCATTTTGTCCCAGCCTCTTTTTTCCTACCTTGCAGAAGATGTCTCTGCTTTCTTTTTTTTCTGTTCCTCTATGTTAACTGTCCTGATTCCCAGGAAGTCTAATTTACACTTAAAGCCTTTTCTTCTTCTTAGATAGGATGTGTGTGGCTTTGGGAGAACCTCAAAGCATAAAATTTCTTTGTAAGGGAAAAATCATTTGAGGAGTGATGAAAGAATTAAAAAGGAAATGACATCTGCAACACGGCTTTGCTTTGCTGATCAATCACAGTGGACAGAAAAACATGCAGGCTCTCATTTCTCTGGGGACTGATGATCTAGCATAAGCATTATTCTGCTCACTTAGCTTTTACCCTGTCCCCTTATTTAGCCTCTGCTTCCTTTGTTTTGGCTATTTATTGCTACTTGGCAGAACAAGGAGGGCAGAGGGAGCTCAAATGGGTCCATCCTGCAGGTTGAGATACGGTGGAAGGGTAGGGAGAGCTCAGGCCAGCATCTGGCCTGAGGTTATCTTTGGGTGTCACAACCCCAAAGTGAGCAAAGGGCTAGAGAGGAAGACCTAGGAATTGAAACAAAGGCGCCAGAGTTTGAGCAGCAACTAAGGTGGCGGGAGACAAGGCGGGAAGAGTTTTTTGTTTGTTTTTGTTTTTTACCATATAAGGGACCTCTTGATGCTACTCCAAATCAGCCTGGTGACAACAGAAATATCCACAGTAAAGCCAAAAATAAAAATAAAAGCAACGCCAATAAAACTTTTAAAAACCTTGGAGTCTGCCACCTTTCCCCCTCTCTCCTAGATACCAGGGCCTTTGTCCACTGGGGAAGCATGGGGGCCTGGAGGGGCTCCTCACTCCAAAGTGGGAAGGCATTGATTTGAGGCTGAGACATCTTTGTGAAATGTTATTCACTTGTGGAGGCAAAAATTCCAAAGCCCAGAAGTGAAACGCTTCCCAGAAGGAATCACACACAAGACATTTTGAACTGAAACTTAAAACTTAAAAAATTCGTAGACAACCAGGAGGTGGCGCCTGACGAGACAAACTACCTACCTTCTCTGACACTCCAGGGGAGCTCTGTCCTGACAGAGGTCATTTTGTCCCAGCCTCTTTTTTCCTACCTTGCAGAAGATGTCTCTGCTTTCTTTTTTTTCTGTTCCTCTATGTTAACTGTCCTGATTCCCAGGAAGTCTAATTTACACTTAAAGCCTTTTCTTCTTCTTAGATAGGATGTGTGTGGCTTTGGGAGAACCTCAAAGCATAAAATTTCTTTGTAAGGGAAAAATCATTTGAGGAGTGATGAAAGAATTAAAAAGGAAATGACATCTGCAACACGGCTTTGCTTTGCTGATCAATCACAGTGGACAGAAAAACATGCAGGCTCTCATTTCTCTGGGGACTGATGATCTAGCATAAGCATTATTCTGCTCACTTAGCTTTTACCCTGTCCCCTTATTTAGCCTCTGCTTCCTTTGTTTTGGCTATTTATTGCTACTTGGCAGAACAAGGAGGGCAGAGGGAGCTCAAATGGGTCCATCCTGCAGGTTGAGATACGGTGGAAGGGTAGGGAGAGCTCAGGCCAGCATCTGGCCTGAGGTTATCTTTGGGTGTCACATTCCATAAGGAGGGATTTAGGATGTACATTCCAATCAGGATTTCCAGGCCCATGGGGGAACAAGCACCAACCCGCATTCCTGAGATTCAAAGGCCTCTCTGCTCCATTTGCCCAGTTCTCTGGTGGCAGGTTTCACTCACTCCCCAGAGTCCTGCCCCAGCCTTTGTTGGGCAGGAGGGAAGACCCGGGGCCCCTCTTCCACTCCAATGGGATCACATGGTCTCTCTCCGCTCCCTCTTCTCTCTTAACCTGGAGTCCGCCTTTTTTTTTTTTCTTGATGGTGGTAGTGATGGCTTCTAAGGTCTCTCCCATCTCTCCTCCTGCCCTGGCCACCGTGCCAGGGGTCGGTGTCCTCTTCGGTGACAAAAGCCGCCCTAGATCTGGGCTCCCTGGGGAGGGAGGTGGCTGGGTCTGGCAGTGGCAGCCGCTGTCTCTCCATGGTGCTGCTGCAGCCCCTCCCCCCACTGGGCACACAAATGGGCTTTATCCGGCAAACAAAACCACCCCCCCAGCCAGGCCACACAGGCACGTGGACCCAGCCTCACCATGGGAAGGGGGTGGTGACAGGCGCAGGAGAAAGAGCACTCCAAACAAGTTCTCTTCGCTGGCCTCACTTCTCTCCCTGACTTTGCACAGTCCAGGTTTTCGTCTTTGACTTCCTACCCTCCACCCGCACCCCGAGTCCCTCAACTCCTTCAGACTCTGCCCTCTTCCTATCCCAGGGCAGCTCACATTCTGCAGGGGTTTGGACTCAGGTCCTGCCACCATCCGCCCCACAGCCAGGGAGCGGCCCCTCAGAGGAGAAGCCAAAGTCCCGCTGAGGGGGCTGGATGGGACCCCAAAGGATCGGACCCCTAACCCTCTGCTCCTGCTCCCGACCATCCCCAGGGACACCTTTCTCCACAGGGTCTGTGTGGATACCAGAGGAGGGAAGAGCTCACCCCAGCTGGGCTCCTGAGCTGGGACCACGGCTCCCGGCTCCTGTTTTCACAGCGTGCTCTGCTCCAAGCAGGGCCATCCTGCATGCTTAATCGGCTATTTAAGGAGCTGTTCTCCAGCAACCCAGGCAGCCCCCCCTCCCCACGTATACCCGTCCAGAGCCACCTTAAAAGCGGGAGGCAATTGGAAGTAGCTGGCCAGCAAGTGAAGACTGGAGAAGGAGGTAAAAAAGAGAGAGGGCAGAAAGAGAGGCAGCAAGAGATTTATTATAGGACCCAGAAACTCAAGGAACCCCACTGAAAACCAAATCCCCTGGAAGCCTGCAGAGACACAAAGACAGCAAGAGAAAAAGATAAAGACACTCAACTCCAGGAAACTCCTGTCCTCTCCTCTCTCTCTCTTCCCTCCCCCTTCTCTCCTTGCCCTACTCCTCTAGTCCCCGAGCCCTCAGTACCTTGAGCTTTTTCCGGGCATACCATGCTGTTCTTCACCCTTCTGCTAGAGTTGATTTGGATCCTGACTGCCAACGGGGGTAGGTACACCTGAATGTCTGTGTGTCTGTCTCTTATACACGTTACCATGCATGCTTAATGGAGGAATGTAAAAGGAAGCCTGGGGGCTAGAATAATAGGCTCAAGGATGGAGGGAAAGAGAGAGGACTTGGGAGAAGACCACCGTCCTTCTTTGCCCTTTGCTTTTCCAGCCTTGCTGTTTGTGGAGAGGGGGGCAAACTAACCTGGAGCAGGATGTGTACACTGCCTCTCTCTTTTTATCTCCCTGACTTTGCACAGTCCAGGTTTTCGTCTTTGACTTCCTACCCTCCACCCGCACCCCGAGTCCCTCAACTCCTTCAGACTCTGCCCTCTTCCTATCCCAGGGCAGCTCACATTCTGCAGGGGTTTGGACTCAGGTCCTGCCACCATCCGCCCCACAGCCAGGGAGCGGCCCCTCAGAGGAGAAGCCAAAGTCCCGCTGAGGGGGCTGGATGGGACCCCAAAGGATCGGACCCCTAACCCTCTGCTCCTGCTCCCGACCATCCCCAGGGACACCTTTCTCCACAGGGTCTGTGTGGATACCAGAGGAGGGAAGAGCTCACCCCAGCTGGGCTCCTGAGCTGGGACCACGGCTCCCGGCTCCTGTTTTCACAGCGTGCTCTGCTCCAAGCAGGGCCATCCTGCATGCTTAATCGGCTATTTAAGGAGCTGTTCTCCAGCAACCCAGGCAGCCCCCCCTCCCCACGTATACCCGTCCAGAGCCACCTTAAAAGCGGGAGGCAATTGGAAGTAGCTGGCCAGCAAGTGAAGACTGGAGAAGGAGGTAAAAAAGAGAGAGGGCAGAAAGAGAGGCAGCAAGAGATTTATTATAGGACCCAGAAACTCAAGGAACCCCACTGAAAACCAAATCCCCTGGAAGCCTGCAGAGACACAAAGACAGCAAGAGAAAAAGATAAAGACACTCAACTCCAGGAAACTCCTGTCCTCTCCTCTCTCTCTTCCCTCCCCCTTCTCTCCTTGCCCTACTCCTCTAGTCCCCGAGCCCTCAGTACCTTGAGCTTTTTCCGGGCATACCATGCTGTTCTTCACCCTTCTGCTAGAGTTGATTTGGATCCTGACTGCCAACGGGGGTAGGTACACCTGAATGTCTGTGTGTCTGTCTCTTATACACGTTACCATGCATGCTTAATGGAGGAATGTAAAAGGAAGCCTGGGGGCTAGAATAATAGGCTCAAGGATGGAGGGAAAGAGAGAGGACTTGGGAGAAGACCACCGTCCTTCTTTGCCCTTTGCTTTTCCAGCCTTGCTGTTTGTGGAGAGGGGGGCAAACTAACCTGGAGCAGGATGTGTACACATGCCGCCTGCTGAATCAATTTGCAGGCTACAAAGTCTCTCCGGAGCTCTTTCCCCCACTGCCCTAGTCCCAGGCAACCCTCCTGGCCTTCTTTATTTACAAATTCATCCAGTTAGGAAGCCGAAGAGGCCTGGAGTGAAAGGACAGAGGACTCTTGAGGGTGGGGTGGGGAAGAATACTCCTACACCTCCTGCTAAATTCAGACCTGATCCTAACTTACGAACCTCATGGCCAAAGCACCGTCTCCATTCTACGTGTGTGTATGCTCAGTCACTTCAGAGACGTCCGACTCTTTGCGGGTATCCCGCCAGGCTCCTCTGTCCGTGGAATTCTCCACGCGAGAGTACCGGAGTGGTCTCCGTTCCGTGGGGCGACCAGTTTCCCGGTTTTTCCTGAAAGCAGTAGCAATAGTAGTCCACACTGTTGGGCCCTTAACAATTTACAAAGGACTTTCAGGAGCTCCCAGGAGAGGAGGAGGGACCCTGGCGGGAATGGCTAAAGTGCTCCAGGAATGTCCCCAGACCCCTACACCTCATTTCTGTGCTCCTTGTGCCTAGCTCAGTGTCTAGCAAAGAGCAGATGCGTAATTAAGATGTGTTAGAAAAACCAAGGGAAAAATCTAAAGAAGATGATGGCGGGGGCGGGGGGTAGGGGGCGGGAGGCACCTAGTCATGGAGAACTGCAAATTGCACCTGAGGATAAAGGAAAAAATCGGGAAAGAGGAGGAAGAAATGTAAAACTAGTGTGTTGAGAATTTGGTGGAAGAGAAAGGGCAAGGCTGTCAGCCTTCCCAGAATCAGGGAATTTGAGTTGAAGTATCCCACTGACCTGATGAGTACTAGGTTGCCTCCACTCCTCCCTTGGGCTGCTTTTCAGAATTATCTGAACCTAGGGATGGCCCAGCTGAAGAGCCCAATAATGAGATCAAGGATATCATAGACATCTAAGGGATTTATTTAAGGGAATCAGAGAGCAGGGCTGGCGGTGGGGGTGGGATTTAGAATTTTCCTCCAAAGCAATTTGAAAATGCAGAGATAACCTTGCTGTTTGTGGAGAGCAAACTACAAATGTGTACACATGCCGCCTGCTGAATCAATTTGCAGGCTACAAAGTCTCTCCGGAGCTCTTTCCCCCACTGCCCTAGTCCCAGGCAACCCTCCTGGCCTTCTTTATTTACAAATTCATCCAGTTAGGAAGCCGAAGAGGCCTGGAGTGAAAGGACAGAGGACTCTTGAGGGTGGGGTGGGGAAGAATACTCCTACACCTCCTGCTAAATTCAGACCTGATCCTAACTTACGAACCTCATGGCCAAAGCACCGTCTCCATTCTACGTGTGTGTATGCTCAGTCACTTCAGAGACGTCCGACTCTTTGCGGGTATCCCGCCAGGCTCCTCTGTCCGTGGAATTCTCCACGCGAGAGTACCGGAGTGGTCTCCGTTCCGTGGGGCGACCAGTTTCCCGGTTTTTCCTGAAAGCAGTAGCAATAGTAGTCCACACTGTTGGGCCCTTAACAATTTACAAAGGACTTTCAGGAGCTCCCAGGAGAGGAGGAGGGACCCTGGCGGGAATGGCTAAAGTGCTCCAGGAATGTCCCCAGACCCCTACACCTCATTTCTGTGCTCCTTGTGCCTAGCTCAGTGTCTAGCAAAGAGCAGATGCGTAATTAAGATGTGTTAGAAAAACCAAGGGAAAAATCTAAAGAAGATGATGGCGGGGCGGGGGTAGGGGCGGGAGGCACCTAGTCATGGAGAACTGCAAATTGCACCTGAGGATAAAGGAAAAAATCGGGAAAGAGGAGGAAGAAATGTAAAACTAGTGTGTTGAGAATTTGGTGGAAGAGAAAGGGCAAGGCTGTCAGCCTTCCCAGAATCAGGGAATTTGAGTTGAAGTATCCCACTGACCTGATGAGTACTAGGTTGCCTCCACTCCTCCCTTGGGCTGCTTTTCAGAATTATCTGAACCTAGGGATGGCCCAGCTGAAGAGCCCAATAATGAGATCAAGGATATCATAGACATCTAAGGGATTTATTTAAGGGAATCAGAGAGCAGGGCTGGCGGTGGGGGTGGGATTTAGAATTTTCCTCCAAAGTTTCTAGCAATTTGAAAAATGCAGAGATAACCTGCAGGAAAGTCTCCATTTCCCCTTGAAGCACTTTGGCCCTGGGTGAGGGCTGGACCAGCAGACCCCCCAACCTTTCAGCCAGAGGACAGGATTGCATGAGCCTGGCACGTGACCCAGCTGGCAGCTCTCATTTCCACACACAATGCTTTACTTTCATCCTGTCCCTGCCAGTCTGGCTGCCTGTCCCCACCCACCACCCTCCACGTAGAGTGGACCCTGCCTGACTCCCACCTTCCCTAATCATCTGGGAACCTAGGGAGCAGAGGTTCCTGGTGATGGGGGAAGCTTCCTTGAGAGTGACTAGGACGAGAAGGAGCAACACAAATGTTCATTTAGGCTCAGCTTCACGTAAAGCTTCAAAGCAAAAGCAAAGTTCACCATCTCTCCGCAGCATGCTCTCCCCACTCTGAACTTCTTGCTCCTTCCTTTGTTCTAGTCCCCTTCCTCCAAACCTTCTGCCTACACCCTCGCCTCTTCAGCCCAATCTTCTAAGTGTTAGATTGGTTTGGCACAGGCTGGAGAAAAGTGAGGGTTGGGCATTTTGCACATTTGGATCCAGGTTAATTTTAGTCTCCTGGCTTTATCTCTTTTCAATTCTCCTCCCCCTTTACTCAGTGAGCACTTGCACAGCCTGGCTGGTGATTTTAAATAGACCCCCCGACCTTTCCAGGCGGTGTCCAGTTTCAGGGCTTCCTTTGGGAAGTGCTGGGAGGGAGGGAGGAAAAAGGGCGGGGGAGTGTAGGAGTGCTCTGCCCCAGGCAGTGCTGGCTGTAACTCAAATTACTCTGCCTTGCAGGTCAACACTGGACGTATGAGGGTGAGAGCAGACCTCAAGCCTTCCTCACTGGGACCTCTTCACCTGGCGGGAAAACTTACCCTACGTGGGTGGGGAGGTTTCCATTAGCTTTCCATCCTAGCTCCTCCCTTCCCCGACTCCCTATTCTCCAACTTTTGTTTGGATGATTGATTCCTAGATCCTGTTCTAACCATCAAATCTCCCACCCCCTGATTCAGCAGAAAAGCCAATTATGTCCTCAGTCAATCCGTGCAGGAGTGAGGGAGCTGGCGTGGAGAGGGAACTGGGTGGGGAAAGGCGCCAAGAGCTTAGCTGCCAGTTCTCCTAGCTCAGCCTATCCTGATTGATCGTACCCCCTACCTGAATCTGGAACAGAACCGGAGGTCACGTGTGAGGGGAGGCCAGCAGGACAGTGTATGACCCTGGCAGAGGTGCAATCCGATTCCTTTCAGCTTCTGCTTAATAACTTAACCGAGTTACTTGGTCAATGCAAGGTCCAGTGTGAGGGCAAGGAATCAGTGATGGGAAGTCAGCAAGTATCAATCTCCAGGCCACTTGATAGGGGGTCCCTGAGAGGCCCTACCTCTCTAGAGCCATTTCCCCAGTCTTTCTGCTTCTACTCAAATCCACCTCCCTGGCTCTACAGGCTTTCTAACTGGTTCATTTACCCCAAACCCAAAAACCCTCTCCGCAGCATGCTCTCCCACTCTGAACTTCTTGCTCCTTCCTTTGTTCTAGTCCCCTTCCTCCAAACCTTCTGCCTACACCCTCGCCTCTTCAGCCCAATCTTCTAAGTGTTAGATTGGTTTGGCACAGGCTGGAGAAAAGTGAGGGTTGGGCATTTTGCACATTTGGATCCAGGTTAATTTTAGTCTCCTGGCTTTATCTCTTTTCAATTCTCCTCCCCCTTTACTCAGTGAGCACTTGCACAGCCTGGCTGGTGATTTTAAATAGACCCCCCGACCTTTCCAGGCGGTGTCCAGTTTCAGGGCTTCCTTTGGGAAGTGCTGGGAGGGAGGGAGGAAAAAGGGCGGGGGAGTGTAGGAGTGCTCTGCCCCAGGCAGTGCTGGCTGTAACTCAAATTACTCTGCCTTGCAGGTCAACACTGGACGTATGAGGGTGAGAGCAGACCTCAAGCCTTCCTCACTGGGACCTCTTCACCTGGCGGGAAAACTTACCCTACGTGGGTGGGGAGGTTTCCATTAGCTTTCCATCCTAGCTCCTCCCTTCCCCGACTCCCTATTCTCCAACTTTTGTTTGGATGATTGATTCCTAGATCCTGTTCTAACCATCAAATCTCCCACCCCCTGATTCAGCAGAAAAGCCAATTATGTCCTCAGTCAATCCGTGCAGGAGTGAGGGAGCTGGCGTGGAGAGGGAACTGGGTGGGGAAAGGCGCCAAGAGCTTAGCTGCCAGTTCTCCTAGCTCAGCCTATCCTGATTGATCGTACCCCCTACCTGAATCTGGAACAGAACCGGAGGTCACGTGTGAGGGGAGGCCAGCAGGACAGTGTATGACCCTGGCAGAGGTGCAATCCGATTCCTTTCAGCTTCTGCTTAATAACTTAACCGAGTTACTTGGTCAATGCAAGGTCCAGTGTGAGGGCAAGGAATCAGTGATGGGAAGTCAGCAAGTATCAATCTCCAGGCCACTTGATAGGGGGTCCCTGAGAGGCCCTACCTCTCTAGAGCCATTTCCCCAGTCTTTCTGCTTCTACTCAAATCCACCTCCCTGGCTCTACAGGCTTTCTATCCATCCCTTCTTCCTCTCATTAGCTTTCCCTTCCTCCAACAAGAGAATAAGGAAGTTAAAGGCAACTGCTCCCCATTCCCCAGGCCAGCAGGAATCCCTCCCTCCCCAGCCCCACACAACTGAGGCCTTCGTGTGGGGTGGAGGGAAGTGCATTGCTGCCTTCATGTGGGCATTCAGTTTGGTGAAGGGTTGCTGAAGGGTGGTTGGGGCTGGAGGGCAAGACAAATGTCTGTGACAACCCCACCAGGTCCACACGGTCAAGACCACTGGCCAACCTCTTACCCTGAGTGTGGAAGCAACGCCCAGTCCCCCATCAATATCCAGACAGACAGTGTGATTTTTGACCCTGACTTGCTACCTGTGCAGCCCCATGGATATGAACAGCCTGGCACCGAGCCTCTGGACCTGCGCAATAATGGCCACACAGGTATAAAGACCAGGCCTCCAAGGAGATGTAAACTCCAGTTCCAATCTTAGGAGTCAGAGGTGAAGAAGCATTTCTCTTAAATTCTAAATTCTCAGATTTTGTCTATAAATTTGGAGACATGAGGATGGGGATGAGGCTCTTGCAGCCAAAGGTGGGAACTGACTGTGTATGATCAAGCTCTGGGGGTAGGTGAGCACCCCAGAGCATTGACTTGATCTTCACTAGAAAAGCAGTGGCTGAGACTTTCAGCCAGTGGTCCAGTGGTTAAGACTCCATGCTCCCATGGAGGGGGGCATGGGCTCAACCCCTGGTTGGGGAACTAAGATCATGCAAACCAATGCCCCAGGGTGCCACTAAAAAAAAAAAAAGAAGAGCAGTGGTCTATGGGAAGAACTGGGTGCCATGCATGGAGACAGAAAAGGCTGGCCAAGTCTCCCAAGAAGTAGTGGCAACCAGGGGAAGAAGCGGAGTTAGGAATGCACATATCCACATTTCTCCAGCAACCCTAATGATTCATTCTCTTTCCCTCACAGTACAACTGTCTCTGCCCTCTAACCTGTATCTGGAAGGACTTTCCCGAAAATATGTAGCTGTCCAGCTCCACCTGCACTGGGGGCAGAAAGGAACCCCGTGGGGGTCAGAACACCTGATCAACGGCAAAGCCACAGCTGCAGAGGTACCAGGGAGCGAGGCCTGGACTGGGATGTAGTGGTAGGCACTGTCAGTGCCAGGGGATCTGGAAACTGGGAACAGTCATACCTGAGGGCAAGGGCAAGCTTTGTGGGGCAGACTTACTGCATCTGAGATGTGATGGTGGTGGTGATGGTGGTGATTAGGATCAGCGCCTCTGGGAGAGGGTAGTGGACAAACATCAATTTCTTCTTCCCTCCCTCAGCTCCACATCGTACATTATGATTCTGATTCCTACCAAAGCTTGAGTGAGGCTGCTCAGAGGCCTCAGGGCCTGGCTGTCTTGGGCATCCTCATTGAGGTCAGTGGCCCCCAAACCCTCCGAGGTCTCCCTCCACATCCCTCAGTCTTATTCTGCTCATGTCTGTGGCTGATCACCCTCCTAAAACAAGTCAGCACTCATTCAGATCATTTATCCTATACACAAATGTCTGACTTCTAATGCGGATTTATCCTGAACTCTCTCCCCTTCCAGGTGGGTGAGACTAAGAATCCTGCTTATGAACACATTCTGAGTCACTTGCATGAAATCAAGTATAAAGGTAAGCCCTAAAAATCTATCTTAAGGGCTTCCTTGGTCGTCCAGTGGGTAAAGAGTCCGCCTTGCAGTGCAAGGGGTGCTGGTTCAATCCCTGGCCTGGGAAGGTCCCACATGCCGTGGAGCAGTTGGACCAGTGTGTCCAATTAACAGCCAGCACTCTGGAGTGCACATGCCAGAACCAGTGCTCTGCAACGAGAAGGACCCCTGCAATGGGAGGCCCACACAGGCCAAAGAATAAAGATGGATGAAAATCAATAAATGAAAAACCAATAAAAAGAGGCCAAAAAAAAAAGATATTAAAAAAAAAATCTATCTTAAGACAAAGTTACAACGGACTTCAGGGAGATTTCTCAAGAAGGCCTGAAAGGCCTGGGAGAAAGCACAGGGACCATAGGGTTTGCTTCTAGGAGTCTTGTGTGGTGAGTTTGTGGGTGCAGTGAGTGGGAGATGACCCTACTTGGTTCTTACCCAGATCAGAAGACCTCAGTGCCTCCCTTCAATGTGAGAGAACTGCTTCCCCCACTGCTGGCGCAGTACTTCCGTTACAACGGCTCGCTCACCACACCGCCATGCTACCAGAGTGTGCTCTGGACAGTCTTCAATCGAAGGGCCCAGGTCTCCATGGGACAGGTGAGTGGTGGAGAGGCGTGTCAGCAGAGTTGTAGCCTCAAATGCTTCCCCACTCCCCAAAGCGAGGGCCACTTGTTCCTGAGTCCCATGCTTCTGCTCCTCAGCTGGAAAAGCTTCAGGAGACACTGTTCTCCACGGAGAAGGAGCCCTCTGAGCCCCTGGGACAGAACTACCGAGCACCCCATCCTCTCAATCAGCGGCCAGTCTTTGCTTCTTTCATCCAAGGTGACCTACAGGGCTTGGAAAAGGAGATGGGAAAATGGGGCGACTCAATGGCAGAACTAGGGAGTCCCCCTCAGAAGGAAAAGAAGGCTAAAGCGGTAAAGGGATTCCAAGGCCATGCTTGGACTGGAATCACCCTGCAGCCCTGAGCGCCAGCATGGTGGTGTGGCTGCTTCCAGCTGGGCGGGGAGCTGACCGGGCTGATCCAGATTTTCTTCCCTTGCAGCGGGACCCTTGTATACCACAGGTAAGATGGCCTTCTCAGGTATCAAGGGAAAGGGGTGCAGGGTATGGAGCTCCTCGGCAGGTTCAGTGTCTGTGTCAGTCCCAGGCAGATACCTTCCATCTCTCTCTCTCTCCCAGGTGAAATGCTGAGTCTGGGAGTGGGAATCCTGGTTGGCTGTCTCTGCCTTCTGCTGGCTGTTTATTTCATCGCTAGAAAGATTCGGTGAGCTCATACTCTCCATTCTTCCAGTCCTTTCTTTTGTCCCAAAAGGCATTCTCCTGTTCCACCTAGAATCTGTTTCACATCGGACACTAGTCGTTTCCACAGACTATTCCCCTTTTCAGGAGGAAGAGACTAGGAAACCGGAAAAGTGTGGTCTTCACCTCAGCTCGAGCCACCGAGGCATAGACTCCGTCCTGGACACCACAGCCACCTTCCACTCGCTCGGCTGTCAGGGAGCTTCACAAGCGAGGCGCAGGGACTGGCCGGGAAATACTGCAGGAGTAGGCTGGGACACCCCTCTTTCCTCTAGACAGTCCCTACGCAGAGGTATGGACAGGCTCTCATTCAAGGAAGAACAACAGAACCTTAGGCCTCTCAGAACAGGTAAATCAGGACAGCCCTATGGTGACAATGCAGAGGGTCGACTGTTTAGTTGTAGGGGGCTGTGGCCCATGGTCCCCCAAGGCTATCTTTATATTATAAGCCCTGTCCCTAGATATAGCATAAGATCGCCCCTTAGGAAAAAGGGTTGCTGCTGGCTTTTGTTGTTGTTCAATATATTTGGAAATTAAAGCTGCTGACCCCACGTCTGGCCTTACTTTGGGGACGCTTGAGAATGGGAGAGTTCCTTAGAGTCTCAGACACAGAGGTAGGCAAAGGGTAGGGAAAGGGCAGCATGGGTGAATGATTCCTTTTACCCCAATTCTGGAGCAGGGGAGATCCACTTCTGGAAGATGCTTAACCCACAGTTCTGACACCAGCTCAGATTCCTGCCCTTCCATCGAAGCTACACTTGGAGGGAACCAGAAATTGCCAGGTTAGACAGGAAGTGGGGAAAGAGACATAAGAGGGCAGAAACCTCAATTAACATGTTGGCCCTTCCTTTTAAAGCCAAGCTCCCCCACAATTATAAAGTCCTTTTTATTAGTCAAAATCACAATCACCTCAATTAAAAGGATGGGATACGCCACCCTCAGCGGAAAATAATACAGTTTATAGAAAACCTCCCCGCCCCCCATACACCCCAATTAAAAACTAGAAAAAAATCTGCCCTCCTTCCCTGTGATGTCACGGTAGGCTGACTCCTCCAGTGGCACGGCAGCTCTGGAGTGGGCCAGCTCCCGCAGCACCCTCCACTTCACCTTGGGGAGAGGAGGGGTGCTGGTGGTCAAGGAGGTGAAAACATTAGTTCCAGTAATACCAGTTCCCAAACATGCACTTCCTTCCTTTCCCCCAAAGCCTGGGACCAAGGGGAAAGCTGGACAGATGGGAGCCCAGCCACAGGAACCCATTGAGGAAGGGAAACAGTCCAAGGAGGTTAGGAGAATTCCAACATACCTCCTCCCTCCCCCCACTCCAAAAAAAAAAGGCAAGTTGGGGTCTTTATCACACCAAAAATAGTTCCCCTCAGACCTGAGAAAAAGACCAAGATGTCCAGTCTGGGGAAGGGGTACGGGGAAACTCAGAGCTCGTCTACCCTTGAACCTCCATTGACTTCATCTCCACGGCAATGGCTAAACTAGGTCCCTTTTCTTGGCCACCTGCACTGTCCAGAACTGGAGATGGAGAAATACAGGGCGAGGAGATCAGGAGGGCACCCCAGGCCCAGGGGTCCCCCCCAAGGTTCCCTCAGTCCTCGGGTGGGATGCGCAGGGCAGAATACACCATCACCCGACTGTCCTCCTGCCGTCGGCCTGCAGAGGGGAAGGGGGGTGAGTCTTGGGCAGGGTGAGGGCAGAGTACTGACACATGGGGAGTCCTGGACAACAAGGGGAGGGGGTCCCCAGATGGTGGGGATACGTGCCGATTCAAACCCACCAGTCACTGACTGGCTGAACCCAGACTGCTCCTGGTAAAGCCTAGAGACTAAAGGTCACACAGAGTGGACAAAGCAAGACCCTGAAGGCGGTAGAATAGACCGACGAGGAGACAGAGAATGGTGGGCAATGGACTCGGGCTGGGACTGGGCTCAGTCATGGGCAGTGGGCAGGCAGGTGGGAATCTGTCAGGCGATCAGTCCAGGTAGTCAGTCCTTACACGAGAGACTGCGCTGGATACTTCGGAAGGACCCTCCAGCTGTGATGAAGGCCCAGAGCCCCATGGAAACAGTGACTGCATAGATAGGCAGCAAGCTGGCCTCGTACCAGGGGTTCAGGAATGTCTGAGGAGGGCGAAAGAGCAGAAAAGAAGTTAGGTTCTCTCTCTGATAGCCATATTCCTATTGTGCCTTTAACCCACACCTTCCCCAGTTATCTCACTCAAAACCCCTAGTGCTTCAGAGCACCACTAAATATCTTGTGAGTTTCAGCTTCCCCAGAGGTTTCAGCCATTCCTTCTCACCTCAGGCCATCTATGTTACAGTTTGATTACTCTGTTCAAATTCCTCCCCAGAGAATCCCCAGAGAGTAGGTTATACAACTGATGCTGAGGTGAGAGACAGTTCAAGACTCACCTTTCTGCTTCCTCCCAAGATAAATTTTGAAATGTTAAGAAGCAAGGATATAGTTCCCCTCCATCCCACTCACCATTAGATTCTTTTCTCTCCAACTCAGGCCCCTGTCCCCAACTCACCAGTCCCGATGTCAGTAGGTGACTCCCAACCACCAGGCCCAAAGCCCAGTACCGTCTCCTTTCACAGGCATCAAAGAACACAACTCCCCAAAAGGTATGGAGCAGGATAATGGCTGCTGTCAGAAAGGCTGCAGGGAGGGAGATGGGGATGAGATACATCCCTCATCTTCTCCCAGCCTCCTGAGATGTTGAGCCAAAGAAGTCTTCCCAGGGAGGGCCAGTAAACCAGGTCAGGGCCAAGGGATGGATGGGGCACAAAGGCAAGAAAGAAAGTGGACCTTACCTGAAGTCAAGAAGTAATAGGGTGAGTCTCCATGGATCCCAACCACACCTGGCCCAAGTGCATCGGCCAAAATATTGATTACAGAGAAGACACCACTGATGATACCGAAGGAAAGACCAGAAACTGGGGGGAGGGAGGGTCTCATCAATGTCGGACATCACTATAGCCTGATTACCACTGATCCCTCCCCATTCCCAGTCACAATTCCCCGACACCTACTCTCCCTCCAGACCACCTCTCCTTGGAAGTCAGGTGTGCAGAAAAAACAAGAAGCCACTTAGGACACGTGGATGTTTAGAGACTTCCCTGGGAGAGTGGAGTGTCCAACTCTCCTCCAGTCCCTCTCCCTTGGCTCACCATAGGCCATCTGGCGGATGGAGATGGGTGATCTTCCGTCCTCACTCAGCGATGCTAAGCCCTCATCTGCCTTCCTGGGGTGGGTGGGTGGGTGGGACAGGGGAAACATGAGGGAAAGCAGGAATCTCCTTTCCCTTTAATGTCTTCCCTTAGTGCCTCCTTGTCCAAACCACCACCCAGGGCTGCCCCATTTACAGTTCAATCCTCTGCCCTTCTCCCCTCCAGACCATCCCATGTTCTTACTTAAGCAGCTTGTAGTAGGCAAAGCGAAACACCTCCTGTAGAAGGACGGAGACTGCAGCACCAAATATGAGGAGGCCATACTGGAGCCGGGCATCTGACCGGTCAGTCACATGGACCAAGATGAACCAGACCACAGAGGCCAAGAGCAGGGAGACCAGCCAGAAAAATGCCCTGAGGAAAGACAGGGACAATCAGACAAGCAAGGGTAGAGGGCATCCTGAGAAATCAAAGAGGGAAACCAATCTAGGCTGCAGCATAAAAAGTGGAAGTTAGACTTCTGGAAAGCCAGAGAGGAGACAGGAAAGGTGTCTCCATCAAGGGGAGTTTGTAGGGATCTGAAGGCAGGGGAAGGCTTAGAGATCAGATTAAAGGGTCTTCGATACATCCCTCATCTTCTCCCAGCCTCCTGAGATGTTGAGCCAAAGAAGTCTTCCCAGGAGGGCCAGTAAACCAGGTCAGGGCCAAGGGATGGATGGGGCACAAAGGCAAGAAAGAAAGTGGACCTTACCTGAAGTCAAGAAGTAATAGGGTGAGTCTCCATGGATCCCAACCACACCTGGCCCAAGTGCATCGGCCAAAATATTGATTACAGAGAAGACACCACTGATGATACCGAAGGAAAGACCAGAAACTGGGGGGAGGGAGGGTCTCATCAATGTCGGACATCACTATAGCCTGATTACCACTGATCCCTCCCCATTCCCAGTCACAATTCCCCGACACCTACTCTCCCTCCAGACCACCTCTCCTTGGAAGTCAGGTGTGCAGAAAAAACAAGAAGCCACTTAGGACACGTGGATGTTTAGAGACTTCCCTGGGAGAGTGGAGTGTCCAACTCTCCTCCAGTCCCTCTCCCTTGGCTCACCATAGGCCATCTGGCGGATGGAGATGGGTGATCTTCCGTCCTCACTCAGCGATGCTAAGCCCTCATCTGCCTTCCTGGGGTGGGTGGGTGGGTGGGACAGGGGAAACATGAGGGAAAGCAGGAATCTCCTTTCCCTTTAATGTCTTCCCTTAGTGCCTCCTTGTCCAAACCACCACCCAGGGCTGCCCCATTTACAGTTCAATCCTCTGCCCTTCTCCCCTCCAGACCATCCCATGTTCTTACTTAAGCAGCTTGTAGTAGGCAAAGCGAAACACCTCCTGTAGAAGGACGGAGACTGCAGCACCAAATATGAGGAGGCCATACTGGAGCCGGGCATCTGACCGGTCAGTCACATGGACCAAGATGAACCAGACCACAGAGGCCAAGAGCAGGGAGACCAGCCAGAAAAATGCCCTGAGGAAAGACAGGGACAATCAGACAAGCAAGGGTAGAGGGCATCCTGAGAAATCAAAGAGGGAAACCAATCTAGGCTGCAGCATAAAAAGTGGAAGTTAGACTTCTGGAAAGCCAGAGAGGAGACAGGAAAGGTGTCTCCATCAAGGGGAGTTTGTAGGGATCTGAAGGCAGGGGAAGGCTTAGAGATCAGATTAAAGGGTCTTCAGAGCAATGAGAGCCAGAATGCTGGAGCGCAAGAGAACGAGGTATCCATTCCCGGATACTCCCGTAGGGCCGGGCGAGGTCAGCACAGCCCCTTCACTAGTCTTGGCCTTGGGCCTCCTCTGACGTCGCTGGGAGGAGTGTAGGAGGAATCTGTGCGAACCCTGGAAGGCGGAAACAAACTGCAGGAAAAGGCAAATGCCCCAGATCCCTGACTCGACCCTTTCCAATATTCACCTCCAACTTGTCTCCCACCTACTCAGGCTCCCTTTGGGGCTTCCCTGGTGGCTAAGCAGTAAAGAATCCGCCTGCCAATGCAGGAGACTTTGGAAATACGGATTCGATCTCTGGGTCGATAAGATCCTCCGGAGTAGGAAACTCACTCCAGTATTCTTGCCTGGAAAATCCCACAGACAGAGGAGCCTGGTAGGCTACAGTCCATAGGGGCGGACACGACTGAGCAAGAGCACCACTCGGGCTCCCAGGCTCGCCCCAGTCCCTCCAGCTCCTTTAGGATCTCTCTCTCTTCGGCGTCCTCCAGAGTCCCCACAACCCCTTAACTCACCCGGCGACCAAGATGATGACCCGAAGCGGGTCTCCAGCCACAGTGATCAAGAAAAGCGCAAAGGCCGGGCCAAAAGCGACGAAAGTGCATCCAAAAAACACTGCGGCCCCCATGGCTGGCCAGCTGGGGGCGGGGTGGAAACCCGGCCCAAAGAGGGGAAGGGAAGGAGCACGCCAGCCAGGGAGTCCGCGTGGGGTGGCGACGCGACCCCGTGAGGGGCGCGGTGCAATGTCACCCTCGGGCCCCCGCGAAGGCGGGGACACCAAAATGCCAGATACAGGTCCGCGCGACTTCCCCTACGGAAGCCGAGG
This sequence comes from Tragulus kanchil, assembly GCA_022376925.1. NCBI lineage: Eukaryota > Metazoa > Chordata > Mammalia > Artiodactyla > Tragulidae > Tragulus > Tragulus kanchil. The sequence goes on along the minus strand of JAIOJX010000032.1, from coordinate 81,976,759 downwards.
AAGGGACAAAGCCCTCTGCAGCCTCATGGCCACCTCCCACCTAATCCCCACCGCCTGGAGGCCAATGGAAAATCCGCGGGGGCGGAGCTGCGGGAACAGGGGCGTGGCTGCACGACCTGCTGGGAGTTGTAGTCCCGCTTTCCTAGCCTTGGACCTCGGACCTGGGCGCGGCTCCTGCCGGTTAAACCAGTGAGCTGAACCCAGGCCTAGGTTCCCGCTGTTTCCTTTCGTTGTTTTATGGGGCAGAGTGGTAGCAATACTACCTCTTCTTCAAGGGCTGCAAAGGGAGGAAGATCCTGTTAGAACTACAGGGCAAATACAAAGAAACCACAGGATAGAGGGTGCAGGAAGATAGGGACTGGTATTGTTCTTACTTGAATGAGAGGAAATGAGCTAGAGCTACTGCTTAAGTGATGAAGGTTACACTTAAAAGTAGATGCTCTTTGAACAGACTAGTGCAAGAAACATGGAGTATAGTGTATCACTAATGAAGCCTTCGTGTGTGACAAGAGAGTCAGAAATAAGTAAAAGGAGCCTGGGGAGCAATGTTAGGAAGGTTAGAGGGGATTATGAGTTAGAATTGGGTGTTAAAGTTGTTTGTAAAAAGCAATTAAGAGCTATGGAGTTGAAGGAAAACACTCCCCCCACCCCACCCCCCGCCTCCCAACCCCGCCACCCACCCACACACACCAAGTTACTCAGTTCCTTTTGTCATACTTCCTCTATTTATTTTCTGAAAATGACCCTCAGTGGTGTCTTTTCCTCAGGATGGGGGAAGGGAAAGTGCAAGGGGTGCATTTTAGAGAGAAAGAAAGTTTAAGTGTAAGAAGACAAGAAGACAGTCTTGTAATCTCATTTGGGAGCGGGCAGGGTTAGTCCTTAGGGAGTATGTTTAGGCAAAAGAGTACCAGGATAGGAAAGTTAGGGAAACTGTAATATTGCTTTTGAGACAGTTTTCAGAGTAACCCCCAAAACAACTATAAAAATTGTTCAAAGAGAACCAGCCTCCTTTCCTTCTGGAAATTGATTTATGGGAATGCATAGATGTACATTCACATAAGAATTTTAGATTTTCTCTGGAAAATTCTGGAAAGGAGCTGAAGGAATAGATTATATAGATTTATATGATTTATAAGTCACCAGGCAAATCCTCCCCGATAAGGATGAGAGGGTGGGAGCATCCTGGTCAGTGCTCAAGACTCTATTATCTTGCTTCTGAGCATAGCAAGCCAGAAGGGATGGGGATAAGACATCATTTCTCCTTTCTTTTTTGAGCTGTTACTATGGTGTCTACTGACTTAAGAATAGGCACCAAACCCATCTTGTCCATTGGTGGTTCCAAGGAGACTTGCACAGTGCCTGGCTCATAGTACATGTTGAATAGATATTTATTAACTCCCTTAAAAAAGTAACTGCATTCTTTTCTTATTCCCTTGCCTCTGAACCCTGAATTGCTTATCAAACTTAGACCTAGCACACTGTGCCCAGTAATATGTCACTAAGTGTTTATACATTGAATTGAATGAAAATGGAAAGTATAAAAGCAGAAAGAAAAGATGAACTCCAACCCCACCCCTCAAGGCTAGGTTAGAAGGAAGGGAACACACCAAGTGACTGAAAGGGAGAGAATGGGTGTGGCATATACAGCTGGGAAAGAGAGTACCTGCTTCCTCCCTTCTCCCATCCTGTGTGCAGAAACTTGAGATTGAGGTGAGTTGAGGTCAGTACTTCACAGAGAGGAAGTAACTAGTTTTGACTGAAAGCTTTTTTTTTTTTTTAATCAGAAGCAACCCAGTGGCTGCCTGGAGTCACACAGTGATGTTGATACTGCTCTCATACTTCATAGTCTGAGACAGGCAGAGGAGGGAGACTATTTTCAGCCTAGAAAAAAATGCTTATCACTTCCTCAGAATATTTTGACTGTGAAGAGATTGTGATGAAGCCTCAGAGAGAAGGGCAGTTCTGGAGGGTGATAGTAAGTTAGGGACCTCGAGGAGGGGGAGATTATTGTGAGATCTGGGAACAAGGAGGAAAAGTAGGGAACAGGGGATCTCCTCAGTAAGCTAGGAGTTTTTGTTGTTGTTTGCTTTGGGCTTTTGTTTGTTTTGTTTTTCACAAAGTGGCAGCAGGAGGCCTCACTGGATCTGGTCAAGGCGGGGGCTGGTGGGGGGAAAGGGTGTAGGGGGGTGGCAGCGGCGGGGAGGTCAATGAACGTTTCCATCAAAAGTCACTTTGTCTCTCTAAGCTGGGCAGCATTGACTGAGAACCTCACTGGTAGTAGCTGATAACCTAGTCAGGCAGCAAGTGGGCGGGGAATTCCCCCCACCCCCCCAGGGAGAAGAGTTGCTGAAGCTCCTCCGGTGCTTTAGAGGAGGGCAGAAGGCGGAGTAAGTTTGGTGGGAAACGCCGTAATATCCTCTTTGCAAGGCTCTAGTGTATAATCCAGAATGGATGTCCTCTTTGTAGCCATCCTTGCTGTGCCACTCATCCTGGGTAAGTTCACGTCTCTCTCTGGGCTTTTGAGCCAGGTCTTCTAACCATAAATGGGGTGGGAGAAAATAAAATATTATAACTCGTGAAACCCTGAATTGCTTATCCAACTTAGACCTAGTACACTGTGCCCAGTAATATGTCACTAAGTGTTTATACATTGAATTGAATGAAAATGGAAAGTATAAAAGCAGAAAGAAAAGATGAACTCCAACCCCACCCCTCAAGGCTAGGTTAGAAGGAAGGGAACACACCAAGTGACTGAAAGGGAGAGAATGGGTGTGGCATATACAGCTGGGAAAGAGAGTACCTGCTTCCTCCCTTCTCCCATCCTGTGTGCAGAAACTTGAGATTGAGGTGAGTTGAGGTCAGTACTTCACAGAGAGGAAGTAACTAGTTTTGACTGAAAGCTTTTTTTTTTTTTTAATCAGAAGCAACCCAGTGGCTGCCTGGAGTCACACAGTGATGTTGATACTGCTCTCATACTTCATAGTCTGAGACAGGCAGAGGAGGGAGACTATTTTCAGCCTAGAAAAAAATGCTTATCACTTCCTCAGAATATTTTGACTGTGAAGAGATTGTGATGAAGCCTCAGAGAGAAGGGCAGTTCTGGAGGGTGATAGTAAGTTAGGGACCTCGAGGAGGGGAGATTATTGTGAGATCTGGGAACAAGGAGGAAAAGTAGGGAACAGGGGATCTCCTCAGTAAGCTAGGAGTTTTTGTTGTTGTTTGCTTTGGGCTTTTGTTTGTTTTGTTTTTCACAAAGTGGCAGCAGGAGGCCTCACTGGATCTGGTCAAGGCGGGGGCTGGTGGGGGGAAAGGGTGTAGGGGGGTGGCAGCGGCGGGGAGGTCAATGAACGTTTCCATCAAAAGTCACTTTGTCTCTCTAAGCTGGGCAGCATTGACTGAGAACCTCACTGGTAGTAGCTGATAACCTAGTCAGGCAGCAAGTGGGCGGGGAATTCCCCCACCCCCAGGAGAAGAGTTGCTGAAGCTCCTCCGGTGCTTTAGAGGAGGGCAGAAGGCGGAGTAAGTTTGGTGGGAAACGCCGTAATATCCTCTTTGCAAGGCTCTAGTGTATAATCCAGAATGGATGTCCTCTTTGTAGCCATCCTTGCTGTGCCACTCATCCTGGGTAAGTTCACGTCTCTCTCTGGGCTTTTGAGCCAGGTCTTCTAACCATAAATGGGGTGGGAGAAAATAAAATGAGGAGAGGGTGGGAGATGTAGTTCAGTATGGAGGGACAGTACTCTCTCATCTGGGTTAGGGAGGAGGGAGAGGGAGGAGGATCTCATCAGGGCAGAGGGAGGAGAATCTGGAAATTAGAGCCAGGAAAGGGGGCGGAGAGCCGAGTCCTGTCAAAGAAGAGGCAGCTAGTGTAGATGGAGCCCCAGCCATGGGGAGGTCCTAATAAGGGTGAACTCTACTGGCCATCACCACAGAGTTGAGTGAGATGAGAAGGACTAAAGCAAGAGTAGACAGAGGTGAACTCTTTGAAGGTGGGGCAGTCTGAAACTAGGGAGGGAAGCCAGGGTATCTTCTTTCCCAGAGTAGTGGAGAAAAGACCTTATATTAGTAAAGACCTAGGAGGGGTGACCTTTAGGATACTGAGTACTGGCTGCCTTCAGGGACAGGGTCCCCCAGAGTAGCTTGGCTCCTTCCCTCCTTTGTTCCCAGTCTGCCAGGTGCTCTCATTGTTTCCTTTTCCTCCAGACTGTTGTGTCATTGCTTGGGGTTAAGAGAGAGCATTCAAGGAGTTCAGAGAACAATTTAGCAGCAGGCCTAGAATTCCTGACCCAGTCATGTCAAAACTACATAGTTTTAATCCTAGGAAGGAAGAAAAACTAATGGAGATGGATCATTTAGTGCTTCTGACTCATCTGAAGAAAGCGGATGTTAACTGGCTTGTTCAGAGACATCCCGCTAGTCGACACTGAAACTAGAATGAAAGCCTAAGTCCAAAAGCCTAAGGCTATACATGTCAGTTAATTGTGGGAAACACTGATCAGAGAAAATCTCTCACAAATACAGTAGTTCTGGAGCACACCAAGGAGAAGAGTTGCTGAAGCTCCTCCGGTGCTTTAGAGGAGGGCAGAAGGCGGAGTAAGTTTGGTGGGAAACGCCGTAATATCCTCTTTGCAAGGCTCTAGTGTATAATCCAGAATGGATGTCCTCTTTGTAGCCATCCTTGCTGTGCCACTCATCCTGGGTAAGTTCACGTCTCTCTCTGGGCTTTTGAGCCAGGTCTTCTAACCATAAATGGGGTGGGAGAAAATAAAATGAGGAGAGGGTGGGAGATGTAGTTCAGTATGGAGGGACAGTACTCTCTCATCTGGGTTAGGGAGGAGGGAGAGGGAGGAGGATCTCATCAGGGCAGAGGGAGGAGAATCTGGAAATTAGAGCCAGGAAAGGGGGCGGAGAGCCGAGTCCTGTCAAAGAAGAGGCAGCTAGTGTAGATGGAGCCCCAGCCATGGGGAGGTCCTAATAAGGGTGAACTCTACTGGCCATCACCACAGAGTTGAGTGAGATGAGAAGGACTAAAGCAAGAGTAGACAGAGGTGAACTCTTTGAAGGTGGGGCAGTCTGAAACTAGGGAGGGAAGCCAGGGTATCTTCTTTCCCAGAGTAGTGGAGAAAAGACCTTATATTAGTAAAGACCTAGGAGGGGTGACCTTTAGGATACTGAGTACTGGCTGCCTTCAGGGACAGGGTCCCCCAGAGTAGCTTGGCTCCTTCCCTCCTTTGTTCCCAGTCTGCCAGGTGCTCTCATTGTTTCCTTTTCCTCCAGACTGTTGTGTCATTGCTTGGGGTTAAGAGAGAGCATTCAAGGAGTTCAGAGAACAATTTAGCAGCAGGCCTAGAATTCCTGACCCAGTCATGTCAAAACTACATAGTTTTAATCCTAGGAAGGAAGAAAAACTAATGGAGATGGATCATTTAGTGCTTCTGACTCATCTGAAGAAAGCGGATGTTAACTGGCTTGTTCAGAGACATCCCGCTAGTCGACACTGAAACTAGAATGAAAGCCTAAGTCCAAAAGCCTAAGGCTATACATGTCAGTTAATTGTGGGAAACACTGATCAGAGAAAATCTCTCACAAATACAGTAGTTCTGGAGCACACCAAGGAGTAGATTTGGAGGTCTTAATTTCTGGTGTCTCTCTGCTTCTTATCCTTTAAAGACTCAGTGTGTGAAGGGACCTGTTTTCTGTTCTGGGAATCCCCGGGTTGAAAGGGCACAGAGTAATGGGCCTCGTCAGAGTTAAGCAGCCCAGAAGACCAAGAAGGGTTTAGAGTTCCAGATGCTCCTTGACCTCTAGTCCTTGTTGTCCTAGGACAAGAATATGAGGATGAAGAAGTACTGGAAGAGGATGACTATTATCAGGTGGCCTATTATTACACAATCACACCAAGCTATGGTGAGTATGTAGAAGGTTCTGACCCTTCACAGAATGGAGAGAGGCTTGGGAGCTACTCAGTTCTGAGACTCTAACTTTTCCTTTGCAATGGCATTAACTAGGTTAGAGAGAAACTTGGTTGTGAGCAAAAACCATCAGGCTCACGATGTTACTTCTCAAACTAGTGATCCTTTAGAAATTGGTTGAAACAACTTGAAAATTTTCAAATTTATATGTGATTTTAGATACCAGATTGAAAATATAAATGCATACACATTCATAAATGGTTTTTTTGTTTTTTTTTTTTGGCCACTTCTATTGGTCTTTCATTTATTTATTTTCATCCATCTTTGTTCTTTGGCCTGTGTGGGCCTCCCATTGCCGTGGCCTCTCTAGCTGCAGAGCACCAGCTCTGGGCGCATGTGCTGCAGAGCTCCGGCTCGTTGTTGAACACATCAGTCCAGCGCTCCGCTGCACGTGGGATCCTTCCAGGCCAGGGATCGAACCAGTGCCCCTTGCACTGCAAGGCGGTGTCCTTACCCACTGGACTACCAGGGAAGCCCCATAAATGTTTTTAACATTAACATTCATTGTGTGCATGTGCTTAGTCACTCAGTTCAGTCCAACTCTTTGCAACCCCATGAACTTTGGCTCATTAGGCTCCTCTGTCAAAATACGAATGTTAAGGGTCTGGCTTGTTCAGAGACATCCCGCTAGACGACACTGAAACTAGAATGAAAGCCTAAGTCCAAAAGCCTAAGGCTATACATGTCAGTTAATTGTGGGAAACACTGATCAGAGAAAATCTCTCACAAATACAGTAGTTCTGGAGCACACCAAGGAGTAGATTTGGAGGTCTTAATTTCTGGTGTCTCTCTGCTTCTTATCCTTTAAAGACTCAGTGTGTGAAGGGACCTGTTTTCTGTTCTGGGAATCCCCGGGTTGAAAGGGCACAGAGTAATGGGCCTCGTCAGAGTTAAGCAGCCCAGAAGACCAAGAAGGGTTTAGAGTTCCAGATGCTCCTTGACCTCTAGTCCTTGTTGTCCTAGGACAAGAATATGAGGATGAAGAAGTACTGGAAGAGGATGACTATTATCAGGTGGCCTATTATTACACAATCACACCAAGCTATGGTGAGTATGTAGAAGGTTCTGACCCTTCACAGAATGGAGAGAGGCTTGGGAGCTACTCAGTTCTGAGACTCTAACTTTTCCTTTGCAATGGCATTAACTAGGTTAGAGAGAAACTTGGTTGTGAGCAAAAACCATCAGGCTCACGATGTTACTTCTCAAACTAGTGATCCTTTAGAAATTGGTTGAAACAACTTGAAAATTTTCAAATTTATATGTGATTTTAGATACCAGATTGAAAATATAAATGCATACACATTCATAAATGGTTTTTTTGTTTTTTTTTTTTGGCCACTTCTATTGGTCTTTCATTTATTTATTTTCATCCATCTTTGTTCTTTGGCCTGTGTGGGCCTCCCATCGCAGTGGCCTCTCTAGCTGCAGAGCACCAGCTCTGGGCACATGTGCTCCAGAGCTCCGGCTCGGTTGTTGAACACATCAGTCCAGCCGCTCCGCGGCACGTGGGATCCTTCCAGGCCAGGGATCGAACCAGTGCCCCTTGCACTGCAAGGCGGTGTCCTTACCCACTGGACTACCAGGGAAGCCCCATAAATGTTTTTAACATTAACATTCATTGTGTGCATGTGCTTAGTCACTCAGTTCAGTCCAACTCTTTGCAACCCCATGAACTTTGGCTCATTAGGCTCCTCTGTCCATGGGAATTCCCAGGCAAGAATATTGGAGCTGGTTGCCATTTCCTTCTCAGGGATCAAACCTGAGTCTCTTGCATCTCCTGCATTGGCAGGCATATTCTTTACCACTACACCACCTGAATGAATTAATGACAGTTGCTCAGTCGTGCTCAATTCTTTGCAACCCCATGGACTCTAGCCTGCCAGGCTTTTCTCTCCATGGAATTCTCCAGGCAAGAATATGGAGTGAGTTGCCATTTCCTTCTCTATTATGCCACCTGGGAAGCCCCTAAGGTTCGTTAGAATTATATTATACCACTAAATTTTACAACTTGAGCAAACTGAAGTATTCTGAACAGTTTCTTCTTCTTCTCACTTCCAGATCTAGTGCTACCTTTTTGATTTGTTATTACTAATCTTTTTTCTCCTCTCCAGATGACTATGGTGTGAACTTCACTGTTGATTACTCTATGTTTGAATCAGCAAATGGACAGGTAAGTGACATCTACATGACCCTCTAGGAGGATCAAGACATGTAGCAATTAAAAAGAAACTGGACATTGTTGAAATGTGAAGAATGAACAGGAATAAAAATTAGTTAAGTGAAGTGAAACTAGGTAGTGAACCTGAAACAAATTTGTTAAGCACAGTTGGGGATGAAGCCAGAGTGCAGTAGGTTTGCTAAGACACTGAAAGGGAGGAGCAGTCCTTGAGTCAAGAGACTTGGTGAATAGGGTGGGTACAGAATCCATGCAAACAAAAAGTAGGTTAGAGCCTTGAGTTTAAGACTTGGGTTAGGGGTCTGAGGGAGATAAGGTGAAGGAAAAAAGAAATCTAAATAGAGAATTTATGAGGATGTTGGATGGAGGCAATAACTCTGTGTTTCCTAATCCTACTGAGGGCAGAACAAGTTGGATGGGAAGGTAATTGAAACAGCAGAGACTACCATTAGTCATGAAACAGACCGTGCAGACCATCAAAAACCTGTAACAGAGAAACCAACAACAATGAAACCAGTGAGTAGATTGGGGATAAGCGGAGAGGAAGACAGATCTCCTTACCCTGGATGGATCCTCAGGCTGGTGATGTGGAGCAGAGGGAGGCTTTGGTGGATGGGGGAACCAAGTAAACTAAACTAAACTACTACAATGCAGGTGTTCATCTCAGATTAGCCATCATTTCTTTTTTTTTTTTTAACTTTTACAGAGTTTTGTTGTTTACAGATATGTATGTTCCCTAACCATCATTTCTTTCACAGAGAATTAATACTAACCCTATATACAGAACACTGGGAAGAGTTGGTGCAGTTAAATTTCAGTTAAATAGTATTTAATATGTATGTATATGCTCTGTCATGTCCAACTTTTTGTGACTCCATGGACTGTAACCCACCAGGCTCCTCAGTTCGTGGAATTTTCCAGGCAAGAAATACTGGAGGGTTTCCCAGGTGGTCCAGTGGGTAAAGAGTCCGCCTTGCAATGCAAGGGGCACCAGTTTGATCCCTGGCCCGGGAAGATCCCACATGCCGTGGAGTGACTGGACCGGTGTGTCCAATTGCAAGCCAGCACTCTGGAGCACTTGTGCCCAGAATCAGTGCTCTGCAATGACGGAGGCCATTGTGACGGGAGGTCCACACAGGCCGAAGAATAAAGATGGATGAAAATAAATAGACAAAAATATCAATAAAAGAGGCCAAAAATAAAAAAAAAAAAAGAAAGAAAGAAAGAAATACTGGAGTTGGTTGCCATTTCCTCCTTCAGGAGATCTTCCTGACCCAGGGATCAAACCCCTGTCTCTTGTGTCTCCCTCTTTGGCAGGCAGATTCTTTACCACTTGCACCACCATATGTATGTAACCTATGCCCAAAGCTGCTAAGGATGTTGCTGCTGATGAAAAAGAAATCTACAAAGGTGTCACTGTCCTCAAAGTATTCATAATACTCAAGTTTATGCTTATGAAACATTTGGAACCAAATGAAAAGATTTTAACAATGTTAAATTTCATATAAATTTAACAGCATACAACAAGCAAGTGCTTTAAGCAGTGAAAGGAGAGAGATTAGTGCAGGTTGAAGTTTTCTTTTAGGAGGTGATTGTGCTTGAGATATACTTTGAAGAATAAGTGAGCTTTCAATTGGCAGTACGTTATGAAAGGATGAAAGCAATTAGTAAGACAATTAGCTCTTCCAAGAGTGAAAGAGCTGCACAGACAATGAGAATAGAATAAGAAAGGTATATTTAGTGAATGGGATATGATTGAAGGAGAGGGTATGTGGAAAGGAGCAGTAAGAAATTAAGAAATAAAATGTTCAAGGCTCAAATTATTTGCTTAGTAATTTCACACATGGGAACATAGGACCAAATTAGAGTCTGAAGTATCAGGGTAAAGTTCAGACTTGTAAGCAATAAGGAGCCTAGTATGTTCTTCCATGTGGTAAATGCACAATGAAAAATTATTTATCATTTTTGAAAAATGATTTAACTGGTTGTATGAAGGATACAATGGACTGGAGAGAAGTTCATGAGATTTGCATCTATTAAAGGTCTGGATGAGGGAAGTGGCATTTTGTTTATTTATGTATTTATTCTTAGCTGTGCTGGGTCTTCGTTGCTGAGAGGGCTTCTCTTTGCAGTGGCTTCCCTTACTGTGGAGCACAGGCTCTAGGGCACATGGGCTTCAGTAGCGGCAGCTCCCCGGCTCCTGAGCACAGGCTCAGGATTTGTGGTGCACAGGCTTACTGCTCCGAGGCATGTGGGATCAGGGATCAAACCCGTGTCTCCTTCACTGGCAGGTGGATTCTTTACCACTGAGCCACCAGAGAAACCCCAGGAGTGATATTTTTAACGGAGAGGAGAAAAATAAACATTTTGAAGAAAATGCCTTGCCACAGTGATAATATCATATGGGAAATAAACGAGGAGAGAGTTAAAATACCTTCTAAGTTTTAAACACGGGTATCTGGGAAAATGGTTGACCGAAATAGGAACTGTGATCAGAGATCACAGTGATCAGAGTAATTTAGGGAAGAGGTTATAAATTTTGTATTGGCCAAGCTGAATTTACAGTCACAGCCCTACCAGGGTGTCCTAAAGGTAGCTGAATTCAGTCAGTGCTTTAGTTCTAAGTGCAAAATTATGAATGTAAATAAGCTCAGTGGAACCAGTACACATACAATACCAAAAGGCCAGTGACTGTGCCGTTAGTAGATGAGGAGTCAGCCAAGGAAATGGAAACAAACTGAAGAGGTAGGTAAATGGCCAGATATGTATTATAGAGTCTAGAGAAAGTTTAATACAATCAGTCAAAAGCTACCAGTAGGCCAAGGAGGAGGAGGTCATTGATAACCACAGAGAAAGCAGTTTCAATTGAGTGGCTGTACCAAAAGCTATATTCTGTGGCATTAGCAAGGGAATACATTTCGAGGAAGTGGAGAGAGAGGCTAGACCAACTATCTACAAAATCTGGTAATGAAAAAAGAGAAGCAGGGACTTCCTGACAGTCCAGTGGTTAAGCAATAAAGCCTTATGTTTTTTAAAAATTTTTTTGAAAATGATTTAACTGGTTGTATGAAGGATACAATGGACTGGAGAGAAGTTCATGAGATTTGCATCTATTAAAGGTCTGGATGAGGGAAGTGGCATTTTGTTTATTTATGTATTTATTCTTAGCTGTGCTGGGTCTTCGTTGCTGAGAGGGCTTCTCTTTGCAGTGGCTTCCCTTACTGTGGAGCACAGGCTCTAGGGCACATGGGCTTCAGTAGCGGCAGCTCCCCGGCTCCTGAGCACAGGCTCAGGATTTGTGGTGCACAGGCTTACTGCTCCGAGGCATGTGGGATCAGGGATCAAACCCGTGTCTCCTTCACTGGCAGGTGGATTCTTTACCACTGAGCCACCAGAGAAACCCCAGGAGTGATATTTTTAACGGAGAGGAGAAAAATAAACATTTTGAAGAAAATGCCTTGCCACAGTGATAATATCATATGGGAAATAAACGAGGAGAGAGTTAAAATACCTTCTAAGTTTTAAACACGGGTATCTGGGAAAATGGTTGACCGAAATAGGAACTGTGATCAGAGATCACAGTGATCAGAGTAATTTAGGGAAGAGGTTATAAATTTTGTATTGGCCAAGCTGAATTTACAGTCACAGCCCTACCAGGGTGTCCTAAAGGTAGCTGAATTCAGTCAGTGCTTTAGTTCTAAGTGCAAAATTATGAATGTAAATAAGCTCAGTGGAACCAGTACACATACAATACCAAAAGGCCAGTGACTGTGCCGTTAGTAGATGAGGAGTCAGCCAAGGAAATGGAAACAAACTGAAGAGGTAGGTAAATGGCCAGATATGTATTATAGAGTCTAGAAGAGAAAGTTTAATACAATCAGTCAAAAGCTACCAGTAGGCCAAGGAGGAGGAGGTCATTGATAACCACAGAGAAAGCAGTTTCAATTGAGTGGCTGTACCAAAAGCTATATTCTGTGGCATTAGCAAGGGAATACATTTCGAGGAAGTGGAGAGAGAGGCTAGACCAACTATCTACAAAATCTGGTAATGAAAAAAGAGAAGCAGGGGACTTCCCTGACAGTCCAGTGGTTAAGACTCCATGCTTCCAATTCTCGGGGCATGGGTTCAGTCTGTATTTGGGGAACTAAGATCCCCCATGCCATGATGTGTGCCAGAGAGAGAGAGAAAGAGAAGAGCAAAAGCTAGAAAGGGCAACAGAATCAAAATGAGGTCTGAATATAGGTGAACAGATGGGAGGAATAAATAGAAATGGAAAGCTGATGATGGACAAGGACAGATAAATATTGTAAAGTATATAGTAGGCTCCCTTTAGATTATAAACAATGTGAGGGCAGTACCAATTTTTTTTTTTAAAGTATAGTGCAGGCACTTAATGGAGAGATTACTTCTTTTTAAATTTTTATTTATTTTTGGCTACCCTGGGTTTTCCCCAGGGAAAGAGAAGAGCCTGCTGCAGGCTCTTCTCTAGTTGCAGGGAGTTGGGGCTACTCTCTAGTTGAAGTGAGCAGGATTCTTGTTGTGGTGACTTTTCTTGTTGTGGAGCTCGGGCTTTAGGGCACATGGGTTCAATAGTTGCAGCTCCAAGGCTCTAGAGCACAGGCTCCATAGTTGTGGCTCATGGGCTTTGTGTTCCACTGCATGTGGAATCTTCCCAAATCAGGAATTGAACCCACGTCTCCTGCATTGGCAGGCGAACTCTTTACCACTGAGCTACCGGGGAAGCCCAGGGAAGCCCAGGACCAGTGTTTTAATCATATTTATATTCCTCCTATGGCATGTATTCCTGAACCTGGTGCCTCAGAAGTTAAAGAATTTGCCTGCAATGCAGGAGACCTTTTGATCCCTGGGTTGGGAAGATGCCTTGGAGAAGGGAATAGTCTTGCCTGGAGAATGGACAGAGGAGCCTGGCGGGCTATAGTTCATGAGGTCACAAAGAGTCAGACAAGTGAGCAACTAACACTATGACACCTAGTGCAGAGACTAGTCTAGTGTCATGTGCATAGGTTAAAAAAAAAAAAAGTCATTGAATTGAGTCAGGCCTCCCTAATGTGGTCAGGAGTGGCTGAAAGGCACAGAGGAAAGGACTTCTTACAGAGATTGGTGTAGAGATGGCTGTCCTTCCAGAGAGGGAGGTGGGTGGTAGAAAGATGATACTAGCCTACTATGAGGGGATGTCTGTATTTTAACAGAGTCCAGATCTGAACGATGCTGTATCCCGTCTGCAGAGTCCTGGTCCACTCCTTCTGTCCTGGGCTCTCCTTCAGGGAGTGATGTACTTCCTGTAGAAGGTGAGAATACAGCCTTTGGGGAGTCTCTGAAGCAATTTTACCAGTGTCTCTGGCTAGTGTTTCCAGTCTGGTCAATTCTCAGCTGCTTAAAGGAAAAGAGATCACATTTGAAAAATCTTACCTAATTTCAAAGAGGTTTAGGAGATGTTGAAGCAGTGGCCTTTTAAGTAAGAGCCATTACTTTTTCTGAACTGGGAGGCTTTCAGGAGCAGAAACAGGTGGAATGGACAGGAAACTTCAGGTTTCCAGTCTACCTTGAGGAATTTGCCTGGCCTGGTTTAAGGCTCTGCAGGTGCCAGGCAAAATGCGAAGGGCTTGGCAACCTGAGTCAAGAGGTGAAGTTCAGAGGTGGAGCAGGACTGGTTCCCAAATGTAGGGGAGAGAAGGTGGGGGAAAAGAAGAGGGAAAAGAAACTTGTAAGGAAGGAATTTAAGTGGTAACCACAATAAGAAGCATGAAGAAGTTTAGTAGAAGGAAGGAGTGAAGAAGGGAGGGGACATATCTAGCAGATGTCATGAGGAAATCTAGCTCAAAATATGAAATCTGGGGAGTTTCCATAAAAGTAGGAGAGCCTGAAAGGCTTCCTGAGACTCCTGACCCTGATCATCCCCTCCCCATTCTTTTCTTTTTTTAGGAGAAGGAAAGCTGCTATTTCTCACTGATTGGAATCTGGGATGAGGAGAGTGGAAGATTAAATAAATATATGAAGTAATCTGTTTACTCTCTAGTCCTTTGTGAGGGTCAGTTCTAAAGCCACAACACGGAGGACAGCACCAGGATATGCAAGAACGATGGAATAGAAAGGGGGTGACAATAAATTTAGAGGGAATTATTAGGACTGTGAAAAAAACCTGAAACTTTGGCAAGAATGGAGAAAAGCACCCACAAACAACAGGTTTATTCACAGCCTATAATTCCCCCTAATTCTACCGGTTTAACTTATCATATATGGTGTTTGAAACAGTATGTTTGGAGAAAGTTGAAGTAGAACCCTTTAAAAAATAATAATAATAATAAGCACGTTGTTAAGCAAACATCAAAAGCTACTTAAAATAGATTTTTAAAATTTTACACCCTCCTCTACTTACTCCCGCCCCCCAACTATGTACATTTTTCAGTTAGTAATTAGGGCATACAGGGACAAAAAATTTTTTCCTTTATCCTTGCCACCCTTAACAGAACTAGGCTGCCCTCTTGCGGTCTCTTCAATGTTAGAGGTTCAATCCGCCCACAGTCCCAAAGTCCCGTCCCCTTCTCTCAACAGCGCTCTCCATACTGGAAGGGGTATTCCATGATGGCTTAGCGGTTAGAACTCCGGGCTTTCACTACCGTTGCCCAGGTTCAGTACCTGGTTGGGGAACTGAGATCCTGCAAGCGTTCCACAGCTCAGCAAAAGAAAGAAAGAAAGAAAAAAAAACTGCAAGGGGACAGTGAATAATAAACTCCAGATTTGCCACCCTCCCTTCTTCAAATCTTTTCCAGAGGACAAATGAAGTAACACAAGCTGGACAAAGGCATAACCTAGGAAATCATAGACCTACCCCTTCTACCCCGTTCCTTGTACAAGAAAAATAGAATTAAGGGCACAGGGCCCGAAGAACCCGGGTAGAAAATCAGGAACAACTCGGCTGGGCTTTGACCTCTAGAGTCGGGTGGCTATCTGAGCTGGCCTAGTGAGAAAACTCCTGAGACTCCTGACCCTGATCATCCCCTCCCCATTCTTTTCTTTTTTTAGGAGAAGGAAAGCTGCTATTTCTCACTGATTGGAATCTGGGATGAGGAGAGTGGAAGATTAAATAAATATATGAAGTAATCTGTTTACTCTCTAGTCCTTTGTGAGGGTCAGTTCTAAAGCCACAACACGGAGGACAGCACCAGGATATGCAAGAACGATGGAATAGAAAGGGGGTGACAATAAATTTAGAGGGAATTATTAGGACTGTGAAAAAAACCTGAAACTTTGGCAAGAATGGAGAAAAGCACCCACAAACAACAGGTTTATTCACAGCCTATAATTCCCCCTAATTCTACCGGTTTAACTTATCATATATGGTGTTTGAAACAGTATGTTTGGAGAAAGTTGAAGTAGAACCCTTTAAAAAATAATAATAATAATAAGCACGTTGTTAAGCAAACATCAAAAGCTACTTAAAATAGATTTTTAAAATTTTACACCCTCCTCTACTTACTCCCCGCCCCCCAACTATGTACATTTTTCAGTTAGTAATTAGGGCATACAGGGACAAAAAATTTTTTTTTTCCTTTATCCTTGCCACCCTTAACAGAACTAGGCTGCCCTCTTGCGGTCTCTTCAATGTTAGAGGTTCAATCCGCCCACAGTCCCAAAGTCCCGTCCCCTTCTCTCAACAGCGCTCTCCATACTGGAAGGGGTATTCCATGATGGCTTAGCGGTTAGAACTCCGGGCTTTCACTACCGTTGCCCAGGTTCAGTACCTGGTTGGGGAACTGAGATCCTGCAAGCGTTCCACAGCTCAGCAAAAGAAAGAAAGAAAAAAAAACTGCAAGGGGACAGTGAATAATAAACTCCAGATTTGCCACCCTCCCTTCTTCAAATCTTTTCCAGAGGACAAATGAAGTAACACAAGCTGGACAAAGGCATAACCTAGGAAATCATAGACCTACCCCTTCTACCCCGTTCCTTGTACAAGAAAAATAGAATTAAGGGCACAGGGCCCGAAGAACCCGGGTAGAAAAATCAGGAACAACTCGGCTGGGCTTTGACCTCTAGAGTCGTGGCTGGCTGGCATCTGAGCTGGTAACGTGTGTGGCGGGTTATGTAAGGAAAGCGCTGGAGGAGCCGCCCCAGTGGGAGCCGGGGAGAGGACGCGGTGTTCTCGGCAGCAATCCCCACCCTCCTCACCCAGCAGGGCAGAAGGCACCCAACTTGTTGGAGGAGGAGGAGGAGGAGGGGAGGGTGAAAGAGAGACCAGGGTGTCACGAGGGCCGGACCTCGGAAAGCGGAGTGGGGGGGGGGGGCGGGGAGAAGGGAGGGTACACGGTGGTACACGTCCATTCTCTCACACACGTTGCAGACACAAGTCGCTGACGGTTTCCACGTGCCGCACTTGTGAGCGGAGGCGCTGAAAGAGGGGACAAAAGGGTCGGTTTCCCAAGGAAGAGTTAAAGAGTCCCACAGCTCAAGGCTCACACCTCAATTCACACAGCCAGTCTGCACACTCCAGGCGCGGCTCCAGCGCACCACCATCCTATTTAAGGCCACGACTCCGCCCTTTTCCTCCCTCCCTTCTTTTCCACTCTTTTTTCATCCTCCTCCTTTTCTCATCACCGGGTTCTCTTTGCAAGCCTCATGTAGGGGCGGAGCACAGAATGCTTAGGGTCCAACCAATCGTCATCTGACAGCCTCTTTATTGGCCAAGTCCCTATATGCTGTAGCAAATAGAATGTGAACTTCAGTAACGAGGGTCACGTGTCACTGGCTAGATAACCAATGAGGATGCGAGGTCCGTGTAGCGGTTAGAACTCCGGGCTTTCACTACCGTTGCCCAGGTTCAGTACCTGGTTGGGGAACTGAGATCCTGCAAGCGTTCCACAGCTCAGCAAAAGAAAGAAAGAAAGAAAAAAAAACTGCAAGGGGACAGTGAATAATAAACTCCAGATTTGCCACCCTCCCTTCTTCAAATCTTTTCCAGAGGACAAATGAAGTAACACAAGCTGGACAAAGGCATAACCTAGGAAATCATAGACCTACCCCTTCTACCCCGTTCCTTGTACAAGAAAAATAGAATTAAGGGCACAGGGCCCGAAGAACCCGGGTAGAAAAATCAGGAACAACTCGGCTGGGCTTTGACCTCTAGAGTCGTGGCTGGCTGGCATCTGAGCTGGTAACGTGTGTGGCGGGTTATGTAAGGAAAGCGCTGGAGGAGCCGCCCCAGTGGGAGCCGGGGAGAGGACGCGGTGTTCTCGGCAGCAATCCCCACCCTCCTCACCCAGCAGGGCAGAAGGCACCCAACTTGTTGGAGGAGGAGGAGGAGGAGGGGAGGGTGAAAGAGAGACCAGGGTGTCACGAGGGCCGGACCTCGGAAAGCGGAGTGGGGGGGGGGGGGCGGGGAGAAGGGAGGGTACACGGTGGTACACGTCCATTCTCTCACACACGTTGCAGACACAAGTCGCTGACGGTTTCCACGTGCCGCACTTGTGAGCGGAGGCGCTGAAAGAGGGGACAAAAGGGTCGGTTTCCCAAGGAAGAGTTAAAGAGTCCCACAGCTCAAGGCTCACACCTCAATTCACACAGCCAGTCTGCACACTCCAGGCGCGGCTCCAGCGCACCACCATCCTATTTAAGGCCACGACTCCGCCCTTTTCCTCCCTCCCTTCTTTTCCACTCTTTTTTCATCCTCCTCCTTTTCTCATCACCGGGTTCTCTTTGCAAGCCTCATGTAGGGGCGGAGCACAGAATGCTTAGGGTCCAACCAATCGTCATCTGACAGCCTCTTTATTGGCCAAGTCCCTATATGCTGTAGCAAATAGAATGTGAACTTCAGTAACGAGGGTCACGTGTCACTGGCTAGATAACCAATGAGGATGCGAGGTCTGTGTACGGAGGGGGAAGGCACGTGCGGAGTGGCAGGTGTCGGGGAGGGGGGAAGGGGGGGAACCCAGTGGGAGGGAGGCGGAGGTGGGTAGCCGAGACTCCAGAGTCTGAGTAGGAGCTGGGGACAGTCTGAGCTGAGCAGCGCCGACTGACACAGGTGAGGAAACTGAGAGGTCGGGAAGCGATCCGCGCGGGACTATCAGACCCGGTGGGAATGGGTTCAGGGACTCAATGTAGATATTGGTATTGCGAGAGATCACATCACGTGGCAGGCGCGACTGGAGATGTTCCGGCGCAGAGACCGATCAGAAAGATTGGAAAGGGGCAATTTTCTACAGGGTCCCTAGGTTGGTTTGAGTGTCGCAGATTTACGGCTTGCTGGTGGAGTGAGGTCAGGTAGAGAGGCTCGCTACGGGCTCAGGATGAGACCAGAACAGGCGAACCGGGGAAAGGTGTCAAATCGTGTGATTTACTCTAAACTGAGGGAAGAAAGAGCAGTCTGTGTCAGGCTAAGAAGCTGCTCTGCAGAGGGCAGAAAGGCAGTCCAGATTATTAATGGAGGAGGGGAGGCGGGGAAAATAACTTACTCTGTTGTGCCCGAAACAGGTAATATTGGGGAAGGAGAGAATAGAGATTATCGTATACAGTACACCCTTGTCTCTCAGTCCATTTCCCAATCATCAGATTCTAGTTTCAAACTCTCTAACTTTGCTCTTCAGTTGCAGGTCACGATCTTTGAGTACTCCGGGAGCTGCTCTCCAGCCCCTGTTTCTGAACCTATGGATTCTCCATCTAGCGTTTCTTCCTGTTCTTCCTATTCTCTTTCTTCCTCTTTTTCCACCTCCCCAGTGAACAGTGACTTCTTTCTCACTCCAGGCGCGGCTCCAGCGCACCACCATCCTATTTAAGGCCACGACTCCGCCCTTTTCCTCCCTCCCTTCTTTTCCACTCTTTTTTCATCCTCCTCCTTTTCTCATCACCGGGTTCTCTTTGCAAGCCTCATGTAGGGGCGGAGCACAGAATGCTTAGGGTCCAACCAATCGTCATCTGACAGCCTCTTTATTGGCCAAGTCCCTATATGCTGTAGCAAATAGAATGTGAACTTCAGTAACGAGGGTCACGTGTCACTGGCTAGATAACCAATGAGGATGCGAGGTCTGTGTACGCAGGGGGAAGGCACGTGCGGAGCTGCACGTGTCTGGGAGGGGGGAAGGGGCGGGACCCAGTGGGAGGGAGGCGGAGGTGGGTAGCCGAGACTCCAGAGTCTGAGTAGGAGCTGGGGACAGTCTGAGCTGAGCAGCGCCGACTGACACAGGTGAGGAAACTGAGAGGTCGGGAAGCGATCCGCGCGGGACTATCAGACCCGGTGGGAATGGGTTCAGGGACTCAATGTAGATATTGGTATTGCGAGAGATCACATCACGTGGCAGGCGCGACTGGAGATGTTCCGGCGCAGAGACCGATCAGAAAGATTGGAAAGGGGCAATTTTCTACAGGGTCCCTAGGTTGGTTTGAGTGTCGCAGATTTACGGCTTGCTGGTGGAGTGAGGTCAGGTAGAGAGGCTCGCTACGGGCTCAGGATGAGACCAGAACAGGCGAACCGGGGAAAGGTGTCAAATCGTGTGATTTACTCTAAACTGAGGGAAGAAAGAGCAGTCTGTGTCAGGCTAAGAAGCTGCTCTGCAGAGGGCAGAAAGGCAGTCCAGATTATTAATGGAGGAGGGGAGGCGGGGAAAATAACTTACTCTGTTGTGCCCGAAACAGGTAATATTGGGGAAGGAGAGAATAGAGATTATCGTATACAGTACACCCTTGTCTCTCAGTCCATTTCCCAATCATCAGATTCTAGTTTCAAACTCTCTAACTTTGCTCTTCAGTTGCAGGTCACGATCTTTGAGTACTCCGGGAGCTGCTCTCCAGCCCCTGTTTCTGAACCTATGGATTCTCCATCTAGCGTTTCTTCCTGTTCTTCCTATTCTCTTTCTTCCTCTTTTTCCACCTCCCCAGTGAACAGTGACTTTGGCTTCCCCTCCGATAATGAGGGGGAGGACAAGTGGGCCCATGGCCCCAAGCCAGACACTATTGGGCAGAGGGGAAGTTCTCGCCCCAGCCCTGGTCCTATCCGCTGCAGGCAACGACCCAAGGTTTCCAGTAACCAACATACATCTCATTCGGAGCAGCGGGGCTTGGCTTCTATGTCAGGATCTGGGGTCAAAAGATCAAGAGATGGTGAATTGGAGACGAGTGTAAACATCCAGGGTTGTACCACAGAAGGAGATCTGCTCTTTGCTCAGAAGGTAAGAGAAACCTGAGGGAAGGAAACAGGACCAGAGTGGCTTAGTATTAATTTGGTTGGTTAGGACTCCATTAGGATAGTATTGGCTCACAGACTGGATGGAATACTAAGTACTGGTGTGGGCAATTCTTGGTCTTTTCATTCCCTTTGTCCTGTTTCCTACAGTGTAAAGAGCTCCAAGGATTCATACCTCCTCTCACAGAGCTACTGAATGGGCTAAAGATGGGTCGATTTGAGAGAGGTAATTACCTGATTAGTTGCATACATTTGTGCTAGGTTTGTATCTGTCTCTGTCTCTATGTTTCAAATGTGTATTTCTCTTAAGTGCTTGTTTGGGGCCTGGATGATTCTCTTTTTCTCTTGTCACAATTTCTTTAGGGGAATCCACTTTAACCCTCATTCTGTCTTTCCTTTACCTGAGTAAATTCTTGAATCTGTCTTTGATCTCATTTTCTTTCTCTCCTCACCCCAGGATTGAGCAGTTTCCAGCAGAGTGTGGCAATGGATAGGATCCAGCGTATCGTAGGTGTTCTGCAGAAGCCACAGATGGGGTAAGTCCCTTGGTTCTCTCTTCTGTGCTTCATTTAAAAAGGAGCTATTTCTTACCCTGTTCTGTTGCCTTTTTCACACCTAATGGGTTTTTCCCCCCATTTCCTCACAGAGAACGTTATCTGGGAACTCTGCTACAGGTGGAAGGAATGTTAAAGGTTTGGTTTCCTCATATAGCTGCCCAGAATTCATCATTGAGTAGTAGCAGGCACCAGCTGACTAAGGTGAGAACTTATTATCTGAGGAAAAGGTGGGGAAATAACCAAAGAAATACAGTGTACATGCAGAAATGGGCTTCCTCTTCCATTTTATTTTGTCTTTTCATCTTTTCAGTAAGTTTCTTTTCAAGGAAGGGAATGCCTAAACTTCCTTCATTGTCTTGATTTCTAGGTGATTTTTGGGTCTGTTTTGTTTGGATCACTTCAGAGAACTCTGTGGAGTTTATCCCTTTCCCGCATGTTGTTGCTTATCTGTTTTTTATATGGATATAGAAGGCTTTTTATCTGGCCAGATGAATCATCCAGGAAAATTCCTCAGCTTTCTCTGCAAATCTTTTCTCCTCTGTTGCCCCTCAACCCTTTTCCTCTCCTTTTTTATACTCTTACCAAGTATCCTTATATCCCTCTAGAAGCATAGACTTTGAGGACTGGTCACAAAAAGTGCCATCACTGGATGGGTTCTTGGTCTTTTCATTCCCTTTGTCCTGTTTCCTACAGTGTAAAGAGCTCCAAGGATTCATACCTCCTCTCACAGAGCTACTGAATGGGCTAAAGATGGGTCGATTTGAGAGAGGTAATTACCTGATTAGTTGCATACATTTGTGCTAGGTTTGTATCTGTCTCTGTCTCTATGTTTCAAATGTGTATTTCTCTTAAGTGCTTGTTTGGGGCCTGGATGATTCTCTTTTTCTCTTGTCACAATTTCTTTAGGGGAATCCACTTTAACCCTCATTCTGTCTTTCCTTTACCTGAGTAAATTCTTGAATCTGTCTTTGATCTCATTTTCTTTCTCTCCTCACCCCAGGATTGAGCAGTTTCCAGCAGAGTGTGGCAATGGATAGGATCCAGCGTATCGTAGGTGTTCTGCAGAAGCCACAGATGGGGTAAGTCCCTTGGTTCTCTCTTCTGTGCTTCATTTAAAAAGGAGCTATTTCTTACCCTGTTCTGTTGCCTTTTTCACACCTAATGGGTTTTTCCCCCCATTTCCTCACAGAGAACGTTATCTGGGAACTCTGCTACAGGTGGAAGGAATGTTAAAGGTTTGGTTTCCTCATATAGCTGCCCAGAATTCATCATTGAGTAGTAGCAGGCACCAGCTGACTAAGGTGAGAACTTATTATCTGAGGAAAAGGTGGGGAAATAACCAAAGAAATACAGTGTACATGCAGAAATGGGCTTCCTCTTCCATTTTATTTTGTCTTTTCATCTTTTCAGTAAGTTTCTTTTCAAGGAAGGGAATGCCTAAACTTCCTTCATTGTCTTGATTTCTAGGTGATTTTTGGGTCTGTTTTGTTTGGATCACTTCAGAGAACTCTGTGGAGTTTATCCCTTTCCCGCATGTTGTTGCTTATCTGTTTTTTATATGGATATAGAAGGCTTTTTATCTGGCCAGATGAATCATCCAGGAAAATTCCTCAGCTTTCTCTGCAAATCTTTTCTCCTCTGTTGCCCCTCAACCCTTTTCCTCTCCTTTTTTATACTCTTACCAAGTATCCTTATATCCCTCTAGAAGCATAGACTTTGAGGACTGGTCACAAAAAGTGTATCACTGGATGGGATGAAGGCACCCATGAGGCACCCATAAGTGTTGCAAAGATTCTTAGATCTAATGTGGAATAATCTATTTTCTGTGCCTTTAAATAGTAGAGTAGGGGACTTCCCTTGTAAGCTCAGCTGGTAAAGAATCCACCTTCAATGCAGGAGACCCCAGTTCGATTCCTGTGTCAGAAGATTCCCTGGAGAAAGGATAGACTACCCATGCCAGTATTCTTGGGCTTTTCTAGTGACTCAGACAGTAAATAATCTGCCTGCAATGTGGGAGACCTGGGTTCGATCCCAGGGTTGGGAAAATCCCCTGGAGAAGAGAAAGGCTATCCACTCCAGTATTCTTGCCTGGAGAATTCTATGGCTCATCCATGGATCGCAGAGAGTCAGACACGACTGAGTGACTTTCACTTTAGGGGACTTCCCAGGTGGGCTAGTGGTAAAGAACCTGCCTGTCGATGCAGAAAACAGAGATGAGGGTTTGATCCCTGGGTCGGGAAGATCTTCTGGAAGGAAGGCAAGGCAACCCACTCCAGTATTCTTGCCTGGAGAATCCCATGGACAGAGAGCCTGGCAGGCTACAGTCCATAGGGTCACAGAATCAGACATGACTGAAGCGACTTAGCACACACACAGATGATAGAGAGGGAGAAACCTCCTGTGGATAATGGACAATCTTTCTTGTTTTCACTTGTTGCAGGAATAACTGATTTAAAAATAAGCGGAAGGATCTTGCCTGCATGTTAGTCTACATTTCTTAAGGAACTCAATATAGGAATTTAGAACTTAAAATACAGAAATTGAAAAATGATGATTCCAGTTAAAAACTTTAGAAAGAAGTTTTAAAACAAATTAGTTTATAAATAGTGAAAATCTGTTTTATTTTGTATATGTCTGAATTGTAGTTTAGTTGTTAAGTCATGTCTGATTCTTTTTTGACTCCATGGACTGTAGCAGGCTCCTCTGTCCATGGGATGATCCTTATTTAATCCCTTTTTAACCCTTTTCCTCTCCTTTTTTATACTCTTACCAAGTATCCTTATATCCCTCTAGAAGCATAGACTTTGAGGACTGGTCACAAAAAGTGTATCACTGGATGGGATGAAGGCACCCATGAGGCACCCATAAGTGTTGCAAAGATTCTTAGATCTAATGTGGAATAATCTATTTTCTGTGCCTTTAAATAGTAGAGTAGGGGACTTCCCTTGTAAGCTCAGCTGGTAAAGAATCCACCTTCAATGCAGGAGACCCCAGTTCGATTCCTGTGTCAGAAGATTCCCTGGAGAAAGGATAGACTACCCATGCCAGTATTCTTGGGCTTTTCTAGTGACTCAGACAGTAAATAATCTGCCTGCAATGTGGGAGACCTGGGTTCGATCCCAGGGTTGGGAAAATCCCTGGAGAGAGAAAGGCTATCCACTCCAGTATTCTTGCCTGGAGAATTCTATGGCTCATCCATGGATCGCAGAGAGTCAGACACGACTGAGTGACTTTCACTTTAGGGACTTCCCAGGTGGGCTAGTGGTAAAGAACCTGCCTGTCGATGCAGAAAACAGAGATGAGGGTTTGATCCCTGGGTCGGGAAGATCTTCTGGAAGGAAGGCAAGGCAACCCACTCCAGTATTCTTGCCTGGAGAATCCCATGGACAGAGAGCCTGGCAGGCTACAGTCCATAGGGTCACAGAATCAGACATGACTGAAGCGACTTAGCACACACACAGATGATAGAGAGGGAGAAACCTCCTGTGGATAATGGACAATCTTTCTTGTTTTCACTTGTTGCAGGAATAACTGATTTAAAAATAAGCGGAAGGATCTTGCCTGCATGTTAGTCTACATTTCTTAAGGAACTCAATATAGGAATTTAGAACTTAAAATACAGAAATTGAAAAATGATGATTCCAGTTAAAAACTTTAGAAAGAAGTTTTAAAACAAATTAGTTTATAAATAGTGAAAATCTGTTTTATTTTGTATATGTCTGAATTGTAGTTTAGTTGTTAAGTCATGTCTGATTCTTTTTTGACTCCATGGACTGTAGCAGGCTCCTCTGTCCATGGGATTTCCCATGGAGTGGGTTGCCATTTCCTTCTCCAGGGGATCTTCCCAACCTATAGGTCAAACCTGCATCTCCTGCATTGACAGGCAGATTCTCTACCACTGAGCCACCAAGGGAAGTCCTTATCTGTCTGAATACCCAGTGCTATAGCATGTGATACATAGTAGGCCTTCAAGAATTTGGTTGCTAAAACTTTTACTTAATCATGGCCTGGCAGAAAATTATTTATTGCAAAAAGTAAGGTATGTTAACATTACAGAGTTACCAAGGAAAATAAAGGTTTAAGCAACCAGGTGATTCTGAAAACTTTCTGACATGATTTTTTCTCTCTCCTCCCCTGCCTAGCATTTTCCAAGCCACCACAGTTATCCAACTGCTTCCTCTCCTGCATCTCCCATGGAAAAGATGGACCAGACACAGCTAGGACAGCTAGTGCTGAAGCCAAAGCAGCCTTGGCACCTCACTGAATGGCCGGCTATGAACCTCACTTGGATCCACACTACTCCCATTTGCAACCCCCCTTTTAGTTCCCCGGGTACCATCTCCTTTAGCCATGGCCCTTTAGACACTGGAACCAGCATTGGTGTCATCCTTTTCCTCCAGCATGGAGTACAGCCCTTGACTCACTCAGCCCCAGCCACTTCAGTTCCATCTACTATAGCATTTCCTGTCATCCCTGGTGATCCTAAGAAACTATCTGTAGAGGTGCCTTGTTGCCACAATTTGCCAGTAACTCTGCCATCAGACTGTAGTTGTCCCTTGTCCCCTCCTGATCTACCTACTATGAACAGAGAGATGACCACAGGACACCTAGAACAGATGAGAAGCCATCCTTTAGTTGCTCCTGCTGTACATCCTCCCAACCCTTAATCCAAGACATGAGACTGTAGTTTTTAATTTGTGTAAATATATGTATCTCTTTCTAAATTTTTTTTTTTTTTTTTACTTTTATTGTGTTTGCGCTGAGGAAAGAGAAATCCTTTTTTGAGAAATCCTTTCTGATTAAATAAATTTTATACCTAAACAGTTTGCTCACTGGGGGAAGTTGAAACCTTCTGCTTCAAATGCCAGTATTTCTCCTCTGATCTGCAGAAAAGAGGATGGGAATGTTTGTGAACCTGAGCTCCACTAAATTAGAAGTGTGGATGGAACAATATACATTGTGTGGGAGAGAAAAGGGACTCTGCTGCTGTCTTCCTAGGGAGCACCCTTGGGACAGTTAGGGGTTCAGAAGTGGGTCTGGTTTCTCATTCAGGCTTGGAGACTAGTACCTTTCCCTTTGTGTCTGTCACACTTGTAACCTTCCAGCCAGCCCAGACTAGCAGGTTCTACTGCTCAAGGGTAGCTCTTTGCTTCATTGGGAGCTGTTGATGCTTGTAGATAAATGCATATGTAATTGACTGCTGCCAGAGGAGGGACACAAAAGCTTTCCTGACATTTTCCAAGCCACCACAGTTATCCAACTGCTTCCTCTCCTGCATCTCCCATGGAAAAGATGGACCAGACACAGCTAGGACAGCTAGTGCTGAAGCCAAAGCAGCCTTGGCACCTCACTGAATGGCCGGCTATGAACCTCACTTGGATCCACACTACTCCCATTTGCAACCCCCCTTAGTTCCCGGTACCATCTCCTTTAGCCATGGCCCTTTAGACACTGGAACCAGCATTGGTGTCATCCTTTTCCTCCAGCATGGAGTACAGCCCTTGACTCACTCAGCCCCAGCCACTTCAGTTCCATCTACTATAGCATTTCCTGTCATCCCTGGTGATCCTAAGAAACTATCTGTAGAGGTGCCTTGTTGCCACAATTTGCCAGTAACTCTGCCATCAGACTGTAGTTGTCCCTTGTCCCCTCCTGATCTACCTACTATGAACAGAGAGATGACCACAGGACACCTAGAACAGATGAGAAGCCATCCTTTAGTTGCTCCTGCTGTACATCCTCCCAACCCTTAATCCAAGACATGAGACTGTAGTTTTTAATTTGTGTAAATATATGTATCTCTTTCTAAATTTTTTTTTTTTTTTTTACTTTTATTGTGTTTGCGCTGAGGAAAGAGAAATCCTTTTTTGAGAAATCCTTTCTGATTAAATAAATTTTATACCTAAACAGTTTGCTCACTGGGGGAAGTTGAAACCTTCTGCTTCAAATGCCAGTATTTCTCCTCTGATCTGCAGAAAAGAGGATGGGAATGTTTGTGAACCTGAGCTCCACTAAATTAGAAGTGTGGATGGAACAATATACATTGTGTGGGAGAGAAAAGGGACTCTGCTGCTGTCTTCCTAGGGAGCACCCTTGGGACAGTTAGGGGTTCAGAAGTGGGTCTGGTTTCTCATTCAGGCTTGGAGACTAGTACCTTTCCCTTTGTGTCTGTCACACTTGTAACCTTCCAGCCAGCCCAGACTAGCAGGTTCTACTGCTCAAGGGTAGCTCTTTGCTTCATTGGGAGCTGTTGATGCTTGTAGATAAATGCATATGTAATTGACTGCTGCCAGAGGAGGGACACAAAAGCTAAAACAGCTGCTGTGATTGCCAGTTTTGAAGAGTAAGAGATGCCCCAGAACTGTCAGAATGGGAAGTCCCCTTGGACGATGGGCCTCATTCTTACTCAAAAAGCTTTAGTTGCTAAATGTATGTTGCCCGGTGTTATCACACAGCAAAGGTGAAGTCTGATTTTACCTACATCTGACCTTCACCGTCTATTACCTTTTCTGATCTGTCCCAGTTTCCAACACAACCTGTCCTCTCCCAGCCTTGGCGATGTAGCGGACTGCTTAGCCATTTTAGTATTGCAATTTGGCTACGTAACATTTCTCATAGCTAGTTGTATACCTTTGCCTGTTTCTCAAGTCCTCTTGCGTTCTCAGTAGATTGTTGTCTCCTTTTCTTTCAGACAATATGTTTTGCTTTTGATTACCTTTCACCACTGGAATTTTTGCTGAATCACTTATCCCTTCTTTGTAACTTGCAATTGTTATTGATTTATTTATTCTTTCTTCCTCCTGCAAGTATGATCCCCACCATCTTCTTGAAAATATCTCAAGTCCAATTGCCCTCTTTCTCATCTTTTTGTGTAAGTCCTTTTATTTATGTATGTATGTATTCAGCTGCATCAGGTCTTAGTTGTGGCACATGGGATCTTCACTGGGCAGGCTTAAGTTCCTCCGCAGCAAGTGGGATCTTAGTCCCCAACCAGGGATCAAACCCATGCCCCTGCACTGGAAAGTGGATTCTTAGCTTCAAATGCCAGTATTTCTCCTCTGATCTGCAGAAAAGAGGATGGGAATGTTTGTGAACCTGAGCTCCACTAAATTAGAAGTGTGGATGGAACAATATACATTGTGTGGGAGAGAAAAGGGACTCTGCTGCTGTCTTCCTAGGGAGCACCCTTGGGACAGTTAGGGGTTCAGAAGTGGGTCTGGTTTCTCATTCAGGCTTGGAGACTAGTACCTTTCCCTTTGTGTCTGTCACACTTGTAACCTTCCAGCCAGCCCAGACTAGCAGGTTCTACTGCTCAAGGGTAGCTCTTTGCTTCATTGGGAGCTGTTGATGCTTGTAGATAAATGCATATGTAATTGACTGCTGCCAGAGGAGGGACACAAAAGCTAAAACAGCTGCTGTGATTGCCAGTTTTGAAGAGTAAGAGATGCCCCAGAACTGTCAGAATGGGAAGTCCCCTTGGACGATGGGCCTCATTCTTACTCAAAAAGCTTTAGTTGCTAAATGTATGTTGCCCGGTGTTATCAGACAGCAAAGGTGAAGTCTGATTTTACCTACATCTGACCTTCACCGTCTATTACCTTTTCTGATCTGTCCCAGTTTCCAACACAACCTGTCCTCTCCCAGCCTTGGCGATGTAGCGGACTGCTTAGCCATTTTAGTATTGCAATTTGGCTACGTAACATTTCTCATAGCTAGTTGTATACCTTTGCCTGTTTCTCAAGTCCTCTTGCGTTCTCAGTAGATTGTTGTCTCCTTTTCTTTCAGACAATATGTTTTGCTTTTGATTACCTTTCACCACTGGAATTTTTGCTGAATCACTTATCCCTTCTTTGTAACTTGCAATTGTTATTGATTTATTTATTCTTTCTTCCTCCTGCAAGTATGATCCCCACCATCTTCTTGAAAATATCTCAAGTCCAATTGCCCTCTTTCTCATCTTTTTGTGTAAGTCCTTTTATTTATGTATGTATGTATTCAGCTGCATCAGGTCTTAGTTGTGGCACATGGGATCTTCACTGGGCAGGCTTAAGTTCCTCCGCAGCAAGTGGGATCTTAGTCCCCCAACCAGGGATCAAACCCATGCCCCTGCACTGGAAAGTGGATTCTTAGCCACTGGGCCACCAGGGAAGTCCCTTTTCTATAATTCTTGACAGAGTAGAATTACTCTACTCTTTCTGACTCATTCCTACCCCACAGTCCTTAAACTCTTATACAGTCTAGCATCCACTCCCGTCACTCTACTGCACCTTAAGTCACTAATGATCTTGCAGAATTAGAGTATTATAATGTAGCTTCCGTCCAATCAATAGCTAGATCCAGGGGCTTTACAAAGGCTAGGCACTCAGTGTTCTCGGTATCGTTTGACACTCTTGGTAATGCCTACTGAAACTCTCCTCTCTTAGATCCCATGTCAGCACACTATCCTAATTCTCCTCTTACCTATCTGGCAACAACCTCTGTATCTTGCAATAGCCTCACTTCTGCCCACTCCAGAGTGTGGGTGTTCCCTTAGGTCTCAGTTCTTAGCTCTTGAACTATATTCTTTCACTTCAAGTTTTCATCTTCTTCATGGCTCTAATTATTACCTCAATTTAGATGACTTCTGAAGCTTCATCTCTAGTCTCAATCTTTCCCATTAGATGGCATACTGATGGTATACATTTCTGTCAGACAGTTGCATCTACATATTACTAATACTTAAAAATTATTGAAAATTTCAGAGCCAAGAATTAATTAATTGAATTAATTACCACTTGTAATTAATTCAACTCCTTTATTTTATGAATGTTCATCTCACTGATAAACAGGTTAATTTTTTCTAGAACAATGCTTTGCATGTAATTTCCTATTCAATAGCTCCCTGATATGTTGAGAAGAAAATCTAAAACCTTTCATCAAGGTCTCTGTTTCTCCCTCTGCTTCCCTGCATGATCCCTCTTTCCAGGTTGTCTTCTTGTTACTGTTCTTTGTGAGCATTGTAAGCCTTTTTGCCGCTAGGCGCTTGTTCATGTCATTCCAGTTTTTGTTAACTAATCCCTACCCTTCTTTCAGGGACTAACTCAAGTCCTCTCCCAATTACTTGCTCTGTTAAACATGATCTACATGCTTAGGCTTTGGCCCTTTACCCCATCAAACAAAATTAGGTACATAAACTGCATTGTACACGGTTTGGTATATAATGCCCTGTATATAACAGGTTCTCAAAAAATGACACTTTTCTTCTTCCTTTCTTTCATAATATTTTTCTATTTTACCCCATTTGATTCCCATGACAAATTCTGTGTGATTGAAGGCAGATATTAGTTCCATTTTACAGATGAGAAAATACATTGAGAGTTTAAGTAAGGGGTCAGCAAGAGCGAGGTAAGATATATGCTTTGTGAGCTACATATTTCTGCCCCAACTACCTAGCCTTGTCATTGTAGCCCAAGCAGTCATACCTAATGTATAAAACACACATCACAACTGTGTTCCAATAAAGTTTGTTTTTATCTGTTTTTGGCTGCCCAGGTCTTCAGTGCTGCACACAGGCTTTCTCTAGTTGAGGCAAGTGAGGGTTACTCTTCGTTGCAGTGTGCAGGCTTCTCACTGAGGTGGTTTCTGTGCTGGGGAGCACAGGCTCTAGGTGCTCAGGCTCAGCAGTTCTGGCACATGGGTTTAGTTGCTCAGAGGCACGTGGAATCCTCTTGAAGCAGGAATTAAACCCATGTCCTCTGCATTGGCAGGCGGACTCTCAACTATTGGACCACCAGGGAAGTCCCAATGTTCATTTAAAAAAACAAGAATGAAGCTGGATTTGACCTGTAGGGAGTACTTTGCAGACTACTGACTTAAGTGACCTGTTCAAGGTTGTATGCCTGATGAGTATCAGAATTTTGATAGAATTCAGATCACCTGACTTCCAATCCAGTAATTTTCTACTACATTATGTTGTTGCCCATATAATTTATTTTACATTCATAATATGCTACCTTATTGTACTATTTAACTTTTATAGATATTAGTCATTTTCTGGTAGTTTTAAGACAATGGAGGGGCTTCCCAGGTGGTACACTGAGTAAGAATCTGCCTGCCAATGCAAAGGGTAAGGTTATGATCCCTGGTCCAGGAAGATTCCACATGCTGCAGAGCAACTAAGCCGGAGTGCCACCACTACTGAAGCCTGAACACTCTAGCACCCAAGAGCCACAACTCATGAGCCCCTGTGCTACAACTCCTGAAGCCCATGCTCCTAGAGCCTGTGCTCTGACCCAGGGGAGGCCACTGCAATAAGAAGTCCAAGTGCCACAAAGAAGAGTAGCCCCTGCTTGCTAAAAATAGAGAAAGCCCACACATAGGAACAAAGACTCAGGGGAACCAAGAATAAAAATAAGTCAACAATTGAGATGCAGTGGAATGACACAAAGTAGACATCCTGTAAAAGTTTATTGTTAAGCATAATCATGTCCCAGTCCAACTCTATTTTGGTACTTTGAACCTGGCTTACTAGAGGGTCGGAATATATCTTTGTGAGCTACTATTTCTGCCCAACTTAGTGTAGGCCCAAGCAGTCATACCTAATGTATAAAACACACATCACAACTGTGTTCCAATAAAGTTTGTTTTTATCTGTTTTTGGCTGCCCAGGTCTTCAGTGCTGCACACAGGCTTTCTCTAGTTGAGGCAAGTGAGGGTTACTCTTCGTTGCAGTGTGCAGGCTTCTCACTGAGGTGGTTTCTGTGCTGGGGAGCACAGGCTCTAGGTGCTCAGGCTCAGCAGTTCTGGCACATGGGTTTAGTTGCTCAGAGGCACGTGGAATCCTCTTGAAGCAGGAATTAAACCCATGTCCTCTGCATTGGCAGGCGGACTCTCAACTATTGGACCACCAGGGAAGTCCCAATGTTCATTTAAAAAAACAAGAATGAAGCTGGATTTGACCTGTAGGGAGTACTTTGCAGACTACTGACTTAAGTGACCTGTTCAAGGTTGTATGCCTGATGAGTATCAGAATTTTGATAGAATTCAGATCACCTGACTTCCAATCCAGTAATTTTCTACTACATTATGTTGTTGCCCATATAATTTATTTTACATTCATAATATGCTACCTTATTGTACTATTTAACTTTTATAGATATTAGTCATTTTCTGGTAGTTTTAAGACAATGGAGGGGCTTCCCAGGTGGTACACTGAGTAAGAATCTGCCTGCCAATGCAAAGGGTAAGGTTATGATCCCTGGTCCAGGAAGATTCCACATGCTGCAGAGCAACTAAGCCGGAGTGCCACCACTACTGAAGCCTGAACACTCTAGCACCCAAGAGCCACAACTCATGAGCCCCTGTGCTACAACTCCTGAAGCCCATGCTCCTAGAGCCTGTGCTCTGACCCAGGGGAGGCCACTGCAATAAGAAGTCCAAGTGCCACAAAGAAGAGTAGCCCCTGCTTGCTAAAAATAGAGAAAGCCCACACATAGGAACAAAGACTCAGGGGAACCAAGAATAAAAATAAGTCAACAATTGAGATGCAGTGGAATGACACAAAGTAGACATCCTGTAAAAGTTTATTGTTAAGCATAATCATGTCCCAGTCCAACTCTATTTTGGTACTTTGAACCTGGCTTACTCTAAAGCAGGCTTCAGTTTTTCTTGAATCCTATTAGCATAACTGATCAGCATGCATCTGTTTGTATGAATGTACCTGTGTGTTTCAGGTACCCAAAAGAACTTTATTACACAACTACCTGATTGGGACATGCTTTCTTTTTCTGACCCTTTCCCTAGTGTTTTCCAGTAGCCATTTCCAGTAGATGGGGAATAGCCATAAAATAATATATATGTATAAGTAACATACAAATAAAAGGACATCTGGTTTCACAATAAGGAAGAAGTGGAAAAAAAAGGAATTATTTCTACTAAGTCTCACTCGCAGACAAATGGGATAGAAGCTGGCATAAAAGTATTTGATTCTAAATTCTGCAGGTGTTTTCCAATTCTTTCTTTAGTGATTTCACTTTACTTAGTGAATGTCTGGGGAGGTGGTGTTTTAGGAAACTGATGGCACGATCATATCATTCATTTCCCTTAGTTTTTTGGAAGTAAAACTCTTTTCCACCCGGAGTTCCGTAAGTCGCGTCCTGTCCTTTTGTGACCCCACCTGCTGTAGTAGCGCCCCAGGCTCCTCTGTCTATGGGATTTCCCTGGCAAGGATACTGGAGTGGGTTGTCATTTCCTTCTCCAAAAGATCTTAACCATTCAGGGATCCAGGCCGTGTCTCCTGCATTGGCAGGCGAATTCTTTACCACCGAACCATCAGGAAAGCCCCTTCCAAACAGATCTCAAAGAATCTGTGTCCTTTGTGAAAACAGGAACCATGCTCCGGAAGCTTGGCTTATTTCTCTTACTTTCCGTCCAGAAAAAGAAAGGGATTAAATATCCATTTAAGGTTTAATAGGATTACAGCAGAGATTGGCACAACATTTTACATTAACTCTACTTCAATTGGAAAAAAAAGATTTAATAGGATTAAAGAGTACATAATCGGGCGGACCTCAGAGGCCAAAGGACCGCGACTCAAAAAGCGAAGAATTTGTTCTGAAGGAACATAAGGCAACAAATACTTTGCCAGGTGTAAAGTACAGGCCCAAGGGGTCGGCGGTGAGGGGAGAAAACGATAAACTACATACCCAAGTCAGAAAGAAGTTTGCCGTGGTTTCTACGTCGCTCCTCTTCCCCTTCTGCTTTGCTGGCCCCGTGAGATGACGTAACTTCCGCTTCCGGTCCGAGCGGACTACCAGTTGACAGGGTGTAAGTGGGTGAGGGGCTCCTGCTTGGCAGTGAAAATGTGGCGGCTTTGACGGGAGGGAGCGGTTCCTCGCGGTTACCCTCTTCCTTAACCACAGAGAGACTCTGTCCCTGATTCCCGCCCCAAACCAGCCTGGGACCTATTGCGGTAGTTGGTAGAGGGAGGGGGCGCGTCCCGTTCCTCTTGTGCCTGACCCAATAAATCTCCGTGGGGACGCCCTGCTACTTTCTTGTTTCTTCCCTATGATAGGATTTGTGTTGCCAGAGAGCTGGGGAATCTTGATAACGAGTCACGTGTACTTTCCAGGTTATGAGGACTTGCACGTGTCCCTGTCTCCTTTTCCTGAGCCCGTTGTATTTCCAGACCCTGAATAAGCCGTGCGGTTCTGTACTCTGTTGTGTTTCTCTTTCTTAGCTGGTCTCTACTTTACTCCCCCTTTCTCTATCATCCTTTAGGTCCTGCAGACTGAAGACTTAAATCCAAGGTCATGGCAAAGCATCTGAAGTTCATTGCCAGAACTGTGATGGTACAGGAAGGGAACGTGGAAGGTGCATACAGGACTCTAAACAGGTAATTGGTTGGGGACAAGAATCACAATTAGACCAACTCTCTTGAGAAGTGTAGTAGTTATTCTCTGCCTCCCTTTGTCATTTGTTGTTCAGCCTGCTAAGTCTTGTTCAACTCTGCGACCCAATGGACTGCAGCACACCAGGCTTCCCTGTCCTTCACTATCTCCCAGAGTTTGCTTAAACTTAATGTCCATTGATTTGGTGATGCCTTCGAACTGTCTCATTTTCTGTCTCCCCCTTCTCCTCCTGCCCTCAGTCTTCCCAGCATCAGCATCTTTTCCAGTGAGTCAGCTCTTCCCAACAGGTGGCCAAAGTATTGGAGCTTCAGCATCAGCATCAGTCCTTCCAATAAATATTCAGGGTTGATTTTCCTTAGGATTGACAGGCTTGGTCTCCTTGCTGTCCAAGGGACTCTCAAGAATCTTCTTCAGCACCACAGTTCAGAAGCATCAGTTCCTTGGTGTCCTGCCTTCTTTATGGGCCAACTCCCAATCACTACTGGAAAAAACATAGCTTTGACCATACAGACTTTTGTCGGCAAAATAATGTCTTTGCTTTTTAATACATTGTCTGGGTTTGTCATAACTTTCCTTCCAAGGAGGAAGCATCTTAATTTCATGGCTACAGTCACCATCCACAGTGATTTTGGAGCCCAAGAAAATAAAATCTGTCACTGCTTCCACTTTTTCCCCTTCTATTTTGCCATGAAGTGGTGGGACCAGATGCCACAATCTTAGTTTTTTGAATGTTGACTTTTATAATTTCTTTTTTTTTTTTTAATTTATTTTTTGGGGGGCGGGTTGGGAAGGGAGGGGGTGGGTGGGCCATTTCTATTGGTCATTCATTTATCTATTTTCATCCATTTTTGTTCTTTGGCCCATGTGGGCCTCACTTCGCAGTGGCCTCTGTTGTCGCAGAGCACCGGCTCTGGGCACATGCGCTCCAGAGCTCCAGCTCGGTAATTGGACACATCAGTCCAGCCACTCCTCAGCACGTGGGATCTTCCCAGGCCAGGGATCAAACCGGCGCCCCTTGCAGTGCAAGGCGGTGTCCTTACCCACTGGACCACCAGGGAAGCCCTGCATTGTGTATTTTAAGAAGGCCTTATCTCTCCTTGCTGTTCTTTGGAACCTGCATTCAGTTGGTTATATCTTTCCTTTTCTACCTTGCTTAGATGGGTTAAAGGAGCAGTTACCTGATGGTAAAACAGATTTACTAATAATAGTGCCCACCTCATAGGGTTGGTGTGAGGATTAAGTTAGTGATATAAATAAATGGCTTAGAATAATACTTAGCACATAGTAGGCATTATGTATTAGCTATTATCATAATTTGGAAGTGATTGTAAGGAAGTTTTTCCCCTTTTGGTTTTACTTTGTGGTTGATTTGTTTTGAGAGATTGACTGTTTGCTTTAACTGGTTTTTTCTCTTCCTTGATCATCAAGTTATTCAGTGTCTCCTAGATTTGAGAAAAATGAGAGAATAATTGAGATGCATTTTGTCATGAGGCTGTAGTTGGTTACTGATATTGGGATGACTGTTTTTTATACATGCTGCTACTTTTCAACCAAGGCTCCTTCTCTATAGCCTAATGCTAATCTTATTTTGAAATAACAGCATTTATTCCCTCTGTATGCACTGCTTTTTCATCCCCCGTTTCCACTTACAAAAATTTTAAAGCTGAAAAACAAAATATTTCTAACTTCCTGCCTGAAAGAGTTGATTATCTCTTCATTAATGCCAGGTCTGCAGAAAGCATAAGACTAACTCATCTTCTGAGAGCAGACTCTTCCTGTTTCTTTGCCTGGGATTGTTCTAATTAGCTTAGAAACCAAATCTCTGCATCTCTTCCTCGTAAAGAATCTTAATTTAGCAAATATCTTTTTATTTAATCAACATTACAGTTTTTCTTTTTTTTTCATTTTACCTAAATATCCTTTGTGATCCAATGTGTGGAGTGGGTGTAGGTAAAGGAAGAAGAAATAAATGTCAGAAAGTGAGGTGTGTTTGCATACTTTCTGCCATCTTACCTGGCCTAATGCTACCTCATACTTTTTGTTCCTAAGAATCTGTTTTCAGGTAATTCTAAATTGATTTCTTCCTTTCTTTTTTCCTTTATTCTTCCCTCCTTCCCGTCCTCCTTTTTGTTAAACAACAGTCTCATACTTTTAAGATTCTCTTTTTGTAGATGAAGAGCAGTTTCTGTATACTTTTTCTCTAGATAGAAATTCTCATTTTAGTCAGAAACAACAAGAAACCAGTCAGCATGACACTGTGCGATTTTTGACCCTGGCTGCCAGTCACCTGGGGAATCTTTATTTAAAAAAACCCCAAACCCTCTCGATGCCATGGCCCAACCAGAAACTAAATCAAAAGCTCTCAGCAGTAATGTCTGACCAGTAGCATTTTTTTAAATATCTTGTGAAATTTTAATATTCAGCCATGACTTTAGGCTTCTTAAGGAGAAGAAGACCTGTGCTTTTTCATTTGCATATCCCTTGCATTTACCAAGGTGTCTGGTGCAAAGAACGTTCTCAGTGAACATCTACTTAATGTTCCTTCTGTATGTGTCTTCTGTCACTCCCTAAATTTAGTGCTTGTCAGACCTTTCCACTGAAGTATCTTTATCAGCAAAAGAGAAGGAAGGAACTCTAAGGCATTCTTCAAGTGTACGCAAACATGGAATTTCTTTGAAATCTCTTTTTTAAAAAATTTAAATTTTAGGTGGTTTTAAAAATATCTGTTGCCTTTACATCTGTTTTAAGGCTAAGCACCCCCACCTCTAGTTAAAGTTGGACCTCCAGGCATTGAATTGATCTAGAGATTTTTGTCTTTGGATGGTACCCTTAGCATTCTGTCAAGGAATATCCTAGACAAGAAATACAATCGTTTTTCTTCACTTCGGGACTAAAACACCAGCATAGGAATAGATTTCAGGGTAAAAGCAATTTATATCGCTTAGCAAGAAAATAATTTGATCGGAAAGATGAGGAGTGGTTAGGCAGAAAAATAAATGAAGAGATTTGGGTCCTAGAATCTCTCTGAGTCCCAGACACTAAGAGCCCAGGATGTGCTGATCTCTTTTAGGCTCCTTACAAATTTGGAAAATTCGAACTCTGTGACTGAAATTATCTAGGAAAGTGGTTATCAGAAGTACATGATTGGGGCTTCCCTGGTGGTCCAGTGGGTAAGGACACCGCCTTGCAGTGCAAGGGGCGCTGGTTCGATCCCTGGCCTGGGAAGAACTCACGTGCCGCAGAACGGCTGGACCAATGTGTCCAATTACCGAGCCGGAGCTCTGGAGCGCATACGCCCAGAGCCGGTGCTCTGTGACAACAGAGGCCACTGCGATGGGAGAACAAAGATGGATGAAAATAGATAAATGAAAGACCAATAGAAGTGGCCCGTTCACCCCCCTCCCTCCCCAACCCGCCCCCCCCAAAAAATAAAAAAATTTTTTAAAAAAAGAAGTGCATAATTGGAAGAAACCATCTTGGCATAAATAGTATGACAGTGACTTTTATAATCTTTAGGGAAGATAAGATTTTTAGAGCCATATTCCTTCTGTGCTTTTTCATTTGCATACCCCTTGCATTTACCAAGGTGTCTGGTGCAAAGAACGTTCTCAGTGAACATCTACTTAATGTTCCTTCTGTATGTGTCTTCTGTCACTCCCTAAATTTAGTGCTTGTCAGACCTTTCCACTGAAGTATCTTTATCAGCAAAAGAGAAGGAAGGAACTCTAAGGCATTCTTCAAGTGTACGCAAACATGGAATTTCTTTGAAATCTCTTTTTTAAAAAATTTAAATTTTAGGTGGTTTTAAAAATATCTGTTGCCTTTACATCTGTTTTAAGGCTAAGCACCCCCACCTCTAGTTAAAGTTGGACCTCCAGGCATTGAATTGATCTAGAGATTTTTGTCTTTGGATGGTACCCTTAGCATTCTGTCAAGGAATATCCTAGACAAGAAATACAATCGTTTTTCTTCACTTCGGGGACTAAAACACCAGCATAGGAATAGATTTCAGGGTAAAAGCAATTTATATCGCTTAGCAAGAAAATAATTTGATCGGAAAGATGAGGAGTGGTTAGGCAGAAAAATAAATGAAGAGATTTGGGTCCTAGAATCTCTCTGAGTCCCAGACACTAAGAGCCCAGGATGTGCTGATCTCTTTTAGGCTCCTTACAAATTTGGA
This sequence comes from Tragulus kanchil, assembly GCA_022376925.1. Classification (NCBI taxonomy): domain Eukaryota; kingdom Metazoa; phylum Chordata; class Mammalia; order Artiodactyla; family Tragulidae; genus Tragulus; species Tragulus kanchil. The sequence goes on along the minus strand of JAIOJX010000032.1, from coordinate 81,938,293 downwards.
AAATTCGAACTCTGTGACTGAAATTATCTAGGAAAGTGGTTATCAGAAGTACATGATTGGGGCTTCCCTGGTGGTCCAGTGGGTAAGGACACCGCCTTGCAGTGCAAGGGGCGCTGGTTCGATCCCTGGCCTGGGAAGAACTCACGTGCCGCAGAACGGCTGGACCAATGTGTCCAATTACCGAGCCGGAGCTCTGGAGCGCATACGCCCAGAGCCGGTGCTCTGTGACAACAGAGGCCACTGCGATGGGAGAACAAAGATGGATGAAAATAGATAAATGAAAGACCAATAGAAGTGGCCCGTTCACCCCCCTCCCTCCCCAACCCGCCCCCCCCAAAAAATAAAAAAATTTTTTAAAAAAAGAAGTACATAATTGGAAGAAACCATCTTGGCATAAATAGTATGACAGTGACTTTTATAATCTTTAGGGAAGATAAGTATTTTGTCAGTGTAGATTATCAATTTATTCTTTAGGAAGCTGCATTTCTATTCCTTTTTATCTTGGAGTGTTAGATATATATCCTTAAATTGTGTTTTATTTAGCCTCAGGAGAAAAAAGTGAACAGATACTTTGCTCTTCTCATAGGCAAGGACTTTTAAGCCTGCAGATGTGAGCGGGCTGGTTCTGGAATGTCCCAGTCTTCTTGTCAGTCTGTCAGTATATCAGACATAGTTATTTGGCCTGGCCACAGTTTTGGGGGCTTAGTTCCCCAACCAGCCCCAGCATTCAAACCACCAAGTCCTAACCACTGAATTGCCAGGCAATTCCTCATGTAGCTAATAGTTTGTACGTAGTCCTCTACCTTTGTATTGCCCCTCCCCTCCCCTCCACTCCACTGGTAAGCACTAGTTTGTCCTCTGTATCCGTGAGTGTTTCTTTGTTGTTTTCACTAGTTTGTCGTATTTTTTAGGTGTCTCATAGAAGTAAGATGGGACAGTATTTTTCTTTCTGTGACTTATTTCACTTAAGCATAATGTCTTCTAAGTCCATCCAGACAGTACTTTCTGACACTTCTTATCTGCTTTTCCCTAGTGTCTTCCGGCCGCCTTTTCTGTATATCTCTCTTACATTCCAAGCTTCTTATTTCTCTCATATTTTTGATAATAAGTTGCATGTCCTGCAGTCTAATCACAGCAATAGGTCTGAGAGCAAATGAGAGGAAAGGAAGGTGGTTAAAGCTTTAGCATGTTTAGAGCACAGATACAGTCTTTTTTTTTTTTTTCTTTTATGGTGTTTTTTTTTTTTTAAGTTTTATTTTTACTTTTTACTTTTACAGAGTTTTGTTGTTTACAGATATGTATGATCCCAGATTAGTCATATGTATTATCTCCCCCATTCCACCCCTAGATATAGTCTTTTTTTTTTTTTTTAATGAAAGACTTTTTTTTTTTTTGATTTATTTAATTTTTGGGCGGGGGTCGGGTTGGGGAGGGAGGGGAGCAGACGGGCCACTTCTATTGGACTTTCGTTTCTCTATGTTCATCCGTTTTTGTTCTTTGGCTCCTGTGGGCCTCCCATCGCGGTGGCGTCTGTCCTTGTAGAGCGCCGGCTCTGGGCGCATGCGCTCCAGAGCTCTGGCTCAGCAATTGGACACATCAGTCCAGCCGCTCCCCGGCACATGAGATCTTCCCAGGCCAGGGCTCGAACCAGCACCCCTTGCACTGCAAGGCAGTGTCCTTACCCACTGGACCACCAGGGGAAGCCCCAGATACAGTCTTACAAGGGAAACAGCCTATGTGTGTACCCAGTGAGACCACCACAGAATACTTGTTATATAACCAAGCGCCCTTGTTGCTGCCCTGGAATGAAGAGATGGAAAGTGGGGTTGCTAGGTCTTCGTGATTGGCTGGCCCCCGAGTAAGGTAAGTCAAGCACACTGGAAGGGGGTCCTGTTGACCCCCTTATTCCTGGTAAGCGAGCTTCTGGGCCCATTGAGTCGTCCTGTGTGCACACTGAACCTGACGTAGGCTGGCTACAGTGACATATGAGTCTATTGCCTTCAAAATTCCCCAAGCTGGGGCAACTCAGCCCGTTTTACATAATCTGTTGAATTTCACTAAAATTGGCAACTGAGTTGTCCTTCAGTGTTACGTTGCCAGGCACCCAAGCACCAGGCTGATCTGTTTACTCGGAGCCTCTTGGTCTGCTAGTCCTGGAGTCACCTGTGGAAGCAGAAGCATCATTCTACAGAGCTCTTCCTACATTCTTGTTTATTAGAAATGAGTAGATGCCTCTACTGTAGGGATTCTGGAATATTTGAAGATAATCTGTGTTTCTTCAGGATGACCAGAAAATGCACATTGAGGAAGGAAATCCTCACCTGGCACCTTGGGATTTATTCAGTATGTGTTTCGGAAATAGAGTCGTCCAAGGAACACCATTTAATTATCCCTATCATTCTGTTAGGGGACACCGATCTTTTTATTTTTTCCCCCTTCCTCTACTGTTATATTCCTTTGATACTGTTTGCTTGTCTTCTTTTTTGCCTGACCATACAAGCACTTGCTAAGATGATCACTTCTGTTTCAGAACCCTTTTGAAACTCCAGTAGGATACCTAAGTATGTTTTTGTTTTGTTTTGTTTTGTTTTTTTAAAGATTTATTTATTTATTTTGGGCGGGGGTCCGGTTGGGGAGGGAGGGGAGCAGGCGGGCCACTTCTATTGGTCTTTCGTTTCTCCATGTTCATCTGTCTTTGTTCCTCGGCTCCTGTGGGCCTCCCATCGTGGTGGCGTCTGTCATTGCAGAGCACCGGCTCTGGGCGCATGCGCTCCAGAGCTCCGGCTCGGCAATTGGACACATCAGTCCAGCCGCTCCGCGGCACGGGGGATCTTCCCAGGCCAGGGATCGAACCGGCGCCCCTTGCACTGCAAGGCGGTGTCCTTACCCACTGAACCACCAGGGGAAGCCCCCTAAGTATGTTTTTAAACCCTCTCTTCCTTTTGCAATTCTCTCTCCTACTACTTTTGAATTGGCTTTCCCATCCCAATAGGCTCTTTTCTTAGGTGAAGTCATATCTTGGGTCTCTGTTATTTTTGTGTGAAAGTATAGTGTTAGTCACTTAGTCATGCCTCACTCTTTTCAACCTCATAGACTGCAGCCCGCCAGGCTCCTTTGTCTATGGAATTTCCCAGGCAAGAATACTGGAGTGGCTTGCCATTTCCTTCTCCAGGGCTTCTTCCCCAACCAGGAATTGAACCCAGATCTCCTGCATTGACGGGTGGATTCTTTACCACCGAATCACCAGGGAAACCCAAATAAAGCCTAGACAGAAATAAATACTTAGTTGTTTGGATCAATGCCTTTCCCATAGTTATCCGTGTCTTCTTGGCTTGCGTCTTTTTACTCTAATTAAGGGTCCTGGCCCAGCTTTTTCCTTCTTCATTTTCTCTTTGCCTGTGGGCACCACAGTAATTTGTCTTTTGAAGGTCAGTGGTTTCCGTTTGAGAAGCAGAATGCTATTATAGAGCACTGCACTAAAGACCTGAATTCTGCTTCTAGTTCCCTTTTGTGATCTTGGGAAGGTCAGCCTCTCTGAACTTCAGTTTTCTAACCTGTAAAGAGATACTGGGGACTTCCTTGCTGGTTCAAGGGTAAGTTTCACACCCCCACAGTGCAGCCAAGGGGGAAAAAAAAAGAGGGCATTACCTCCATCATCAGTTTCATAGGATTACAATTAGGGTTATGGATGTGAAAGTGCTATCTAAACTCTAATGTGCCATTTTAGTAAAGGTAATGTTGAGGTCTTCTGAGCTAATATTCCCAAGAACTGAGGCTGTTATAAAGTAACTTAATCCCTTGCGCTGTGGACATTTGTCAGTCACCTAGAGCAGTGGTCCCCAATCTTTTTGGCACAGACTGGGGTGGGGATAGGGGGATGGTTTGGGCAGTGGGGAGCAGTAGATGAAGCTTCACTCCCTCATCTGCTGCTTATCTCCTGCTGTGCAACCTGATTCCTAACAGGCTTCAGACTGTACTGGGGGCTGGAGACCCCTGACCTAGAGGATTCATTTTTGTCATACATTTATTGATATTTGCTCTTTGCCAAGCATTATATTAAATGCAAAAATGAAAGACTTCAGCTCAGATCTTAGACACGATTGGGTGCATTCTGGTTGGTATGACTGTAGACCATCTCTAACCTTAGAAAGCACACACAGTAAGCGAGATTTAAAAATAATAATAAATAAATAAAAATTTAAAAAATCTCAGCTATGCTGTCTGAACAGTGTGCTGTGGCCTTAGTTCTCTCTGGACCATCAGCAGCAACACCACGTGGGAGCTTGTTAGAAATGCAAATTCTTGGGCCACACCCTAGACTTGTATGGAGTCAAAAACTGGAGGTGGCATAGCTATCTGTGGGGCTTTCTTTTAATTAAAGAAAATTATGTATTTTTGGCTGCACTGGGTCTTTGTTGCTGCAAGTGGCAGTTACTCTGTAGTTGTGGTACACAGCTTCTTATTGTGGTGACTTACCTTGTTGCAGAGTATGGGTTCTAGCACTCTCAGGCTTCACTAGTTGTGGCACCCAGGCTTAGTTTCCCCACTTGCCATACCAGGGATCGAGCACTGTGTCCTTTGCATTGGCAGGCAGATTCTTTTTTTATATATATAATAATTTATTTGTATTTTACTTTTACAGAGTTCTGTTTACTGCTGTATGTAAACCTGAATCAGTCATAGGTGTCCCCTTGGCCCCTCCCACCTGAACCTCCCTTCCTCCTCCCTCCCCAACCCATCCATCCAGGTTGTGGAATAGCCCCTGTGTAAGTCCCCTTAGTCTTACAGCAAATTCACATTGGTTGTCTCTTTTACATATGGTAATGTAAGTTTCCATATTACTCTTGCCATACTTCTCGCCCATTCCTCCCTCCCCTGCAAAGTCCATAAGTCTGTTCTCTATGTCTGTTTCTCCATTGCTGCTCTGCATATGCAGTACCATCTTTCTAGATTCCATATATATGTGTTAGTATATTTATCCTTCTCTTTCTGACTTACTTCACTTTGTATAATAAGTTCTAGATTCATCTACCTCATTAGGACTGATTCATATCTATTTTTTTTTTTTTTTAAGATTTATCTATTTATTTTTTTATTTTGGTGGGGGTGGGGAGGGAGGGGAGCAGGCGGGCCACTTCTGTTGGTCTTTCATTTGTCCATTTTCATCCATCGTTGTTCTCTGGCCCATGTGGGCCTCCCATTGCGGTGGCCTCTGTTGTCACAGAGCACCGGCTCTGTGCGCATGCGCTTCAGAGCTCCAGCTCGGTAATTGGACACATTGGTCCAGTTCTGCGGCACGTGGGATCTTCCCAGGCCAGGGATCAAACCGGCGCCCCTTGCACTGCAAGGCCATGTCCTTACCCACTGGACCACCAGGGAAGCCCTATGCATTTCTTTTTATGGCTGAGAAATATTCCACTGTATACATGTACCACAGCTTCTTTATCCATTCATTTGTTGATGGACATCTAGGTTGTTTCCGTGTTCTAGCTATTGTAAAAAGTGCTGGCAGAGATATTCATATGACTGATCTGGGAACATACATGTTTATGAACAACAAAACTCTGTAAAACCTTTAAAGAATTAAAATTAAAAAAAAAAGTGCTGGCAGGCTAATTCTTAACCACTGGACCACCAGAGAAGTCCCAATGGTCTGTGTTTTAGCAAGTTTTCTAGGTGACTGTTGCATGGGTCTCAAACTTTAGTTTGAGAACCGCTATGCTTTGGGAACAGAGGGAAGGAGTGATTAATTTCTCTTGGATCCATTTATAAATGTTGTTACTCGTTGATTTGGGCCTTTGAAGAATAAATAGCACTTTATAAAACAGAAAAAGAAAGGAATTGGGCTTCCCTGGTCCTCCAGTGGTTAGATGTCCACCTTGCCATACAGAGGACACTGATTTGATCCATGGTCTGAGAGGATCCCACACGCCTCAGGCAACTGAGCCTCTGCGCCACAGCTGTTGAGCTCATGTGCTACAACTGCTAAACCCTGCGAGCCCCAGAGCCTGTGCTCCACAACAGGAGAAGCCACTGCAATGAGAAGCCTGTGCATTAAAACTAGAGAGTAGCCCCTGCTCTCCACAACTAGAGAAAGCCTGAGCATAGCAATGAAGAAGACCCTGCACAGCCATAAGTAAATGTGTAAATCTGGTGGTGGTGGGGAGCAGTTAATTTATTTTTTATTTTGGTGGGGTGGGAGGGGAGCAGGCGGGCCACTTCTGTTGGTCTTTCATTTGTCCATTTTCATCCATCGTTGTTCTCTGGCCCATGTGGGCCTCCCATTGCGGTGGCCTCTGTTGTCACAGAGCACCGGCTCTGTGCGCATGCGCTTCAGAGCTCCAGCTCGGTAATTGGACACATTGGTCCAGTTCTGCGGCACGTGGGATCTTCCCAGGCCAGGGATCAAACCGGCGCCCCTTGCACTGCAAGGCCATGTCCTTACCCACTGGACCACCAGGGAAGCCCTATGCATTTCTTTTTATGGCTGAGAAATATTCCACTGTATACATGTACCACAGCTTCTTTATCCATTCATTTGTTGATGGACATCTAGGTTGTTTCCGTGTTCTAGCTATTGTAAAAAGTGCTGGCAGAGATATTCATATGACTGATCTGGGAACATACATGTTTATGAACAACAAAACTCTGTAAAACCTTTAAAGAATTAAAATTAAAAAAAAAAGTGCTGGCAGGCTAATTCTTAACCACTGGACCACCAGAGAAGTCCCAATGGTCTGTGTTTTAGCAAGTTTTCTAGGTGACTGTTGCATGGGTCTCAAACTTTAGTTTGAGAACCGCTATGCTTTGGGAACAGAGGGAAGGAGTGATTAATTTCTCTTGGATCCATTTATAAATGTTGTTACTCGTTGATTTGGGCCTTTGAAGAATAAATAGCACTTTATAAAACAGAAAAAGAAAGGAATTGGGCTTCCCTGGTCCTCCAGTGGTTAGATGTCCACCTTGCCATACAGAGGACACTGATTTGATCCATGGTCTGAGAGGATCCCACACGCCTCAGGCAACTGAGCCTCTGCGCCACAGCTGTTGAGCTCATGTGCTACAACTGCTAAACCCTGCGAGCCCCAGAGCCTGTGCTCCACAACAGGAGAAGCCACTGCAATGAGAAGCCTGTGCATTAAAACTAGAGAGTAGCCCCTGCTCTCCACAACTAGAGAAAGCCTGAGCATAGCAATGAAGAAGACCCTGCACAGCCATAAGTAAATGTGTAAATCTGGTGGTGGTGGGGAGCAGTTAATTTATTAAAAAAAAAAAAAGGAATCATTCTAAAACAGCATCGTTGATGTTTGGCAGAAACCAACGCAATTCTATAGAGCAATTATCCTTCAATTTAAAAAATAATTAGGCTTCTGGCTCGGTTTCCTGGAGGGTGGGCTCAGCTTCCGCCACCTTCCCTCAGCCGAGCCTAGAGCAGAGAGGCTGGGCTTTCCCTCCACTATGGGAGAGGCACTTTAAGACAGGTGCCTCACCTGGGCTGCCCTTGCCTCACATTATTTGTCCATGATACCCCGGCAGGGGACCTGGTGGGATGAAAAGCAGACTGATGGGGCCCAGGGGAAAAAAAGAATAATAATTAGGCTTCCCTGGTGGTCCAGTGGGTAGAGCCTGCCTTGCAGTACAGGGGGCACTGGTTCAACCCCTGGCCCAGGAAGATCCCATGTGCCGCAGAGCTGATGCTCTGCAGCGAAAGCGGCCACTGCAATGGGTGGCCCACACAGGAAGACAGATGAAAATAAATAAACAAGCAAAAAAATCAATAAAAGAGGCCAAAATATTAAATAGTAATTTTAAGAAATAAAGGAGCATCATGAGCAAATGTAAAAAAATAGATATGTAATGTGTTTGAAGTAAACACATGGTTTAGTGTGACTAGACAGGGTTTTTTAGGGCAAGTTATTAAAGATAAAGCTAGAGAGAAAGGGAGGGTGAAGCTCAATTGTTTAGGGCTTTGAGCCTATACTAGTGGTTCCCAAGGGGCTTCCCCGGTGGCTGAGCGGTAGAGAATCCACCTGCAGTGCAGGAGACCGTATGTTCAGTCCCTTGGTGGGGAAATCCCCTGGAGGATGGTATAGCAACCCATTCCAGTATTTCCTGGAGAATCCCATAGACAGGAGCCTGGAGAGCTATGGTCCATTAGATCACAAAGAGTCAAACACAACTGTAGCAACTGAGCACAGCATAGTGGTTCCCAAATTTATGTGCACATTGCAATTACTTGGGGAACTTAACAATCCCCACCCATTTCCCTCCCTACTTATGATTTAATTGGTCTGGAGTGTGGCCTAAGGATTGAATTTTTCTTTTTAGGGTTTGGAAGTATTAAAAGATCCCCAGGTGATTGTAATGGGCAAACAACTTTGGGAACTACTGACTTAGACTGTTCTGTTTATTGGGAAAGATTTTTTTAACATCAGAGTGACATGATCGGATTTATGTTTTAGAACAGTAATTGGTGTAGGGAAGGAGAATGGAAATAGGGCAACCTGTTTATGGTTCAATTCAAATAAGGTATCCTTTAGGAAGCTTTCATAAGGTATCCTTTAGGATCATAAGGTATCCTTTAAGAAGCTATTTTTTTGAAGATAAGCTTTAACCTTATCCTCAAGTTCTCTCCTGTATGCTTCCATAGCAATATTTCCCTTATCTTTGCATTGGTCACACTCTATTGTAATTCCTTTGTCTTTACTAGACTGCAAGGGTAAGGAACCATATCTAAGTTTGTTTTCTATCCTCAGCATTTAATGCAGTGTCTGGTACAGAGTTGAGATTTCATAAATACTTTTTGATTAAAAGACCAGTTAGATGATTATTTCAGTACAGGTATAAGATAAGGATCATGATTAGAGCTGTAGCCATAGACTTAAGAGAGACAGAAGAGTTCTAGGAACTATTTCAGGTAATAGAATTTATAGGATATTGAAAATGTGGGTATAGGAAGTAAAGAAGTCCTAGTCCAGGAACATGATGAGATTTTTAGCTTGAGTAACTGGTGAGACCATTAACAGAAAGTATAGAGGAGAAGAATGAATTTTAGGAAGATATAGTAAAGTTTGGTTTTCGTGGGGTTTAAGGCAATTTGAAGCATCAGTCTAGCTCTTAAGATTGGGGCTAGAGATAATGATTTAAGAGTCAACAGTGTCTGGGGTCACTTCTCAAGTGTGGCTCTACATTAGAATTACCTGAGGGGTCTTTTAAACTATACCCAGTATATAACCCCATTGTAGACCAATCAAATCAGAATCTCTGAGGAATGGGACTGAGGCATGAATGCTTTTAAAGGCTTTTTAGGAGATGATTCCATTGTGCATCGTGGTTGAGGCCCATGTTGATGTTTAAGGAAAGTAAACGGAATTGTGCACTTTATTGATTGGGGGGAATTTTTCTTTTTAGGGTTTGGAAGTATTAAAAGATCCCCAGGTGATTGTAATGGGCAAACAACTTTGGGAACTACTGACTTAGACTGTTCTGTTTATTGGGAAAGATTTTTTTAACATCAGAGTGACATGATCGGATTTATGTTTTAGAACAGTAATTGGTGTAGGGAAGGAGAATGGAAATAGGGCAACCTGTTTATGGTTCAATTCAAATAAGGTATCCTTTAGGAAGCTTTCATAAGGTATCCTTTAGGATCATAAGGTATCCTTTAAGAAGCTATTTTTTTGAAGATAAGCTTTAACCTTATCCTCAAGTTCTCTCCTGTATGCTTCCATAGCAATATTTCCCTTATCTTTGCATTGGTCACACTCTATTGTAATTCCTTTGTCTTTACTAGACTGCAAGGGTAAGGAACCATATCTAAGTTTGTTTTCTATCCTCAGCATTTAATGCAGTGTCTGGTACAGAGTTGAGATTTCATAAATACTTTTTGATTAAAAGACCAGTTAGATGATTATTTCAGTACAGGTATAAGATAAGGATCATGATTAGAGCTGTAGCCATAGACTTAAGAGAGACAGAAGAGTTCTAGGAACTATTTCAGGTAATAGAATTTATAGGATATTGAAAATGTGGGTATAGGAAGTAAAGAAGTCCTAGTCCAGGAACATGATGAGATTTTTAGCTTGAGTAACTGGTGAGACCATTAACAGAAAGTATAGAGGAGAAGAATGAATTTTAGGAAGATATAGTAAAGTTTGGTTTTCGTGGGGTTTAAGGCAATTTGAAGCATCAGTCTAGCTCTTAAGATTGGGGCTAGAGATAATGATTTAAGAGTCAACAGTGTCTGGGGTCACTTCTCAAGTGTGGCTCTACATTAGAATTACCTGAGGGGTCTTTTAAACTATACCCAGTATATAACCCCATTGTAGACCAATCAAATCAGAATCTCTGAGGAATGGGACTGAGGCATGAATGCTTTTAAAGGCTTTTTAGGAGATGATTCCATTGTGCATCGTGGTTGAGGCCCATGTTGATGTTTAAGGGAATCATGTAGAACCAAAAAGGAGGAAATTTACAGTCAGCATCTGGAGAGATAGCAACATTGAAGGGTAAAGAGGAAGAAAACCAGCAGCTGGAGGCCTTCTGTGGGGAAGGATAGTGAATCTTTGGCTTTTGATGTCCTGTTTCTCTGTTGTACAACTCTAGTGCTGGATCCGCTTAACTTCCGGGCATGACTGTGTTTTCAATAGAACCCAAAATATCTGCTCTTTCCACCTCTGGGAGTTGGAGGAGGTGCCCTTGCCTCCCATCGCCCTGCCACTAAAACCCAGACAAACTGATCTTACAAATCAGCAAGAACCTAGGAGAAGATCCCAAAGGACAGTGGTGACTGTGTCTATTCACATTTGTAATGTACCCAAAGTCAGATCTTTCCAAGTTCATGTTCAGTCTGTCATTATTATCTTGGGTTTTTGTTATTAATAGCAGCAATAAATAGGATTTCCCACTGAGCAGAAGCTGGTAGTTTCTTTTGCTTCTATTTCTTTATTCTTCTGTCCCCTCCTCTAGTTACAATAGCTATGTTTCAATTTCCCTATATCCAGTTGTGTTTCTGACTGACTTCCTACGTGTAATGAAAGGAAAGGGTAGGCAGGAATTGGATCATGTAAACAGGAGGGCAATAGCAGCAGATGCCTCCAGACTTCTCAGGACCAACTGATGATAGGTTTAGAGGGAGAGACAAATTGCAGATTGGAGCCAGAACTCTCAGGAGCCTAAGGATAAGATAGGTTATAGAATAAGCCCTGTGTCTTCTTGGCTCAGTGAGAACAAAGAAGGGAGTCTGAGGTGTGCATGTTATGAATACAGCAAGAATAGCTGTATTTAAGGAATTAGGTAGGCAGGGGGCAAAAATACTGAGCTAAATTGAAACTAATAAAACACAGTTTCTGCCTTCAGTGATTTTCAGTCTAAGGAGGGAGATTCCTGAATAAATAACAGAAAGGCAAAATGAAATCTCTAAATAGGTGGTGGTGGTGGTGTTCAGTCACCCAGTCATGTCCAACTCTTTTTGACCCCATGAACTGCAGCATGCCAGGCTTCCCTGTCCTTAACCATCTCCCAGAGTTTGCCCAGGTTCACGTCCATTGCGTTGGTGATGCAGTCCAGCCGTCTCATTCTCTGATACCCTCTTCTTCTGCCCTTAATCTTTTCCCAGCATCAGGGACTTTTCCAATGAGTCATCTGTTCACTTTAGATGACCAAAATACTGGAGCTTCAGCTTCATTATCAGTCCTTTCAATGAGTATTCAGGGTTGATTTCCCTTAAGATTGACTGATTTGATCGCCTTGCTGTCCAAGGGACTTTCAGGAGTCTTCTCCAGCACCACAGTTCAAAGGCCTCAATTCTTTGGCAGTCTGCCTTCTTTATGGTCCATCGCCTGCCACTAAAACCCAGACAAACTGATCTTACAAATCAGCAAGAACCTAGGAGAAGATCCCAAAGGACAGTGGTGACTGTGTCTATTCACATTTGTAATGTACCCAAAGTCAGATCTTTCCAAGTTCATGTTCAGTCTGTCATTATTATCTTGGGTTTTTGTTATTAATAGCAGCAATAAATAGGATTTCCCACTGAGCAGAAGCTGGTAGTTTCTTTTGCTTCTATTTCTTTATTCTTCTGTCCCCTCCTCTAGTTACAATAGCTATGTTTCAATTTCCCTATATCCAGTTGTGTTTCTGACTGACTTCCTACGTGTAATGAAAGGAAAGGGTAGGCAGGAATTGGATCATGTAAACAGGAGGGCAATAGCAGCAGATGCCTCCAGACTTCTCAGGACCAACTGATGATAGGTTTAGAGGGAGAGACAAATTGCAGATTGGAGCCAGAACTCTCAGGAGCCTAAGGATAAGATAGGTTATAGAATAAGCCCTGTGTCTTCTTGGCTCAGTGAGAACAAAGAAGGGAGTCTGAGGTGTGCATGTTATGAATACAGCAAGAATAGCTGTATTTAAGGAATTAGGTAGGCAGGGGGCAAAAATACTGAGCTAAATTGAAACTAATAAAACACAGTTTCTGCCTTCAGTGATTTTCAGTCTAAGGAGGGAGATTCCTGAATAAATAACAGAAAGGCAAAATGAAATCTCTAAATAGGTGGTGGTGGTGGTGTTCAGTCACCCAGTCATGTCCAACTCTGTGACCCCATGAACTGCAGCATGCTAGGCTTCCATGTCCCTCACCATCTCTCAAAGTATGCCCAAGTTCATGCCCATTGCATTGGTGATGCTACCCAGCCATCTCATTCTCTGATACCCTCTTCTTCTGCCCTTAATCTTTTCCCAGCATCAGGGACTTTTCCAATGAGTCATCTGTTCACTTTAGATGACCAAAATACTGGAGCTTCAGCTTCATTATCAGTCCTTTCAATGAGTATTCAGGGTTGATTTCCCTTAAGATTGACTGATTTGATCGCCTTGCTGTCCAAGGGACTTTCAGGAGTCTTCTCCAGCACCACAGTTCAAAGGCCTCAATTCTTTGGCAGTCTGCCTTCTTTATGGTCCAGCTCTCACAACCATACGTGACCACTGGGAAGACCATACCCTTGGCTACTTGGACCTTTGTTGGCAGAGTGATGTCTCTGTTTTTCAATACCCTGTCTAGGTTTGTCATAGCTTTCCTGCCAAGAAGCAGTCGTCTCCTGATTTCATGGCTGCAGTCACCACCTGCAGTGATCTTAGAGCCCAAGAAGAGACAATCTGTCATGACTTCTACCGTTTCTATGTGCTATGAAGCAAGGAGCCAGATGCCATGATCTCAGGGGTTTTTTAGTATTATTTTTAAGCTGGCTCTTTCACTCTCCTTCGTCACCCTCATCAAGAGGCTGTTTAGTTCCTCATCACTTTCTGCCATTAGAGTAGTATCATCTGCATATCTGAGGCTGTTGATGTTTCTCCCGACTGTCTTGATTCCAGCTTGTTACTCATCTAGCCTGGCATTTCTCACGCATATAGGTTAAACAAACGGGGTGACAGCAGACAGCCCTGTTGTACTCCTTTCTCAATCTCAGCTGTTTCACACAGGGTTCTCTAACTGTTGCTTCTTGACCCACGTACAAGTTTCTCAGGAGACAGGTAATATGGTCTGGTATTTCCATCTCTTTAAGAGCTTTCCACAGTTTGTCATGATCAACACAGTCAAGGCTTTAGCTTAGTCAATGAAACAGAGGTAGATGTTTTTCTGAAATTTCTTTGCTTTCTCTATAATCCAGCAAATGTTGGCAATTTGATCTCTAGTTCCTCTTGCTTTTCTAAACCCAGCTTGGGCATCTGGAAGTTCTTGGTTCACATAATGCTGAAGCCTGAATGCAAGATTTTAAGTATGATCTTACTAGCATAGGGGGTGAGTGCAATTGTCCCATGATGGTTTGAACATTCTTTAGCACTACGCTTGGGAGTTGGGATAAGGTTTGACCTTTTCCAGTCCTGTGGCCACTGCTGGATCTTCCACATTTGCTGACATAATGAATGCAAAACCTTGATGGCATCATCCTTTAGGGGTTCTACTGGAATTCCATCACATCTACTAGCTTTATTAACAGCAGTGCTTCCTAAGGCCCACTTGACTTCACACTCCAGAATGTCTGCCTCTGGGTGACTAACACACCTTTGTAGTAATCTAGTTCATTAAGATCTTTTTTGTACAGTTCTTCTGTGTATTCTTTCCACCTCTCCTTGATCTCTTCTACATCTACTAGGTCTCTACCATTTCTGTCCTTATATTTCCAATTTTCCTGAAGAGATCTCTCGCCTTCCCCCTTTTGTTTTCCTTTAGTTTTATGCACTGCTCATTGAAGAAGGTCTTCTTGTTTCTCCTTGCTATTCTTTGGAACTCTGCATTTGGTTGGATGTACCTTTCCCTCTCTCCCTTGCTTTTTGCTTCTTTTCGTTCATTAGTTATTTGCAAAGCCTCCTTAGATAACTACTACTTTGCCTTCTTTCTTTTCTTTTTCTTTTGGATGGTTTTGTTAGCTACCTCCTGTACAATATGACGAACCTCTGTCCATACTCCTTCAGGCAGACTGTTAACTAGATCTGGTCCCTTGCATCTGTTCAGTACCTCTACTGCAAATTCATACCAGATTTGATTTAAGTCGTACCTAGCTGGCCTGGTGGTTTACCCAGGTTTTTTTTAGTTTAAGCCTGAATTTTACTATGAGAAGCTGATGATCTGAGCCACAGTCAGCTCCAGGTCTTGTTTTTACTGACTGTATATAGCTTCTGCATCTTTGCTTTCTATAATCCAGCAAATGTTGGCAATTTGATCTCTAGTTCCTCTTGCTTTTCTAAACCCAGCTTGGGCATCTGGAAGTTCTTGGTTCACATAATGCTGAAGCCTGAATGCAAGATTTTAAGTATGATCTTACTAGCATAGGGGGTGAGTGCAATTGTCCCATGATGGTTTGAACATTCTTTAGCACTACGCTTGGGAGTTGGGATAAGGTTTGACCTTTTCCAGTCCTGTGGCCACTGCTGGATCTTCCACATTTGCTGACATAATGAATGCAAAACCTTGATGGCATCATCCTTTAGGGGTTCTACTGGAATTCCATCACATCTACTAGCTTTATTAACAGCAGTGCTTCCTAAGGCCCACTTGACTTCACACTCCAGAATGTCTGCCTCTGGGTGACTAACACACCTTTGTAGTAATCTAGTTCATTAAGATCTTTTTTGTACAGTTCTTCTGTGTATTCTTTCCACCTCTCCTTGATCTCTTCTACATCTACTAGGTCTCTACCATTTCTGTCCTTATATTTCCAATTTTCCTGAAGAGATCTCTCGCCTTCCCCCTTTTGTTTTCCTTTAGTTTTATGCACTGCTCATTGAAGAAGGTCTTCTTGTTTCTCCTTGCTATTCTTTGGAACTCTGCATTTGGTTGGATGTACCTTTCCCTCTCTCCCTTGCTTTTTGCTTCTTTTCGTTCATTAGTTATTTGCAAAGCCTCCTTAGATAACTACTACTTTGCCTTCTTTCTTTTCTTTTTCTTTTGGATGGTTTTGTTAGCTACCTCCTGTACAATATGACGAACCTCTGTCCATACTCCTTCAGGCAGACTGTTAACTAGATCTGGTCCCTTGCATCTGTTCAGTACCTCTACTGCAAATTCATACCAGATTTGATTTAAGTCGTACCTAGCTGGCCTGGTGGTTTACCCAGGTTTTTTTTAGTTTAAGCCTGAATTTTACTATGAGAAGCTGATGATCTGAGCCACAGTCAGCTCCAGGTCTTGTTTTTACTGACTGTATATAGCTTCTGCATCTTTGATTACAAAGAAAGTAATCAATTTGATTTTGGCATTGACCATTTGGTGATGTCCATGTGTGAAATCATGTCTTGTCTTGTTCAAAAAGGGTGTTTGCTATGACCAGTGCATTCTCTTGGCAGAATTCAGTTAGCGTTTGCCCAGCTTCATTTTATTCTCCAAGGCCAAACTTCCCTGTTACACCAGGTATCTCTTGACTTCCTACTTTTGCATTCCAAACCCCAGTGATGAATAGAACATCTTTTTTAGGTGTTAGTTCTGGGTCTTCTAGGTCTTCGTAGAACTGATCAGCTTCTTTGGCATAGGCTGTCGGGGCACAGACTTGAATTACTGTGATGTTGGAAAGGAACAGAGATCATTCTGCCATTTTTGAGGTTGCACCCAAGTATTGCATTTTGGACTCTTACTGATTATGAGGGCAACTCCATTTCTTCTATGAGATTCTTGCCCACAATAGTAGATATATGGTCATTTGAATTAAATTTGCCCATTCCCATAACTAACAGAATGGCAAAATGAAGTAATCTCTAAACAGATGTACAACAAAATAAATGATTTTCTCTGAGAAGATGAGAAAGAGTTTGTGGAGAGATGACATCTCAATTTGGCATCACAAAGATGTGAAATATCTTGAAGGTTTGGCAGCTAGAGGCTGGGGATAACATTCTAGGCTGAGGGATCTGCATGAATAAAGACAGTATTAAAAAAAAAGCTGCTATAAACATTTTTTTTTTTTAAGTTTTGGTATTAATGTACGTTCAGGGAGTAGTCAGTAAAATTGTGTGGTTGGAGCATGTGGTACCTGGGGAAAACATGGTTGAGGCTGTTATATTAATGCTCCTGTTTGTATCACTGGTGAAATGAGGGCCTCTTCCTTCCCTGTATTAAGTAGGCCCAGAGATTTCTCAGATCTATAGACTTGAAGTGCATCAGTTCTTAAAACTACTGTAAGTGTAGAACTACATTCTCCTCTAAGGACCAAGTAGGAATCACCTCCAGGTCTTGTTTTACTGACTGTATATAGCTTCTGCATCTTTGATTACAAAGAAAGTAATCAATTTGATTTTGGCATTGACCATTTGGTGATGTCCATGTGTGAAATCATGTCTTGTCTTGTTCAAAAAGGGTGTTTGCTATGACCAGTGCATTCTCTTGGCAGAATTCAGTTAGCGTTTGCCCAGCTTCATTTTGTTCTCCAAGGCCAAACTTCCCTGTTACACCAGGTATCTCTTGACTTCCTACTTTTGCATTCCAAACCCCAGTGATGAATAGAACATCTTTTTTAGGTGTTAGTTCTGGGTCTTCTAGGTCTTCGTAGAACTGATCAGCTTCTTTGGCATAGGCTGTCGGGGCACAGACTTGAATTACTGTGATGTTGGAAAGGAACAGAGATCATTCTGCCATTTTTGAGGTTGCACCCAAGTATTGCATTTTGGACTCTTACTGATTATGAGGGCAACTCCATTTCTTCTATGAGATTCTTGCCCACAATAGTAGATATATGGTCATTTGAATTAAATTTGCCCATTCCCATAACTAACAGAATGGCAAAATGAAGTAATCTCTAAACAGATGTACAACAAAATAAATGATTTTCTCTGAGAAGATGAGAAAGAGTTTGTGGAGAGATGACATCTCAATTTGGCATCACAAAGATGTGAAATATCTTGAAGGTTTGGCAGCTAGAGGCTGGGGATAACATTCTAGGCTGAGGGATCTGCATGAATAAAGACAGTATTAAAAAAAAAGCTGCTATAAACATTTTTTTTTTTTAAGTTTTGGTATTAATGTACGTTCAGGGAGTAGTCAGTAAAATTGTGTGGTTGGAGCATGTGGTACCTGGGGAAAACATGGTTGAGGCTGTTATATTAATGCTCCTGTTTGTATCACTGGTGAAATGAGGGCCTCTTCCTTCCCTGTATTAAGTAGGCCCAGAGATTTCTCAGATCTATAGACTTGAAGTGCATCAGTTCTTAAAACTACTGTAAGTGTAGAACTACATTCTCCTCTAAGGACCAAGTAGGAATCACCTCTAGTTATTTTTTTCCTGCTGCAAATGACTTACCCCTTTGAAGATTTTGAAATGCCCCCTTGGTTGAGAATCACTGCCTCTGTGCCATATCCCTCAGGTGTGTTGTGGTAGGAAAAAAAAAAAAAAGTTGAAAATATGACTATGACAATAAACTTACTAAGAACTGTGTAATTAATTGCCTTTTATTTCCTCACATATTACTGTTTGCAGCGTGGCCCCTACATGTCAGCAGTTAATGCTGTATTGTCCCCACTGCACCATCATTTTTACAGACACCAGTTGTTTGGTCATTTGACTTCTGTTCATTATGAAATTGGAAAAGAATAACAATGAGCCTAAGCCTTTAACTTCATTGCCTGTCTTTATACAGAATCCTTACCATGGATGGGCTCATTGAGGACATAAAACGACGGCGGTATTATGAGAAGCCTTGCCGTCGGCGACAGAGGGAAAGCTATGAAACCTGCCGGCGAATCTACAACATGGAAATGGCTCGCAAGATCAACTTCTTGATGCGAAAGAATCGGGCAGATCCATGGCAGGGCTGCTGAGGCCTGTGGATAAGAGGCCCAGTATGAAAACCCTTATCCTTTTGTTTCCACGTCTTTTTTCTCCAAACCCATTTACCTTTCTTAAAATAAAACTCAATCCCGCATGTGCAAGAAGCAGTTCCACTAGTCAGCAGTGGATATGCTTTTTTTATTAAGCCAAAAGACAGAGTCAAAAAAGTAGTCTAGGAAAAAAGTAGCAGTTGCCAAGGGCTGGTGTTGGCAGGAGGGGAATGGGAACCTATTGTTTACTGAGTAGAGTTTCAATTTGGAACGACAAGAAGTTCAGGAGATGTGTGGTGGTGACACTTGCACAAGAGTGTGAATGTACTAATGCCACTGAACTGTACACTTAAGTAATTATAAATCTTGTGTTTTGTACATTTTACTATAATTCTTGACAAAGTAGTCTGAGGTGGGAAGTTTTTTCTAAATGTAATGGAGTATGTCTCCTATGTTTTAACTAATTTTTATGAAACCCAAAGCAAAGATCTTATTATTGGAAAAGAATCTATTCCTACTACAGAACTGCCTTCCACCTGTCAGGAGAGGAAGCATGTATGTACTTGGAGTAAATCCCACTTCTGAAACACCCATCAACCAGAGTAGAGAGCTGAAACTCTTCCCCAAGGGAATTCCTTAAGCCAGTCTAACATTTACCCTTGTTTTGTCAGAGGGTTGGTGGAAAAGAAACCAGTAGATGGATGGTAGAAAAGAGGGAGTGGGGCAGTGTTAAAGAGAAGGAAGGGCAGAAAGCCAGAAAAACCTACAGTGGTGGTTCTCAAAGTGTGATCTTCAGAGTAGCAGCCTCACCTGAGAAACTGCTTGAAATGCAGGTTTGGGGATCCTACCTTAGAGCTTCTGAATTAGAAATTGAGGTTGGAGCCCAGCAACCTTTTCTTTAAATTATATTTAAAAAAATTTTGGCCTCTTTTATTGGTCCTTCATTTTTATTTTCATCCATCTTAATTCTTTGGCCTGTGTGGGCCTCCCGTCGCAGAGCACTCACTGGCTCTGGGCACATGTGCTCCAGAGCTCTGGCTGGTTAATTGGACACACTGGTCCAGCCGCTCCGCAGCATGTGGGATCTTCCCAGGCCAGGGATCGAACCAGTGCCCCTTGCACTGCAAGGCGGACTCTACCCACTAGACCACCAGGGAAGCCCCCAGCAGCCTATTTTAACAAACCCTGCAGGTGATTCTGATGCCTGCTAACATTTGAGAAGCATTTCCCTATAGTATTCAAAAGAGATTCCAGGTGGAGGGTCTGACTACCCCACTCCCTCTCCTCAGCAGGCAGTCCTGGGGATGAAACTCTTGACAGCTGGGGCATCTGACCAATGTGGGAAGACCAGCTGCTCTGCTTCCTCCTGCTGTTTCCTCTGTCCTTGGTCCCCTGACAGTCATGCCTGCTAGTACAGGGAGAGTTAGTGCCAATGCCTGTAGACTGCAAAGGGTAGTCACCTCTCCTGACCCTGACTGGAGCCCTCTCAGTATTAAAAAATGAAGTAAATAGCAGAGTGCAAAGCCTACCTCTTCTGATCACTAGTGTTCAAATGTTGCCCCCTTGTGGTACCACAGTGTGGCTTCAGATTTCTTCTGGTCTTAATTCTGTCTTCAGTGTGTTTTTCTCACTTTCACAATAACCATACTTACTGTCAAAGATAATGATGGAACCACTGTTTGTTGTTTCTCAGGGCTTGTTTCTTCCACTAGTCAGGAGCAAGGCCCATGGAGAATAAAGCATATTATTGGGCACTAAATAGAAACAGCTTAGAAGCTCTGATCCTTGCCCTCTAGAAACGTATATTGTGGTTGCAGAAATTCTATATACAAACTGTCTTCAACTCTGTTACTTTTATACCTCATTTTATTAAGTTAAATATTGATACCTCTGAATCACCTTTCAGTCTCTGAATTTAGTCTTTGGTACATCATTTTTGAGTGATTTTGAGCCATGGATCACCTGCCAACTGCTATCGCTGAAGAATAAAGACCTGGCTTCTATAAAAATAGTAGAGCATGTTTGTGATAGCAGAACTGGGTCTGTTACTTCGCAGCATTTCTCTGAGGCTAAAGCTGTTCCTGTCTTCCCTCCAAATAAGGGGTGGCAAACATCTGGAATCTGTCTCTGAAAATATCCCCTGCTTTTCCTAATCTCCAGTCTTGACCATCATCCACGTGTTCCCTGGAGGCAGTGAACAATGAGGGGTAGTAGCAGGTAGCCAGTTGAAAAGTCCACGTGTGTGAGAATGGAGTAGGTGGTTGGCTGACATGGAAGGAAGCTTGTGCTGTCATGGAAGGAAGAACTTTCACTGCTCGGGAAGCTAGAAGATACCTCATGGTCATTTAATGAGTGGGGACTGCCCTCATCTTTTTATTCCAACATTGGCTCTAGGACAGGGGTGGTTTAGAATTTACACAGCTACAGGATAATAGATACAATACCTCCTACCTTGATCTTAGGCACCATTGACCTCTCTTAAGATGTCCACGTGATTGTGTCTGGAAGGCATGCTCCAATCAAAATTTAAGGATCTTATCTTCAGTGCTCTGAAAACAGTTACCCTTTAAAACTGTACTCTGTTCTCCTGACCCTGACTGGAGCCCTCTCAGTATTAAAAAATGAAGTAAATAGCAGAGTGCAAAGCCTACCTCTTCTGATCACTAGTGTTCAAATGTTGCCCCCTTGTGGTACCACAGTGTGGCTTCAGATTTCTTCTGGTCTTAATTCTGTCTTCAGTGTGTTTTTCTCACTTTCACAATAACCATACTTACTGTCAAAGATAATGATGGAACCACTGTTTGTTGTTTCTCAGGGCTTGTTTCTTCCACTAGTCAGGAGCAAGGCCCATGGAGAATAAAGCATATTATTGGGCACTAAATAGAAACAGCTTAGAAGCTCTGATCCTTGCCCTCTAGAAACGTATATTGTGGTTGCAGAAATTCTATATACAAACTGTCTTCAACTCTGTTACTTTTATACCTCATTTTATTAAGTTAAATATTGATACCTCTGAATCACCTTTCAGTCTCTGAATTTAGTCTTTGGTACATCATTTTTGAGTGATTTTGAGCCATGGATCACCTGCCAACTGCTATCGCTGAAGAATAAAGACCTGGCTTCTATAAAAATAGTAGAGCATGTTTGTGATAGCAGAACTGGGTCTGTTACTTCGCAGCATTTCTCTGAGGCTAAAGCTGTTCCTGTCTTCCCTCCAAATAAGGGGTGGCAAACATCTGGAATCTGTCTCTGAAAATATCCCCTGCTTTTCCTAATCTCCAGTCTTGACCATCATCCACGTGTTCCCTGGAGGCAGTGAACAATGAGGGGTAGTAGCAGGTAGCCAGTTGAAAAGTCCACGTGTGTGAGAATGGAGTAGGTGGTTGGCTGACATGGAAGGAAGCTTGTGCTGTCATGGAAGGAAGAACTTTCACTGCTCGGGAAGCTAGAAGATACCTCATGGTCATTTAATGAGTGGGGACTGCCCTCATCTTTTTATTCCAACATTGGCTCTAGGACAGGGGTGGTTTAGAATTTACACAGCTACAGGATAATAGATACAATACCTCCTACCTTGATCTTAGGCACCATTGACCTCTCTTAAGATGTCCACGTGATTGTGTCTGGAAGGCATGCTCCAATCAAAATTTAAGGATCTTATCTTCAGTGCTCTGAAAACAGTTACCCCTTTAAAACTGTACTCTGTTGAGTAACTGACATTGTACTTTGAAGTTTTCAGAAGTGTTCCAAGTGCAAAATAAGTATGCCTATATGTTAACTGAATATACTAAGGAATAATAACTCACTATATAGTTACAAGTAATAATGGAGTACTGTATTAAATGTAGGTAGTTGAAGGGAAGGGAAAAGACGAGCTCCTAGTATGTGCCAACTACTTTATATATATAGTTTTTTTACATAGTCAAAAAGATTTAGATTCAATTATGACCTTGGCAAGCTATTTAGCATAAATTCTAAGGATTTAAACCCATCTGGTTCCAAATACTGGAGATAAAATCCGTTCCTAAAAATATTTCCCTATGGGGAACTGAATCCAGGTGACTGAAAGCACTGGAACTAAACTTGGAACTCATTAACCCACCCAACAGACTTTGGAGTGACTACTTGGAGCCACTGGAGTCAGACACAGCTTAGCTCCTAAGCCACCACCACCGTTTATATGAGACATTGATGCCACAGACACAGTGGGGAGACAGGCATTAAGCTGAGCAAGAGACACCATCAGTTTGTTACTCAAAGCCAGGATTTATTCATTATTTCATGCTGTACCATTAGAGAAGGTAGATTTTTGTACATATTTCTCATATTTAATAGAAATCAGACTTTAAATACAAAAATCTTGTGTTCCCTGAGAAATTCTAATCACCTCCCTGAAGAATAACTATACTTTTCCAGTGAACATACTAAGAAAATGTCTTGTAATTTTAGTTTTTGTAGTTTGTAATCTGAAAATAACAATTTAAAAAACTTTTCCATGTATAAAATTGGGTCAAATTTTGGGAATGTTTTTTCCAAAGTATACTTCACCCACACACATGCTTTTAGAAACACTGCTTTTAAGGGGTCAAGTAGGTTTGGGAACAGGGTCAACCTATTCCAACATTGGCTCTAGGACAGGGGTGGTTTAGAATTTACACAGCTACAGGATAATAGATACAATACCTCCTACCTTGATCTTAGGCACCATTGACCTCTCTTAAGATGTCCACGTGATTGTGTCTGGAAGGCATGCTCCAATCAAAATTTAAGGATCTTATCTTCAGTGCTCTGAAAACAGTTACCCTTTAAAACTGTACTCTGTTGAGTAACTGACATTGTACTTTGAAGTTTTCAGAAGTGTTCCAAGTGCAAAATAAGTATGCCTATATGTTAACTGAATATACTAAGGAATAATAACTCACTATATAGTTACAAGTAATAATGGAGTACTGTATTAAATGTAGGTAGTTGAAGGGAAGGGAAAAGACGAGCTCCTAGTATGTGCCAACTACTTTATATATATAGTTTTTTTACATAGTCAAAAAGATTTAGATTCAATTATGACCTTGGCAAGCTATTTAGCATAAATTCTAAGGATTTAAACCCATCTGGTTCCAAATACTGGAGATAAAATCCGTTCCTAAAAATATTTCCCTATGGGGAACTGAATCCAGGTGACTGAAAGCACTGGAACTAAACTTGGAACTCATTAACCCACCCAACAGACTTTGGAGTGACTACTTGGAGCCACTGGAGTCAGACACAGCTTAGCTCCTAAGCCACCACCACCGTTTATATGAGACATTGATGCCACAGACACAGTGGGGAGACAGGCATTAAGCTGAGCAAGAGACACCATCAGTTTGTTACTCAAAGCCAGGATTTATTCATTATTTCATGCTGTACCATTAGAGAAGGTAGATTTTTGTACATATTTCTCATATTTAATAGAAATCAGACTTTAAATACAAAAATCTTGTGTTCCCTGAGAAATTCTAATCACCTCCCTGAAGAATAACTATACTTTTCCAGTGAACATACTAAGAAAATGTCTTGTAATTTTAGTTTTTGTAGTTTGTAATCTGAAAATAACAATTTAAAAAACTTTTCCATGTATAAAATTGGGTCAAATTTTGGGAATGTTTTTTCCAAAGTATACTTCACCCACACACATGCTTTTTAGAAACACTGCTTTTAAGGGGTCAGTAGGTTTGGGAACGTCCCTGGTGGTTCAGCGGTTAAGAATCTACCTTGCGATGCAGGGGACATGGGTTCAATACCTGGTCACAACTAAGATCCCACATCTAGAACCCACATACTCCAGAGCTCCCAAGCCACAGCTGGAGAGTCCCTTGGAGTCCCCCAAGACCCCACATGCTACAACTAAGACCCAACACAGCCAAGTAAATAACTAAGTAAAAAGAATTGAACTTAAGGAGGGGAGTAAGAGAGGGAAAATACCAGGATTATCAGTAGAGTGAGAAAAACATTGAACCTTTATTATTCCTGGCAGTATCTTAGGCCCTGGAGAAACAATGTGACAATTTCTGCCTGTAAGGAATTTCTTTTTTTTTTTTGGCCCCACCTTGTAGCATATGGAATCTTGGTTCTCTGGTCTCAGTTTGCCAACCTGGAATTGAACCCACGCCCCCTACAGCATGGATTCTTAACCACTGCACTGCCTGGGAAGTCCCAGGAATTTCCATTCTTTAGGATACCAGAGTAGCAGGTTCTGGAGCCTGCAAGACCCACTGCTGAAAAAGATCTGTTCTTTAATTGAACAGATAATTGTGTCCGGTGCTATCATAGGCATTTAAGATATATCAATGAGGGCTTCCCTTTTGGTCCAGTGGTAAGGACACCGCCTTGCAGTGCAAGGGGCGCCGGTTTGATCCCTGGCCTGGGAAGATCCCACGTGCCACGGAGTGGCTGGCTGATGTATCCAATCACTGAGCCAGAGCTCTGGGGCGCATGAGCCCAGAGCTGGCACTCTGCGACGAAAGAGGCCACTGCAATGGGAGGCCCACACAGGCCAAAGAACAAAGATGAATGAAAGATCAATAGAAGTGGACAAAAAAAATAAAAATAATTTTAAAAAGATATATCAATGAACAATGAGGGCTTCCCTGGTGGTCCAGTGGGTAAGGACACCGCTTTGCAGTGCAAGGGGCGCCGGTTTGATCCCTGGCCTGGGAAGATCCCACGTGCCACGGAGTGGCTGGCTGATGTATCCAATCACTGAGCCAGAGCTCTGGGGCGCATGAGCCCAGAGCTGGCACTCTGCGACGAAAGAGGCCACTGCAATGGGAGGCCCACACAGGCCAAAGAACAAAGATGAATGAAAGATCAATAGAAGTGGACAAAAAAAATAAAAATAATTTTAAAAAGATATATCAATGAACAATGAGGGCTTCCCTGGTGGTCCAGTGGGTAAGGACACCGGCTTGCAGTGAAAGGGGCGCCGGTTCGATCTCTGGCCTGGGAAGATCCCACGTGCTGCGGAGCGGCCGGACCAATGTGTCCAATTACCGAGCCGGAGCTCTGAAGTGCATGCGCCCAGAGCCGGTGCTCTGCAACAACAGAGGCCACCGCGATGGGAGGCCCACACGGGCCAAAAACAAAGATGGATGAAACTAGACAAATGAAAGATCAGTGGAAGTGGCCCACCCCCCACTCCCTCCCCACCCCTCTTCCCACCCCTGCCTAAATAAATAAATGTTTTTTTTAAAAAAAATTAACAATGATCCCTCCCTTTATGGAGTTGACATTCTAGCAGGAGTCAGATAATAAGCAATAAATAAGAAAATTACCTAGTACTAGTACCATAAGTACTATGAAAAAGGGGGGAAAATTGAGGTAATTAATTGTACCAAACAGGCTTTGGAATTAAACAAGGTGATAGGGGAAACTTCTCTGAGGTTAATTTTGAATAAAAATCTGAAGGAGTGAGGGAGAAAACTGCAGATTTCTGAATTAAGAGCAATTCAAGCAGAAAACAAGTGCAGCGGCTTTGAGGTGAAATTAATGTTCAAGGAACAATAAGGGGGGGGTTAGGATTCTGGAGGTGAATGTGTGAAGGAAAGAGTAATAGATGAGGACATCCCTAGTGGTCCAGCGGCTAAGAATCTGCCTGCCAATGCAGGAGACACAAGTTTAATCCCTGGTCCGGGAAGATTTAACATGCTGTGGCGCAACAAAGCCCACATGCCACAACTATTGTGCCTGCATTCCCCAGAGCCTGTGCTTTGCAACAAGAAAAGTCACTGCAATGAGAAGCCCAAGGACCACAACTAGAGAGTGGCCCCCACCCGCTGCAACTAGAGAAAGCCCATGTGCAGTAAGGAAGACCTGGCACAGCCAAAATATAAATAAATAAAAATACAAGTGCCCTTAAAAAAAAAAAAAAGTGGTAAATGAGATCACAGAGGTAATAGTGTGGGGCAGATTTTGTAGTGGGGCAGATTTTATAGGGCAGTTTCCTCTGAGTGATATGAAAAGCCAGATCATGATTTTCAGCAGTCAAGCGATATGACCTTTTTATTGTGCTAACATGATCGCAATGGCTATTGTGAGAGTCT
The DNA here is from genome assembly GCA_022376925.1 of Tragulus kanchil. NCBI lineage: Eukaryota > Metazoa > Chordata > Mammalia > Artiodactyla > Tragulidae > Tragulus > Tragulus kanchil. Next base: position 81,911,911 of record JAIOJX010000032.1, on the reverse strand, counting down.
AGACTAAGTGAGGACAGAGTGGAAGCAAGAGAAAGCAGTAAGGAAACTATTAAAATAATCTAAGCATAAAGGTGATAGTAGTGTAGGGTGCTGAGAAGCACATGGACTCTATATGTAATTTGAAAGTAGAGCCAATGGAACTTGCTGATGGACAAGAGAAAAACAGGAGGTCAAGATGATCGAGATTACTGGTCTGCATAACTGTGTTGACTGAAAGAAAAGTGCACAATACGACAGTTTTAAGTTTAGTTTTATATATGATCTTATGGAGGGAGACACACATTCAAGAAGCACTTGAAGCCTTGCCCCCTGGTCCAGTGGTTAAGAATCTGTCCTGCAATGCAGGGGACACAGGTTCCATCCCTGGTTGGGAAAGATCCCACATGCCCTGGCACAATTAAGTCCTCTGGAAACAGCAAAGACCCACGCAGCCAAATATAATTAAAAATAAATAAATGAAAAAAAATTTTTAAAGTACTTGAACGGGAGGAGAGGGCCAGGGATATGCATGTGATTGATCTGGGAACATACATGTCTGTGAAACAACAAAACTCTGTAAAAATTTAAAAAAACAAAAGAATGCATATTTCAGAAGAGCACTACAAGGATTAAATACTATATGAAACTGAACGGTAATTAAATACTAAATATTATACGGGAAAAAAAAGTACTTGAATGGCGTTCCACTAGACTACAAAAATGAGGGGCGGGGGGGGGGGGCGCTTCCCCTGGTGGTCCAGTGGGTAAGGACACCGGCTTGCAGTGCAAGGGGTGCCGGTTCGATCCCTGGCCTGCGAAGATCCCACGTGCCGCGGGAGCGGCTGGACCCATGTGTCCAATTACCGAGCCGGAGCTCTGGGGCGCATGCGCCCACAGCCGGCGCTCTGCGACAACAGAGGCCACCGCGATGGGAGGCCCACAGGAGCCAAAGAACAAAGACGGATGAAAATAGATAAATGAAAGACCAATAGAAGTGGCCCGCCCGTCTCCCTCCCTCTCCACCTCACCGCCCCCTCAAAAAAGATAAATAAAATAAATGTTTAAAAAAAAATGAGGAGGGCTTATAAAGGCAAAAAAAGAGGCAAAACCCACAAGGTTATAGTTACATGAATTGTTTATCAATAATTATAATTGGAGCTGGCAAAAAGTAAGGTTGCTTGTTTGTTTGCTTTTTGGCCACGCCAAGCAGCTTGTGGGATCTTAGTTCTGAACCCAAACCCCACCAGTGGCAGGAGGCTCTATATGTATTTAAATCGAACTTGCTGATGGACAAGAAAACAGGAGGTCACTTGGTCTGCATAACTGTGTTGACAGAAAGAAAAGTGAACAATAAGACAGTTTTAAGTTTAGTTTTATATATGATCTTATGGAGGGAGACACACATTCAAGAAGCACTTGAAGCCTTGCCCCCTGGTCCAGTGGTTAAGAATCTGTCCTGCAATGCAGGGGACACAGGTTCCATCCCTGGTTGGGAAAGATCCCACATGCCCTGGCACAATTAAGTCCTCTGGAAACAGCAAAGACCCACGCAGCCAAATATAATTAAAAATAAATAAATGAAAAAATTTTTAAAGTACTTGAACGGGAGGAGAGGGCCAGGGATATGCATGTGATTGATCTGGGAACATACATGTCTGTGAAACAACAAAACTCTGTAAAAATTTAAAAAAACAAAAGAATGCATATTTCAGAAGAGCACTACAAGGATTAAATACTATATGAAACTGAACGGTAATTAAATACTAAATATTATACGGGAAAAAAAAGTACTTGAATGGCGTTCCACTAGACTACAAAAATGAGGGGCGGGGGGGGGGGGGCGCTTCCCCTGGTGGTCCAGTGGGTAAGGACACCGGCTTGCAGTGCAAGGGGTGCCGGTTCGATCCCTGGCCTGCGAAGATCCCACGTGCCGCGGGAGCGGCTGGACCCATGTGTCCAATTACCGAGCCGGAGCTCTGGGGCGCATGCGCCCACAGCCGGCGCTCTGCGACAACAGAGGCCACCGCGATGGGAGGCCCACAGGAGCCAAAGAACAAAGACGGATGAAAATAGATAAATGAAAGACCAATAGAAGTGGCCCGCCCGTCTCCCTCCCTCTCCACCTCACCGCCCCCTCAAAAAAGATAAATAAAATAAATGTTTAAAAAAAAATGAGGAGGGCTTATAAAGGCAAAAAAAGAGGCAAAACCCACAAGGTTATAGTTACATGAATTGTTTATCAATAATTATAATTGGAGCTGGCAAAAAGTAAGGTTGCTTGTTTGTTTGCTTTTTGGCCACGCCAAGCAGCTTGTGGGATCTTAGTTCTGAACCCAGCCCCCACCAGTGAAAGCACCAAGTCCTGACCACTGAACTGCCAGGAAATTCCCAGGGGTACTTATTAAGTAAAGATTGGCTGGGGATCCGAATTTGTTGCATAGTTACAAGGGAAGACCCTGAAACCATAAGGTTGCAACTGGCATGTGTTGTTCTGAATATGACAAGTAGTGTCCTTGGGTCTGGTATAGTTCAAAGAAAGTTCAAGCTCTCAGTGGGGCGGAGATGCATCTGCGACCAAATCCTCAATGGTCTCCCAACTGTATTTCTGTATGTCTGAGCTATGAGTACTCCATTATTAGCTTCAATCTGTCATCAACAGTAAAAATATGGTTGTCCATTAACCGACATGAGGAAGACCGTGTTGGAAGCTGGTTTGGAGAGGATGGGTGTGGTTAAAATCAGAAGTTTTTAGTTTTCACTGTGTAAGTTGACGATGTCTACATTTATGTAGCCCACTGCATATATTATCATATATATATATATCAAGTAGCTTTATTGATCTCTGTGAGAAGCACTGACACTGTTGTGATCTTCATAGTAACCCTATGAGGTGGATTTTTTTTAAACATGAGGAAACAGAGCTTAAGTAACTTACTTAAAGTCACAGCTAATGAGTGGGAGAGTTGGAATACAAATCCAGACTGGCTTTAAAACTCGTGCTCTTGCTTAAATTATAAGTGACACTGAATCTCAGTGGATGCCTGACATATATAAAGACAGCCAATAATTATGTTCCGTGAATGAATGGGGAAAAAAAAGACAATATAAGGTGGGACAGGTTACCATCTTCAGCGTCCTATATGCGATTTTTTTCTGGGTGATCTCTGGCACCACTTTCAAGTTAGGGAGAAAGCCTAAGGAGCGATGGTTAACGCTAGCGATCACGACTCCTGGAGGGTTAACTTTCTACCGGAAACACCAGGCTTAGCGCAAATACAGAAGCCCCGCTTTTAGTTCTAGTATAACCTGAACGCATTTTTCGCCATACTAGGAATACTACAAGCAGTTCAATTTATGCTCCAGGTAACACTAATGTTGCAATAATCTACTTAACACATTTACCTGGAAAAACCGAGGAACTTCGAAGCAGAAAACTTTAGGGATTCCCCTACGCATGCGCTCCGTCTCCAGGAAAGTCGCCACTACGGCTGCGCAAATCGGCGGCCCCGCCCACCCCCATCACGTGTGGTGGGACCGCGGCGTGGCGGCGGCCGTGGCGGTAGCGACGGCAGGCCGTAGGGCGGTCAGAAGGTTTCCGGTTCCGGTGTAACGTTCGGGCTCCGTCTCAGGGGCTGAAGTTTGTGAGGTGAGTAGTGGCCCCGGGCCCAGAGAGGGTATCTTGTTATCCTAGTGTTTGGGGCTAGGGTTCAGGTCACGGGGTGGACAGAGGCGGGGAGGTTCAGCCGAAAGGAAGCTGAGAAAAGAACAAGGTTCTGTGGGAGAACGGGTTGGAATGAGATTATTGAGAGGGAAAGGGCGGGGGCGGGAAAGGGACGAGCTGAGGGGACCAGCTCTGAGATGAGGAGTTGGGGTAGAACAAGGTTGGGTAGGGGGCTGATCAGAGAGGGGGGAAGAGAAAAAAAAAAGAATGAGGGTTTCAGGGGGGAAATTCGACTTATAGCAAAGAAGAGCACAGAGTGAGGAAATCTTTCAGAGGATTAGATTCTGCTCCGTGCTCATTCAGAGACCATTCTCTCTTGAACCACGCCACACCTCAGCCCCTTGCAGTTATTGTTAAAAATTTGATTAGTGACAAAGCTAGTTTACAGTTTGGAACTTTTATTTTGCCCACTGACTGTTTAGTTCGCAGGTTATCTTATGGAGGAATGGGTTTGAGTACACTTGTTAGTATAATGTTTGGGCACACGTTTCATCTAATATAGTGGTACCCCACTTGTAGCTCTGGATTTTCAAATTGTTTACCGTTTCTAGCCTATGATTCAGTTCTAGTAGAATAGAAATTCCTGTTAAGGCAAGGATTCCTGTCTGTCTTGTTCACCCTTGTGTGCATCCTCAGCATTCAGTACGGTGCCTGATACTTACCTGTTAAGGCAAGGAAATTGTCCTCAGATTGCATGCCCGTCTCCAGGAAAGTCCCCAAACTAAACTAAGTTGCAATAATCTACTTAACACATTTACCTGGAAAAACCGAGGAACTTCGAAGCAGAAAACTTTAGGGATTCCCCTACGCATGCGCTCCGTCTCCAGGAAAGTCGCCACTACGGCTGCGCAAATCGGCGGCCCCGCCCACCCCATCACGTGTGGTGGGACCGCGGCGTGGCGGCGGCCGTGGCGGTAGCGACGGCAGGCCGTAGGGCGGTCAGAAGGTTTCCGGTTCCGGTGTAACGTTCGGGCTCCGTCTCAGGGGCTGAAGTTTGTGAGGTGAGTAGTGGCCCCGGGCCCAGAGAGGGTATCTTGTTATCCTAGTGTTTGGGGCTAGGGTTCAGGTCACGGGGTGGACAGAGGCGGGGAGGTTCAGCCGAAAGGAAGCTGAGAAAAGAACAAGGTTCTGTGGGAGAACGGGTTGGAATGAGATTATTGAGAGGGAAAGGGCGGGGGCGGGAAAGGGACGAGCTGAGGGGACCAGCTCTGAGATGAGGAGTTGGGGTAGAACAAGGTTGGGTAGGGGGCTGATCAGAGAGGGGGAAAGAGAAAAAAAAAAAAAAAGAATGAGGGTTTCAGGGGGGAAATTCGACTTATAGCAAAGAAGAGCACAGAGTGAGGAAATCTTTCAGAGGATTAGATTCTGCTCCGTGCTCATTCAGAGACCATTCTCTCTTGAACCACGCCACACCTCAGCCCCTTGCAGTTATTGTTAAAAATTTGATTAGTGACAAAGCTAGTTTACAGTTTGGAACTTTTATTTTGCCCACTGACTGTTTAGTTCGCAGGTTATCTTATGGAGGAATGGGTTTGAGTACACTTGTTAGTATAATGTTTGGGCACACGTTTCATCTAATATAGTGGTACCCCACTTGTAGCTCTGGATTTTCAAATTGTTTACCGTTTCTAGCCTATGATTCAGTTCTAGTAGAATAGAAATTCCTGTTAAGGCAAGGATTCCTGTCTGTCTTGTTCACCCTTGTGTGCATCCTCAGCATTCAGTACGGTGCCTGATACTTACTGTTTATGAAATAAGTATTGACTGAATGAATTCAAGTGCCTTATAAGAGTGACAGTTGTCCTCATATTGTGAGATGAGTGAACTGAGACTCAGAGGAATTACTTGTCAGAAGGCTGGTAAATGGCAGAGCTAGGTGTGAACTCTTTCTTCACTCTGTGGTGTGAGAATATGCTTCTTTTGAGCAGTGCATAGTTAACGTGTTTAGATTGATGGGCTATACTGCTATCTCACAGTGGGTAAATAAAGCCACTGTAGATTTATTTATACATGTCACTGAGGAACAAAATACTTCATTCATAATTTCATAATTTTCATCTCCTAGTTTCATATGGTTATATGAAAACGAAATACATTGTTTAGCAGTAGGTCTTAAAAAAGGATAAGCTTGCCCAGTGTAGAAGTTAATCAAAGTGTACCTTTTAGGAGAAAAGATGTCTTAAAATATGTTGAAAAATTAACACCCAGATCAGAACCTGCTGTATGATGGTGCTTCTGGGAGGAGGTTAACTTATAATTGAGGTCTGTTGTTTGGCTCAGCTGGTAAAGAACCCTCCTGCCAATGCAGGAGATACAAGAGATGCAGTTTCGATCCCTGGATCAAGAAGATTTCCCTGGAGAAGCAAGTGACAAACCATTCCAGTATTCTTCCCCCACCCCCTGCCCCCCCACAATCACAAGTTTTTATTTTGCCTTTTTGACTTTACAGAGTTTTGTTGTTTACAGATATGTATAATTCTAGACGTTCCAGTATTCTCGCCTGGAAAATTCCATGGATAGAGGAACCTGCGGGCTACAGACCATGAGGTCGCAGAGTTGGACATGACTGAGTGTGCGTGTGCACACACACTAGTTTATTGAATTTTAAGCAATATGGAGAAAATTTTCTTTCTGCTTACGTAGAGATTTGAGATTTAAGTGGATAAGAATTTAAATATGAATACAATTTAAGGATTGTACCAACTTGCATTAAAAAATAAAGGTTATTGTAGAGAGTCTTTTATGATGGTGTTTTCTCTGTTAAGCAAAAAAGTAGAATAAAAGCAAAAAGAAACATAATCTGGTTTTTTTTTAATAATTTTTTTTTAATTGGGTATATTTGTTTTGCAATGTTGCATTCGCTTCAAGTGTACATTAAAGTTATTGTTACACGTTTTTACAGAGTTTTCTTGTTTACAGGCATACATAATCCCCAAACAGTCATAGGTATATCCCTGACCCCTCTCACCTAAGCCCTCCTTCCCTTCCCCCTCCCAGGTTGATGCTTAGTCCCCATGTAGGTTCCCTTAGTCTTACAGCTTAATCACCGTGGTAATCTCTATTACATATGATAGTCTAGGTTTCCTTGTTGCTCTTTCCATACCGCTCATCCAATCTTCCCTCCCCACAGTGTCCATAGGTCTTTTCTCTATGTCTGTTTCTCCATTGCTGCTCTGTGTGTACATTTATCAGTACCATCTTACTAGATTCCACATATATGCGTTGTTTTTTTTTTAATAATTTTGTATTGGAATATAGTTGCTTTACAATGTTGTTAGTTTCTACTATACAGCAAAGTGAGTCATATATATATATATATATATATCCCCTCCCTTTTGAATTTCCTTCCCATTCAGGTCACCACAGTGTATAAGGGTAATCTTTTCTGGTCTGAGCGATTACTTACAACAGAGACCCTGTAGAACATGAGAGGAAAAGATCTCGGTACAGAATTCTCACTGGGATGAATATGAATACAGAGAAATATGACAGAAAAGTCTTAAGGATTATGAGCTTTAATATAAGATGACTGACCTGGATAAGCCATCTCTTATTTGTGTCCCTTAGAAGGAGGCCTGGGTTAAGGAATGCCTGCTTGGAAGTGGGAAGAATAGAAAAAGCTGGGCTGTGAGTGTGCTTTTTCAGTCTTGTTTTCATGTTATATCTTTACCAGTCCTTGTTGAATATGATAAGCAGAAAAGAAGCTAAAACTCATTTCTCAGATGAGGTTCTTCCCAAGGTTGTCTTTTTTTATTCCACAGATTTCATTGATTTGCTGACTCTTACGAAGTTAGGGTTAAAAATCACACAATGTGGTTCTTTCTGATTTGAAGTATGAGTTGAAGGGGAAGTATTTGGCTTGAAATGAAGAAGAGGAACTTGGCTAGGACTGAGAGTACGGTGGGGAAAGCATTCCTGATATACAAATCGTTGCCGAGAGTCATTTTAGTTTTTTCCTGTGCTCTTAACTTTACTGGTTTCTTTTTAGGTGCTATATTGGATCCTATTTGGAGCTATCCTCCTTTTCCCAAAGAATGGCACTGTCTAAAAGGGAGCTGGATGAGCTGAAACCATGGATAGAGAAGACGGTGAAGAGAGTGCTGGGTTTCTCAGAGCCCACAGTGGTCACAGCAGCACTAAACTGTGTGGGGAAAGGCATGGACAAGAAGAAAGCAGCTGGTATGTACCTTTCTGAATCTTTCGGCTTAACATGTAGGATGACCCCTCACACTGCTTTGAACTTCCCCAAAATTCTTTCTGTTAGGAGTATCTAAAAAAAGGTCAAGCCACATTTTATTTTCTCTTGCGTTATAATGAAAATAATCTAAATAATTAATTTTGCTTTATTATTTTTTATTTTTTTGTACTATTTATGACATTTTTTTGAATCTCAGAGTGATTTCCTTTGACCACTGCACTGAGTTACCTAAATTATATTTACTTAGAAAACGTGCTAAAGTCAGATGGGTATATTCAGATTGACATTTAAACATATCAAAGTCTCAGGCTTCCCTGGTGGTCACTGGGTAAGGACACCACCTTGAAGTGCAAGGGTTGCCAGTTCTATCCTGGCCTGGGAGCATCCCATGTGCCGCAGAGCGGCCGGACCAATGTGTCCAACTACCGAGCCAGAGCTCTGGAGCGCATGTGCCCAGAGCCAGTGCTCTGCAATGGGAGAGGCCACTGCGATGGGAGGCCCACACAGGCCAAATAACAAAGATAAATAAATGAAAGACCAATAGAAGTGGCCAAAAAAAAAAAATCTTTAAAAACCGCCAAAACATATAGAAGTCTCTGTAAAATACATTTAAAAAGTTGGAGGAGGTAGATTTTGCTAATGGTAGTCTCCTCCAGCTTGCTGTTTGGAAAAAGTTAGAGTGGTTATTTATCCTAAACTTCGATGCTCAACCTAAACAAGTTGTTCTGTCTCTGCTACTTCCTACTTCAAAAAATTATAACTGAATTTTTATATGATGTGGCAAAGTCATTCAAGAGAATTTATGAGAATCCTTCAAAGAACTTAAGAGAGTATTTCCTTCCCTTCTAGGGATAAAATTCCAGTATTGGTATCTGTTGTGTACTTAATATTGGACAAAATACTCTTACATTTTCAACCCTTTTTTTTTTTTTTCCTCTCAGACCACCTGAAGCCTTTTCTTGATGATTCTACTCTCCGATTTGTGGACAAACTGTTTGAGGCTGTGGAAGAAGGCCGAAGCTCTAGGCACTCCAAGTCCAGCAGTGACCGGAGCAGAAAACGAGAACTAAAGGTAGGTTATCTGATCAATGTTTTGAATGGTTAACAAAGTTGCTCAGCTTACCTGGCTCACACTTTAATATCCACTTCTAGGATACCAAATATTTAAGAGAGGTACTTAGACACTGAAGTAGAGGAGGTGCACTTGTATTATCACCATCTTATGGTGATGAACTGCCTAAGTTCATGGGTTAAAATGTTCCAAGAAAATAGTTGGCAGTTTTATCCTTTTTTATATACAGTTACGAGTTTTCATTCCTAGGTTTCCCTAAATCTCTCTCTCTCTCTCTCTCTCTCTCTCTCTCTCTCTCTCTCTCTCTCTCTCCCTCTCTCCCTCCCTCCCCCTCCATCTCTCTCTCTCCCCATCTCCCCGCCTCCTGTTTTTTTTAATAAATTGATTGCTCTAAGATTCAATGCTTTGATTTACTTGAGGCCTAATAGATTGCTTCAGAATATTGCTTCATTGCTCCCTGAGCTTTAGACTTCATTGTTGCTGCGTTTTAGATATGTCTCTGCAGTGACTTGTAGATGGGATACCTAACAACAATTGGTTTTTTGCCATATGTCTTGCCATATAGTGTATTGCCATTCAGCTGGCCCCGTGAGTGGAATACTTAGAGGGACCATCATTACTCCCTTACCTCCTTCACTTTTTATCTTTTAGTTGCTGATTGGTCATGGTCTCTTTCAGTATTAACAGTGTCAAGGAGCTGATCTCTTTTCTCTGTCTGTCTCTTAAAAAAAAAATCTTTTCTGTGATTCCCATCAAACCTTCCAATGTGCTTTTGATGCCTTGGCTATCCTTTTGCTTTTCCTGAGGCACAAGAGTGAATAAGCAGTGTCTGTTTGGTTCCTGGCCAGGCTGTGGAACCAAGAGAAACAGAGATTCTTGTGCTTTTTTGTGTTTAGGGTTTTGTAGAATGATCCAAGGAATGAAAGATAGTCCTTGCCCTAAAGGAATTTGCTGTTCAAGGCTTGCGGGATGGGAGGGGACAACAAAACACGGTCACAAAATTATAAAATCCAAGTAGCAGTTTCATGGAGAGTTGACCTTAGAGTTACAGACTTAGCTGAATTTTGTTACACTTAAGGGGGAGTTCTTAATCCATAGTATACACAAATCTGTAAAGTCAAGATTATGTTTAGATAGGGCATGCAACTATATAAGTGCTGAGGGCCTGCTATGAATAAAGTGACTACATTGGGTGGTATTAATAAAGTGGTTTCTTGAAGGAGGCATTTAGATAGCCTTGGGATTTGGGTCCCATTTTGGTCCATTCAGTCCCCTCCCCACACAATATATTATGGGAGAGTCCTTTTTCTTGAACTGTAGGAGTTCCAGGAAGCGCTCACCCCTGGCCGAGGATATGTCCTTGCAAAACACGAGCCCTCCTAGTGAAGAGGGGATGTCACCCAAAGCCTACCACCGGTGTGTACATTTGCTTTTTCCCATTGTCCCTTCCAGTTGGCCACTCTTGGTCCTTGGTTAAGTTCATCTTGCAAATTAGTCCACATATTTGAGTTCCCATTGTTTGATGAGAACAAAATGTTGGGTATACTGAAGAAGAGAGAAAAACCCCTGTCCTGGAAGAGCTAGGCACTAGTTGGGAGAAAGTGCATAGTAACATTGAAAGACTTACCACTTGGCAAGCAGATATCAGCAGTGTAATTTTACCTAGTATGAACCAGGCTCTTAAGTGCTAAAAGGATGTGAAACAGTGAAACAACAGTTTGATCAGAGTGGGATGAGATTATTAATTAGGAAAACTTCATGGAGGAGGTGAGTTTTAGGTAGGATTTGGACTGGGGGAAAAATTGAGGGAGATCATTACAAATGTGGGGAGTAAGATTTGCAAAGACCTTGGGATGGAAGCATTTATAAGAACATGGGGATGAAATTTGTTTGACTGGAGTAAGAGAGAAATGAAGTTGAGGTGGGTGAGATGGTCCATTTGGTGGAGGGTCTAGAAGACTCTGGGAAAAGCCACAAAATGCTGATAGGAACTAGGATGATTCTTCTCTTCTCCCATGGGCAGGAGTACAATTCTTTCATCTTGGGTTCCCTTAGGAAGTGTTCGGTGATGACTCTGAGATCTCCAAGGAATCATCAGGAGTAAAGAAGCGACGGATACCTCGCTTTGAGGAGGTGGAAGAGGAGCCAGAAGTGATCCCTGGACCTCCCTCAGAGAGTCCTGGCATGCTGACTAAGCTCCAGGTTGGTAATCAAGAACTGAAGCGGTGGTTTTGAGAGTTGAAGAAGCAAGAGAAGGATGGGTCTAGATTTATTGTGGTCTTAATTTAAACTAAAGGTTAGAATGGGGAAATTTTTCTTTTCTGCTTTATGTTTCATCATTTCTTGGTTTAACCGGGAGTATTCCAGTTGAAGGGAGAAGGGAATGGCAACCCACTCCAGTATTCCCGCCAGGATAATCTCATGGACAGAGGAGCCTGGCGGACTACAGTCAATGGGCTTGCAGAGAGTCGAACATGACTTAGCAACTGAACAACAACATTCCAGTTGAAGGCTATTGAAAGAACATTTTGAGCACCTTTTATGTGTCAGGGAAGGTGTGTTGCATATATCATTTGCCCAAATACCTACCTCACTGTGTCATTAAGATTATTAAAATGATTAGAACTCAGCATGATAGCAGAGAAGAATTTCCAAATAATACAATGCAGAAAACTTATAATCCAATTCTATAATTTCGAATTGACTCTGTTTTTTGTTTTTTTTTTTTTTTAATTTGAGGGGTGGTAGGGTGGGGAGGGAGGGGAGCAGGTGGGCCACTTCCATTGGTCTTTCATTTGTCCATTTTCGCCCATCTTTGTTCTTTGGCCCGCGTGGGCCTCCCATCGCGGCGGCCTCTGTTGTCACAGAGCGCCGGCTCTGGGTGCATACGCTCCAGAGCTCTGGCTCAGTAGTTGGACACATCGGTCCGGCCGCTCTGCGGCACGTGGGATCCTCCCAGGCCAGGGATCGAACTGGTGCCCCTTGCACTGCAAGGCGGTGTCCTTACCCACTGGAACACCAGGGAAGCCCAGACTTTGTGTTTTTTAATAGAAATTATCTGTGTATTTAAAATGGGTACTGTTAAAAATTTTTGATACCACATAAGTAGTAAATATTTCTTGTACCGCTTAAAACTTGTTACAGGAGAAATAGAATATATACATATATATGGATGGATGGGTGGATGAATTTGCATATTATATATGGTATTTCTGAAAGGAAAGAAACTGACTGATTTTTTTAAATAGAAAATTAAAATGGAAGAATTCACAGTATACTTTTTTTACTTTTTGCATTTTAAACCATGTCAGTATATTGCCTATTCAAAAAAAAATTGTTTTTAATAAATTTTTTAAAATATCTTGAATTCAGACTCACGTTTCCCTGACTCCAGAGTGTTACTCATCAAACTGTGTTAATACTTAACATGCCAGTCCTGCCTTAGGAAGATAGGTTGAAAACTTCCAGTGATCAAGTATATAGACTTATCTTTACTAAATTTGTTCACCGGTGGTACAGGCAGACTATGATCGGATCATTAAAAAAATATTAGTTTCTCTGGACCTGAAAGCCCTTTGAGTTTAGGAACCACTATAGGAGAAATAAAAAAGAGAAGTTAACTGTTCTTCAACTTTTTACCCCACTGAGAGCAGATCAAACAGATGATGGAAGCAGCTACACGGCAAATCGAGGAAAGGAAAAAGCAACTGAGCTTCATTAGCCCCCCTACGCCTCAGGTATTGTAACCAAGTTTCTCTGAAAAGAAGATTTTAGCACAGAATTTCTTGCCATCCACTCAAATGAGAGTCCAGAAAATGACTGCATGATCTACTCTCAATTTACCAGTCTACCCCTCTGTGTGTGTGCATGTGTAAGGGAGAGAGATCTGTTTGCCTGTCTTAATTTTTTCTGATTCTAATTTCTTTTTCTCTGTCTCACAGCCAAAGACTCCTTCATCCTCTCAACCAGAGCGACTTCCAATTGGCAACACTATTCAGCCTTCCCAGGCCGCCACTTTCATGAATGATGCCATTGAGAAGGCAAGGAAAGCAGCTGAACTACAAGCCCGAATCCAAGCCCAACTGGCACTGAAGCCAGGGCTCATTGGCAATGCCAACATGGTAGGCCTGGCCAATCTCCATGCTATGGGCATTGCTCCCCCGTGAGTATCTGTTTCACATGGAACTTGTTTTCTAAAGCTTTAGAAGCAGTAAATGCCTTTGAATGTTATTAGTTCTCTTCTTCCAAGGAACTTAAATCATTTCTCAGTTTCATATTTCTTACAGAAATTTCTTACATATGCTTAATAAATACCAATTGAGTTTATTGTCTTGATTTCCTTGTTGCAGTTTAATTATTTTCTTTTTACAATTGGTAGAAGTGAAATTAAGATTATTCCTCTATAGTACTAGAGCTAGGAATAGAATCAGGTCTCCTGGTTCCTAACTTAAGAGTTATTTCCATTAAACCAAATTGCCATCCCCTGTCTGACTCAAGGATTCACAAGTAAAGACAGGATTCCAACTTCTTACCATTGTAATGTGTAAGTTTATTTCATCTGATTGTGCTCTTTTATCTTTACTAAATTTGTTCACCGGTGGTACAGGCAGACTATGATCGGATCATTAAAAAAATATTAGTTTCTCTGGACCTGAAAGCCCTTTGAGTTTAGGAACCACTATAGGAGAAATAAAAAAGAGAAGTTAACTGTTCTTCAACTTTTTACCCCACTGAGAGCAGATCAAACAGATGATGGAAGCAGCTACACGGCAAATCGAGGAAAGGAAAAAGCAACTGAGCTTCATTAGCCCCCCTACGCCTCAGGTATTGTAACCAAGTTTCTCTGAAAAGAAGATTTTAGCACAGAATTTCTTGCCATCCACTCAAATGAGAGTCCAGAAAATGACTGCATGATCTACTCTCAATTTACCAGTCTACCCCTCTGTGTGTGTGCATGTGTAAGGGAGAGAGATCTGTTTGCCTGTCTTAATTTTTTCTGATTCTAATTTCTTTTTCTCTGTCTCACAGCCAAAGACTCCTTCATCCTCTCAACCAGAGCGACTTCCAATTGGCAACACTATTCAGCCTTCCCAGGCCGCCACTTTCATGAATGATGCCATTGAGAAGGCAAGGAAAGCAGCTGAACTACAAGCCCGAATCCAAGCCCAACTGGCACTGAAGCCAGGGCTCATTGGCAATGCCAACATGGTAGGCCTGGCCAATCTCCATGCTATGGGCATTGCTCCCCCGTGAGTATCTGTTTCACATGGAACTTGTTTTCTAAAGCTTTAGAAGCAGTAAATGCCTTTGAATGTTATTAGTTCTCTTCTTCCAAGGAACTTAAATCATTTCTCAGTTTCATATTTCTTACAGAAATTTCTTACATATGCTTAATAAATACCAATTGAGTTTATTGTCTTGATTTCCTTGTTGCAGTTTAATTATTTTCTTTTTACAATTGGTAGAAGTGAAATTAAGATTATTCCTCTATAGTACTAGAGCTAGGAATAGAATCAGGTCTCCTGGTTCCTAACTTAAGAGTTATTTCCATTAAACCAAATTGCCATCCCCTGTCTGACTCAAGGATTCACAAGTAAAGACAGGATTCCAACTTCTTACCATTGTAATGTGTAAGTTTATTTCATCTGATTGTGCTCTTTATTCAACTGTCCGCTTTGATATATTCAGTCAAGGTATTATTCATTGATGGGTTTGTGTTTCTTAGAACTTTGTAATGTGATTATTGGGTTTTGATTTGCTTGTATTTTCTGTTTGATTTTTTGTTTGCCTTATTGTTTCATATGGGACTTACTCCTTTTGGGGGCTCTTTTTCAGGAAGGTGGAGTTAAAAGATCAAACTAAACCTACGCCACTGATTCTTGATGAACAAGGTCGAACTGTAGATGCAACAGGCAAGGAAATTGAGCTGACACACCGTATGCCCACTCTGAAGGCCAATATTCGGGCTGTGAAGAGGGAACAATTCAAGCAACAGCTAAAAGAAAAGCCATCAGAAGACATGGAATCTAATACCTTTTTTGATCCCCGAGTCTCAATTGCCCCTTCCCAGCGCCAGAGACGCACTTTTAAATTCCATGACAAGGGCAAATTTGAAAAGATTGCCCAACGATTACGGACAAAGGTATCTGGCTTACAATATAATCTAGAAATTTGAAGAAGTAGGAAGGTGACAAAGGAAATTGAATATAGTCATGAAATACTGTCAACTCAGTTCTCATGTTTTTGTCAATTAGATAAATAACTAGTAAAGCAATGAGTAATGTTTAAAATGCTTTATTCCTGGAATACTTAATTTTCAGCTGATTGGTCTTCTTAATTACTTACATTCTACTTAGAGGGAAATAAATTTGAAAATTCTCCACATACAACAATCCATGGAGGGAAACTATTCAGAAACCTCAGGGCAGTTGAGGAAAGCTAGCCTGGTGTTAATGTTTACTGCAAACAGTCCACATACTTAGGTAGTTTAATTGACCATGTATTCAGTGACTTTCTTGTTTTCATCCTCTCAGAATGGGGTTTTCCATAATATTCCATTTCTGCATATTTGCTGCAGGCACACACTGTGGGTTAGAGGGGTAATGATGAGGGCAAGATGTATGTAAATCAACCAAATAATGAAGTAAAGCAGAACAGCTCTTTTTTCTTAGCTTTCAGAAAATCTGAATTTGTTGTGTTAGATGTAAAGAGTTCAACAGGGAGTGTTTTTAAGATTTGGGATTCTACTACTTCCTTGTTTGATTGCAGTGTATTCCCTTTGATTTCAATGTATCTTCCTATCTTACCTTGTTTTTAGGCTCAACTAGAGAAGCTACAGGCAGAGATCTCACAGGCAGCTCGAAAAACAGGCATTCATACTTCAACTAGGCTAGCCCTCATTGCTCCTAAGAAGGAATTGAAGGAAGGAGACATCCCTGAAATTGAGTGGTGGGACTCTTATATCATCCCCAATGGCTTTGACCTGTGAGTTTGTTAGTTAATACATTCTAATAAGGCTAGAGTTTTAGAGCAAAAGAAATTTTAAATCCAAGGCAAGTAGCCATTTACAAGCTCATATATTTGGAAAGAATATGTTGTATGAGTTGTTTTGGTTTTCGGGTCAATGTAAGAGGGAACAATTCAAGCAACAGCTAAAAGAAAAGCCATCAGAAGACATGGAATCTAATACCTTTTTTGATCCCCGAGTCTCAATTGCCCCTTCCCAGCGCCAGAGACGCACTTTTAAATTCCATGACAAGGGCAAATTTGAAAAGATTGCCCAACGATTACGGACAAAGGTATCTGGCTTACAATATAATCTAGAAATTTGAAGAAGTAGGAAGGTGACAAAGGAAATGAAATAGTCATGAAATACTTGTTTCAAAATTTTAAAAGTTCTCATGTTTTTGTCAATTAGATAAATAACTAGTAAAGCAATGAGTAATGTTTAAAATGCTTTATTCCTGGAATACTTAATTTTCAGCTGATTGGTCTTCTTAATTACTTACATTCTACTTAGAGGGAAATAAATTTGAAAATTCTCCACATACAACAATCCATGGAGGGAAACTATTCAGAAACCTCAGGGCAGTTGAGGAAAGCTAGCCTGGTGTTAATGTTTACTGCAAACAGTCCACATACTTAGGTAGTTTAATTGACCATGTATTCAGTGACTTTCTTGTTTTCATCCTCTCAGAATGGGGTTTTCCATAATATTCCATTTCTGCATATTTGCTGCAGGCACACACTGTGGGTTAGAGGGGTAATGATGAGGGCAAGATGTATGTAAATCAACCAAATAATGAAGTAAAGCAGAACAGCTCTTTTTTCTTAGCTTTCAGAAAATCTGAATTTGTTGTGTTAGATGTAAAGAGTTCAACAGGGGAGTGTTTTTAAGATTTGGGATTCTACTACTTCCTTGTTTGATTGCAGTGTATTCCCTTTGATTTCAATGTATCTTCCTATCTTACCTTGTTTTTAGGCTCAACTAGAGAAGCTACAGGCAGAGATCTCACAGGCAGCTCGAAAAACAGGCATTCATACTTCAACTAGGCTAGCCCTCATTGCTCCTAAGAAGGAATTGAAGGAAGGAGACATCCCTGAAATTGAGTGGTGGGACTCTTATATCATCCCCAATGGCTTTGACCTGTGAGTTTGTTAGTTAATACATTCTAATAAGGCTAGAGTTTTAGAGCAAAAGAAATTTTAAATCCAAGGCAAGTAGCCATTTACAAGCTCATATATTTGGAAAGAATATGTTGTATGAGTTGTTTTTGGTTTTTCGGGTCAATGTAGGAGGATTCGGCACAAATAGACTTACCTGTACAAATAACCTGTAAATTTTCTGCTTGTGTTGTTATATATCATTATTTGGTTTTAGTATATTTGTTTTCTTAATTACCTTCTTTGCTACTTATAATGAGTATTTAACATTTCTTAAAGATCCAGTCCTAGAACAGAGCAAAGATTCTTAGTTGATGGGGGAACAAATGATAAAGCATGTAAGAAACATTCAGAGAGCTTTAATCATATCTGCTCCATTATCTGACTTTAGGAGACTGTGTGTCTCAGCCTTTCCATATGCCTCCTTTGTCAACCACTGTCCCAGAGAATTATTGTTACTAATAAGAGAATATGGTATCCATCAAGTGTGTTACAGTAGGAAAAACAGGTTGAGAATGACTGATGTAGAGAGTGCATCCAGTCTTTGTGGGACCATTTTCTCATCTTGAAAATTACTTATAATTATATATTATAGATATATAAATGCAAATACTTTTAAAAAGTGTTATAATGTGTTTTGGAGAGTGGATTTTTTTCATTGTATTTCTGAGAGTCCCCCTCTCTTGGAATCATCTCTACCCACATATCCTGTTTTCCCTTCTTCCTCCAATTTTAGTACAGAGGAAAATCCCAAGAGAGAAGATTATTTTGGAATCACAAATCTTGTTGAACATCCAGCCCAGCTCAACCCTCCAGGTAATGTAGAGGTTACTCAATCAAAGCTCTAGAGAAGGATTAGCCAATAGAAATTTATGTGATAATAGAGGGGTTGTCTGAGCTGTCTAAACTATAATAGTTGTTTACACATGACTACTGAGAACTTGAAAACTGAGTTCCACTAATATAGCTGAGGGACTGAATTTTTAATTTTTTTAAAT
The DNA here is from genome assembly GCA_022376925.1 of Tragulus kanchil. Lineage (NCBI taxonomy): Eukaryota > Metazoa > Chordata > Mammalia > Artiodactyla > Tragulidae > Tragulus > Tragulus kanchil. The sequence goes on along the minus strand of JAIOJX010000032.1, from coordinate 81,893,780 downwards.
TTTAACTAGGCTAGCCCTCATTGCTCCTAAGAAGGAATTGAAGGAAGGAGACATCCCTGAAATTGAGTGGTGGGACTCTTATATCATCCCCAATGGCTTTGACCTGTGAGTTTGTTAGTTAATACATTCTAATAAGGCTAGAGTTTTAGAGCAAAAGAAATTTTAAATCCAAGGCAAGTAGCCATTTACAAGCTCATATATTTGGAAAGAATATGTTGTATGAGTTGTTTTGGTTTTTGGGGTCAATGTAGGAGGATTCGGCACAAATAGACTTACCTGTACAAATAACCTGTAAATTTTCTGCTTGTGTTGTTATATATCATTATTTGGTTTTAGTATATTTGTTTTCTTAATTACCTTCTTTGCTACTTATAATGAGTATTTAACATTTCTTAAAGATCCAGTCCTAGAACAGAGCAAAGATTCTTAGTTGATGGGGGAACAAATGATAAAGCATGTAAGAAACATTCAGAGAGCTTTAATCATATCTGCTCCATTATCTGACTTTAGGAGACTGTGTGTCTCAGCCTTTCCATATGCCTCCTTTGTCAACCACTGTCCCAGAGAATTATTGTTACTAATAAGAGAATATGGTATCCATCAAGTGTGTTACAGTAGGAAAAACAGGTTGAGAATGACTGATGTAGAGAGTGCATCCAGTCTTTGTGGGACCATTTTCTCATCTTGAAAATTACTTATAATTATATATTATAGATATATAAATGCAAATACTTTTAAAAAGTGTTATAATGTGTTTTGGAGAGTGGATTTTTTTCATTGTATTTCTGAGAGTCCCCCTCTCTTGGAATCATCTCTACCCACATATCCTGTTTTCCCTTCTTCCTCCAATTTTAGTACAGAGGAAAATCCCAAGAGAGAAGATTATTTTGGAATCACAAATCTTGTTGAACATCCAGCCCAGCTCAACCCTCCAGGTAATGTAGAGGTTACTCAATCAAAGCTCTAGAGAAGGATTAGCCAATAGAAATTTATGTGATAATAGAGGGGTTGTCTGAGCTGTCTAAACTATAATAGTTGTTTACACATGACTACTGAGAACTTGAAAACTGAGTTCCACTAATATAGCTGAGGGACTGAATTTTTAATTTTTTTAAATTTTAATTTATATTTAAATAGTATATGTGGCTAGTGGCTACATTATTGGACAGTGCCTTTGTAGAGCATTCTAAACTAGGGATAGCCTCACTCATGCATATCTGTATTTCAAAGTGGGCTTTTGTCATATTGACTCCCAACTCTGGTCTGGCACACCACCAAACTCCAGGCTACTCTCCAGCCTGCCTTTTTTTGTTGTTGTTAATTTTTTATTTTATTTATTTATCTTGGGCAGGTGTCAGGTTGGGGAGGGAGGGGAGCAGGCGGGCCACTTCTATTGGTCTTTCATTTCTCTATTTTCATCCGTCTTTGTTCTTTGGCTCCTGTGGGCCTCCCATCGCGGTGGCGTCTGTCGTTGCAGAGCACCGGCTCTGGGCGCATGCGCCCCAGAGCTCCGACTCGGTAATTGGACACATCAGTCCAGCCGCTCCGCGGCACGTGGGATCTTCCCAGGCCAGGGATCGAACCGGCGCCCCTTGCAGTGCAAGGCGATGTCCTTACCCGCTGGACCACCAGGGGAAGCCCTCTCCAGCCTTTCTGTTTTATCTTTTTCTTTTTTTTTTTTTAAAGATTTATTTATTTATTTATTTTGAGGAGGGTGCAGTGGGGAGGGAGGGGAGCAGGCGGGCCACTTCTATTGGTCTTTCATTTCTCTATTTTCATCCGTCTTTGTTCTTTGGCTCCTGTGGGCCTCCCATCGCGGTGGCGTCTGTCGTTGCAGAGCACCGGCTCTGGGCGCATGCGCCCCAGAGCTCCGACTCGGTAATTGGACACATCAGTCCAACCGCTCCCGCGGCACGTGGGATCTTCCCAGGCCAGGGATCGAACCGGCGCCCCTTGCAGTGCAAGGCGATGTCCTTACCCGCTGGACCACCAGGGGAAGCCCTCTCCAGCCTTTCTGTTTTATCTTTTTCTTTTTTTTTTTTTAAAGATTTATTTATTTATTTATTTTGAGGAGGGTGCAGTGGGGAGGGAGGGGAGCAGGCGAGCCACTTCTGTTGGTCTTTCATTTGTCCATTTTCATCCATCTTTGTTCTTCGGCCTGTGTGGGCCTCCCATCACGGTGGCCTCTGTTGTCGCAGAGCACCAGCTCGGTAACTGGACACATGGGTCCAGCTGCTCCGCGGCACATGGGATCTTCCCAAGCCAGGGATCAAACCGGCGCTCCTTGCACTGCAAGGTGGTGTCCTTACCCACTGGACCACCAGGGAAGCCCTGTTTATCTTTTTCATAACAAAGATCTGTTGGCTTAGTCAGAGAAGATGGGTTTTGGTTGTACCTGAGTCCCTTGGATAAATCACTTACAGTACAGAATTCCCTTATACATAAAGATAATTTTAACTAATATTCCTTTTTCAAGTGATCATAAAAGATGTTAATGCTTTCATCAGATTTGGGATGAACAGAGGTTTTTACTGAACTAGTAACTTTGCTTGCCAGGATCTCTAATTAAAATTCAGAATAATAGATTGAGGCTTTGAGATAATAAAAGAATAATAATCTTTGTGTTGTACTTAATCAGACTCTACTAAGCTGTTATCAGTGTGAATCATTAAAAGAATCTAGGGGGTTTTGTTTGTTTTAACAAATTTGAGTAAATCTGCTTTGAGAACTAAGAGGATTTATCCCAGTCCCTGTAACTCTTAAATTATAAATTTCATCACCTTGACCAATGCTTTTCAAATTGTATTCCATAGAAACCTTGAAGTTCAATTAGGTAGGATCCAAACGGGATTCTCGATACCTTCCTCTTACCCCAGATCTTCACATAGAGCAGTCAGAGCAGCTCTAATCTTTTTTTCTTTATTTGCCACATTTCAGTTTATTAAGAGTTTGATTGCTTAAAGAAAAACAAGTTAGAACATTACTCATGAAAGGTATTTATTTGTTGGGCTGTACCAGGTCTTTGTTGTGGCATGCAAACTCTTAGTTGCGGCATGTGGGATCTAATTCCCTGACCAGGGATTGAACATGAGCCCCCTGCATTGGGAGCAGAGTCCTAGCCACTGTACCATCAGGGAAGTCCCAAGAATGCTTTTTAAAAATGTAACCAGGGCTTCCCCTGGTGGTCCAGTGGATAGGGACACTGCCTTGCAGTGCAAGGGGCGCCGGTTCGATCCCTGGCCTGGGAAGATCCCACGTGCCGCGGAGCGGCTGGACTGATGTGTCCAATCGCCGAGCCGGAGCTCTGGAGCGCATGCGCCCAGAGCCGGTGCTCTGCGACAACAGACGCCACCACGATGGGAGGCCCGCAGGGGCCAAAGAACAAAGATGGATGAAAACAGAGAAATGAAAGACCAATAGAAGTGGCCCGCCCACCCCCTCCCTCCCCAACCTGACCCCCACCCAAAAATTAAAAAAAATAAAATAAAATAAAATAAAAATGTAACCATATTACCACTATCACAACCTAAAAATAGCTAAAGACAAGCTAAAGGTCCTTTTTTAAAAAATGTTTTATTGGGATCTAGTTGATTTGTAATGTTGTATTAGTTTCATGTGTGCAGCAGAGTGCATCAGTTACATATATACATACAGCCATACTGTTTTAGATTCTTTTCCCATATAGGTCATTACAGAGTGTTGAACAGAGTTCTGTGCTATAAGTACATCTTTATTAATTAGTTTATATATAGTGGTGGATATCTGTCAATCCCCATCTTCCAATTTATCCCTATCCTCCTTATCCCCTAGTAGCCTTTAGTTTGTTTTCAACATCTATATCTCTTATTTCTGTTTTATAGAGAATTCATTTGTACCCATTGTTTAGATTCCACATGTAAGTGTTATGATATATCATATGATATTTGTCTTTATCTGTCTGACTTATTTCACTCAGTATGACAATCCCTAGGTCCATCTGTGTTGCTATAAAGTTCTTCTTAATGTGCTTGATATTCACCTGTATCCTTGTAATATGCATATTGCTTTGGTACATTCGTTTCTCTGCCTGGCAGTCGACAATGACACACCGGTTACTCTGGGGGTATATCTGACCAAAAAGGAGCAGAAAAAACTTCGAAGGCAAACAAGAAGGGAAGCACAGAAGGAACTACAAGAGAAAGTCAGACTGGGCCTGATGCCTCCTCCAGAACCCAAAGGTACATATCTTAGAGGCAGGGAAGAAAGGGGGCCATGTTTATCTCTGTCATTCTAGAGGAACTTGAGCATCTCTGTATTTGAGTGCTTTCTGTATTTCCGGATCATTCTTGGTTCATCCTTTCCTAAATTTTCTACTCTCTGTCTTTATTAAGTGAACTTAACATAGTCATTGTTGAAGTCATTTTACCCTTTTTTTTTAAAGTAATATTGACCATTCCAGAAGAGTAACAGTCTTGAAATTTATGGAGATAGTAGTTGGAGTATTTGCACAGAGTTGTTATATACATACTTCTTAAATGTTTGAAAAATGAAAGTACTGTTTAAAAAACCTCACTCCTTTAGTTTCCATTATTGGTTAGTAATATTTTGAGTGAGCACTGTTATGTATAGGGTCTTTCACTAAATGCTGCAAATGAGAGTGACAAATGCCAAAGAAATTAAGTTCCTTGTCTTTCACAAATTTTCAAACAACATGAATAAATGCATACCAATTCTTTAGATTAATTGACCTTTCTCAAATACTGAGTTAATTGGATGGCTTTCAAGGTAGATGTATTTGGAGGAAGCGAGTTTTGAACAGAGATTTGAAATAGGTGAACAACATGAATTTGTAGAGACAAGATTGCCAGGTTATCCCAGCTGGAGTAGCAACTTAGGAGGTTAATTTCTTTTTCTTTTTTTTTTTTAAAGATTCATTTATTTATTTTACATTTTTGGGCGAGGGTCGGGTTGGGGAGGAACGGGTGCGGGCGGGCCACTTCTATTGGTCTTTCATTTCTCTATTTCCATCCGTCTTTGTTCTTTGGCTCCTATGGGCCTCCCATCGCGGTGGTGTCTGTTGTCGCAGAGCACCGGCTCTGGGCGCATGCGCTCCAGAGCTCTGGCTCGGTGATTGGACACATTGGTCCAGCCGCTCCACGGCACGTGGGATCTTCGCAGGCCAGGGATCGAACCGGCGCCCCTTGCAATGCAAGGCGATGTCCTTACCCACTGGACCACCAGGGGAAGCCCAGAAGGTTAATTTCTTTTATTTCTTCACTGCAGTGAGAATTTCAAATTTGATGCGAGTATTAGGAACAGAAGCTGTGCAAGACCCCACGAAGGTAGAAGCCCATGTCAGAGCTCAAATGGCTAAAAGGCAGAAGTAAGTGCCATAGGATTGGGTGGAAACCCAGGGCAAGTACCTTTCCCGAACTCTTCTGGGGGATCCATATTTGGAGGGAGGGGAGAGTTCTCCGTTGCTCTCTCTTTCCCTCAGCCCTGCTTCTGATCTTCAATGCCTTTCTCACTTGTGGATGTCCTTCCTGTCACGACAGAGCGCATGAAGAGGCCAATGCTGCCCGAAAACTTACAGCAGAACAGAGAAAGGTCAAGAAAATTAAAAAGCTTAAAGAAGACATTTCACAGGGGTCCTTTTGTTATTTTTGTTTCCATTATTGGTTAGTAATATTTTGAGTGAGCACTGTTATGTATAGGGTCTTTCACTAAATGCTGCAAATGAGAGTGACAAATGCCAAAGAAATTAAGTTCCTTGTCTTTCACAAATTTTCAAACAACATGAATAAATGCATACCAATTCTTTAGATTAATTGACCTTTCTCAAATACTGAGTTAATTGGATGGCTTTCAAGGTAGATGTATTTGGAGGAAGCGAGTTTTGAACAGAGATTTGAAATAGGTGAACAACATGAATTTGTAGAGACAAGATTGCCAGGTTATCCCAGCTGGAGTAGCAACTTAGGAGGTTAATTTCTTTTTCTTTTTTTTTTTTAAAGATTCATTTATTTATTTTACATTTTTGGGCGAGGGTCGGGTTGGGGAGGAACGGGTGCGGGCGGGCCACTTCTATTGGTCTTTCATTTCTCTATTTCCATCCGTCTTTGTTCTTTGGCTCCTATGGGCCTCCCATCGCGGTGGTGTCTGTTGTCGCAGAGCACCGGCTCTGGGCGCATGCGCTCCAGAGCTCTGGCTCGGTGATTGGACACATTGGTCCAGCCGCTCCACGGCACGTGGGATCTTCGCAGGCCAGGGATCGAACCCGGGCGCCTTGCAATGCAAGGCGATGTCCTTACCCACTGGACCACCAGGGGAAGCCCAGAAGGTTAATTTCTTTTATTTCTTCACTGCAGTGAGAATTTCAAATTTGATGCGAGTATTAGGAACAGAAGCTGTGCAAGACCCCACGAAGGTAGAAGCCCATGTCAGAGCTCAAATGGCTAAAAGGCAGAAGTAAGTGCCATAGGATTGGGTGGAAACCCAGGGCAAGTACCTTTCCCGAACTCTTCTGGGGGATCCATATTTGGAGGGAGGGGAGAGTTCTCCGTTGCTCTCTCTTTCCCTCAGCCCTGCTTCTGATCTTCAATGCCTTTCTCACTTGTGGATGTCCTTCCTGTCACGACAGAGCGCATGAAGAGGCCAATGCTGCCCGAAAACTTACAGCAGAACAGAGAAAGGTCAAGAAAATTAAAAAGCTTAAAGAAGACATTTCACAGGGGGTACACATATCTGTATATAGGTAGGTGTCCAGACTGGGCCAGCCTTTCCCTTAGAAATACCCAGACATTTTCAAGTGCTTGAGGCAGAATCACTGGTGTAAAGCATACCTAATATCAATTCCACTCTCTTCTAATGACCCTGGTGTGAATCCAGAGCTGATAGATCTTTTACAACAGTGAGGGTTAAAAGCTTATTCTTCTGTCTCTGAGGTCTGAGTAAACTAATACTAGTTCTGAAGAATGAATGAATATGCTTGTTTAGGCCAGAATGTGAACTAAGGATCATTCATCCTTTATGAAGCATAAAATATTATTTTTCTAGGAAGCATTTAAAACCTTTTTTCCTCAGTAAACTCTATGCTTATCCTAAGGTATTGCAGTAATCCTTTTCCATTCCAAAATGAACTTTATATGTTGTAATTATTTTCTACCTTTTGTGTTGATTTAATGTTTTTGTTTTATGTCAAGTACATGTGTATCTTCTACTTAGATGTAGTATAGTTAGTACCTAGTTCTTTATTATAAAAATGGTACATTATTGTAAAAGTAGGAATGCTTCTTAGATAAAAAAACATTCTAACAATATAAGACACTTATTGAAAAAGTCCCTTTCCTATTCTCTGATCTCTGAGAACCACTGACTATGTGTAATTGCCACTAGCAGTTTTTCATATATTCTTATAGAAATCTTCATGCGTAGCATTGCGACTACTTTACATTATAAACATCTAGAGGGCAAAGAATTTGTTGATCTTTATGCTGTCAAGAATAACTAGCATATAAATGTCTTTGGATGATAGTTAATATCTCTGCTTCATTGATTACCTGCTACTTGTTGTAAAGTGCGCAGTGCTAGAGTTTGCAGAAATTTAAGACAGTAGAAACACTTCTAGGTTCATCAGTTCTACCTTTTAAGCATTAGTGTATCTGCTTACTCCAAATGCCTTTGTTTTTAGAGAGAAAACTATTTTGGATCCATCTTTATTTGCCATTCCATTCAGGCAGCTACTGATGCTAAAATGAAACCCATAACTAAACTTTCCCTTCTCCAGAGTTCGAAATTTGAGCAACCCAGCCAAGAAGTTCAAGATTGAGGCCAATGCTGGGCAGCTGTACCTGACAGGGGTGGTGGTACTGCACAAGGATGTCAACGTGGTAGTAGTGGAAGGGGGTGAGTCTGAAAAAATTGAGGCAACCCTAGGCCTGGAAGTGATTAGCATGGTGGGAAGAACTGAGAAAAAGACTATTTTAGAGCCATACCTATGTTTAATATCTTGGGCCTCTGTTTCTTTGTTTATTGGAGTAGAAGAACCTAAGATGTGATTCCTGGGATTGCTTCAACTACCATATTAATGTCTGAGCATTGAATGAGCTCAGAGGTTCCCTCTACCCCATCATCTTCCGCAACTCTGGCAAAATTCTTCTTCTCTGTTTCTAGGCCCCAAGGCTCAGAAGAAATTTAAGCGACTTATGCTGCATCGGATAAAGTGGGATGAACAGACATCTAACACAAAGGGAGATGGTGAATGGGGGTTAGAGGGGATTAAGTGGGAGGTGGGTGGTATGGTACTCGGTCCATTCATCTATTCCCTCTCTCTAACACTCTTGCCTAGATACTGTTCAGAGATTTTAGAAAAACCCATTTGGACTTTAAGTATGCTAGAAATTCATAAGGTATTTACTGGATGAGTATTAGTTATTCTCCTGTCTGATGTTTAAGGCCTTTCTACCTGCTGGTTTCCCTGTTAGCCCAGAATCTGGATACTGGCTTCATGAGTATATATAGATTGTGTGAAATTTCAACAAGCTGTGTACTCATATATGCATTGTCTATATTATATAATTTTTTGATAAAAACCTTTTTAAAGGATTGAAGGCAAAAATTTTTTTTCAGATCAAAGAAGCTCTAAGCTTCATTCAGGAAAATACACTTTTTTTTTTTTTTGCCAAAGTTTATCTTTGTGTGTATGTGTATGTGTGTGTATATATGTATATACATATATCATATATATATAATACCCTCTTGGCCTTCATTCTTCCATCTGTATTTATTCCCTTTAAAGACCTGGGTTAGCATTTACTGTGTGCAGAGAACCTTACTTTTCTTAAGTTTGGTCCTCTTATACTTTTTGTTCTTCTTTATTATATTTTTGTACTTCATACTTTTTGCAATAATTGATCTGTATTTTGTTTTGCAAATGTTCTAAGATATTTTCATTCAGTATACCTGCCCTCCTTCATTAGACTAAAACTGCTTGAGAATGGACTCTTCATTTGGACAGGTTGGGCTGAAAAATTGAGGCAACCCTAGGCCTGGAAGTGATTAGCATGGTGGGAAGAACTGAGAAAAAGACTATTTTAGAGCCATACCTATGTTTAATATCTTGGGCCTCTGTTTCTTTGTTTATTGGAGTAGAAGAACCTAAGATGTGATTCCTGGGATTGCTTCAACTACCATATTAATGTCTGAGCATTGAATGAGCTCAGAGGTTCCCTCTACCCCATCATCTTCCGCAACTCTGGCAAAATTCTTCTTCTCTGTTTCTAGGCCCCAAGGCTCAGAAGAAATTTAAGCGACTTATGCTGCATCGGATAAAGTGGGATGAACAGACATCTAACACAAAGGGAGATGGTGAATGGGGGTTAGAGGGGATTAAGTGGGAGGTGGGTGGTATGGTACTCGGTCCATTCATCTATTCCCTCTCTCTAACACTCTTGCCTAGATACTGTTCAGAGATTTTAGAAAAACCCATTTGGACTTTAAGTATGCTAGAAATTCATAAGGTATTTACTGGATGAGTATTAGTTATTCTCCTGTCTGATGTTTAAGGCCTTTCTACCTGCTGGTTTCCCTGTTAGCCCAGAATCTGGATACTGGCTTCATGAGTATATATAGATTGTGTGAAATTTCAACAAGCTGTGTACTCATATATGCATTGTCTATATTATATAATTTTTTGATAAAAACCTTTTTAAAGGATTGAAGGCAAAAATTTTTTTTCAGATCAAAGAAGCTCTAAGCTTCATTCAGGAAAATACACTTTTTTTTTTTTTTGCCAAAGTTTATCTTTGTGTGTATGTGTATGTGTGTGTATATATGTATATACATATATCATATATATATAATACCCTCTTGGCCTTCATTCTTCCATCTGTATTTATTCCCTTTAAAGACCTGGGTTAGCATTTACTGTGTGCAGAGAACCTTACTTTTCTTAAGTTTGGTCCTCTTATACTTTTTGTTCTTCTTTATTATATTTTTGTACTTCATACTTTTTGCAATAATTGATCTGTATTTTGTTTTGCAAATGTTCTAAGATATTTTCATTCAGTATACCTGCCCTCCTTCATTAGACTAAAAACTGCTTGAGAATGGACTCTTCATTTGGCATCTGAAGTGCTTAGGATTAGGAGACATGAGTTCAATCCTTGGTTTGGGAAGAGCCCCTGGAGGAGGGCATGGCAACCAACTCCAGTGTTCTTGCCTGGAGAATCCCTTGAATTACTTAGGATAAGTTTCTACTTGTATTTGTTTTTTAATCTGCTTATTTCCAGTACCTGGAACAGATCTTGACACATAATTGATGCTCAGTCCATGTTTGTTGAATTAATTAATGTCCTTGCCTGTTGGAAGTTTTCAGTCTAATTGGGGGGGAAAGGTGATATTTAAAGCAATTTGAGTAGGCCTGAATGCAGTTTGTTTAGAACCTAAGTCTTGGTGTCTACATCTAGAGCAAGATTTAGCTATATTGTCTTTTCCAGATGATGAGGAATCTGATGAGGAAACTGTGAAGAAAACCAACAAATGTGTACTAGTCTGGGAGGTAGGTGATGCTCTGTTAAGCAGTGAAGAACTTTACCTAATTCCTGATTATTTACACTATTCAAATTGAGCAAAGGAATGGTAAAACTGAATAATAATTAATAATTAATCCCTTAAGTGATTTGTGTTTCTTTTGAGAATTCATTGTTAAGTATTTGGCAACAAATACTTCCTGCTTTTATTTTAGTTAAACTGATGAGTATACAGTTTATGCCATCTGAGAGAAGAATGGAAAATTGGTGACAAGAATACAAATTCTTGATATATTTTTTGCACCGTCATAGATATGACACTTAGAGGGAAATGGATTGTAGGATTTTTTTTTTTTTTTTTTTTTTTTTTTTGATACAGTGAACGAAGTACTAGACTTAAGAGTATAAAGTTGAGGGACTTTCCTGGTGGTCCAGTGGTTAAGATACCATGGCTGGGGAACTAAGATCCCACATGCTACAGCCAAAAAAAATGAATATAAAATTGAGTAAGTAAGCAGTATCACTTACTAGTTATGCAACTGGGCAAGGCACTTAATATCAAATACTGTTGCTTTGTCTGTAAAATGTGGATATTATTTTCCCTCCCTATTGTCTCTTTTTTTTTTTTGAGAACCTAGTTAGATTATTATGTATTGATGCTTTGCAAAATGTGAATAAATCACTCTTTAAATGGAACATTTTTGTCGTTATACAATTCTTTTATCCCTAAAATTTTCTTAGTGAACCACTATTCTGAGGGGTGAATGAGTGAATGAATATGCTTATTCAAGCCAAGTCATTAACTAAGGATCATTCACCTTTCACAAAGTGTAAAATATCCTATTTCTCCAGGAAGTATGAGAAGTTTCTTTACTCATTAACTATATTCTTATCTTGATATACTGTGAGGTGAAGTGAAACTCTCTCAGAAGTTCCAACTCTTTGCCACCCATGACTGAGCTGTGGAATTCTCCAGGCAAGGATACTGGAGTGGGTAACCGTTCCCTTCTCTAGGGGATCTTCCCCACCCAGAGATTGAACCCATGTCTCTTGTATTGTAGCTGGATTCTTTACCAGCTGAGCCACTACAGAAGCCCTGAATCCTTTTTTCATTCCCACTCCAAAATACATTATGTACGTTGTAAGTATTTTCTACCTTTGTGTTGATTTAATTTTTTCACTTTATTGTTTTAGGTTGAGTACCTGTGTATCTTCTGTTTTTAAAATGTGCTTATCTTTAGTAACTAATTCTTTATTATAAAAGTGGTACTTTGGGAATTCCCTGGTGGTCCAGTGTTGATTCCACACTTCTATTGCAGGGGGCACGGGTTCAATCCCTGGTTGGGGAACTAAGATCCTTCAGGCCCTGCAGCATGGCCAGGAAAAAAAAAAAAAAGTAGTACTTTACTACAAATATAGTGAATGCTCATTAAAATATATTCTAACAACACAGAAGAGCCTTACTGAAATATTGCCTTCCAATTCACTGATTCTTTAAGACCATGAAATAGGTAATTGCTACTGATATTTTTCATGTATCCTTCTATCTTATCCCACATTTCTCTAGTTTATGCATACTGAATTGGTAATAATAACCATAATAACTTTCTGTGTCTCATAAGCCCCCACTTGCATATTTAATATTCCAACCCCATCATCCCTTTAAAATTATCTTCATTTATCTCTGAGAGCCCTCGGAAGTCATTTCTCAGATTCAGAAACAAGCAAAGTTCTGCTCTTGCATCCTTTTTTGGAATCTGATCCCTGAAAAACCTCTTGAGGTTGCATTTGTGACTGCCATTGCAGCCTTTGGTGAGAACATGATTCCACCAATTGCTGTATCTTTCTGTTGTAGTTGTCTGCAAGTAGTCCCCCTGAAGGCTATTTCTCTGTCCCCCTCACCCCTGTATTGTTCTTTGTCACTGGTCCCCAAAGCTTGCTGCTTATATACAGGGTCTTGCTAAGTCTTGTGAAAAGACTCCTTTTAGCCTATAACTCCTTTCTCCTTAAAGGTCCAATCTAGTCCTTGGAGGCCTGGTGGAAGACAAATTTGTCCCATCTCACCTTCCATTGTCCTTCCTGACTTATTCTTTCATCCACGCACCAGAGCTCAGAACTCATCCTACATTTAGTCAAAAAACAAACCCATATAAAGTCATGAAAACTCAGCAGATAACCAAGGGGATGGAGGTTAGAATTTTTTTTACCATAAATTCACTTTCAGCTAGGCACATTGCTACACCATGTTATTAGGTTTTATACAGGACTTTTTCATTCCCACTCCAAAATACATACGTTGTAAGTATTTTCTACCTTTGTGTTGATTTAATTTTTCACTTTATTGTTTTAGGTTGAGTACCTGTGTATCTTCTGTTTTTAAAATGTGCTTATCTTTAGTAACTAATTCTTTATTATAAAAGTGGTACTTTGGGAATTCCCTGGTGGTCCAGTGTTGATTCCACACTTCTATTGCAGGGGGCACGGGTTCAATCCCTGGTTGGGGAACTAAGATCCTTCAGGCCCTGCAGCATGGCCAGGAAAAAAAAAAAAAAGTAGTACTTTACTACAAATATAGTGAATGCTCATTAAAATATATTCTAACAACACAGAAGAGCCTTACTGAAATATTGCCTTCCAATTCACTGATTCTTTAAGACCATGAAATAGGTAATTGCTACTGATATTTTTCATGTATCCTTCTATCTTATCCCACATTTCTCTAGTTTATGCATACTGAATTGGTAATAATAACCATAATAACTTTCTGTGTCTCATAAGCCCCCACTTGCATATTTAATATTCCAACCCCATCATCCCTTTAAAATTATCTTCATTTATCTCTGAGAGCCCTCGGAAGTCATTTCTCAGATTCAGAAACAAGCAAAGTTCTGCTCTTGCATCCTTTTTTGGAATCTGATCCCTGAAAAACCTCTTGAGGTTGCATTTGTGACTGCCATTGCAGCCTTTGGTGAGAACATGATTCCACCAATTGCTGTATCTTTCTGTTGTAGTTGTCTGCAAGTAGTCCCCCTGAAGGCTATTTCTCTGTCCCCCTCACCCCTGTATTGTTCTTTGTCACTGGTCCCCAAAGCTTGCTGCTTATATACAGGGTCTTGCTAAGTCTTGTGAAAAGACTCCTTTTAGCCTATAACTCCTTTCTCCTTAAAGGTCCAATCTAGTCCTTGGAGGCCTGGTGGAAGACAAATTTGTCCCATCTCACCTTCCATTGTCCTTCCTGACTTATTCTTTCATCCACGCACCAGAGCTCAGAACTCATCCTACATTTAGTCAAAAAACAAACCCATATAAAGTCATGAAAACTCAGCAGATAACCAAGGGGATGGAGGTTAGAATTTTTTTTACCATAAATTCACTTTCAGCTAGGCACATTGCTACACCATGTTATTAGGTTTTATACAGGACTATTATATCCCACTTAAATTAGAAATTGCAGTGTTTTTATTATAGATTTTGTCTCTTTCCCAGGGTACAGCCAAAGACCGGAGCTTTGGGGAGATGAAGTTCAAACAGTGTCCAACAGAGAACATGGCTCGGGAGCATTTCAAAAAGCATGGGGCTGAGCACTACTGGGACCTTGCGCTGAGTGAATCTGTGTTGGAGTCCACCGACTGAGAATACTGCAAGCCCTGTTTCTCCCCTGCCTTTGTCTCTTCAGTCCTCTCCCGTGTTCTTCTCCCAAACCCAGCCCCACGTGTGTGTGATCTCAGAACTGTGCCAGGCTGACACTGGGACAGAGGAAGAACACCTTGCTCCCTTTCCCAGTCAGTCTGGTGCTGCCCTTTATTCCCCGTATGTGAATATGATTAAAGAGTTATTTTTAAAGTTGGTATGATATTTTTCACACTCTCATAGGTATCTTCAGGTGATCTTTTCTCCAGACTTCTAGCAATTGCTATGGAAAAATAAAATTTTGTCATTGATATTTATGTAAATGGATGAATGGATGGATGATTGGATAATGGAAATTTCTGACCTCATCTTAGAGCAAGCGTGATCAATACCATTTTCCTAGAACAGGAGAAGAAAGAGTTGTTTAGAGAAGGAGAGAGAATGTCCATCTCAACCTTCAATGGATAGTCGCTAAGTTAACAGATTACTTCTGGTCTTGGCTTAGTAGCCTTAAAGTCAGTTTTATCAATACCTGAGTATGTTCTTTGTCACTGGTCCCCAAAGCTTGCTGCTTATATACAGGGTCTTGCTAAGTCTTGTGAAAAGACTCCTTTTAGCCTATAACTCCTTTCTCCTTAAAGGTCCAATCTAGTCCTTGGAGGCCTGGTGGAAGACAAATTTGTCCCATCTCACCTTCCATTGTCCTTCCTGACTTATTCTTTCATCCACGCACCAGAGCTCAGAACTCATCCTACATTTAGTCAAAAAACAAACCCATATAAAGTCATGAAAACTCAGCAGATAACCAAGGGGATGGAGGTTAGAATTTTTTTTACCATAAATTCACTTTCAGCTAGGCACATTGCTACACCATGTTATTAGGTTTTATACAGGACTATTATATCCCACTTAAATTAGAAATTGCAGTGTTTTTATTATAGATTTTGTCTCTTTCCCAGGGTACAGCCAAAGACCGGAGCTTTGGGGAGATGAAGTTCAAACAGTGTCCAACAGAGAACATGGCTCGGGAGCATTTCAAAAAGCATGGGGCTGAGCACTACTGGGACCTTGCGCTGAGTGAATCTGTGTTGGAGTCCACCGACTGAGAATACTGCAAGCCCTGTTTCTCCCCTGCCTTTGTCTCTTCAGTCCTCTCCCGTGTTCTTCTCCCAAACCCAGCCCCACGTGTGTGTGATCTCAGAACTGTGCCAGGCTGACACTGGGACAGAGGAAGAACACCTTGCTCCCTTTCCCAGTCAGTCTGGTGCTGCCCTTTATTCCCCGTATGTGAATATGATTAAAGAGTTATTTTTAAAGTTGGTATGATATTTTTCACACTCTCATAGGTATCTTCAGGTGATCTTTTCTCCAGACTTCTAGCAATTGCTATGGAAAAATAAAATTTTGTCATTGATATTTATGTAAATGGATGAATGGATGGATGATTGGATAATGGAAATTTCTGACCTCATCTTAGAGCAAGCGTGATCAATACCATTTTCCTAGAACAGGAGAAGAAAGAGTTGTTTAGAGAAGGGAGAGAGAATGTCCATCTCAACCTTCAATGGATAGTCGCTAAGTTAACAGATTACTTCTGGTCTTGGCTTAGTAGCCTTAACAGGAAATCAGTTCCTTAGATGAGCGAATATATGAGAATGTGTTGTGAGTGAAATGGTCACAGAGGGAGAATCCAAGGATGATATTATAGGTCAGTTTGTAAAATGAAATAAGATTTGAGGATTTAGCCTATTTCTTTTCTTGACTAGTTAAAAGAAAGTCCTTTTGTAAAAGACAATGTGTAGTCTCTCCCCCACACACACCCCTGAGAATCTGACAAGATGCAGTTCTGTTTAAGCATTTAATGTTTTTGGTTTCATTTAGGATTATTTGAGTCAGAATAAGTATCCAAAGAAGTCCAGAATTTTTATCATAAATAGCCTTCCATTTCATGTTGCCAGTTGGAGACATACTGAGAATAGATTGAACACAGGAGCCATTAGAGCTTCCGGCTAACTGGAGTTTACTAGGTGGTAGTGTCAGAGAATGAATACTTGACCAGAAGTTAAAACACTCTATGTTATCAAATTAACCCTTTAAAAAAAGTTATGTGGGGATTACCCTGGTGGTTCAGTGGTAAAGACTGTGCTCCTAATATAGAAGACATGAGTTAGTTCCCTTGTCAGGAACCAAGATCCTGCATGCCATGCAACACAGCCAAAAATAAGTTTTAAATAAAAAAGTTCCATGTTTCAGGTCCCAGTTGGAGTCTAAGGCACTATTTTAGAGAGTATTAGGATTAAAAAGGTCAAGAGGGCATCCTTTGTGGTAGAGTCAGCACCTTGCTCCCTTTCCCAGTCAGTCTGGTGCTGCCCTTTATTCCCGTATGTGAATATGATTAAAGAGTTATTGTTAAAGTTCGTATGGTTTTTTTCACTCTCTCATAGGTATCTTCAGGTGATCTTTTCTCCAGACTTCTAGCAATTGCTATGGAAAAATAAAATTTTGTCATTGATATTTATGTAAATGGATGAATGGATGGATGATTGGATAATGGAAATTTCTGACCTCATCTTAGAGCAAGCGTGATCAATACCATTTTCCTAGAACAGGAGAAGAAAGAGTTGTTTAGAGAAGGGAGAGAGAATGTCCATCTCAACCTTCAATGGATAGTCGCTAAGTTAACAGATTACTTCTGGTCTTGGCTTAGTAGCCTTAACAGGAAATCAGTTCCTTAGATGAGCGAATATATGAGAATGTGTTGTGAGTGAAATGGTCACAGAGGGAGAATCCAAGGATGATATTATAGGTCAGTTTGTAAAATGAAATAAGATTTGAGGATTTAGCCTATTTCTTTTCTTGACTAGTTAAAAGAAAGTCCTTTTGTAAAAGACAATGTGTAGTCTCTCCCCCACACACACCCCTGAGAATCTGACAAGATGCAGTTCTGTTTAAGCATTTAATGTTTTTGGTTTCATTTAGGATTATTTGAGTCAGAATAAGTATCCAAAGAAGTCCAGAATTTTTATCATAAATAGCCTTCCATTTCATGTTGCCAGTTGGAGACATACTGAGAATAGATTGAACACAGGAGCCATTAGAGCTTCCGGCTAACTGGAGTTTACTAGGTGGTAGTGTCAGAGAATGAATACTTGACCAGAAGTTAAAACACTCTATGTTATCAAATTAACCCTTTAAAAAAAGTTATGTGGGGATTACCCTGGTGGTTCAGTGGTAAAGACTGTGCTCCTAATATAGAAGACATGAGTTAGTTCCCTTGTCAGGGAACCAAGATCCTGCATGCCATGCAACACAGCCAAAAATAAGTTTTAAATAAAAAAGTTCCATGTTTCAGGTCCCAGTTGGAGTCTAAGGCACTATTTTAGAGAGTATTAGGATTAAAAAAAGGTCAAAAGAGGGCATCCCTTGTGGTCCAGTGGGTAAAGAGTCCACCTTGCAGTGCAAGGGGCGCCGGTTCAATCCTTGACCGGAGATGATCCCACGTGCCATGAAGTGGCCAGACCGATATGTCCTACTACCGAGTCGGAGCTCTGGAGCATATGCACCCAGAGCTGGTTCTCTGCAGCAATAGATGCCACTGTGATGGGAGGCCCACACGGGCCAGAGAACAAAGATGGATGAAAATAGATAAATGAAAGACCAATAGAGGTGCCCTCCCACCCCCAAAAAATGTAGAAAGAGGCGAAGGACTGCCAAAGGCCTTAAGGAAAAACTAGTTTCCCCCCCCTTTTTTTTTTTTTTGGCCACTTCTATTGATCTTTGATTTATCCATTTTCATCCGTCTTTGTTCTTAGACCCGTGTGGGCCTCCCATCGCAGTGGCCTCTGTTGCTGCAGAGCACCGGCTCTGGGCACATGCGCTCCAGAACTGCGGCTCAGTAGTTGGACATGTTGGTCTGTCCCCTCCGCTGCACGTGGGATCTTCCCCAGCCAGGGATTGAACCGGTGCCCCTTGCACTGCAAGGCGGTGTCCCTACCCACTGGACCACCAGGGAAGCCCTAGTTTCCCTTTTTTAGGGGATGTAAGGTAGACAGATGAAATTAGTAATTCTTAGAGCAGGAGGAAATTTTTAAAAAGCCTGTATCTGAGACTTAGGAGCTAGAGAA
The DNA here is from genome assembly GCA_022376925.1 of Tragulus kanchil. Taxonomy (NCBI): domain Eukaryota; kingdom Metazoa; phylum Chordata; class Mammalia; order Artiodactyla; family Tragulidae; genus Tragulus; species Tragulus kanchil. Next base: position 81,875,518 of record JAIOJX010000032.1, on the reverse strand, counting down.
TTGAACTTATTTTTGACATTTTCAAAAATTTTTTATTTATTTTTGGCTATTCTGAGTTTTCACTGCTGCTGCAGGCTCTAGTTGCAGGGAGTGGGGACTACTCTAGTTGAGGTGAGCAGGCTTCTTGTTGCGGTGACTTCTCTTGTGGAGTTCAGGCTCTAGAGCACAGGCTCAATAGTTGTGGCTGAGGGGCTTAGTCGCTCTGAAGCATGTGGGATCTTCCCTGAACAGCGATTGAACCCATGTCTCCTGCATTGGCCGGCGAGCCCTTCACCACTGAGCTACCAGGTAGCCTGATATTTCTTTTTTTTTTTTTTTGTATTTTTTGGGGAGTGGGGTGGGGAGGGAGGGGGCGGGTAGTCCTTTTCTATTGGTCTTTCATTTTGTCTATTTTTCATCCATCTTTGTTCTCTGGTCTGCGTGGGCCTCCCATAGTGATGGCCTCTGTTGTCGCAGAGCACTGGCTTTGGGTGCATGCACTCCAGAGCTCTGGAATTGGACACATTGGTCCAGCCGCTCCGCGGCACGTGGGATCTTCCCAGGCCAGGGATCAAACCAGTGCCCCTTGCGCTGCAAGGCGGTGTCCTTACCCACTGGACCACCAGGGAAGCCCCTGATATATCTTTTTTTTTTTTTAAAGATTTATTTATTTATTTATTTTGGGCGGGGGTCGGATTGGGGAGGGAGGGGAGCAGGCGGGCCACTTCTATTGGTCTTTCATTTCTCTATTTTCATCTGTCTTTGTTCTTTGGCTCCTGTGGGCCTCCCACCGCGGTGGCGTCTGTCGTTGCTGAGTGCCGGCTCTGGGCACATGCGCTCCAGAGCTCTGGCTCGGTAATTGGACTTATCAGTCCAGCCGCTCCCGCGGCACGTGGGATCTTCCCAGGCCAGGGATCGAACTGGCGCCTTGCGCTGCAAGGCGGTGTCCTTACCCACTGGACCACCAGGAAGCCCCTGATATATTTTTTTTTTTTTAAAGATTTATTTATTTATTTATTTTGGGGCGGTAGGATGGGGAGGGAGGGGAGCAGGCGGGCCACTTCTATTGGTCTTTCATTTCTCTATTTTCATCTGTCTTTGTTCTTTGGCTCCTGTGGGCCTCCCACCGCGGTGGCGTCTGTCGTTGCTGAGTGCCGGCTCTGGGCACATGCGCTCCAGAGCTCTGGCTCGGTAATTGGACTTATCAGTCCAGCCGCTCCCGCGGCACGTGGGATCTTCCCAGGCCAGGGATCGAACTGGCGCCCCTTGCACTGCAAGGCAGTGTCCCTACCCACTGGACCACCAGGGGAAGCCCCTGATATTTCTTGATTTAAGTAAATCCAGGGGAAAACTTCATTGTCAGAAGTAAGTGTTTCTACTTTGATTAAAGGGTTTATTACAAATATGTGTGTAAATAATTTATATACAACTTCAAAAATGTATTGTTTGCCTAAGAACTAAAAGGAATTTTATCATTCATTATAAAGTACCCATAATGAGACATAATCCTGTCTTGAGTAAGCCAACTTCCTGTGTCTCAGGGTATTTAATTTTTTTTAATTTCCTTGATCCTACGCTCAGTAAGCCATACCTCTTTTATCAGAACAAACTTATAAGGAAAGTAGATTTCAGAGATGAGGAATCTGAGCCTTAGAGTGAGTAAGCAATTTGCTCCAAGGTTATGGTTAGGAAGTGATGGAGTGTAATTTGAACCCAGGTTTCATTAGAACCCTAACTTAACCCCTACATATGCTACTTCATTTGTGAAATAGGCAGTAGGAACAGATGTATTCTTTCAAATGAATGCTAGTCTTAGATTAGTTCCTACCTTGGAATGCTATTGACACTTAAAATACTTTGTGAACTTTACTAATTTCTTTCATTATTTGAAGTTATATATATATACATACATATATATGTATATATATACATATATGTGTCAACTGCTGTTATATATATATGTCAACAGCAGTTATTTGTCATTTGGAATTTGTGATGGAGAATTAAGCGATATGATCAAGGTAGATAATAGCTTTCTTGGTTTAAAAGTGCAAATATAAAGTAATTGAACTGATTTTTCCTTCCTGTATGAGGCTTACCTTGATGAATTTCCAGAAATATTTTGAACAATGACAATATCATTGGAATATACCAATAATTATTTTTGGATAAGAATTGAATCTTAATTAACACAACTCATTAGAAAAGTCCCTAGTGCTGGAAAAGACTGAAGGCAGAAGAAGAGGCTGATAGAGGATGAGATGGTTGGATGGCACCATTGATTCAATGGACATGAACTTAGGCAAACTCTAGGAAATGGTGAGGGACAAGGAAGCCTGGCGTGCTGCAATCCATGAGGTCACGAAGAGTCTGATTTGATCTGACGACAGAACAACGCTTTAGCAATTAGAGTGCTTTTTAGTATGTTATTCAGTGCAATATTCTGTAGGGATGAGAATACAAATAATTTTATTCAGGCCAAAAAATGCTGCTGTTCAAAAGAGAAATTCAATCCAGTTGGAATGAAGAGGGAAGTTTACATAAAAGAGACAATTTAAGATACCTCTTGAAAGGTAAGTGGAATTTTTGGCAATAGAACAGGACATTTTAGGCAGAATTTCTAAATAGAAAAATACAGATATATTTAAGAAAAAACAGTTTGGAGCCCAAGAAATCATGGCAAAAAGGTATTTTGGACAATACTGAGGAGTTAGACTGGAATGACTCTGGAGGGTCTTAAAAGGTAGGGTGTTTACTTGGTAGATAACAAGGAACACATCTTTTTGGTTTTATTTTGATTTCTGAGTAGAGGAGAACCAGGACATTGTATATTGGTAATGTATATAAACTGAAGAGATAGACTAGGAAGTTGATCATGATGCTGCTGACATATAGTTGATTAGAATGGTGGTGATAATCTTCAGGTAGAAGGCAAGGGGAATGGAAAGAAAGGAATTCACACAAGAAATTTTTAAGTAGAAGTCTATAGGGTTTGATAACTAGTTGGAAGGGGTAGAATCAAAGGTAACAAGGATAACAAAGATAACTAGTATAATTTTATATCTGAATGCAGGTGATAAATTTACTCTTTGGAAGAGAATGAGCAGAAAGATGAGAGAAGGGCTAAAAATGGAACTTTGGCAAACACAGGGGTGTAAGAAAACTAGCAATGGGCAGAGAAAGGAGCCATTTAGTGGGCTCTGATTTGAGGTTGTGTATTTAATAGAAGTAGAGAGAAGTGAATTTTAAGAAAGACTTAAATAATAGCTGACACCAACATCATCATCAAGCCTTTAGACTAAGCCAAGCAACACTGATTTGGGCACTCCACATGTAGTAACCCATTTAATAGTTATAGCACCACAGATCGGTAAAGAAATTTACCTCTGGCCACTAGCAAGTAAATTGCCAGTGACAATTGGTGGAACCTCAATTTGAGCAATCTGGTTCTATATGTTTTATTCTAAACCATTACAGTATCTAACATAAAAGTTGAGGGTTGAGACTGTAAACAGTACACCGAAATTGACAATTAACAGATATGTGCTCCTTTTTAAGAATGTGCTGTCTGAACACCTACCTATTTCACTGAGAAAAAAGAAAACTATTGAAGCGAATTTCTGCACATTCTCACCAACAAATCTAACAACCTACCCAAATTTCTACCTAGATTCTCTACCTTCCTGTTAAAAGAACGGTCTATAGACTTTATCACTTGATCCTATCCTCTCCCACTTACTCAAGGAAATCAGTTCAGCAGTTGTCCTATTTCTACCCTATATCAACTGTAGCATCTGATAATAGCTACATTATTTCCCACTTTAGAAAAAAAAAATGACCCTTTGAGCCCACATTTCTTCCAGTTTCAGCTCCCATTTTACTCTGCTCCCATTTAATTTCTTGAAAGAGTTGTTGTCTACACATGATAACACCACCCCTCCCATTCTCTACTTCAGTCATCCAGTCGTGTGCAACTCTTTGCAACCCCATGGACTGTGGTACGCCAGGCTTCCTTGTCCTTCACTATCTCTCAGAGCTTGCTCAAACTCATGTCTGTGGATTCAGTAATGCCATCCAACCATCTCATCCTCTGTCATCCACTTCTTCTGCCTCCTCTAATTCTCTAGAATCTTCTCCAATCACTTCACTTCCTGGAAACAGTCCTTGTCAAGCCCACAAGAGACTAATGTGTTTCCCAGATTCATTGATTATCTCAGTCCTCATCTTATGCAACCTATGCAGCAACACCTGACACAATTACTCCCTCTTCAATAGAGTTTCATAACATGACTTTCAGAACATTACTTTCTGGCTTCTTCTTCACTGGTCATTTCTTTTCAATCTGCTTTGAAACTTGCTTCTGATAGTCTAGTCCTTGAACCTGTAGTAATATCTATGCTTGCTCACTTCCTGTGCAGCCTCATCCATCTCATGACTTTAAGATCATCTATAAGCTGACAATTCTTAAATTGGTGTTTCCTACCAAGACTTCTTCCATGAACTTGGGAGAAACGAAAAAGTCTTACATACTGCAATGCTCTGTGATCTTCCAAACCTTAACTCTACCCAACAAAATCTTGCCCCTTATTTAATTTCGCTCATTTTCTTGGCTATGACACAAGCAGCAGTAATACCAAGGTCATGGAAGATACACAGAATGTATGCAAAATCAGTGCTACAAAGTTATGAGGAATAGATGGCTGTGGCTTGAGAATTTTCTCTCTCTCAAGTGACCTATTTTGAAGTCAGTGGCCTATTGACTGTGAAGTAGTTTGCTGCACAGGAAATTGAAACCTTCCTGTTAAAAGAACGGTCTATAGACTTTATCACTTGATCCTATCCTCTCCCACTTACTCAAGGAAATCAGTTCAGCAGTTGTCCTATTTCTACCCTATATCAACTGTAGCATCTGATAATAGCTACATTATTTCCCACTTTAGAAAAAAAATGACCCTTTGAGCCCACATTTCTTCCAGTTTCAGCTCCCATTTTACTCTGCTCCCATTTAATTTCTTGAAAGAGTTGTTGTCTACACATGATAACACCACCCCTCCCATTCTCTACTTCAGTCATCCAGTCGTGTGCAACTCTTTGCAACCCCATGGACTGTGGTACGCCAGGCTTCCTTGTCCTTCACTATCTCTCAGAGCTTGCTCAAACTCATGTCTGTGGATTCAGTAATGCCATCCAACCATCTCATCCTCTGTCATCCACTTCTTCTGCCTCCTCTAATTCTCTAGAATCTTCTCCAATCACTTCACTTCCTGGAAACAGTCCTTGTCAAGCCCACAAGAGACTAATGTGTTTCCCAGATTCATTGATTATCTCAGTCCTCATCTTATGCAACCTATGCAGCAACACCTGACACAATTACTCCCTCTTCAATAGAGTTTCATAACATGACTTTCAGAACATTACTTTCTGGCTTCTTCTTCACTGGTCATTTCTTTTCAATCTGCTTTGAAACTTGCTTCTGATAGTCTAGTCCTTGAACCTGTAGTAATATCTATGCTTGCTCACTTCCTGTGCAGCCTCATCCATCTCATGACTTTAAGATCATCTATAAGCTGACAATTCTTAAATTGGTGTTTCCTACCAAGACTTCTTCCATGAACTTGGGAGAAACGAAAAAGTCTTACATACTGCAATGCTCTGTGATCTTCCAAACCTTAACTCTACCCAACAAAATCTTGCCCCTTATTTAATTTCGCTCATTTTCTTGGCTATGACACAAGCAGCAGTAATACCAAGGTCATGGAAGATACACAGAATGTATGCAAAATCAGTGCTACAAAGTTATGAGGAATAGATGGCTGTGGCTTGAGAATTTTCTCTCTCTCAAGTGACCTATTTTGAAGTCAGTGGCCTATTGACTGTGAAGTAGTGGGCTTCACAGGAAATAGAGGAGGAAGTGCCTACAAACTCCCTTGTGAATGTTATGTTTGATTCTCAGTGCTTCTGCATATGATTTGAACTTTTTTTTGGCCTCTTTTTTATTGTTTTCTTTTTTAAAATTTATTTATTTTCATACATCTTTATTTCTCAGCCTGTGTAGGCCTCCCATTGCAGTGGCCTCTCCTGTAGCAGAGCACTGGCTCTGAGTGCATGTGCTCCAGAGATATGGCTCCTAATAGGACACACGGGTCCAGCCACTCCGTGGCACGTGGGATCCTCCCAGGGCAGGGATCAAACTGATGCCCCTTGCACTGCAATGCAGATTCTCTACTCACTGGACCACTGGGGAAGCCCTATGATTTGAACTTTGAGAAGCAAATAAAAATTGTTTGTTTGTTAGTCGCTCAGTAGACTGCCAGGCTCCTTTGTCCATGGAATTCTCCCAAGGAAAAATACTGTTTATTTTGTATTATTTAATGCTACAAAAGTCATTTAATTCATCACTAACTGTCAAATGCTAAGAAGAAAGTATATCAATATTTGAATGAATCTCTAACAGCTAGCAATTTTCTCATGTCAAATAAAAGTTCACTAAAATTTTTTAAGAAATTAATTTTTTATTTCTTTTACTTTTGCTAGAACATAACAGTTTTGAATGGTTTTTAAAAAACAGATTATATTGCTATTATGTATTTATGTAAGTTGCTAATTTACATATATAATGTAATGAATTGCAGTTTCATAAATAAATTACATTAAAGTTTAGTCAGTAAATACAGTTATAAGTTATATATTATTACAGCTAAATTAAAAAAAAATTTTTTTAACTTTTCTGGTTCCCCTGGGTCTTCATTGCTGTCATCAGGTTTTCTGTAGTTGTGGGTTGGGGAGGGGGGGTGCAGGGGGGCGCAACTTTCTAGTTGTGGTGGCTTCTCTTGTTGGCTAGCAGGGACCCTAAAGCTTGAGTTAAGTAGTTGTGGTGAACCGACTTAGTTGCCTCTTGGCATTTGGAATCTCCCCTGATTAAGGATTGAATCCGTGGCTCCTGCATGGTTAATATGGAGTCTTAACCATTGGACCACCAGAAAAGTCCAAAAATGTTTGATTTTTAACTTAAAGATTTTAGTCATCCTTAACAGTAAACTTTATGCTTATTCTTGTATAAAGCGAATATACAGTACAAAACAGATATACAGTATGCCTACAAACTCCCTTGTGAATGTTATGTTTGATTCTCAGTGCTTCTGCATATGATTTGAACTTTTTTTTGGCCTCTTTTTTATTGTTTTCTTTTTTAAAATTTATTTATTTTCATACATCTTTATTTCTCAGCCTGTGTAGGCCTCCCATTGCAGTGGCCTCTCCTGTAGCAGAGCACTGGCTCTGAGTGCATGTGCTCCAGAGATATGGCTCCTAATAGGACACACGGGTCCAGCCACTCCGTGGCACGTGGGATCCTCCCAGGGCAGGGATCAAACTGATGCCCCTTGCACTGCAATGCAGATTCTCTACTCACTGGACCACTGGGAAGCCCTATGATTTGAACTTTGAGAAGCAAATAAAAATTGTTTGTTTGTTAGTCGCTCAGTAGACTGCCAGGCTCCTTTGTCCATGGAATTCTCCCAAGGAAAAATACTGTTTATTTTGTATTATTTAATGCTACAAAAGTCATTTAATTCATCACTAACTGTCAAATGCTAAGAAGAAAGTATATCAATATTTGAATGAATCTCTAACAGCTAGCAATTTTCTCATGTCAAATAAAAGTTCACTAAAATTTTTTAAGAAATTAATTTTTTATTTCTTTTACTTTTGCTAGAACATAACAGTTTTGAATGGTTTTTAAAAAACAGATTATATTGCTATTATGTATTTATGTAAGTTGCTAATTTACATATATAATGTAATGAATTGCAGTTTCATAAATAAATTACATTAAAGTTTAGTCAGTAAATACAGTTATAAGTTATATATTATTACAGCTAAATTAAAAAAATTTTTAACTTTTCTGGTTCCCCTGGGTCTTCATTGCTGTCATCAGGTTTTCTGTAGTTGTGGGTTGGGGAGGGGGGGTGCAGGGGGGCGCAACTTTCTAGTTGTGGTGGCTTCTCTTGTTGGCTAGCAGGGACCCTAAAGCTTGAGTTAAGTAGTTGTGGTGAACCGACTTAGTTGCCTCTTGGCATTTGGAATCTCCCCTGATTAAGGATTGAATCCGTGGCTCCTGCATGGTTAATATGGAGTCTTAACCATTGGACCACCAGAAAAGTCCAAAAATGTTTGATTTTTAACTTAAAGATTTTAGTCATCCTTAACTCTGCATTGAATATACAGTAAACTTTATGCTTATTCTTGTATAAAGCACAGATATATAGACAGTACAGAAACAGATATACAGTATGTCTGTGGCATTAGCATTTCATGAGGGTAAAGGAGAATCGGAAACAATATTTAAGAAGACTCTCTATGGTCAACAGTAATGGAACAAAAAATGTTGAGAAACATTGTTTGAGTTGCTCAGGTCAAAAATTTTGGTGTCATCCTGGGGCCATTCAAATGTTAAATCCTCTGCCAGGAGCTGCTGGAGCTACTCCCCACCTACTGGGGATGACAAAGCTAGGAAAGAGAAGAGGCCCCACCCATATTCAGGAGCTGCTCTATAGCCTGAATTACTCAAGGGGCCCATCCTTAGCTAGCAGTGACAATAATATAAGTTACCAACCAACTGTCCCTACAGTTTTGCCTCTGGAAAAAGTTTATGATGGAAATCAAAAAAACAATAAGAGTCTATGTACCTTTCTCAATGTCTGATCTAAGTATGGCAGAAGACAAGTTGGGAAGTTTTTCTGAGGATCCCTAATGTTTTACAAAAGAATTTATCAGATTAGTGAGGTCTTTTGATCTCACCTGGGAAGACTTACAGACTGTACTATCCCACAGCTGTACCCCAAGGATGTAATACTGGCCTAATACTGGGTGTAATACTAGTGGCCAGAGGTCAGGCCGATCAACTGGCAGCCTGAGCCCGACAGAATCATGCAGTGCACCATGTGGGGAATGAGGCTGTTCCTGACGCAAACCCGAAATGGAATTACCAGCTGAACTCTACTGATAGAGATAGACGGGATCACATGATTAACTGTTTAATAGAGGATATGAATAAAGAGTAAGAGTTTTAAGGGTAAAACCTGTTAGAGATAGACGGGATCACATGATTAACTGTTTAATAGAGGATATGAATAAAGAGTAAGAGTTTTAAGGGTAAAACCTGTTAATTGTAAAAAGGTGAAAGAAGTCCAACAGGCACAGGATGAAAATCCTGCAGGCTTCCAAGGTAGAGTAGTGGAGGCTTTTAGGAAATATACAAGCGTGGATCCCTCCACCCCAAATGGACAGGCCCCTTTGGCTATGCATTTCATAGCCGAGTCAGCCCCAGACATCAGGTGCAAAATTCAGAAAGCAAGTGCTGGTCCTCAGACTCCAATGAATGGATTTGCTGCAATTGGCTTATTCGATTTCTAATAATAGGGATATGGCTGAAAAGGCTGAATGCACCCAGAGAAATATGCAAAAGACCCAAATGATTACAATGGCTTTGTCTACTCAATAAAGCACAGATATATAGACAGTACAGAAACAGATATACAGTATGTCTGTGGCATTAGCATTTCATGAGGGTAAAGGAGAATCGGAAACAATATTTAAGAAGACTCTCTATGGTCAACAGTAATGGAACAAAAAATGTTGAGAAACATTGTTTGAGTTGCTCAGGTCAAAAATTTTGGTGTCATCCTGGGGCCATTCAAATGTTAAATCCTCTGCCAGGAGCTGCTGGAGCTACTCCCCACCTACTGGGGATGACAAAGCTAGGAAAGAGAAGAGGCCCCACCCATATTCAGGAGCTGCTCTATAGCCTGAATTACTCAAGGGGCCCATCCTTAGCTAGCAGTGACAATAATATAAGTTACCAACCAACTGTCCCTACAGTTTTGCCTCTGGAAAAAGTTTATGATGGAAATCAAAAAAACAATAAGAGTCTATGTACCTTTCTCAATGTCTGATCTAAGTATGGCAGAAGACAAGTTGGGAAGTTTTTCTGAGGATCCCTAATGTTTTACAAAAGAATTTATCAGATTAGTGAGGTCTTTTGATCTCACCTGGGAAGACTTACAGACTGTACTATCCCACAGCTGTACCCCCAAGGATGTAATACTGGCCTAATACTGGGTGTAATACTAGTGGCCAGAGGTCAGGCCGATCAACTGGCAGCCTGAGCCCGACAGAATCATGCAGTGCACCATGTGGGGAATGAGGCTGTTCCTGACGCAAACCCGAAATGGAATTACCAGCTGAACTCTACTGATAGAGATAGACGGGATCACATGATTAACTGTTTAATAGAGGATATGAATAAAGAGTAAGAGTTTTAAGGGTAAAACCTGTTAGAGATAGACGGGATCACATGATTAACTGTTTAATAGAGGATATGAATAAAGAGTAAGAGTTTTAAGGGTAAAACCTGTTAATTGTAAAAAGGTGAAAGAAGTCCAACAGGCACAGGATGAAAATCCTGCAGGCTTCCAAGGTAGAGTAGTGGAGGCTTTTAGGAAATATACAAGCGTGGATCCCTCCACCCCAAATGGACAGGCCCCTTTGGCTATGCATTTCATAGCCGAGTCAGCCCCAGACATCAGGTGCAAAATTCAGAAAGCAAGTGCTGGTCCTCAGACTCCAATGAATGGATTTGCTGCAATTGGCTTATTCGATTTCTAATAATAGGGATATGGCTGAAAAGGCTGAATGCACCCAGAGAAATATGCAAAAGACCCAAATGATTACAATGGCTTTGTCTACTCAAAAACCACCAACTAGGAGGCTGCCCTTTCTGGGCCAATCTGGCCCTGGCAGACCACGAGGCCCATGGGTGCCCATGCAAGGCCGGTGTACCCTGTGTGGACAAGAGGGGTACTGGAAGAAGGACTGCTGTCTATGTGTCTTTTGCAAACAGCCAGGGCATCGGCAGAGGAAATGCCCCAGATGCCAGAGAGTGATGGAGGCCTCTCAGCTATTGATGGTTTTGCAATCAGAAGACCAACAGCGCCCAAGGCCAAAAGTGGCTCTGCTTCAACCTCGGCTGGTCACTGATGTGGTTGGCCATTTGACAGAAGTTCTTGTAGACACTGGTGCAACCTTCTCAGTCTTAACCCAAAAGACTGGAAACCTCAGGAGTCATAAGGAGTATTTAATAGGGTTGTCAGGAAAGAAACAGGGGAACATTTTCCTGGAGCCTGTTTTGTGCAATGTTAATGGACAGCTGTTTTTCCATTCGTTTCTGTTTGTGCCTGATTGTCCTTTCCCTTCAATGTTGAGAGATTTATTAACTAAGTTAGGGGCCACTCAGTCTCTGGAGGAGAAAGGGAACCATCCTCACTATGTAAAGAGTTACTCATGATCATGATTTATTTGGGTTGGATAATAGATTTTAATAGGGATGGGTTAAGACCAAAGTAGATTTGGTCTCTCCCTCTAAGATATTCTTAAAATGCTGCTTTTGACAAATTGATTATGGTTTGAAAAATGGTGGTAAATTCTTTGCCTTTAAGTGATTTGTGCTTACTTTGGAAATCTTTTTATAGTTTCAATTAGAAAATATTGTCTCACAGTGACTTATCTGGGTAAAAACTAACTTTAGGATGTTTTACAGGGTCCCTATGATATGGCAAAGAAAAATAGTTAACTAAGATTACTTAGTATGTTAAGTTAAATGTAATTGTAATTCTGGTTATTGTAAGCCACCTTTATCGTACACTGTAATCAGATGTTTGATCATGCCTTTAAGTCTTTTGTCATTTATAGATATATATTTTTAAATTTTTTTTTTTTAAATTTTGGTCACTTTTATTGGTCCTTCATTTATTTATTTTCATCCATCTTAATTCTTTGGCCTGTGTGGGCCTCCCATCATGGTGGCCTCTCTCCTTGCAGAGCACCTGCTCTGGGCACATGCACTCCAGAGTGCGGGTTCATAATTGGACATACCAATCCAGCCACTCTGCGGCATATGGGATCTTCCAGGGCCAGGGATTGAACCAGGGCCCCTTGCATTGCAAGGCGGATTCTTTACCCACTGGACTACCAGGGAAGCCCTATAGATATATTTATACCCTGGTACTGGTACAAAATATGACTAATCATCAAGAAGATCCATAAAAAGGCTAAGGAACCAATTACAAACAACTGTTCTACATCAAGATGATGCTATGAAAGAATTTTAGCCCATATGGACTACAGCTAAGAACTGCCCTGCCCCTGAGACCCCCAGATTAGGTACTCAAGAGATTTTTACTCCCTGATAGGCAGGGTCAATGCTCATACTCAGTCTTGAAGCAATTACAGAAGACGGACCTTCGCCCTTCCGCCTCCCATAAGAATATGGGAGTAAAATCTCTTGAGGAGGGAATGTAAGGGTTAGGAGGGAAATGGGCAGGGCACAATTTTTGAAAAGAATGACAGCCTAAGGGCACAGCATAAACCCATTAGAATCAAATGGGTCCAAGATGGCAGACCAGACCTTGATCCTCAGTCAACAAGCTAAATGACACACCCAGAGGCGCCATGACAGTTCCATCCCTTCCCTAAAAGAACTGGAATAATCCTCACACTCATTAGTATGTGGAATTACCCAGCCTATAAAAGCTAAGAACGCCATGTTTTCGGGGCCGCTGGATTTGCTCTGCCATGGCCCAAACTGTCTGTGGAGTGTGCTTTCTCTAACTTAGGATGTTTTACAGGGTCCCTATGATATGGCAAAGAAAATAGTTAACTAAGATTACTTAGTATGTTAAGTTAAATGTAATTGTAATTCTGGTTATTGTAAGCCACCTTTATCGTACACTGTAATCAGATGTTTGATCATGCCTTTAAGTCTTTTGTCATTTATAGATATATATTTTTAAATTTTTTTTTTTTAAATTTTGGTCACTTTTATTGGTCCTTCATTTATTTATTTTCATCCATCTTAATTCTTTGGCCTGTGTGGGCCTCCCATCATGGTGGCCTCTCTCCTTGCAGAGCACCTGCTCTGGGCACATGCACTCCAGAGTGCGGGTTCATAATTGGACATACCAATCCAGCCACTCTGCGGCATATGGGATCTTCCAGGGCCAGGGATTGAACCAGGGCCCCTTGCATTGCAAGGCGGATTCTTTACCCACTGGACTACCAGGGAAGCCCTATAGATATATTTATACCCTGGTACTGGTACAAAATATGACTAATCATCAAGAAGATCCATAAAAAGGCTAAGGAACCAATTACAAACAACTGTTCTACATCAAGATGATGCTATGAAAGAATTTTAGCCCATATGGACTACAGCTAAGAACTGCCCTGCCCCTGAGACCCCCAGATTAGGTACTCAAGAGATTTTTACTCCCTGATAGGCAGGGTCAATGCTCATACTCAGTCTTGAAGCAATTACAGAAGACGGACCTTCGCCTTCCGCCTCCCATAAGAATATGGGAGTAAAATCTCTTGAGGAGGGAATGTAAGGGTTAGGAGGGAAATGGGCAGGGCACAATTTTTGAAAAGAATGACAGCCTAAGGGCACAGCATAAACCCATTAGAATCAAATGGGTCCAAGATGGCAGACCAGACCTTGATCCTCAGTCAACAAGCTAAATGACACACCCAGAGGCGCCATGACAGTTCCATCCCTTCCCTAAAAGAACTGGAATAATCCTCACACTCATTAGTATGTGGAATTACCCAGCCTATAAAAGCTAAGAACGCCATGTTTTCGGGGCCGCTGGATTTGCTCTGCCATGGCCCAAACTGTCTGTGGAGTGTGCTTTCTCTAAATCTAAATAAATCCATTTCTTACCTAAAAAAAAAAAAAAAATTGGTGTCATATTTGCCTCTTTTTTTCCCTTTCTTTTCATATTCCCCTTAAATTCATGAAAAATCCTTTTTTATATATAATTTTATATATTTATTTATTTTTGGCTAATCTGGGCTTTCATTGCTGCCACAGGCTCTTGCCTAGTTGCAGGGAGTGGGGGCTACTCTCTAGTTGAGGTGAGCAGGCTTCTTGTTGCGGTGACTTCTCTTTTTGTGGAACTCGGGTGCTAGGGCACACAGGCTTCAGTAGTTGCGGCTCATGGGCTTAGGTGTTCCATGGCATGTGGGATCCTCCTGGATCGGGGATCAAACCCATGTCTCCTGCATTGGTAGGCGAGCTGTTCACCACTTGGCCACGAGGGAAGCCTCATGAGAAATCCTTTTGACTCTACCTTCAAACTGTATCTAGGATTTGACACGCGTTCTCACCTTTTTTGTTGTTGTTGCCACTCTAGTAAAAGCCACCATCATTTCCTTGTCTGGATTATTCCAATAGCCTCCTTAACTGGTGACTTTGAAGTCTATTTTCAACATAGCAAACAACATAATATTAAAAAAGAATGCTATGTAACTTTTCTGCTTAAAGCTGCTTTGTTTAAAAGTGTTCCTCATCTCAAAGTTAAAGTTCTTAAAGTGGATTTCCAGGTGCTATGTGACTTCTCTTTCACCATTCAGATCTCATGTTCTGCTGCTTGTCCCCTCTTCTTTAGCCACACTGACCTGATTGTTTTTCCTCTAATATATGAAGACATTCCTGTTTCAGGTTCTCTGCACTTGCTGTTGGGAGAGCCAACATGCTTTTCTCTCCCCCTTCCCCGTATTTGCTTGATTACCTCGTGCTCCACATTCAGATCAAATATGACTTCCTTTCAAAACCCTTCCTTGATACATAACCATTCCTAAGGGAGTCAACAAGCTAAATGACACACCCAGAGGCGCCATGACAGTTCCATCCCTTCCCTAAAAGAACTGGAATAATCCTCACACTCATTAGTATGTGGAATTACCCAGCCTATAAAAGCTAAGAACGCCATGTTTTCGGGGCCGCTGGATTTGCTCTGCCATGGCCCAAACTGTCTGTGGAGTGTGCTTTCTCTAAATCTAAATAAATCCATTTCTTACCTAAAAAAAAAAAAAAAATTGGTGTCATATTTGCCTCTTTTTTTCCCTTTCTTTTCATATTCCCCTTAAATTCATGAAAAATCCTTTTTTATATATAATTTTATATATTTATTTATTTTTGGCTAATCTGGGCTTTCATTGCTGCCACAGGCTCTTGCCTAGTTGCAGGGAGTGGGGGCTACTCTCTAGTTGAGGTGAGCAGGCTTCTTGTTGCGGTGACTTCTCTTTTGTGGAACTCGGGTGCTAGGGCACACAGGCTTCAGTAGTTGCGGCTCATGGGCTTAGGTGTTCCATGGCATGTGGGATCCTCCTGGATCGGGGATCAAACCCATGTCTCCTGCATTGGTAGGCGAGCTGTTCACCACTTGGCCACGAGGGAAGCCTCATGAGAAATCCTTTTGACTCTACCTTCAAACTGTATCTAGGATTTGACACGCGTTCTCACCTTTTTTGTTGTTGTTGCCACTCTAGTAAAAGCCACCATCATTTCCTTGTCTGGATTATTCCAATAGCCTCCTTAACTGGTGACTTTGAAGTCTATTTTCAACATAGCAAACAACATAATATTAAAAAAGAATGCTATGTAACTTTTCTGCTTAAAGCTGCTTTGTTTAAAAGTGTTCCTCATCTCAAAGTTAAAGTTCTTAAAGTGGATTTCCAGGTGCTATGTGACTTCTCTTTCACCATTCAGATCTCATGTTCTGCTGCTTGTCCCCTCTTCTTTAGCCACACTGACCTGATTGTTTTTCCTCTAATATATGAAGACATTCCTGTTTCAGGTTCTCTGCACTTGCTGTTGGGAGAGCCAACATGCTTTTCTCTCCCCCTTCCCCGTATTTGCTTGATTACCTCGTGCTCCACATTCAGATCAAATATGACTTCCTTTCAAAACCCTTCCTTGATCACCATACCACCATTCCCATTGCCGTAAGGGTCAAACACACAACTCTTTTATAACCCTAACCGTATATATATATAACCCTAACCATATATATATAAAGATATATACAAACAGTCTCCTGCCAATAAGCCCCAGAGGAAAGGGATTTTTGTCTGTTTTGCTTTATTACTGCCTCCCATCTAAAACTGTACTTGGCACAAGACATTCAACAACTTTTTGTTGGATTAACAAATAATAGATACGAGCTTGCCAAAACAGGTAAACGTGAGTCTACTATGGAGACGTGAAAGAATTAAACTACAGTAACTGCATTTGTCCACTGAACACAGAAGTCTCCGAATCTATCCAGTCGTTTTACATAGGCAGATGCTATGGCCTGGTTAATTTAGGTTGTGCTAATCAATGTAATAGATTTCTAAGGGTTTTGTAAACTATAATGTATTACGCAATTGTGAGACTGTATCATAACTGGTGAAGGTGAATCACATCTTGACTTTTTCTCCTTGTCGCGAAAACTCTACGGGGAAAATTTTTGTTTCACTTCATTTACTTCCTTTTCCTGTAATTCCAAAAGTCAAACGGCTGTGAATGGTATCGTCCAACGGGAGTGTAAAAAAAATTGTTTGCTCTGGGAGCCTGCGTAGTGAACAGCTCGCTAGAGCTGGCGCATGCGCACCGTCTAAGACGCGGCAAAATGGCTGCCGGCTACTTTGTCGCGCGTCGGTGCCCCGAGGAGTTAGCGGCGGCGGCGGCGGCGGCAGCTGCAAGTGCCAGAAAGTAACAGTGGCCGCTGAGCGGTGGGAGTTCCTCGGCCCTGTTGTGTGAGCTGGACGGCCCCAAGAGAGACAGACCTCGCTAGGAAGCAAAACGCAGGGCGGAGCGGTGAAGCCCCTCCCCCAACCTCTCCTTAGTTTGACCAACTCCCTCAACCCCTCCCCGCTTTTCCTCCCAACCCGCTACACGCTGTCCTGCTGCGCAGGCGCACAAGACCTCGTAGCGCCCCCTTAGCCCTTGGGGCTTGTGGGCTTCTGCGCGCGTTTCTCCTTCTTGTCCCTTGATTGGCCAGACTGCCCCGCCATCACGCCTCCCTCTGCTTTTTAGGTTGAGAAGGAAGCAGGGGGGCGGGGCCAAGCCGCGCTTGCGCGATACTGTTGCTGTCGCTTTGCTGCTATTGCGTTGCAAAAAAAATCCTGACTAGGTATCCTTGGGCTTTTCTGTGCTAGAGGATCTAAGGGAGAGAGAAAAGATTCCTGCAACTGAAGGGGCAGTCGGGTAGTATTTACTTTAAAATATTAACGCCCCATCTTAAAGTAGTGTGGGGCAGGGCCTTACGCTTGGAGAGCCGAAAAGTATAAAACCATTTAATTTCCGGGCCAGGCGTTTAGAAGGGCTTTGTAGGACCTGTTTTCTGCGTAATTCTTCCGTGACTACTGACTGGTTAAAACACAATCCCTTGAACACTTCTGATAAACCTTGGAAACCCGCAGCCCTTCCTTGCAGCGTGTGGGAGCCGCCAGCGTGCCCTGCACCTGGTCCTTGCGACTTCCTCCAGAAGAGCCTAGCGCGTGCAGCATCCCCACCCCGCGGCCTCCCTCCCCACCTGCGGCTTTCACGCACTCGCAGTGATTGTTTTGCCCGCTCCCGCCGCCGTCCCCCCGCCTGTTTTCGCAACTTCATTTACTTCCTTTTCCTGTAATTCCAAAAGTCAAACGGCTGTGAATGGTATCGTCCAACGGGAGTGTAAAAAAAATTGTTTGCTCTGGGAGCCTGCGTAGTGAACAGCTCGCTAGAGCTGGCGCATGCGCACCGTCTAAGACGCGGCAAAATGGCTGCCGGCTACTTTGTCGCGCGTCGGTGCCCCGAGGAGTTAGCGGCGGCGGCGGCGGCAGCTGCAAGTGCCAGAAAGTAACAGTGGCCGCTGAGCGGTGGGAGTTCCTCGGCCCTGTTGTGTGAGCTGGACGGCCCCAAGAGAGACAGACCTCGCTAGGAAGCAAAACGCAGGGCGGAGCGGTGAAGCCCCTCCCCCAACCTCTCCTTAGTTTGACCAACTCCCTCAACCCCCTCCCCGCTTTTCCTCCCAACCCGCTACACGCTGTCCTGCTGCGCAGGCGCACAAGACCTCGTAGCGCCCCCTTAGCCCTTGGGGCTTGTGGGCTTCTGCGCGCGTTTCTCCTTCTTGTCCCTTGATTGGCCAGACTGCCCCGCCATCACGCCTCCCTCTGCTTTTTAGGTTGAGAAGGAAGCAGGGGGGCGGGGCCAAGCCGCGCTTGCGCGATACTGTTGCTGTCGCTTTGCTGCTATTGCGTTGCAAAAAAAATCCTGACTAGGTATCCTTGGGCTTTTCTGTGCTAGAGGATCTAAGGGAGAGAGAAAAGATTCCTGCAACTGAAGGGGCAGTCGGGTAGTATTTACTTTAAAATATTAACGCCCCATCTTAAAGTAGTGTGGGGCAGGGCCTTACGCTTGGAGAGCCGAAAAGTATAAAACCATTTAATTTCCGGGCCAGGCGTTTAGAAGGGCTTTGTAGGACCTGTTTTCTGCGTAATTCTTCCGTGACTACTGACTGGTTAAAACACAATCCCTTGAACACTTCTGATAAACCTTGGAAACCCGCAGCCCTTCCTTGCAGCGTGTGGGAGCCGCCAGCGTGCCCTGCACCTGGTCCTTGCGACTTCCTCCAGAAGAGCCTAGCGCGTGCAGCATCCCCACCCCGCGGCCTCCCTCCCCACCTGCGGCTTTCACGCACTCGCAGTGATTGTTTTGCCCGCTCCCGCCGCCGTCGCCGCCGCGGCCGCTGGAGGAGCAGCAGCACTTGTGCAAACCGGGAAGATGGCGGCCGGCGGCGGCGGAGGCGGCAGTAAGGCCTCCTCCTCGTCGGCTTCTTCGTCAGGGGCTCTGGAGTCCTCGTTGGATCGAAAATTCCAGTCGGTAACTAACACCATGGAATCTATTCAAGGCTTGTCGTCTTGGTGTATCGAGAACAAGAAACACCACACTACTATCGTCTACCATTGGATGAAGTGGCTCCGGAGATGTGAGTGTTGGGGGTGGCCAGGGAAGGGAGGAAGACGGGGGAATGGAAGGAAATACTGCCCGCAGCGCTTAGGGTATCCTTGTGGAGCCGCTGCATTCGGTTAGGGTTGTTCAGTTTAAAGCTTCAACCGAAGTGTTGCCAAATCCAGACCGTTTCTAGTCAGGGTTGTTCTGAACTGCAGGAGGCTCATTATTTCTTGGAATTTATAGCCACTGACTTGGTGTGACCTTGGGCCGTTGGGCCCACATCTGTAGAGATACACATGTTATTTCAGAGCCTTGTAAGGTGGTGTTGTATTTGGTGAACCTTCGCAGAAATTGTCGCGTCCGTTTATTTCTTGTAGGCCTTGACGTGTTAATGATTTCTGGTGCTGCTACGGTTTAAGCAGTAGTACACCTACTTCGCTGGAATATGTTGGACCATTCTATTTTCCACTGACCTAAAACTTGTAATGTGTAGTAAGAAGGGCCTTACCTAAATGAAGAGGTAACGTGCGCTCCATGTAGAGCTCAGGCGACCACCTGAGAGGTTTTCCTGTACCTGTGTTTGCTGCAGTGAAATACAGGCTTGTATATACTGACCGGAAACAACCGTAGTCCGCTTTGCCATTAATACCTTTAAAATGGAAAACATACGACCCCACCCCGCGGTAATTCTTCTGCCTGATTTCCCCACCCTTTGCGGCCCATTCCTTGCAGCGTGTGAGCCGCCAGCGGGCCCTGCACCTGTTCCTTGCGACTTCCTCCAGAAGAGCCTAGCGCGTGCAGCATCCCCACCCCGCGGCCTCCCTCCCCACCTGCGGCTTTCACGCACTCGCAGTGATTGTTTTGCCCGCTCCCGCCGCCGTCGCCGCCGCGGCCGCTGGAGGAGCAGCAGCACTTGTGCAAACCGGGAAGATGGCGGCCGGCGGCGGCGGAGGCGGCAGTAAGGCCTCCTCCTCGTCGGCTTCTTCGTCAGGGGCTCTGGAGTCCTCGTTGGATCGAAAATTCCAGTCGGTAACTAACACCATGGAATCTATTCAAGGCTTGTCGTCTTGGTGTATCGAGAACAAGAAACACCACACTACTATCGTCTACCATTGGATGAAGTGGCTCCGGAGATGTGAGTGTTGGGGGTGGCCAGGGAAGGGAGGAAGACGGGGGAATGGAAGGAAATACTGCCCGCAGCGCTTAGGGTATCCTTGTGGAGCCGCTGCATTCGGTTAGGGTTGTTCAGTTTAAAGCTTCAACCGAAGTGTTGCCAAATCCAGACCGTTTCTAGTCAGGGTTGTTCTGAACTGCAGGAGGCTCATTATTTCTTGGAATTTATAGCCACTGACTTGGTGTGACCTTGGGCCGTTGGGCCCACATCTGTAGAGATACACATGTTATTTCAGAGCCTTGTAAGGTGGTGTTGTATTTGGTGAACCTTCGCAGAAATTGTCGCGTCCGTTTATTTCTTGTAGGCCTTGACGTGTTAATGATTTCTGGTGCTGCTACGGTTTAAGCAGTAGTACACCTACTTCGCTGGAATATGTTGGACCATTCTATTTTCCACTGACCTAAAACTTGTAATGTGTAGTAAGAAGGGCCTTACCTAAATGAAGAGGTAACGTGCGCTCCATGTAGAGCTCAGGCGACCACCTGAGAGGTTTTCCTGTACCTGTGTTTGCTGCAGTGAAATACAGGCTTGTATATACTGACCGGAAACAACCGTAGTCCGCTTTGCCATTAATACCTTTAAAATGGAAAACATACGACTGCTTTTTCGTCAGTTCAGATATGCTTTTAAAGAGTCAGATTGGTTTCATAGGTAATCAAAACAAGGAATCAAGAAGTGTGCTTGTTGAATATATACTATCTCTCTACCTCCCCAGTTAATTGCTTTTTTGTTTTCGTCGCTGAGTTTTTTTCACTTTGCTTCTTGCTGCAGAAAATAAGTCTGTTAAATTGTCAGGAAGCGTGGATTGTTTTGCAGAAGATTTCAGATCTTTGGGACTAACGAAGTGTGGAGCAGTCATTAGTGCTTCCCGCATAGAAGAGAGGGTTGACCCTAAATCCATGTTTATCTCTGAATTTTATGTGTGTTGATTCTTGTCTATGGCTGTTAGCAGTGCAGCCCATCTTCTAGTAATTATTCTTAATCTACTTTTGCTACTGCCCGTATAGTATTTTGATTTGTGCTTACTTTTTAGAGAACGGATGAACAAAACTTGCAAGATCATAGACCTCAAACTTCAAACTATTTGTGTATAAAGTTGTTGTTGGGAGAGACGTTTTGTGGTTCTTTGAATAACATATGCCGAGAGGGTTGCCTGTATTTTATCAATAGCAGATCAGAGTTACTTTCTTCCCAAGAGGTAAAATTAGAATATAAAATATGTATGGGACACATCAGTATCAAAGACTCACATAGTATCTACTATGTACCCAACCCTTTGTCATTTACAGTCTGTCTAGTATCTCATTCTACCTTAAAGTAACCGTAAGTAGGTTTGTTAATCATTGACTTACGGATGGGGAAACTAAGGCTCAGAAATGTTAAGGAAGCTGCTAAGCTTAGTAAATTGTAGAGTAGGGGACTTGACTTCACCATATCAGATGACAGTGGTCACATTTAAACTTTGTAAAATAATGTTTTTATGATTATTCTTTAATGTATTTGATCTACCAGTAGCAAGCACAGCTCACTTGAGGACATAGTCTTCTGAAACATTTTTCTTCCTGTTTTAAAACATTTTCCTACCTTTGGGCTCTGATGCTTCAACTGTATAGTTAGCACATTTTCATTATTGTCGTATAAGATATACTGACCGGAAACAACCGTAGTCCGCTTTGCCATTAATACCTTTAAAATGGAAAACATACGACTGCTTTTTCGTCAGTTCAGATATGCTTTTAAAGAGTCAGATTGGTTTCATAGGTAATCAAAACAAGGAATCAAGAAGTGTGCTTGTTGAATATATACTATCTCTCTACCTCCCCAGTTAATTGCTTTTTTGTTTTCGTCGCTGAGTTTTTTTCACTTTGCTTCTTGCTGCAGAAAATAAGTCTGTTAAATTGTCAGGAAGCGTGGATTGTTTTGCAGAAGATTTCAGATCTTTGGGACTAACGAAGTGTGGAGCAGTCATTAGTGCTTCCCGCATAGAAGAGAGGGTTGACCCTAAATCCATGTTTATCTCTGAATTTTATGTGTGTTGATTCTTGTCTATGGCTGTTAGCAGTGCAGCCCATCTTCTAGTAATTATTCTTAATCTACTTTTGCTACTGCCCGTATAGTATTTTGATTTGTGCTTACTTTTTAGAGAACGGATGAACAAAACTTGCAAGATCATAGACCTCAAACTTCAAACTATTTGTGTATAAAGTTGTTGTTGGGAGAGACGTTTTGTGGTTCTTTGAATAACATATGCCGAGAGGGTTGCCTGTATTTTATCAATAGCAGATCAGAGTTACTTTCTTCCCAAGAGGTAAAATTAGAATATAAAATATGTATGGGACACATCAGTATCAAAGACTCACATAGTATCTACTATGTACCCAACCCTTTGTCATTTACAGTCTGTCTAGTATCTCATTCTACCTTAAAGTAACCGTAAGTAGGTTTGTTAATCATTGACTTACGGATGGGGAAACTAAGGCTCAGAAATGTTAAGGAAGCTGCTAAGCTTAGTAAATTGTAGAGTAGGGGACTTGACTTCACCATATCAGATGACAGTGGTCACATTTAAACTTTGTAAAATAATGTTTTTATGATTATTCTTTAATGTATTTGATCTACCAGTAGCAAGCACAGCTCACTTGAGGACATAGTCTTCTGAAACATTTTTCTTCCTGTTTTAAAACATTTTCCTACCTTTGGGCTCTGATGCTTCAACTGTATAGTTAGCACATTTTCAAGGATAAGTTGGTCCCTATCCCTGTCTGTGGGATTCCAGATGACAATTACAGTGTATTTCTTCTAGTCAGTGAATGAGATGTACTGGAATCAGAATTTTTCTGCCTCTACTTTTGATATCGTGCCTGAACATATTTCCCTTGCTGATGTTTTAAGAGTGAAGGAGAATGATTGCGCTAGAAAGATTGTACTTCACTTGAAGTGCACTGTGTAGTTCAGTGCTTCTGGCTTTCTATGAACCTGGTCCTCTGCCTCAGTGGAATGAATTTAACATTTTTAAATGGCTAAGGATGATTTGTAGTTGTTTCATGTTTACATTAGTGACCGTTATCTATCTTACTGTAAATAAAACCTTTTGAGAGAAATATTCAGGAGATTAGTGTTCAGATTATTTTGGGCTTGGTTTCTAAGTCAGTTTTAGGCAAATTTGTACAGTAGGGATCTTTGGCATTCCCAGCCTCTCTGTCCATTTTCCTGATGCTACTTTTGCTTAGTAACTTATATTTAGACCTCAGTGTGAATGTAAGTAACTGTAACTCTTACTGAGCTGTCTTCCTTTTATCTTTTATTTCGTAATGTGTATTAAGAGACTTTTGTTCACTTTAAAGGAAGTAATTTAGGGAGTTCTGATGGCCTAATGGTTAGAATTCTGGACTTTCACTGCCATGACCCGGGTTTAGTCCTCCGTGGGGAAACTGAGATCCTGCAAGCCACATGGTGTGGCCAATAAATAAAAATAAAGGAAATAATTTAAAGAAGGCAAGTAGGCTTCCTGAAGACACACTCCATGGTGGATTTTACTGATTTTTATTTAGGCTTATTTTATTTGACCATTCCATTACTAGCATTTTCCAAATACAATCTTTTTGTAGCATGAATATACGTCATTTCTGTGCTTTAAAATCCTCCAGTAATATCCCACTGTAACAGGTTTAAGAGTTAAACTTCTTTTACTACAGGTAAAAGGCCTATAAGTTCCTACACCGTCTGCCCTGCCTACTGTTTCTCAGGCTTCTTCAGTACTATCTTCTCATCACTTAGATCCAAGCTCATATATTACCTCCTCTGAAAGGCCTTCCCTATTGATCTTATTTCAGTTGGTTTCTTTAGTTGCATCCTGTCGTATCACTTCATTTTTCAGTGTATGAAATTGTTTCTTATATGCTTGTTTATCTTCTTCCACCAAGGCTGTCTTCTTTGCTGCTGTATCCCCAAGTAACTAAAACAGTGTGACACACAGTAAGTCATCAGTAAATATTTGCCAATATAATTTTGTGAGATAGTTAATCAAGAACTTGAATGGTATTAATTTCAGTTTTATCAGAAGGCAGTGTTTATAATTTAATAAAATAAATAATAGGTATAGTTGTTTGCAGTTTCAAAATGTGGCTCTTACATAGGCTCGATGTGCAATTTGACTAGATTGTCATTTCTGCATTTCATACGTCCCTCCCATTTTTAATGTAAAATTGAAATCAATATGGAATCGTAGAAAAACACAGACTTTAGAGTAGACTTAGGTTCAAATCTTAATTCCATCAGTTAATGCCTAGGTGATTCTATGCACAGCACTTAAGTTGTGGGCCCAAGTTTCTGATTTGTGAGTAGAGATAATTACCTCTCATAGGCTTGTTTAGATTTAAGAACATAGCACGTGTATTTTAGCGTAGGTCCTAGCATATAGAAATATGTTCAAATTATTTATTATGATGACAGTGATGATATAGTCTTAAGGTCTTGACTGTTCTGTAGAGCTGAAAATCTGTTAAGATTTCATTTTAGCTGTTTTTCATATGGATTTTAAATATGTCTAAGATTAGACAAAGTAATGACATATTCCCACTTCACTTCACTCCGCTTCAGTATGGATCACTCCACTTCAGTAACCATTTTAATGGCTGATCTTTTTTCTCTTATCCCTTTTACTCCTCTCACTCCCCAGATGAAGCAAATCTTAGTACAATCTGGTATTTTTTCTTACTAGTTTCAATCCTCCAGTAATATCCCACTGTAACAGGTTTAAGAGTTAAACTTCTTTTACTACAGGTAAAAGGCCTATAAGTTCCTACACCGTCTGCCCTGCCTACTGTTTCTCAGGCTTCTTCAGTACTATCTTCTCATCACTTAGATCCAAGCTCATATATTACCTCCTCTGAAAGGCCTTCCCTATTGATCTTATTTCAGTTGGTTTCTTTAGTTGCATCCTGTCGTATCACTTCATTTTTCAGTGTATGAAATTGTTTCTTATATGCTTGTTTATCTTCTTCCACCAAGGCTGTCTTCTTTGCTGCTGTATCCCCAAGTAACTAAAACAGTGTGACACACAGTAAGTCATCAGTAAATATTTGCCAATATAATTTTGTGAGATAGTTAATCAAGAACTTGAATGGTATTAATTTCAGTTTTATCAGAAGGCAGTGTTTATAATTTAATAAAATAAATAATAGGTATAGTTGTTTGCAGTTTCAAAATGTGGCTCTTACATAGGCTCGATGTGCAATTTGACTAGATTGTCATTTCTGCATTTCATACGTCCCTCCCATTTTTAATGTAAAATTGAAATCAATATGGAATCGTAGAAAAACACAGACTTTAGAGTAGACTTAGGTTCAAATCTTAATTCCATCAGTTAATGCCTAGGTGATTCTATGCACAGCACTTAAGTTGTGGGCCCAAGTTTCTGATTTGTGAGTAGAGATAATTACCTCTCATAGGCTTGTTTAGATTTAAGAACATAGCACGTGTATTTTAGCGTAGGTCCTAGCATATAGAAATATGTTCAAATTATTTATTATGATGACAGTGATGATATAGTCTTAAGGTCTTGACTGTTCTGTAGAGCTGAAAATCTGTTAAGATTTCATTTTAGCTGTTTTTCATATGGATTTTAAATATGTCTAAGATTAGACAAAGTAATGACATATTCCCACTTCACTTCACTCCGCTTCAGTATGGATCACTCCACTTCAGTAACCATTTTAATGGCTGATCTTTTTTCTCTTATCCCTTTTACTCCTCTCACTCCCCAGATGAAGCAAATCTTAGTACAATCTGGTATTTTTTTCCACAAAAGAAACTGTTATATAAACATGGTCTGGGGAAAAAAAAGAAAACTCTTCATACAGGATTAATTTGTTGTAGAGATTTGCAAAGTGCAGGTACTTGTTCTGATACATGGCAGTGGTTTTCTCAAATTCTTGGGTGGGCCATGAAGATGGTAATAATTTTCTTTCTTTCTTTTTTTTTTTTAAAAAAACTTTATTTATTTTTGGCTGTGCTTGGTCTTTGTTGATGTGTGGGTTTAGCTGCTGTGTGGTATCTGGGATCTTCCCAGATCAGTGATCGAACCTGTGTCTCCTGCATTGGCAGATGGGTTCTTATCCACTGAGCCACAAGGGAAGCCCTGGTAATAATTTTCTAACTAACTTTTATCAAGTACTTATTATGTGCCAGGCACTATTCCAAGCATTTTACACACATCAATTCATTCAGTCCTCACAATTTTTGAAGTAGGTATTGTTACTATTCCCATTTTACAGATGGGAAAAGGGGCACCGAGAGGTTGAGTAGCTTGCTCAAGGTTAGAGAGCTAATTAAGTGGTAGATCCAGGATTCAACCCAGGCATTCTTTTTTTATTTTTCTTTTGGCCACTTCTACTGGTCTTTCATTGTTCATTTTCTTTGTTCTTTTGGCCTATGTGGGCCTCCCATCGCAGTGGCCTCTCTCGCTGCAGAGCACCGGCTCTGGGCGCCTGCGCTCCAGAGCTCCAGCTCGGTAGTTGGACACATCAGTCCAGCTGCTCCACTTGTGTCCAGCTGCTCCGCAGCACATGGGATCTTCCCGGGCCAGAGATCGAACCAGGGCCCCCTTCACTGCAAGGCGGTGTCCGTACCCACTGGACCACCAGGGAAGCCCAACCCAGGCATTCTTGATCTAGAGCATACATTCTTAGCCACTGTACAGGATAGTCTTTTTTATTCATAATATTTTCTATGATGCAAAAAACCTTTGATAAACCTGCCTATTTATTCAGCAATAGGTCAAATTAACTGGAATGTCTAGATCTTGAAATTTTGTGGATTTTTTGTTTGTTTTGTTTTTATTTTTGCTCTCTGTGGAAAAACTGATTATCTTGTATAGATTTGAAGTTCTTAACAGTCATTTATAATTTTTAAAAAGGGGAAAACAGCTGAACATGTTAGTTATTAAAAGCTGTCTAGTTCATAAAAATCTGTAAATGTTAGGTGTTTTTAGATTAAGTAATAGGATTTTTTGGTGGCAGAAAGTTACAGGTACCCCACTGGTCAGTGGAGAGTGAAGTCTGTAATCCTGTATTTGTTATTCCACAAATCCAAGGGTCTGGAACTATTTTCTTCAGCGCTGGTATCTGAAATGTAGCTATTCTTTTAACTGTTCATTTTCTTTGTAATTCATCTTTTGTAATAGATAAGTTGGTTAGGCATATATATATATATATATATATATAAATATATATATATATAAAACAATACTGCCATAGGCATGCGTTTTTTTTTTTTTTTTTTGAGGGGGGGGGGTAGGGAGGGAGGGGAGCAGGCGGGCCACTTCTATTGGTCTTTCATTTATCTATTTTCATCCATCTTTGTTCTTTGGCCCGTGTGGGCCTCCTATCGCGGTGGCCTCTGTTGTTGCAGAGCTCTGGCTCTGGGCGCATGCACTCCAGAGCTCCGGCTCAGTAATTGGACACATCGGTCCAGCCGTTCTGGAGCACATGGGATCTTCCCAGGCCAGGGATGGAACCGGAGCCCCTTGCACTGCAAGGCGTGTCCTTACCCACTGGGCCACCAGGGAAGCCCGGCATAGGGTTTTTTAAATCACATACCACATGTATACAAATATAAGTGGACTCAGTATAGGTTCTTAAAGTTTCAACATGAATTTTGCTTATAAATCCCTACATTCAGTTCTTTTTAAAATGTTTATTGAATACCTACTGTGCCAGGCACTGGGGATACAACAGGTGAGCAAAATGGAGAAAAATGTTTGCCCTCTCAGAGCTTATGTTATATCATGTAAGGAGAGACAAGCAACAAACAATATTAAATACATTCAAAGGTAAAAAATATTAGAAGTACTGTAGAGATATATAAAACAGGGAAGGGGAATACAGAGTGTTACAAGAGCTTACATTAGGTGGAAGGTCTCATGGCCTAAGAGTGTGATGTTTGAGCTGGAAAGTGAGGCACTGTAAGCAATATAGATAGCTTTGGGGGATGTTTTAGATTAATAGATTTGAAGTTCTTAACAGTCATTTATAATTTTTAAAAAGGGGAAAACAGCTGAACATGTTAGTTATTAAAAGCTGTCTAGTTCATAAAAATCTGTAAATGTTAGGTGTTTTTAGATTAAGTAATAGGATTTTTTGGTGGCAGAAAGTTACAGGTACCCCACTGGTCAGTGGAGAGTGAAGTCTGTAATCCTGTATTTGTTATTCCACAAATCCAAGGGTCTGGAACTATTTTCTTCAGCGCTGGTATCTGAAATGTAGCTATTCTTTTAACTGTTCATTTTCTTTGTAATTCATCTTTTGTAATAGATAAGTTGGTTAGGCATATATATATATATATATATATATAAATATATATATATATAAAACAATACTGCCATAGGCATGCGTTTTTTTTTTTTTTTTTGGAGGGGGCGGGTTAGGGAGGGAGGGGAGCAGGCGGGCCACTTCTATTGGTCTTTCATTTATCTATTTTCATCCATCTTTGTTCTTTGGCCCGTGTGGGCCTCCTATCGCGGTGGCCTCTGTTGTTGCAGAGCTCTGGCTCTGGGCGCATGCACTCCAGAGCTCCGGCTCAGTAATTGGACACATCGGTCCAGCCGTTCTGGAGCACATGGGATCTTCCCAGGCCAGGGATGGAACCGGAGCCCCTTGCACTGCAAGGCGTGTCCTTACCCACTGGGCCACCAGGGAAGCCCGGCATAGGGTTTTTTAAATCACATACCACATGTATACAAATATAAGTGGACTCAGTATAGGTTCTTAAAGTTTCAACATGAATTTTGCTTATAAATCCCTACATTCAGTTCTTTTTAAAATGTTTATTGAATACCTACTGTGCCAGGCACTGGGGATACAACAGGTGAGCAAAATGGAGAAAAATGTTTGCCCTCTCAGAGCTTATGTTATATCATGTAAGGAGAGACAAGCAACAAACAATATTAAATACATTCAAAGGTAAAAAATATTAGAAGTACTGTAGAGATATATAAAACAGGGAAGGGGAATACAGAGTGTTACAAGAGCTTACATTAGGTGGAAGGTCTCATGGCCTAAGAGTGTGATGTTTGAGCTGGAAAGTGAGGCACTGTAAGCAATATAGATAGCTGAGTGTTAGGGGAGAATGTTCCAAGACAACAGAAACACAAAGGTCTTGAGTTTTAGTGTGTGTCTGGTGAGTTAAGGAACAGCGGGAAAGCTTTTGTGACTGGAAAGTAGAGAAAGTGAGGATTAGCAGATGAACTCAAATTTTTGTGGGTAATCTGGCAGGAGGGACAGATCACAGAGAATTTTATAGACATAGTTAGGTTTTTATTTTGAATGAGATGGGGAACCATTTGAGCAAGAGAGTTATGTGAACTGATTTCTGTTTTTAAAAGATCACTCTAGTTGCTGCAGAAACAAGGATGCCAGTAGGTGGCTCTGGTAGTAGTCCTGGGATAAAATATTGGTGGATTTTGAACCAGGTTGTGAAAGAAATAAAAAGTGGTTTAATTCTGGATCTGTTTTGAAGGTAGATGCAATTGGATTTCTAAATGAATTGGATGTGGTATAAGAGAGGAGAGTTATTAAGTATGAGTGTGTCAGCACCCCCCCCCCCCAACTAGAGTTAACGTTTATTAACAAATTTCACTTATCTCAAGTGTACAATTCACTTTATTCACAAAGTTGTGCAACAGTCATCACAGGGGGTCTGTTTAGTATGTAAATTGTCTTTAGAGACATCAGCCTGGAAGAGATGTACTAGGAAGTAAGTATAGTTAGAGAAGTGAGTGTAGTAGAATAGGATAGTAACTACAGATAGAGAAGAGGTCCAGAGAGAAGGCTTTGGGGCATTCCAGTATTTTAGATACCTCTTCCTATTTACTTGGTCTAATGTGTTACTGGCTTTGGTTCTTTTTGGTTCAAGGTGAAATCCAGTATAAAAAGTGGACTCAGTATAGGTTCTTAAAGTTTCAACATGAATTTTGCTTATAAATCCCTACATTCAGTTCTTTTTAAAATGTTTATTGAATACCTACTGTGCCAGGCACTGGGGATACAACAGGTGAGCAAAATGGAGAAAAATGTTTGCCCTCTCAGAGCTTATGTTATATCATGTAAGGAGAGACAAGCAACAAACAATATTAAATACATTCAAAGGTAAAAAATATTAGAAGTACTGTAGAGATATATAAAACAGGGAAGGGGAATACAGAGTGTTACAAGAGCTTACATTAGGTGGAAGGTCTCATGGCCTAAGAGTGTGATGTTTGAGCTGGAAAGTGAGGCACTGTAAGCAATATAGATAGCTGAGTGTTAGGGGAGAATGTTCCAAGACAACAGAAACACAAAGGTCTTGAGTTTTAGTGTGTGTCTGGTGAGTTAAGGAACAGCGGGAAAGCTTTTGTGACTGGAAAGTAGAGAAAGTGAGGATTAGCAGATGAACTCAAATTTTTGTGGGTAATCTGGCAGGAGGGACAGATCACAGAGAATTTTATAGACATAGTTAGGTTTTTATTTTGAATGAGATGGGGAACCATTTGAGCAAGAGAGTTATGTGAACTGATTTCTGTTTTTAAAAGATCACTCTAGTTGCTGCAGAAACAAGGATGCCAGTAGGTGGCTCTGGTAGTAGTCCTGGGATAAAATATTGGTGGATTTTGAACCAGGTTGTGAAAGAAATAAAAAGTGGTTTAATTCTGGATCTGTTTTGAAGGTAGATGCAATTGGATTTCTAAATGAATTGGATGTGGTATAAGAGAGGAGAGTTATTAAGTATGAGTGTGTCAGCACCCCCCCCCCCAACTAGAGTTAACGTTTATTAACAAATTTCACTTATCTCAAGTGTACAATTCACTTTATTCACAAAGTTGTGCAACAGTCATCACAGGGGGTCTGTTTAGTATGTAAATTGTCTTTAGAGACATCAGCCTGGAAGAGATGTACTAGGAAGTAAGTATAGTTAGAGAAGTGAGTGTAGTAGAATAGGATAGTAACTACAGATAGAGAAGAGGTCCAGAGAGAAGGCTTTGGGGCATTCCAGTATTTTAGATACCTCTTCCTATTTACTTGGTCTAATGTGTTACTGGCTTTGGTTCTTTTTGGTTCAAGGTGAACTTTCTTTCAGCTTCCAGAAGAAGTAATAAATCTATTTTGATATCTTGCATGTTTCTACTCTTGGCTTAGGCTTCATGACACTGCTGGATCAGTTAGGCATGAGATCTGTTATAATTCCCAATTGTAAAATTATTGCATAATCAGTATTCACCCTAACCTTTGGATGCCTTGGTCACCTTTTCTTCCTTCCATAGCCCTTGGTTCGTAGAGATGTAGATAATTTTCACGTTTTCTGACAGTGTTGCAAAATATGAACTATATGAATTATAACATCTCATTATTGTAATGGTGTATGCTAAATAAGTCTTTTTACATGTATTTTGATACTTTACAAACAATTGTTATGTTCTTCATTTAGCTGATTGTCTCTCAAATGCAGAAGGGTAGTGTTATATGTATCAGCCTGCATGCATGCTAAGTCACTTCAGTTGTGTCCGACTCTGCGACCCTATGGTCTGTGGCCCACCAAACTCCTCTGTCCATGGGATTGTCCAGGCAAGAGTACTGGAATGGATTGCGATGTCCTCCAGTGTATGACCCTAGGTGTATTTAAAGCAATATGTAAAACCTAATTTTACAGTGCATCCCATAGTAAACTAAATGCTGAATTGTATAGCAGATAAACATTCTCATAATTCAGAGTGTGATACAGTGTTAATTCGTGGATTTTCTGTTTTGAAGGTAGATGCAATTGGATTTCTAAATGAATTGGATGTGGTATAAGAGAGGAGAGTTATTAAGTATGAGTGTGTCAGCACCCCAACTAGAGTTAACGTTTATTAACAAATTTCACTTATCTCAAGTGTACAATTCACTTTATTCACAAAGTTGTGCAACAGTCATCACAGGGGGTCTGTTTAGTATGTAAATTGTCTTTAGAGACATCAGCCTGGAAGAGATGTACTAGGAAGTAAGTATAGTTAGAGAAGTGAGTGTAGTAGAATAGGATAGTAACTACAGATAGAGAAGAGGTCCAGAGAGAAGGCTTTGGGGCATTCCAGTATTTTAGATACCTCTTCCTATTTACTTGGTCTAATGTGTTACTGGCTTTGGTTCTTTTTGGTTCAAGGTGAACTTTCTTTCAGCTTCCAGAAGAAGTAATAAATCTATTTTGATATCTTGCATGTTTCTACTCTTGGCTTAGGCTTCATGACACTGCTGGATCAGTTAGGCATGAGATCTGTTATAATTCCCAATTGTAAAATTATTGCATAATCAGTATTCACCCTAACCTTTGGATGCCTTGGTCACCTTTTCTTCCTTCCATAGCCCTTGGTTCGTAGAGATGTAGATAATTTTCACGTTTTCTGACAGTGTTGCAAAATATGAACTATATGAATTATAACATCTCATTAT
Source organism: Tragulus kanchil (assembly GCA_022376925.1). NCBI lineage: Eukaryota > Metazoa > Chordata > Mammalia > Artiodactyla > Tragulidae > Tragulus > Tragulus kanchil. The sequence continues at coordinate 81,843,093 of JAIOJX010000032.1, read as the reverse complement.
TGTAATGGTGTATGCTAAATAAGTCTTTTTACATGTATTTTGATACTTTACAAACAATTGTTATGTTCTTCATTTAGCTGATTGTCTCTCAAATGCAGAAGGGTAGTGTTATATGTATCAGCCTGCATGCATGCTAAGTCACTTCAGTTGTGTCCGACTCTGCGACCCTATGGTCTGTGGCCCACCAAACTCCTCTGTCCATGGGATTGTCCAGGCAAGAGTACTGGAATGGATTGCGATGTCCTCCAGTGTATGACCCTAGGTGTATTTAAAGCAATATGTAAAACCTAATTTTACAGTGCATCCCATAGTAAACTAAATGCTGAATTGTATAGCAGATAAACATTCTCATAATTCAGAGTGTGATACAGTGTTAACAAACTTTGAGTGATTTTGGGGTGTGGAAATATCTTGAAAATTCATTGGAAATTTTCATTTCCAGTGAAAAATTATTAATATTAACATTTCCTTAAACAGGCCACCCCCAAAACTGTCAGTTTTGTCGGTAGAGAAAGGATGAGCGTATGTATGAGTGTAGTTTTTTAGAACGAAGATTTACTGATTTTATTCTTAGTGATTTGGCTTCATGCCTTTCATAAATAATAGATGCATCCAAACTCCTTTTTCTCCTAAGCTTTTGTCATTCAGTTACCATCTTTTCTGTCTCTTCCTTCCCACCTTCTCACTTTTCTTGTGTTTAGTGTTTTATAGCAGTACTTTAAAAAGTCTTAAGGGGATATTTTGGGTTTGTTGTTTTAAATTTTCAACTGTCTGAGAACTAGTAATACATGAGGTGTTTAGATACGTAAAAGGAGCTCAGCGGCCCTAATAAAAATTTAACCCAAAACTTAACACTGTTGCACAAACCATCTTGACTGAACTCATCTCTTTGTCGAGGAAACAAAGGGAGTGTGTGCTTTTGATTCCACTGTGCCCACAGATTTTAATTATAGAACTCTGGAGAAATGCACATCTTGTAGAGAAAGTAGTAGAACCTAGTTACTCCTTTTGGCAAAAGGCAATAGCTCCATTTGTGCTTTGGAAGATTAAAGTATCTTTCTGGCTAAGATAGTCTTTAAAAGTACCTGATTGTTTTTCTTGTTCTGTTAGCAATATTGAAATAGAAGCTGTTTGATGAAAGAAAATGTTTAGTATGCTGGATTTAAATTTTGGTTGCAGCCTCTTTCCCTTCTCATTCTTCTCTCACTAGTGATTAGTTTCACTTACTTTGACCCTATGATTCTTTGATACTCATGGGGTATGATGTATCAGCCTGCATGCATGCTAAGTCACTTCAGTTGTGTCCGACTCTGCGACCCTATGGTCTGTGGCCCACCAAACTCCTCTGTCCATGGGATTGTCCAGGCAAGAGTACTGGAATGGATTGCGATGTCCTCCAGTGTATGACCCTAGGTGTATTTAAAGCAATATG